>LR999981.1:13786250-15037500 GCA_905220455.2 Deilephila porcellus | reverse complement strand
GCCTGCGAGGCGTCAGTATACGTTAAACCATGGAACCAAACGTTTTAAATGCGTTTACAGAATTTTTCATCAAGTGTAAAGTTTTGAGAAATAACAAGAAACTAATAAAAAAAAAGATGAAAACCGCGTTGGTAGATAAACACACAAGATAACGAAGTTTCTCTTTGTATTCTATAATCTATGTTGCGAGCTCACGAGGCAATACATACGCGTCCCATGCAACTGAGCGGCTCACACTGAGCGCCCTATGAGCATCGCCATTAACCGACAGCGAGTCAGCTCGCACGAGTGATGCTCGCGCGCGGCAACGTTCAGATTGGCTCGCGAGCCAAACGTTGCCGCATCAAACAATTTGATATCAATTCGATTTTGGTCTATACTAGCTTCTGATCACGTGTGCCAAATTTCATAAAAGTATGTATGTTTTTATGTTTGTCCGCACATATGTATCTCCAAAATTATAATTCAGTTTACAAAAATTCTCTTTGCTTTGGACTAGGTATCGTCCAACTTAGGAGCTGTGTACGTTTCATAGAAATCGGTTCAATAGTTTTTAAGGTAGGGCCGGAGTGTCCAACCTTTTTTAGTCAGCGGCGCACATAGGTCATAGGCACATCTTAGGGTACATGCTAATTTGTAGCGGCATCCTAATCTATCCCGCTGGTTGAAATTTACAATGATACTAGTAAGGTTAATAAGCTCAAAACTAAAAATTCAGAGGGAGAGGATTCTTCGCGGCGCCTTCCTTTACTTTCTACGGCGCGGCGCGGTGCACCAGGACGCACACTTTAGGACACCGTGTGATAAAGAGTAAAGGTTCAATCATTCAGTACGAAAATATGTAAATTGTTGTCTTAACAAAAAAATGGCAAGAAATTAGTTTCAATAACTACTTTAGAAATTGTATAAAAGAAGAACTAAAAAAATATTTTTAAGAAATTAAACCGGCATCAAAATTGTAATAAAAAATTATCTTTGTTTAAAATTCTTAAATACCTAAATATACCAACAATTATTTTGATTTGTGTTTTGAAGTCGATTAATAATAATTAAGGATAGGTGTCATGATAGCATTGGTGAAATAGATGTGATTGATAATTATTTAGACAATTGGGTATTTGACTATAATCGAATTTTTGTATTATTTTGCAGACAAACAGAAGCGCCATTAAAACAAAACAGTTTTGTGAAAACAGTGATAAAGTAGCTTGTAACATGAGGCAAATATTAGTATTTTAAATGAAAGAGTGGGGACGTAGTGGGGACATCTTACCGTCTCTTTCACACCCGCACGCTATTATGCACTATAATGCACAGTGACGTCACTTACTTTGTTTTGCATCCCTTTTCTATTACCCCCACTACTAGATTTTAAAAGTTTCTAACTTTTTTAATTCTGAATGGATTTAGAAAATTCTTTGTTTGCTAGATTTCGGATATGGATACTTTTTGATTAATCCAATAAAAAAAAATGAGTCAAATACCCTATTGGCGGCGTACCGCGTAATTTACTAAAATACATATTTGTTAATCACTATGAAGCCGATATGTTTTTATAAACAGATCGTTATAGTGGATACTATATACGAATTAAATCAGAATTTAAAAAAAAACAACTTGATAAATAATAATGTATTAGCTTGCTAAATGATAGATACATATTATTTATCAGAGAAGGCTATAAAAACTAATTGCAGGTGTAAAATTACTGTTAGGAAATAGGCAGCTAGTTACAGCAGAATAGAAAAAAAAAAGAGGTGAAGCCTGTATCCTTGTTAATAAGAACACCACTGGAAGGAATTGCCGAATATTATGAAGTTTCGACAGCGGGCATTTAATTAATTTTAATTAATTATTAATGCACGATGTAGAAAAATGTAATTGATGGAGATTTCAAGATTGGTATTCTTAAATCAAACAATCATTCATTTGCATTTGAATATTTGCCACGAAAGCGTGTTGGACTATGACCTAAGCGTTCTCAGTTGTAGAGGATAGTGCGGTCCAGTTGGCCAACACTTTGTAGGTATGCGGTACGGTGCGTGTACAAGTCTCATGGGACAGTTTCGTGTCGGCGCGTGGACTGCGTGCCGAGTATTGGTCATACTCGCAGACATGGGCGAGTAATGTTGTGAATGATGCGCGACATTCGATATCGATCAGCATGTTATCTTCCACTTTGATTACGCTCCACATCGATGTCATACGCAGATACTCGGCTAATCTGATTATCTACATCGCCACGTCTAGCCATTATTTGTCAATTTGAAAAACAGATTTAGTCAACGGAAGATAAAATAATTATTATTTGCGTGCAGTTTCGCTTCAGTAAAACACTACCATCGTTAATCTTTATTTTTCACTTCTTACTTACTTACTACCTAGCTCTATACAGGGCAGTCACGTGGCGACGCCACATGAAGGGCAAGTATCTTCAATATTGAAGATGGATAAATTTTCTAAAAGAAGACATCATTTTAATTTTGACGCCTGTATATAAGTGTTCTTGTGTACCTATAGCACAGTATTGAGTATAGATAAAAGATTACAAATGTTCTATAGTTTCGTGGGGTATGTTTAATGCCAACAATAGATTTAGCAGAGAGGCCGAAAAGCACAGAATAGTATAAATGAAAATAATTTATTAGATCCATTAAAATGTTATATTCTGTTCTGCGACATACGTGGCCAGCCCATTGCCACTTCAACCTACTAACTTTCAGAGCTATGTCGGTCACCATGGCGGATGACTTTGTTCCGAATTTTGTTCCTTAGAGAAACTCCGAGCATATTTGTTTCTATAGCACTCTGAGGCGTACCTAGGGAGAGGCCTATGTTCAGCAGTAGACTGCAACGGGATGATGATGATGATTATTTAGGTTCAGTCATGATCTTCCACCTGGTTAGGAAAGCAGTTTCCACTAGAGAAGAACGGGCAAGGAACTCTAGTGTTGCTCTTTTCAAAACCAGTTTACAATATAGTGATTACCAAAAGTTACAAGTTAGTTTAAATCAGAGCAGCTTACTAATAAATTGTTATAAATTGCAAGTAATATATACTATGCTATACTATGCTAGTATTATCTATCTATCTATCTATATCTATACATATAATAAAAATGTAAATGGTCGATGTCTGTACATGGAAGATATTTAAGAAATTTTAACGCGAGGGGTCTTTATAACAGCAACAGAATCCAAAACAATTTTTTTTAGAATTTTTGTCTGTCTGTCTGTCTGTCTGTCTGTCTGTCTGTCTGTCTGTATGTTTGCTTGCGCATCACGCCAAAACTACTGCACCAAATGAGATGCGGTTTTCACAGTTGTATTGCTGTAGGTTCAACTTAAAAACTGGTATATGTTGCATTTACATACAGGATGTTTCTTTTTGTTTGCTTGCACATTACTCAGAAACTACCGCACCAAATGAGATGCAGTTTTCACAGTTATATTGGTGCAGGTCCACCTTGAAAACTGATATATATTTAATTTACATACAGGGTGTTTCTTTTTCTTTGCTTGCACATTACTCTAAAACTACCGCACGAAATGAGATCCAGTTTCCACAGTTATATTGGTGCAGGTATATATTTCATGTACATACAGGGTGTTTCTTTTTAATTACTTGCACATTACGCAAAAACCACTGCACGAAATGCGATGCGGTTTTCACATTTATATTGGTGCAGGTTAAACTTAAAAACTGGTATATGTTGCATTTACATACAGGGTGTTACTTTGTATTATGGAAGATAAATGAGAATAACTAATATAGGGAGTCTTTATTAACGTAATAGAGCCCAAAACTATGATTTTTAGAATTATTATCTGTTTTTCTGTTTGTCGGTTTGTCTGTCTGTGCAGTTGTGCGCGATTAACTCAAAAACTGCTTAACAGTTTTCGATGAAATTTGGTATGGTAGTAGCTGACACCCTGGATTAACATTGAGGATACTTTTTATCCCGAAAAATTAAGTATTCCTGTGGGATGAGGAAGGAATTACGATATATTTGTTACTTTTTATACTCAAAGGGATGGGATGGGACAGGATTACATAGCTTGAGTGAGAATGAGACGGGACGGGCGGGATATAACGGGACGGGACCAAATAAAGTTCATCACGCTGACGAAGTTTGCGGGCAGAAGCTAGTATTTAATAATAGCTTGTGACCGCAAACTTCGTCTGCATAATTCACTTTATTTGAAACTAACTTAATTTAAAATTTCCTATCCCGCCCCGTCCAATACCGTTATATCCCACCCGTCCCGTCCCATTCTACTCAAGGTAATCCAGTCCCATCCCATCCCTTTGAGTATAAAAAAGTAGCAAATATATCGGAATTTCTTCCTCATACCACGGGAACACTATTTTATTCAAGACTAGCTTCTGCCCGCAAACTTCGTCAGCGTGATTAACTTTATTTGGTATTTCTCATCCCGCCCCGCCCCGTCCCATTATATCCCGCCCGTTCTGTCTCATTCTCACTCAAGGTATGTAATCCAGTCCTATCCCATCCCTTTAAGTATAAAAAGTAACAAATATATCGGAATTCCTTCCTCATCCCACGGGAACACTTAATTTTTCGGTATAAAAAGTAGCCTAAGTGTTAATCCAAGATGTCAGCTACTTCCATACCAAATTTCATCGAAATCCGTTAAGCGGTTTTTGAGTTCATCGCGCAGAACCGCACAGACAAACAGACAAAAATTCTAAAAATCATTGTTTTTATTACGTTAATACAGACCCCCCATATTAGTTTTTCTCGTTTATCTTCCATAATCCAAAGGAACACCCTGTATGTAAATGAAACATATACCACTTTTTAAGTTGGACCTGCACCAATATAACTGTGAAAACTACATCTCATTTCGTACGCTAGTTTTTGAGTAATGTGCAAGCAAACAAAAAGAAACATCCTGTATGTAAATAAAATATATACCAGTTTCCAAGTTGAACCTGCATTAATATAACTATGGAAACTGCATCTCATTTCGTGCGGTAAATTTTGAGTAATGTGCAAGCAAACAAAAAGAAACACCCTGTATGGAAATGCAACATATACCAGTTTTTAAGTTGAACCTACAGCAATACAACTGCGAAAACCGCATCTCATTTGGTGCCGTAGTTTTTGCGTGATGCGCAAGCAAACATACAGACAGACAGACAGACAGACAGACAGACAGACAGACAGACAAAAATTCTAAAAAAAATTGTTTTGGCTTCTGTTACTGTTATAAAGACCCCTCGCGTTAAAATTTCTTAAATATCTTCCATGTACAGACATCGACCATTTACATTTTTATTATATGTATAGATAGATAGATAAAAAGTAGCATACCGAATTTTATCAAAATCCGTTATACGTTTCTGAGTTCATCACGCAAAACCACATAGAGAAACAGACAAACCTACAAATAGACAAAAAATCTAAAATTCATTGTTTTGGGTTCTATTACGTTAATACAGACCCCCCATATTAGGTTTTCTAATTTATCTTCCATATACAAGCGGTTACAAATTTATTATACAAGGTTATTTTTAACCGACTTCACAGGAGGTTATTAATTCGTAATTTTTTTTTTCTTATGTATGTTCACCGATTACTCTGAGATTTCTGACTCGATTAACGTAATGCTTCTTTAGTTGGATGCAAAATAGCTGCCATTTGGTCCCATTAAAAGTTGTTGAAGACCTGATGAATATCTTCGGATTTGGAGAGTAGAACTCCTCGAAATTGAGCAGGTTTCCAATGGATCTTTTTGCAATAGGTTCAGCATAAAAGTCAAATTTTAGTGAGATAGAGAAAAAGGGGAGGAGGGGGTGAGAAAATTAACATGCATGTAAATACTTAATATCTTCGGCAGCTTTGAACCGATTTTAGTGATTCTTCTTTAGTTTGATGCGGAATAGTTGCCATTTGGTTCCATGAAAAAGTGGTGAAGATCTGATAAATATATTTGGACCTAGACAGTAGAATTCCTCAAAATTGAGTAAGTTTCCATCAATTTGCAAGTAAATACTTAATATCTTCGGCAGCTTTGAACCGATTTTAGTGATTCTTCTTTAGTTTGATGCGGAATACCTGCCATTTGGTTCTATAAAAAATTGGTGAAGACCTGATGAATATCATCGGACCTATACAGTAGATCTCCTCAAAATTGAGTAGGTTTCCGATGGTTCTTTTTGTAACAGGTTCAGTATTAACATCAAACTATTGTGAGGCAGAAGAAGGGGTGAGGAGGAGGGTGAGAAAATTAAGTTACTGTAGGCGTTTTGCTCTTATAAGCGTTGTTAACGAAAATTGAGTTTAGCTTACACTAAAAAGGAAAAAAAAAAAACTACGTTTAAAAAAACCGACTTCAACTACTAAAAAGTGTAAAATAACTTAAAAAAACATTTAATTTAATACACCTCTTATGCAAACCTATAACTTTCATATCAATAAAATACAATTATTTATATGTGCTACCTATTGATAGGTTTGAAATCGGTGCCAAGCCAAATGGAATAGTACATACCTACACTTGCCGCGTGTGACCTTGAGCGGGATAGCTTTGTCTACAACAGTGTTTTTCAATCTGTGGGTCGCGACCACACGGGGACCTTACGCAAGAAGTTGCCATATTTACAGAGTATAGGTGTTAATAATAAATTTAGGTACCAAAATGGAGGAAATCATCAACACAGTCTTTTAAATTACTAACTTTTAGTCTGTCTATCGCCCACGGGGGTCGCCAGAAGTTTTTAACCTGAAAAGGGGTTGCTTGTCTTATGCAAACCTATAACTTTCATATCAATAAAATACAATTATTTATATGTGCTACCTATTGATAGGTTTAAAGTCGGTGCCAAGCCTTAAACAAAATAAAACTGAACATTACAAACAGCTTAGTAAATAATCCTATAAGCACTGTGAATTTATGTGAAACAGATGAAAACTTTGCGATAAATATAATATATACGAGTATTTATAATATTTATACCTGAATGTTAAACCTATTTTATGCTTATATATGAATTTATTTGTGGCCCTGAAAAGGACATTTTGATTTGCGTATTGTGTGACCAAATCAAAATGAACTTTGATAGAGAAGCTCCTTCGAGAAGCACACAACACCTCTGTTTTGAATAAAAACAACTTATATACTATACCTTCGTGCAGCAGATAAAATATACAAATCTATAATATATAAATTACAACATTAACAATTAATATATAATTTACAACGAATTAAAATCTTACTATATTTCGTGACGACCGTCTACGTCGTTTGCCCGCTTAGGTTGTTTTCATTGTTCTAGACTAGAGTTTTTAAATATTTTTGAATATGCAACCCCTTTTCAGGTTAAAAACTTCTGGCGACCCCCGTGGGCGATAGACAGACTAAAAGTTAGTAATTTAAAAGACTGTGTTGATGATTTCCTCCATTTTGGTACCTAAATTTATTATTAACACCTATACTCTGTAAATATGGCAACTTCTTGCGTAAGGTCCCCGTGTGGTCGCGACCCACAGATTGAAAAACACTGTTGTAGACAAAGCTATCCCGCTCAAGGTCACACGCGGCAAGTGTAGGTATGTACTATTCCATTTGGCTTGGCACCGATTTCAAACCTATCAATAGGTAGCACATATAAATAATTGTATTTTATTGATATGAAAGTTATAGGTTTGCATAAGGGGTGTATTAAAATTAAATCTTTATTAAGTTATTTTACACTTTTTAGTAGTTGAAGCCGGTTTTTTTAAACGTAGTTTTTTTTATTTTTTTAGTATACTACAAAGCCGAAAGTAGTTTGTTGAGAATCAGTAACACAATCCATTGCACAAAATTTTAAATACGTTGTATTTTATGCCAAAAACATATTAAAATTCCGTTAAGCTGGTTACCTTGTTGATTAATAAAACTCGAGCGCGTGTCGGTCGTTCACCTATTAAAGTACTTACACATTTGCCAAGGACACCATTCCTCCCCCCCCTTCCTACCCCCGCGCCCCTCACATGTCCCGCTCGCTTTTTACGGGCGGCGCGTGCGGTGCGTTTGATCTAATAATTAGTAACGCCGGAAGTTTCGACACGTACGCATCTTTCGTGATTTTGCATAGACTACTCCGCGCACGTACCGATTTCGCGATGGCTTTTCGTTACAGCAACGTTGAGTATACAGAGATGGTGCGTGGTGCGTAGTCTCGCGATTGATAATGTGTCTGCGGCAGTGAGATATTATGAAGCCGCGAAGTGAAAATGAACTACAAAACAAAATTGAAAGTGCTTTTAATACAATAAAACAGAACACTGCTATCAAAATTAGACCGCAATATTATGCGTAAGCGGGCTCGGCTGTGTATTAGAGAAAGGGGTGGACATTTTGAACAATTACTACGGTATATTTAGTTGTTATTGTAATGGCAGTGAAATGGTAAATATTAAGCTGATTTTCGATTTGTTCTTAACACACACATCTCTCGCAAAGCATCATCTTTGGTGAAAACGTAGCCGTGTTGTTAAAATGTTGTTTATAAACGAAACAGTGTAAGTAGTACCAGTGTTGTGCGTGTTGGTGCACAGAATTCTGTGGTTGGCGCGAAACCAACGGCGCGGCGCGTCGCGGCGCGGCAGTGCGTATGCGCGGCGCGCGCTAGTTCCCATACATTATTCAAGAAATGAGATAATTATCATAACCTGTCACGGCGTGAGTTTTCATTATTATTATTTTTTTTCCATTTTATCTGATTTTTATACCAAAATCTAATTTGGGTGTTTCGGCTTTATGGTATACAAAAAATAATGTTGTATATATGGCTGAGTGAAGCGAGGTAGCCCATAACGAAGAATCAGTATACTCTGTTTCGCCAACGAAGTGAAACGAATTGTGAAAGCCTTAAGTAATCTATTAATCAGTTTCAATCATGTAAGCAAATCGGACAGCCCAATCCACACAAGCAGCACCCGTTTACGAGTATGATTCATTAGCAAGCAATTGGCCTCCTCAACCATGTTACAAGGAAGTAACCAACCCAGCACACGACGCCACCGCAAGCACAGACTTTTAAGCGAGCATGACATAACCAGTCGCTTACAAAGCAAAATAAAATGTGCTAAGTTACTTAATATAAATGATATTATGCAGAGGCAGGTTATCAAGGCAATATTATACAGGGACCCAGTATACAATAGGCATTCAGATTACACCTACCATAATAAAAATAAACGCAATTAAAAAAAGCGGCAAAAAGTTATTTTGGGTATAATTGCAGCATCGACTTGCTACAGCCAAAACCGGCACAGCGTTGTGTACGCAACTTTGACAAAGGGGGGTTCCAAATGACTCGTCGGCCACACAGCATATCAGTGTGGATAACGTATTCATTTGATATTTTCGTCCCGGTCTCCCCTACCTACTCATTAAATGCACTCAATCAGAGCTGCTGTTCTTAAATATATAATTACTGATAATACGCGATGAGATAGTTATCTGTTGCCGGTTACAACCGGCTGTACGCGGGCTAAGCCCACGACACGACGCAATTGGGTATTTGACTAATATCGAATTTTTGTATGATTTTGCAGACAAAGACAAGTGCCATCAAAACAAAACATTTTTGTGAAAACAGTGTTAAAGTAGCTTGTAACATGAGGCAAATATTAGTATTTTAAATGAAAGAGTGGGGACGTAGTGGGGACATCTTACCGTCTGTTTCACACCCGCACACTATAATGCATATTAAGATTAGTGACGTCACTAATTTTGTTTTGCATCCCTTTTCTTTTAGCCCCACTACAAGATTTAAAACGTTTCTCAACTTGTTTAATTCTGAATGGATTTACAAAATTCTTAGTTTGCTAGATTTTGGATATGGATACTTTTTGATGAATACAATAAAAAAAATGAGTCAAATACCCTATTGCGTGGAACATCATCCCGGGTTTTCCACAATCGTGACGCAGTCGCAGTCACCGCCTAGACGCGGTGTCACACGCTGTTGGGCCCGGGGCCGAACCACAGCCTCCGACTATCCAGAGAATCCGGACATGCGAGGTGGGTGGCATGCAGGGGAGTGTCATTCGCCAACCGAATGTTTTGTTTCCACGAACAAATATATAAATTAACGTAGTAGAAAAAGATAGAGAATGTCTTTGTGTTATAAATATCGCTATATCCGTCCTTCGTGTTCGTCTGGTGTAGGGAATGCAATCCCGACTCAAGATCGCAAATTCGAGATCCCGCGGGATTCGAAATATCAATCCCGGGAGATACCGGAATTTTCGGGATGTCGTCTAGTTTATAAAAAAATGTAACGGTTGTTTTGATAGTGAGGTTAATTAAAATAAAATATTTTTGAAAAAAAAAACCTTTATTCTTCAATATTACTAACTTTTTTTTTAAATTAGCATAATCAAAACAAAAAGTATAACTCAACGAGATTATAAAGTAGTTATCGGTGATTTTGAAAGTTGCTACGTGAAAACAAAGTGTATTAAGAGTACTATCTACAAACGGAATCGAATGTCCGTTGCAAGGTACCCAGCTGCTGAGAATGCCCTCTCCGACTCAACTCTGGTTGGCAACAGTGCGACTAAACAATTATATGCAAACTGCATAAATCTCCCCCTTGTTCCTCCACACTCAAATATATCCTCGTTTTTATGACTGACTCTAATTTGTCTACGCTAGTGGATACACGTGTAAAAGGACTTTTAGACGCTCGCAGAGTTTCTTCTAATTCCTCTGCCTTCCACTGCCGCCCAATCCCGTCAATCTCGAACGGGATCTCGTCTTCGTGATTGATTTTTAAACAAATCTACGTTAGACACATCGTTAGTAAACAATTTATTATATTTTGGCATGTTTAAAGTATTTAAATAAATAAATACACCCAACAGTCACATACATAGTCCTGAGTTCTGACTCCACAATAATATCGAGCCTTGCGTCGTAGGTATCAGGAACTACGAGAGAATTTTCGGTCTCACAAACACCCAGATCCGAAACAATTATATATGCCTTTATATATATGCCTATGTCAAAGGCATGCGGACACAAACTTTCGGCTTTTATAAAACGACGAAAGTCTGACGGTCAAGCGCTCTAGATCTACTAGTTTCAATAACATAATCTATCTATACATAATATAATAAATTTATAATCGATCGATGTCTGTACATGGAAGATAAATGAAAAAACTAATATTGGGGGTCTGTATTAACGTAATAGAACCTAAAACAAAGATTTTTACAATTCTTGTGTTTGTTTGTCGGTTTGTCTGTGCGGTTATGCGCGATGATCTCAGAAACGGCTTAACGGATTTCGAATAAAGTAAATCACGCAGACGAAGTTTGCGGGCAGAAGCTAGTACGTTAATAAAAATAGTAGAACAGTGTTCGAGCGTGCTGCGATATTTTTATTTAGTTTATGACGGGTACTTAGATTTTGACGGGGACTGCCTCGGTGGCCTAGTTGTATTACGGTAGGTTTACAAAGCTGAGGTCTTGGGTTCGAGTCCCGGATTAGAAAGACGAGTAAGGGTTTATTATATAACTTTCTAAGGTTTTTATTTGTATTATAATTATTATCTGTTTATCTCTTTCTTTTCAAATTAATCATGGATTCCATTCGAATAGATATCAGTGGCGTGCCTAGGGTTTTGGACTAGGGCAAGCCCAATATTTTTTAGGTTTAACATACATACATACATAGACTCACGCCTCTATCCCAGAAGGGGTAGGCAGAGGCGCCACCAGGACACCCACATTTCGCCTTGTAAGTTCCGTCACGCGATATGATAGGGGGCGAGCCTATCGCCATATCGGGTACAAATTCCAGACTCCGGGCTGATAATGAATAGAAAAATCCAATATCACTTTGCCCGACCTGGGATTCGAACCCGAGACCTCAGCTTTGTTCCCATACCTTAGTACAAATACGCCACCGAGTTTTTTTTAGGTTTAATACCTACTGATTTACTTACGCAAAGTTACTAAGAACGAAGAAAATGAATTTACGTCGGCAGACCAATCACACAATCAATATTAGGATTAAAACAAATATAGATTGCTTGTGGACATACATTGGTAACTTTTTAATTTTTATTGCATTTTTAGTACCTGGCATTACAATAGCACAACCATAGCTACAGTGGTGCCGTGTTTCAAAGTTTCCGAAATTGTGTGTATTCGCTTTTAGCGATAAGACCGCCGATTTTGAACACTTTAATTTTTATGTCGTTTTTAATTTTATTTTGTTTACTGTATGGTGTTTAAATAAAGAGTTTATTATTATTATATTCCAAGTAATTAAACGCACAAAACTTGTCGTCTGAAAACATAATATGAAACACGATTGTTTAATAACCTATTTAAAGGGTAACAAGTAGAAATCAAAATACGTAGTTTTGTAAACTGAACTAATAAAATGTGTACAAATCCGGCATTGGATTCGCGCAAGTTTCTTTTGTAATATAATTGAATGAATTCAATATTCAAATTCATATAATTCAAACGGCAACGAACACTTTCACCACGACAAACAACAGCACACACAAACCATCACAGGAAACAATACAACTCATTCAATATCAAAAACTATAAATAACACAAAAACCTAAACAATAATCATAAACAGAACTTCACAATGTCATAATACAAATAAAAAGTTAGTAGCAATTCGACAGTACCTGTTGCTATTAAACTTGAAATAAACATTACGACATATAACTATAATTTATTAAAAAGTATATGAATACTTCATTATTTGTACTAAAAAATATTTATAAAATAATTTCAAAAAGCAACCAACATCAATTAATAACAACAAACATAATTTACTGAGCAAATAATAACGTGACGACTATGAAACGTACGATGTTTAATCACAAAAAGCCGGGCATATCGTCTAATAGAAATTGCTATACAAAATATCTATAGCTATAATACATTCGTTGCGATCGAGTAGTAGCATTTCGCCCGATGTGCGAGCAACAGATCCCAAATTGCCAAAAGCCTCGTAAAAGCACACGAGAGAGAAAAGGACAGATATATGTGCCGCGTGTTCCGTCTTTTTAAGTTCTTTTTAATAATTGCATTAAGTATTTCATTACGCGGCGCGGCGCGCGCTTCGGCGGGCGTTCCGTCGCGTCGCAGACGCTTCATTGCAACACGGCGCGGCTCGACACCAGCGGCGCGGTAAATTCAAAAAGTAGCCTTTTTTTAATATATGACTGTATTGTATTAAATGTAATGGTTAGTGTTCAGTGTGGAGTATATTCATATCATGTAGGGCAAGCCGGGCTTTTGGGCTTGTATGGAAGTACCGCCACTAATAGATATCTCCTTTTTTCATAATATTGTGTTAGATCATACGTGTCAAAGTAAATGGCCTTGAAACCCCTGACCAAATCGTCATAAATTGTAACTGAAAACCATCTCGATCATGTCAGCTGTCAAATAAAAACAAACTGCATCATAACCGGTCCATTCGTTTAGGAGCTACGATGCCACACGTGACACGAACTCTCAGACGTGTCAATCTTATAACAGGTGCCTGTTTTTGCGTCGGGGGTAAAACCAGTCCAGTGGATCAGCAAGTTGTGGCGGTTGTGGCGGCGGCACGCGGCGCCGACATCTGTGCTGAGCGTGTCGCTGTGTGGAGGGCGGCGCGGCGCTCTGCTCGGCCGCGGGCGCGCCCTCAACGCCACCGCCCGGCACACGTGACACAGCCCAGTTTCATCATATTGCACGCCAGTATTCGTCGATAAGATCGAGTTGGATTGAATTTGGTGTGCTGGATATATTTAGAACGATCACGATTACAGTAATTTTTGGTTATCAGTAATTAATGTTAATTGAGTATGAAGTGACGTGTGGCGATACGGCTATCTGTACCGCCATGATTACCAGCCGGGACCCGAGCTCGCGACCTCACGTGCGACAACCTCCTGTCGCGGCGTCGTAGTCACTGATATGAAACGCTCGTGAGTATTCAGAACCCTCGGCGACTGACTACTCTTCAGAATAAAGACAGAATGTGCATTAAGATGCGATGCGATGCGTTGTTGCGGAGAGTAGCGTGGTGTCTGCAGGCGGCGGCGCGGCGGCTCGTGGCACCGGCTCGGGGTCTGTATCGCGCTCGCGCAACACTAATCAGATTCGCACGGCAATTACATCTAATCACCATCAGATAATCTTCCCTGGCGGTAATGCTACGTCACTGTGACACGCGACGCCGACTGATTTGTTAACATTGTGCAACCGGAAAGCAATCGCTCCACACTCACTAGCGACATTCGCGTTTGTTCTGTATAATATGTATGCATTCGGGGCAGGCGGCGCACACGTTCACCGAACACCGCCTCACAATCCACTCACAGATACTTGGTAAACTAATGCAATATAAGCACTATCAGCGATGACTAGTGAGAGTGCTATGAGTCTGCAGCGGCGGCGGCACACGAGCCTCTCCCACGTCCACTGGCGACTAAATCATCTCATCCTAAAATTAAATATTGACCTTTTTCCAATACACACTGTTGTGGTCCGATTTAAAGGACATCGTAGCCACAGTAAGTACTGGATATAACATATTATGTTTCGGGATGGCGAGCGCAGTGGAATGACAAAAATTGCATTGTAATTCATGGTGTTGACAGGTTTGGCTACTGTCCATAAGCGTTCGTATCGTCAAAAAATGGAATGCTCGCCTCGCCATTCATTACAATAAAAAAAAAACACATTCAGATCAGGATTGCGAATTAGTGAAACATCTGAAAAGGCATAAGAGATTTATTATATTCTAATTGCACAGTAAATTTAAACATGCAGTTGCGTGGTCAGATGGTAAAATTGTAAAAGTATCATCTACATACGTACCATTTGTGAAATCTCGGTAAGACCGGTCAAAACCACAGACACGATACAGCCTCTCAAAGTTCACAGATGAGCCCATAACGAAGCCATCCACTAGTACTTAGTATACTTATAGCAATTTCACTTTGCTATTAAGGCAGCTTAATCCGGACGTTTCTCCGGCTTAGTTCAATGCTCACTACCAACGTCCATTGGCCCACTGCAAACGAAAGGATGCGAGATAAAATCATTTGAGCAATCGTATATAAATGGTGCTTGATTCAAATCAAGCCTTTTAATCAAGCCAATTCTTGTTAAGCCTAAATATTATCTCGTTGTTGATCTCTGCGATAAGCTGTAGTTCATCATACCCTCATAGACAACTGAGCCATTTCTCGGACAACCTCTCTTTGCTGTTGTATTTGAGAAGTGCGCATTCGAGCCCTACTAACACGGGACTCTTCTCTATCGATTTCTCGCTCTTCTTCGGCGGATTGATATTTCGAATCTTAATTAAATTACTGGTTCTTTTGGAAATATGATTACTTCTTCAAATTGTGGCATTCATAAAAACCATTCACAAAACAAAACAGTCGACCGCTAATTTGACAATAAGTAAATTGACTTTAATATCCTTAGCCTACACAATATAAATAACATTTCGTAAAAAAAATATAACAAAGTTGTAATTGATCCGATCTGTAATGCGTAAAGTGTGTGGTGGCCTGATGGTAACGGACCAGACGCGGCACACCTCTGACTTTTTAGGAGTCATGTGTGTATTGATAGACAATCATCAGAAACTATAACTGCTATAACGGTGAAGGAAAACATAGTGATGAAACCTGCATACCATAGCGATTTTTAAGATTTTCTATAGTACGTACAGTTCGCCAACCCGCACTAGGCCAGCGTGATTTAATTTTACTTTTTGATTTGAATCAGTCGAGCCGTGACAGATTTTTATATACCTACTCAGTATAAGCCTTATAGCTAATTTTATGTGGAATAATAAATACTAGGGGTCGACCGTAATTCATATACAAGGCGAGTTTTTCAAGTGGGAGTGGATGGCCAAAACCGAAACTATAAGGAATTGCGAAAAATACTGAAATGATTTACGAGCCCGATTTTTATGAAAACTAAAACTGCATACTTAGGATTTTGATAAATTAATATTCCTAGCGAGGAATCGAACCCGATGATTTTGAAAAAAATAACACATGCTGAATTATTACACCATTCGATAATATTGCTAATAGGGATCAAATTCTGGGAAGTAATGACATATGAAAGACTGTTGACTATGAATGACTGTTTGACAGTTGCGAAACCTATGAACATTTTGTATGAACTTCAAAAATTAACTAAAAAAACATTTTCCAGTGGAACAAATTCACCTTTTAAACCTTCCCTGGACTTCCACAAATAATTCAAGACCAAAATTTGCCAAATCGGTCCAGCCGTTCTCGAGTTTTTGAAGCGTATACAAACCAACATAACATTTTTATAGTATGTATATAGATTTTATACTGATTAGTAGTTGAAGTCGGTTGTTTTAAACGTTGTTTTTTTATAATGTCTAAATACGGCATCAAAGTAACAAAAATTATTAATCATTTTTGATTGCTGAAAATAATACTGAAGTTTAATTTAAATTTGTCCTCCAGTACACTTAAAAAGTATCAATTCAAAATGCTCCATGGACGCTCCATGCTTGAACGATTTAATAAGTTAAATTTAATGAATTTGCATCATAAATTTCAATTAAATATTAGGTTTCTGCACTTCTTCTCGTTATAATCTTCAACTGTGCTAAGTTTCACGCTGCTGCGTCGGCCCAATTTTCGTAAAAATGCGTAGTGCATACCAAAGCATCAATCAAATACTACTGTTTTACATTTTTAATTTCCTCATTCCATTCTTCACATTATAAAACTATTCCTTTTTATAACACGCCAGTTCAATCGCTACCTTAATTTTGAAAAAGTATTAAATTGTAACAGTTAAATTGTCACAGTCACAGAGCGGATGACTAATACCTCAGTCCGCCCCGTGACCACGAAAGCTGAAAAGCAATCGAAACGTTGGGAAGTTAAATAATGTAAAAATTAAACCATATCGCGATAAAATCCGTAAAAATAGTTTTTTTTTCAAAGTATTTAATATTATAATAATAATATAATAATAGCCTTTATTAACAATCTTATAAGTTACATTTCATCTTATTACTATGTTTACTATAATAAATAAATAAATAGTGATTATATTAGACACCGGTTTGTTGATTGTCTTGCTTTCCAGCATAGGCCTCCCCAATGGTTCTCCACAACGATCTGTCTCTAGCTGCCCTCGTCCAACATATTCCTACTTCCTTTTTAATATCATCTTCCCATCTTCGATATTGTCTACCTTTTCTTCTCTTTTTGTATCTAGGGCACCATTCCGTCACTTCCCTGGCCCACTTTTCCGTCTTGTTTCTAATCAGATGTCCTGACCATTTCCATTTTAGTTGTTTGATTCGGTATTTTATATCTATAATTTTGGTTTGTTTTCTTATTGTTTTTAATCGAATTTTATCTTTTAATTTTATATTGAGTATGCTTCTTTCCATCCTGTGTTGACAAGATTCTAGTGATTTGATATTTCTCTCTGTACAGCTCCATGTCTGACACCCGTAGGTCATGGTTGGTAGAATACATGTATTAAATATTTTCTTTTTTCCTTCAATTGGTATATCCGGGTTTTTCATGACATCCTTTAGAGCCCAGAATCTCTTCCATCCTAAGTTTATTCTATTATTTATTTCTTTCGTTGTGAGTTCTGTAGGAGATATTATTTGGCCCAAATATGTATACTCGTTTACATATTCCAGCTCAGTAACATTGTCAGCTTTAATAGGAGCTTTCACATAGTTTGTCATCAGCTTTGTCTTAGTGGTGTTCAACGATAGTCCAACCTTTTCGCTTTCGTGTACCAGTTGTTCAATCATAATTTGTAGAGTCTTTGGATCTTCACTTATTAGGATTATGTCATCGGCGAATCTCAGATGGTTCAATAGTATTCCATTAACATTTATACCATATTCATCCCATTCTAACTGTCGAAATACATGTTCTAGGGTTGCTAGGAAAAGTTTGGGTGACAGAGGGTCTCCTTGTCTAACTCCTTTTCTAATGGGAAAATGTTCTCCAACTTTTTCTGTGCGTATTTTAGCTTTCATATTCCCATATATTTTCTTTACTATATTAATGTATTTGTTGTGGACCCCTTGCGAAGTAAGGGCTTCCCATATTTTTTCGTGCTTAAGCGAGTCGAATGCTTTATTGTAGTCTATAAATGCTAAATAATACTTAATTCTATATTCATTGCATTTCTGGATAATTTGTTTGATGGTATGAATATGGTCAATAGTTGAAAAGCCACTTCGAAATCCTGCCTGTTCTTTTGGCTGATTTTCGTCTAAGGTCTTTGTTAACCGTTCCAGTATTATTTTGGAGAATATTTTATATATATTAGACATTAGCGATATCGGTCTATAGTTCGAAATATCATCTGTTTTCCCTTTCTTATGGAGTAAAATTATAGTTGACGTGGTCCATTGAAGTGGTATATAAGGGAAAGTCCTACAGTACCGGCCGGCATACAGTACCGGCCAGTTACAAATTCTCTAAATCTATAATAGATGGCACTGACAGTTTTACGCTATTTAGTGCGGTACCCTCGTGCAAGTATATGCCCCACGCGGCGTCTACCTGTCACAACCGGTTTACTGTCAGTGTAAAGATTTCTGTTGCGCGCGATGAATGTATGCTACGTAATTAAAATTCTGTAGGTGATTTTCGAAGTTCAGGGATTCAATTTAAAAAAATATATCCTGGTAAGTTTAGTATGCTTATATGGCTATTAAAAACCGAATATTATTTCAGCCTCTGTACGTTTGTTTTCATCTGAAATCGAAACTCTTATTTTTTCCGTTTCCTCCAGTGCCGGCCAGTACGCAGTCCTGCAGTACCAGCCATTCCTTAAATTAGTTTAAAAGGTTTGCATTACTTGCAAAAATTACTACTTAATACACGAAAATGCCAAATGATACAAATGATGGTCGGACGAGGCAAAAAAGGGCGCCTGAGATCCGGCAGATATGCATAAAGCTGTAGAAAAGGTACTGAATAACAAGATGAGTGCACGTCAAGCCGCAGAAAGCTATTAGATACCCCGAAAAACGCTGAATGACAGAATTAGTGAAGAGAAAATGAAGAGTTACTGCATGAAGTCGTAAAGCTGAAATAAGTGAAATTATAACGAGTTTTCCGTACAAAAAGATGCTGGAAGGGAAACAAAATAGACAAAAAAAGAAATAGTTTTCAGTTTCAGGAAAAGGTGGTAATAGAAAAGGTAAGACTTTACTGTCAGCAAGAGATATCAGTAAGAAAACAAAAAAAATACAATCGAAAACCTACCTTCTACTCACAGACCGATTGAAGAAGAGACAGTTTGCCCTTTGTGTGCTGAATGTCATGAAGAAGATTGGATACGGTGCGGAAACTGTAAAATTTGGGTCCATGAGGCTTGTGCAAATATATCGGAGCTATCCGATCAGTATATTTGCGATTATTGTATTGCCTAAATGGTTACATTCTTAGTGGCCGATACTGTAGGCCTATTTTTTTTAGTCTGTATTTTCTTATTCTTGGAATTGCAATAATAAAGCTGATTTTGTCTAAACGATTTGGTTGTTTGTTATTTTTATTAATAGCACAATAGCTCTTTTAAATATATCAGGAGGTATTGAATATTTAACATTAAGAACTTTGATTTTTTTGTTGATAAACCTTAAGGTGACGGTACTGTAGGACTCTCCCCTACTCAGTTGTTAATATTTCATTAAAGAGATCTGTTAGTGTGTTCAAAATAGTTTCAGATACTCCCATTAACAGTTCATTAGAAATGTTATCTTCACCTGGTGCTTTCCCTCTCTTTTGTGATTTTATGGCTTTAACGACTTCGTCTTTCAGTATATTTGGGACTGGTTCTTCTTCGGTAATTATAACTGTATTTTTTCTTGTAGTTGATATAATGTGATCATCATGATAAAGATCTCGATAGAAATCAGTCGCTGCATTTAATATGTCCTTTCTTTTGGATTTATGTTTATTCGTTTTATGATGGGTAACGTTAGTTATCCAATTAGTACATTCTTGTAGTTCTTTCCACGCATTCTTGATTCCACCTGATTTTGTTATGTGAAATTGTATTGTTTCTGTTCTTAGTTTACGTCTGTGCTTCCGTATTGCCATATTTATTTCTTTACTTAGTTTAGTTATATTTTGTTTGTTGTTTTCTTTAGTTTCAAATAATAGTGCTCTTCGTTTTATTAATTTTCTCGCTTCAGATCCTAATCTATCTCCTGTTCGTTTTTCTCTTTGTAGTTTTTTATTAATTTCTTTTATTTCTTCTTCTAAGGTGTCATATTTTTCCTGAACCGTTCTTATTTCCTTGATCGGTATTAATTTAGTTTTTAGTGTTTCTAAGATATGACTTGATATTGGTAAAGTAATTGGTTGTTTTAAGTTTTGTGTGTATTTTCGGGATTTTTTGGCTCAAATAGGTATAAATGACTTCTTAGCAATCTGTGATCAGTAAAATAATTAAAATTATTAATAACTTCTACGTTTAAGAAATTCTTTGGCCTATTCGTAGTTATGAAGTCTATCTCATTTCTTATTTGACCATTGGGAGATTCCCACGTCCATTTTCTTTGAGGTTTTCTTTTATAAAAAGTATTCATAATATGTAAATTATTTTCTAACGCGTAGTTGACCAGTCTTCGTCCGTTATCATTCCGTTTACCAATTGTGTAAGGTCCAAGTATTTTATCTTCATTCTTTTCTCTCTGTCCGATTTGGCTGTTAAAGTCTCCCATCACAACGATTTTGTTATATAGGGTCTCCATTGTTTTATTTAGGTTATCGTAAAAGCTATTCTTAACTTCTCTTTTAGCTACTTCAGTGGGAGCATATACTTGGACGATTGAAGTTGGGTCTCTATGATTGGGAAGTAAGATGTTTAAGACGGCTATTCTGTCTGAAACTCCTTTAAATTCTATTATGTTACTTTTCAAATATTTTTTTACTAAGAATCCTACGCCGTATATTCCTGGAATGTCATTTTTGTAGTAAAAAATGTGGTCTTTATATTCTTCAATTTTTTCTGTTGATCTCCGAATATCGCTTATACCGAGGATATCCCAATTAATACTATTTAGCGCCTCTTTGAGTTCTTTTAAACTTTCATTTGACTTTAAAGATCTCACATTCAGTGTTGCTATATACAGTCTCTTTTTACGAGGTTTTGTTGTGTTTTGATTGTTTATCTTTAATGTAGGATTTTGGGGGCTTTGGTCAATAACCCCGCGGTGACCAACCGTATTGGGGCTTTTCTTGTTTTTCCTTTTTCTTCTGTTTATTCTATTTAATTTAATATTACTGGTATACAAATACAATAATTTAGTGAATAAAATGTTCAGTACTAAAATGCAATCATACAATATTCAATATAAATTAACGAAATCATTACAATACGATAAATTAAAATATGTATTATATTCTATCATCAGATACAATATCCAATGTAAATACGAAACCTACAATTTTTACTTATCTGTCAGTAGCATTAATCTTAATTATTAAATTAAAAAATGGCAGTTGTCGAATGGGTATTGGTACATAAACTTACTTATCATTATTTTTGCTACTTCACTCAAATTATCTTTCATTTACCTATGGAAATAAACTACTTATTATTTTTCCAAGTGTCCTGGAATTGTTTTAACATGTTTTCAGTCGGGAATACGGCATTTTTAAAGCAATTACGAGTAGACATTAGGTAATCATTACGTGCATCTTCGCTCGTGTCAGGGACGACTGACAGCCTAGCGGTAGATGTACTGTGGCGAACGTTCCAAACTATGTATTTAGTCCTGATGAACCCCCCCCCCCCCCCCCCCCAGTTGTAATTCCTCAATGTGTTTGTTTTAACTTTGTCAAAAGCCGCTACTATCCGCGTACCTACGCATTTCAGTTTTAGTGTCACATATTTTTAACATACTTGTCAAGGACTGATGATATACAATAGCTTGTATTTTAGTTTTTTAAACCATTTTTTATTCTGTATACTAACTATTAAATATGACCCCACAAATAAAAATCCAGTAGAGTCAAATCTATGGATATAATAAATTTGTAAGCGATCGATATCTGTACATGGAAGATAAATGAGGAAAACTAATATGGGGGGCCTGTATTAAAGTAATAGGACCCAAAACAATGATTTTTAGAATTTTTGTCTGTTTGTCGGTTTGTCTGTCGGGATATTCCAAATAAAGTTTATTTTAAATAAAGTGAATCACGCAGACGAAGTTTGCGGGCAGAAGCTAGTCATAAATATAACACCATTGAAGTAAGTTAATACAATTTCATTTTAGTTGTATTAGTTTGCGTCGCGACTCGTGCATTCTCGCGGTAAAAGGTCCTTACTCCTGGCCTTTGCTGATAGGTGATAACTGCGGTTTGACTAAGGTCAGTTTCACCGACGCGGCGCGGCGTGTCGTCACGGCGCGGCCACTGTGCTCCGCGATAACAATGATAAGTTCATTGGTACGTGTCGGCTGTTGCCACTCGCCAGTCGCAACGCATGGTTCCACCGAAACCACCCGCAAGAATATCAATCGTGCGAAGGTTTTTTGAAGTTAAACTTCTTTATGCACGCTTGACTTAGGGAGTAAGCTGGTGAGTGCGTGACCTTGCGTTACGAAAAGTGTGATCGGGCGAGGCGAACGGAAATTGAGAGGGAGATAGTTAGTGAAGATAGAAAGAGAGAAAAAGAGCGTGTCGTATATTACTGTGGGGGCAAGAGAGGGAGATGCGAGCACACGTTTCTTAAGTTATCGGTCCGATTGCTCTCAAATTCAATATCTGAAGGACCGTTCGCCCCAGCAATCGAAGTTGATGGTCAGAATTGAAAAAAATTGTGGTCGTCATTTTGAACTTTTTAGCTATCGCACCGATTGCTCTCAAATTCGATATCTGAGAACCTTTCGTAGTCCAGTCATTTAAGCTTAAATTAGGTAAGAATCTCGGAATTCGAGAAACCCAGCTGTAAGTCTGTAAATACTTGTATATTGACGCCCTAAAAGTTGTCTCAAAACCTGCATATGGTAGGGTGTAAGCAATTATTAAATTTCAAGGTCAAAGGTCACAAAAATCGTTTTTTTTGCGCTTCATTTGGAAATATCTCATTTCCTATGGGTTTTTTGCTATTTGTATTTATTATCAATATTGTAGAATACAAAATACTCTTCAACTTTTGTTTAAAAAAAATGTTTATACGGTGAACCGTTTTCGAGGTAGAGGGCGGAGAGCGCGCGGTCACAGCATCACTTCAGGTCAACCGGTGCCTCCGGTCGAAAACGCGCCATATATAGTTGATGGACTATCGATAAATCAATGATTATAAATATTTGTCAGTTTTTATTAACTATAATATATTTTATCATTTTCTTCATGCATTAAATCTATATCTATTCAATAATACTGATAACTGTTTACTAAAATTAAAAAATAATTAAGAAAAAAACTTAAATCATAATATAATTATATTCCCATTTACACTAATGACATTTTAAATAGAAAATAACTTAGTGCCTCTTTAAAATCTGTAAATTTTAAAATTCTTCCACTACGTTGAAAATTATACCTGGGAATTATACGGGCCCCTATTATACACTAAAGACCTTTCTATTTATAGCCAGTCGGGACAGATGTTCATTTGTATTGTATAGTTACGACCGTCTTCTCTTTCCTTCAGTTTTGAATTGTATCTTGGTAAACTACGGACGTATAATTTCAAGAACTATGGCTGAGCCTATCATGACAATTTTACCACCTGCTCCAGAAGATTTGCTAAATATAATTATCTGCAACTGCAAGAGTGGTTATGGTTAGCGATGCGGATGCAGGAAAGCGGGCTTGCAATGCTCTTTAGCTTGTGGCCAATGTAATGGGCAAGCTTGTCTCAATGGTCTACCATATCAGAGCGACATTAACGAAGACGGAACCTTTGACCCCGAAATCATGGAAGAACTTGAGACAAATGTCGTTGAAGACGATAATGAAGACCAGTTTGAAATTTACCAGCAGCCAGAAGACGACGATGAAGAGGAAGATGATGATTAAACATTGAAATAAAACTATTTTTATGGATTTTATCGCGATTTGGTTTAATTTTTACATTTTTTAACTTCCCGATGAGTCTGCCCCGTGACCACGAAAGCTGAAAAGCAATCGAAACGTCGGGAAGTTAAAAAATGTAAAAATTAAACCAAATCGCGATAAAATCCGTAAAAATAGTTTTATTTCAATGTGTAACATTCGCGTAAATCTAAGAAACCATTATGATGATTAAAATTATAAATTGTAGTTTTTGTACCCTTTATTCCATTTTTTTACTTTCAATAAAAAAAATGTATTCAATAATATTTTTTAATAAAAAGATTAATTCAATATATATTTTTTTTTTTCTTCATGTAAGAAGTTATTAATATTAATTAGGTTAAAATTCAAATATAATTCTTCGGTTTCACCTTGTTGAGGTTCGAGCAGTTTCATACAATACCTTGCTTGATTTTATCTTACGTGCATTATACCTTTCCCACACAAGTTGCATATTCGCTATTTTCGTTTCATTACACGATGGTTTTTACCATCAAGGGAAAGGGTCACCGCCGCGATCAGGCGGATCATCATTATATTATGCGTTGGTGTTAATAAACAAAAGAATAAACAAAAGCAAATTATTCTGGTAACTAACGCGTCGTCAGGCCGATTTACCCTTTGCCCTACCCCCACTAAAAAATAAAAGTACTCACCGAGAGAATATTCGGCAAATAAGAAATCCAATGTGAATACTTATAAAACATCAGACAGGAACACACAAACCAACACTACACAACTGGAAACACTTCACGAGCCGGCAATCGAACTCCTAACTCGACAAACGCAAGAACATTGCGCAGCGCGTTTCGCATACACCGCACCGAGCGAATGCGCAGAGGGTAGTGGACAATTTATTTTTTATTCAATTGGTCTGACAAACGAGAAAACATGTCACCGATTGGTAAGCGATTACTGCCGCCAATGAACATCCACAACGCTTGGATTATAGACGAGAGCGGGAAGGAAAAAGGACGGGAAGAGGAAATGGGTATGACTGACATTAGCATGGGTCTATTACTTCCAAAAATTATGGTTATTTCATAACTAGGTGCAACATAATTACAAACTCTTATATTAATGTATATTGTAACAGATGATTTTTATATTTTCCAATAATTCATTGCTAAATTTGCTACAATCGCTACGGCCTTGTTGAAGTGTTTCCGATAGTAGAGAGGCTAGTAGTGGTTAAAAAATTATAAACAGAGATAACTTGATGGATATATTAGAGAGCTAATGTTTTTTTCCGTTGCGTCACTGCGGCGCAACTGTTTCAGGACAACTAACTAACTACTAACTTCCAAATTGTTACTAACCTTGATTGCTGAATGGCGGTTTAATTGTTCTGGTTTCAAATACCATTTAACGGGGTGAATAGAAATATCTTCGGAAATTATTTCAAAAGCAACTAAACTATTGTATATGTCTATTCATTCTATTGTTGTCATTTTATAAAATATAGTGATTGAGATGAGGTAAATATACCAAGGTTTTTACTTTGTAGTGATTTTAAATATAAATGAAACTGCAACATTACGCTTTTTCACGGTAAGGGGGCCCCATCACCCTTACTGCGTTTGGGCAGTAGCCACGTAGTTAGGACAATATAACGATTTGTTCTCGTAGAAGACTTTCTCAAAAGCTATCGTGAGCAGAACCGTCCCGCTCGCCGCCGCCTCCAAAGAAAGAAACGTCAGGTCATGAACTGGATTACATGTCACAGATTACTGTCAGTTCAAAACCGAACGAATTTCACAGCACTGAGAGCACCTTCCGTCAAAACGCCAGTGATCACAGTACTGTAATGGCGACGGTTCATGACGTCACACAGCACTGAATCACAGAATACTAAACTAACAGAAGTCAAGCTTGTGTATGTACTTCACTTTTGTTGCTACACTCACACTACGCTCGGCGGTCGCGCTAGGGTTGTTAACTCTGGCTTATGCGAAAACAAGTATCGTAGTAATAGCACTCTTATCATTTGATTAATTGTTGAGAGTAAAACATGAATAATAAATAAAATATATAAAAAGCAATAATAAAATAAATAAATTTTAATTTTATTTATATAGTCATTGACAATGTGTATGTCATTAATCGAAGATTTTTTTTATTGTTTTTCTATCATATTTTGTGCTTTTTTAAAGAAATTTATATTTAATTATTATAATCTGGAATTTTATATACAAGTGTAATAACTTTCATTCATTTATTTCACGAAACATACATGATACAATTAAAAAACTACATTTCCTTACGCTCTACCAACCACTCGCGCGGCTCGACGCAAATGCGGTAGCGTGAAACTCGCGCTCGCACTGGTATGAAAAGGATTGAGATATCGTGTCGGTGAACGCTGTCTATGTGTGCGTTGATTTAGCGCGCTTTGTATGGAGCTTGACTTCTGTTAGTATTCTGTGACTGAATAGTGCTCGAATTATAGTTCGGAATAGCGCCGCCAGTGATCATAGTACCAAAATGGCGCTGTTTCATGACGTCACATAGCACTGTATAGTGGTCGCAGTGGTTACAGTGGTCGCAGTGGTTTCTGCAACACACTCTAAGTCTTGTGTCATGGTTATCAGAAATTACGAGAGACTTATTGGTCTCACAAACACCTAGACCCGAGACAAATACTTGTTGGCCTCACAAACATTTGTCTCGGTGCGGGGATCGAACCCGCGGCTTCTCGTTTCATAGCCGGCGTCTTACCGACTGCGCCGCGGAGGCCGTCTCTACACACTGTATAAGTAGTTTGAGTACTATATGGAAAACAAAACTGCTTGGGAATAAATTGCTCAATTTCTATTAAATTAGAACAATAATTGACATAATTAAATTATAACAAACATTATTGTGACATTTAAATAAATCAACAATTGTTATTAAAAATTGCCTTTAAAAAAAAGAAAAAGAAAGAAAAGAAGACAGTTCGTGTTGCTGAGGGAGTTTCTTGCGCCGTTTCTTCTTCATAGCTACAACACGTTTCGAAGCGGTGGTAGCAGAAATTAACGAGTAGCAAAAGATCTTGTAAAATACTACTTGAATAAAGAATATTTTGATTTGATTTAATGTGAGCAGTTCTGAGAGAAATCGCAAATCATCATAACGTTTTTAATATTTAGCATCGTCGACATAGCAGTGAACAGTGAGCAGAGTCCATAACTACACAATACACAATACCTACATACAGAGAGCGGGCGCAATGAAAGACAATGAGCACGAGCATGCTCTGAATGGAGTTGCATCACTGCATCACTGTAATGCTTCCGTTGCATAAACACGAAGGATTCATAATGATCGCTGAGTAACAAAACATGACAACACAACATGCCGATAACATCGCATCCGATAAACTCTCCGTGTATAATTAGCCAGATTTATTGATTGAACAATTTATGTGATAACTGATTGCGTTTTAGTACATCGCGCCAATCTTGGAAACTTACTCGAATTTTACCAGTCATTTATCTAATCTCACATTTCAATAAGTTTATTTTATATACCGGGTATATCAAGACTGCGACCGAAAACGAAGCCGGGTGGAAGTTATAGTGGTTACAGACACAGTTCAAATAAAAAATTCGCAAATTAAGCGACAGATTTTTGAAGTTATACTTCTTTTGGCGCGATGGAGAAAAATGATTAGGGTGAATTATTACGATGCGCGCGCACACCGTAAAGTTAGTTCTAGGTGGCATGATAACTATGTTCACAACTGTCAAACATTTCATGTTCATACCGTTCATACAGTAAACTCTTCCCTCAAATTAAAGAACGTATTTAAATAAAGGTTTCGAATCGACAACATATATCCACAATATTCGAATAATGGCGTATTTTAGATTTTAAATATGTAGAATAATGCCAATAATAAAAAAAGATTGACATTTAAATAGGCTGACAAATGCTTATGCGTGTGTTCAGAAATGTATTTTATGTAAATTAAACTTCTTTTTAAAATCGGAAATCACTTTTACCACAATTTCCTATCCTTCACCACCATTATACAAGTATAATTTAAAAAATCACATAATATAATAATCCCCGGAACTACTGAATCGATTTTAAAAATTCTCTCACCTTTAAAAAGATATAACATCCCTGAATGTCATAGGCCATATTTTTTCCAAAGCGGTTGAAAAAAGGGTTGGAATGTTGTATAGAAAATCAAAACCAGTTAAGTTATTTCTATGAAAAATTATATTTCAGCTCTTTATTACAACGAAAAATAATGGCAACCAACAATTCTGAAAAGAAAATTATTGGGGTGAAATAAGGAATGACATGTTGTATGGAAACCAAAATCGCTGAAGCGTCCGTATTACTCATCCGATTTTCCTTATCCGCAATCGTTGAAGTTTTAATGTCAAAAAATCCTAAGGCGCACTATTTGGGTATAGAGCGATGGGATGGAATAGAGTGTGAGGGACGGGATAGGATTGGATAGTTGACAGATTTCATTTGATGGGATAGGACGAAATGTAAAGGCACGGGACGAGACAGGATGGATAATGAAGAGAAATGATGGAAATGAAAGAGGGGGCGGATCGGATGTGACTTGACAGACGGGACGGGACGGGATTGAGGAGGACAGGTCATAGTCACAAAAGAAGCGACAGTAGGGTAGCTACGTCGAGTTTAGGTTTTAAGAGGTTTAGGTATACAAGAGTTTGTACGAAAAATAACATCTATCTGATGTGGAGTTGAATCAAAAGATATCTGCACCCAGGCGAAGCTGGGACGGGCCGCTAGTTTATTAATATATTTGATTCATTGCCTTAATGATTAATGATTGTATATTTTTACTGAGTTGTCATATTTTTACGTTAATAAAACCTTTTTTATTGAAATAAAATCTTTTTGATTAATTTATCGTTAATCACTAATGCATTTTAGTTTTTTTTTCCATACGCCAAAGAAGTATAACTTCTAACGCGTGTACATAAGTACACACACTCTTTTTTTTGCATTTTTTTTAGATCATTGTGTTTAGGTAGTAAATACCTAGTTATTGCGAAAATAGTAATAAAAATCGTAACGTACCATTACGTCTTAAAAAATAAAAAGGTGTACATCATTATTTTAGGAAAACTATGTATTTATCACCCAAATACGACGATAAGTAAAAAATACCAAAATAAAGTTGACGATTTCTTTTGCGAAAATTTTAGTTCTATTGTGTCTGAAGTCACTAGTCAAATCAAATCAAATCAAAAACTTTTATTGTGGACATAGGTTTACACAAGGTGTTACAATTGTGTTTTGTATGGACCACTATGGCCCGCCAAATTGGCATACAATAATATGAAATACAAAACTGGTTAACATAAAAAAACATCAATATACGAAATCAATTAAATCTATATAACAAATATTAAGATTCTAAACATTTAAGAAACAGAAAATAACTTATAATCTACGCTTAATTAGTATAATAAATCTATTAAAGTAATAATTATTTAAAAAACAATTAACCGTCTTTTTTTTCTTAAATGCATATTATTACTTAGTGCTCGTAGTAGTGATAAATGAGTCTTGTAAATAATCTTGTATTGTGTAGTAACATTTATCTGCAAGAAGTGTATTTAGGTGTTTTTTAAAGCGTTTGATGTCGAGGGTTTTAATGCTGTCGGGTAGCTTATTATATATTTTTGTGGCTGTACAGTATATACTCTTAAGCTTAAATGTAGTCTTGGATGTTTCAGTACTAAGAAGATTATCTCCTCTTAAATTACGGTTTCGTTTTTGGATGTTGGTTATAAATAAGTTTGGATTAGTTTTAACAGATAAAGCTACTTCATAAATATAAATAGACGCGACAGTTAAAAGTTTAAGTGACTTAAAGTGCGGGACACAGCTATCTCTAGATGTGATACCACATATAGCGCGTATGCACCTCTTTTGTGCTTTAAATATTGACTGGTATTCAGTGGAATTGCCCCAAAAGATTATGCCGAATCGAAGGTTAGAGGCGACATAACCGTGTTAGGCGACAAGGACAGCGTTTTGGTTTACTATTTTTGTAAGTTCATAAAGTACATATGAATATTTGTGTAGCTTCTGACATATTATTTCTGTGTGGTTTTTCCATGTTAGCTTATAATCAATATGCACTCCCAGAAATTTGGTGGTGTTTGTTTCATCTATTGTACTAGTTTTATATTTGACATTAATATGACTTTTTTTAGCCCTTTGAGAAAAATGCATGATATTAGTTTTTTCTAAATTAACCTTAAATTGATTGTTTTCTAGCCATCTAATGATCTGATCTAAAGCGTCATTTATTTCTGATTCATATGTTGTAAGTCACAACCTTGCTTCGTTTTTGGTCGCAATCTTGATATACCCAGTATAGCCTAACCACCACTCAATCGTACTTTCGATTGTTGAGTAGGCCAGTGTCCTGCAGTGGGACGTACATACGTCGACGACGACGACGTACGTAGTGGATCGTTAAACTAACCCGAGAGAACTAAGAGCCCTTCTATAAATGTGGATTGGATATATACGCCTGCGGGCCCGGGCAAGTTGAAGACGGCAGTGCGCAAGGCAGGCGAGGAGCGAAGCGCGGGGCGCGGGGCGGGGACGCGGCGTTTTTGTTTTCGCAGTGAGCTAACTAATCGAAGAATTGAAGTTTGTTTATTGATTAAACCCTGCGATAGATATTATGATAAGACGACAGATTTATCGATTAAGAAGTAAAATTTAAAATAATTTATGTTATTGTAGGGAAATCCCAACCTATGCATCGAGGTCGATACTTGTGCAAAAAATAAAATAAGTTTATCGCATTGATTCAAAAAACTAAGGATGAGCCCTTCAGTACATTGGGAATAACAATAAAATGTCCTTAAAAATCGCGCCATCTGTTAGATTTTCGTGTAACTACATAATATTAAGTTAAAGAATCCATTCGGAGCGAATCTAGCGAATTCTAGCGAATCTATCCTTAGGTTTTTAAATCAATGCATATACCACTTTTTAAGTTGGACCTGTACCAATATAAATGTGAAAACCGTATCTAATTTCGTGCGATAGTTTTTGAGTAACGTGCAAGCAAACAAAAAGAAACACCCTGTATGTAAATGCAACATATACCAGTTTTTAAGTTGATCCTAAAGCAATACAACTGTGGAAACCGCATCTCATTTGGTGAAGTAGTTTTTGCATGAGGCGTAAGCAAACATACAGACGGACAAAAATTCTAAAAAAAATTGTTTTGGCTTCTGTTGCTGTCATAAAGACCCCTCACGTTAAAATTACTTAAATATCTTCCATGTACAGACATCGACCATTTACATTTTTATTATACAGGGTATCTCAAGACTCCGACCGAAAACGAAGCCAGGTGGTAGTTTTAGTGGTTATAAACACAATGCAAATACAAATTTCGCCAAAACAGTGACAGATATTTTTTTAGAATTTTTTAAAAATCGTTTTGTTTGGGTGGTAAAAACCTAGTTTTAGCGAAAATAATAATTTAAACCCTTACGTACCATTGAGTGTTGAAAAATAAAGAGATCTGCATCATTATTTTAGGAAAACTATGCATATATCACACAAATACGACGATAAGTAAAAAAATACAAAAAAAATGTCGTCGTTTTTTTTTGCGAAAATTTTACTTGCATTGGGTCTGAAGTCACTAATACTACCACCTGGCTTCGTTTTCGGTCGCAGTCTTGATATACCCTGTATGTATAGATAGATGTATAGATAAAGTATACTTTATACTAATAACAATATAAAGTGATATAGATATAAAACCTCTGCGTAACTTGTACCAGTGGTACACGGTAACTGTCACCGTTGCCCGCGCGCTAACTGTTCAGCAGTCAGCTGTTCAATGCGTGTAATGACAGTATGAGAGAGCCCCACCGCTACAGTGGTGCCACGATACCTACCTAGTACGCACTGCTGGCGTAGCTTTACAAATAATCTATATTTATAAAAAATATTATTAAAACATATCTTAAACAATGGGTCAATTTTTATTTGTAGTTCATAATTTCGGCTCACGCCAATAGAATTGAGACCTACTATTAGAGTTTGCGAAATTTGAACTACAAATAAATGTTGAAGTTTGAACGAGAGTAATATGTGTCTGGTGTGGAATAGAGTCTAAACATATCTGCACTCAGGCGAGGCTGGGCTGGGCCGCTACCTATATTATAAATAAACAAGATACATTTACACGGGTGTCGTCATTTGTCATTTGAGACACATTAATCATTGGCGCAATTGTCGCATCTGCAATAGTGCTATCAAATAATGAATTAGTGAACCTAAAAACGCAGGACAAACATTTAGATTTCAATAAAACATAAAATGGAAAACTGAGTTGTCCACATTTGGGTTCTGCCGAAATACCCGTTGTATTAAAAACTGGATATGATTATTGTAAGAAACGATCTGTGAAATAAGGGCTTTAAATGTTGTGTTTACAGAAACGCAATCTGGTTTTGATAAATTTTCCATGAAAGAGCGAAATACCATTATATAATAATATGTTTAAATGTTCCGCTTGGTGTGGGATATTTTCCGTATCAGCGGCCGATGTGTGTGCTCTCTGCGTCGGTGATCACTGCGCTGCAGCGGCGACCGTGTCGACTGTCGGCAGAGACTCAGAGCGGTCGTACTGAATACAGACGTACGCGACATTAACTCACACCTACTCGTAAATTGCAACAATGCTCATTTTTTTGTAAGGTGATTGTGATGCGCAGATCGAAGCGCAAACCGTGGACCATTGCAACATTCATGATATCATGTGGTACACTACACTGAGGTGAGGGCTATGATTAAGCGAGAAAAATACCAAGGGGACAAAAGTTAATTACATAGATAGCAAATACAAGCGTTGATTATAAAGACTTTTTTTCAAAATTGGTAATAGATGAGACGGTGGCGCCGCTCCCACCCCGGCTCGGCCGCGCACCCGCGCCCCACACTACACACACTCACTCCGTCCGCATGTGCCATCACTATTTGTCCATCTCAGATCGGTATCGGCGTTAATCTGTTATTTGGGCAGATAAGAGGCGAAGAGTCACGCCGCGGTCGACTCGTCGCTCGGTATAACAGGGGAGCGGGCGCGCGATTACACCACTCGCGCACCCGCAGCCGCCGCAGCGCCGAGCTCGACGCCGCACCATCGCTGCAACACCTCATCGAGTCAACGACGCAGCCATGACCGCAAACACGATGCACGAGCACACACACGCCGACAAAGACAAACCTGCCGGTGAGTAGGGTCGCCGGCCGCAGGCGCGCGGTCTGACGGTGCTGGTGGTGCTGGTGGCGGTGTAGTGACGCGGTGCGTGTTGCAGGGCGCGCCGGGCTGGGCTTGCGGCACGCGCAGGTGCTTTTGCTGTTCATGGCCATGATGCTGTGCTACTGCATGCGCGTCGACATGAGCATGGCCATCGTCGCCATCAACGACGCCGCCGACGAGCACGTGAGTATCGCAACACTAACTCCAGTGTTGTTATTAAAAGCTTTTATTTAAATTGCATTGTATGTTTGTTCGGGTGGAATCTTGCTATTCAATTTTGAAGCAGATATCTTCAACCGATTGAGCTGAAGTTTTGAATACACGTTTAGTTTGGATAACAATACACCATAAGCTGTGTGACGTCATTATAAATCCAATATGGCGGAACATCCAAGATGGCGGAATAGTTATTTTTTATGTACTTCTGCAATATGGGTATCAAATGAAAGGACTTGCCGAGAATAATAATAAAATATTCTGACATCACTCTTAATCCAAGATGGCGGAATAGTTATTTTTTATGCACTTCTGCAATATGGGTATCAAATGAAAGGGCTTGGACAGAATAATAATAAAATATTCTGACATCACTCTTAATCCAAAATGGCGGAATAGTTATTTTTTATGCACTTCTGCAATATGGGTATCAAATGAAAGGGCTTGCCGAGAATAATAATAAAATATTCTGACATCACTCTTAATCCAAGATGGCGGAATAGTTATTTTTTATGCACTTCTGCAATATGGGTATCAAATGAAAGGGCTTGGAGAGAATAATAATAAAATATTCTGACCTCACTCTTAATCCAAGATGGCGGAATAGTTATTTTTTATGCACTTCTGCAATATGGGTATCAAATGAAAGGGCTTGGAGAGAATAATAATAAAATATTCTGACATCACTCTTAATCCAAGATGGCGGAATAGTTATTTTTTATGCACTTCTGCAATATGGGTATCAAATGAAAGGGCTTGCCGAGAATAATAAGAAAATATTCTGACATCACTCTTAATCCAAGATGGCGGAGTTTGAAGTTTTTTAGTTCGACGCCACGTCGTACATATAGTACATATACGAGTATCATAGATGACTGAGGGTAAGGTGCGGTTTGCGCGGCAGGAGGAGTGGAGCGTGAGCATGCAGAGCGTGGTGCTGTCGTCGTTCTTCTGGGGCTACGTGGTGCTGCAGATTCCGAGCGGCGAGCTGGCGGCGCGCTGGGGCGCCAAGCCGCTGGTGCTGACGTGTGTGGTGGGCACGGCGCTTATGACGGCGTTCATGCCGCTGGCGGTGACGCGCGGCGGGTACCTGGCCGCCAGCGCGTGCCGCGCGGTGCAGGGCCTAGCGCAGGGCTTCTTGTTCCCCGCCATGCACGCGCTCATCGGCAAGTGGGTGCCCGTCGAGGAGAAGAGCCAGCTCGGCACCATCATATACAGTGGTGAGTGACCCGCGCCCGCCGCCCCGCTGTGCCGAGTGCCGACCGAGTCGCTTCCGTCTTATACCGAGTCCCTGCGCAAAACGGCGCTAATTACAATGTCCAACCACATGGCGAAAAGTTATTTTTGCTATAAATAATCCACGGACATAGGTAATTTATTATCACCATCCAGTGAATGTTTAATTATTTGCAGGATGTTATGGAACTTCGACAATAATATGTGAGTGATGTAGGTACAGGGTACAGTGTGTGTGTGTGTGTGCAGGCGCGCAGTGCGGCACGGCGCTGCAGCTGATCGTGTCGGGCTACATCGCGGACGCGTGGGGCTGGCCGGTGATCTTCTACGTGAACGCGACGGTGGCCGCCGTGTGGACCGCCGCCTACGTCACAGTAGGCGCGTCGGCTCCGTACGAGAGTCGCCTCATCTCCAAACGCGAACGACTCTACATAGAGACCTCCTTAGGACAAAACCAGGATTACAAGGTACGCCCCGTGATCCCGATATTCACATTTGTTACATACGATTCAGATTCAAGCAGCGATGAATCACAATAATAAATAGTTTTAACGTCCAAGTTGTACTACGATACGATTACAAAGCTGAGGTCTCGAGTTCGAATACCGGGTCGGGCAAAGTGATATTAGATTTTTCTGTACATTATCAAGTTGAAGACAGGAATTTGTGCCCGATATGGCGATAGGCTTTGCCCCTACCACATTATGTGATGGAACACACAAGGCGAAATGTGGGTGTGTTATTAGCACCTCTGCCTACCCCTTCTGGGAAAAAGGCGTGAGTTTATGTATGAATGATAAAGTATATTTTGTTCGTTGGTAACAGAAACCCAAAACGCCGTGGCGCATCCTGCTGACGTCAATGCCGTGCATAGCGCTCATGGTGGCGCACATCGGCCAGGACTGGTGCTTCTGGTCAGTGATGACGCAGATGCCCACGTACATGAGCAGAGTGCTGCGCGTCGACATCGCCACGGTAAGCTGACGCCGGGCGGCGCGCGCGAGCGCATGCGCGCTGCTGACTGCAGTGCGAGTAACAGTACTTGTGTTGTGCAGAACGGCGTGTTGTCGGCGGTGCCCTACATCGTCATGTACTTGTTGAGCTTCTGCTTCGGCTACGTGTCTGATTTGGCACTCAAAAAAAATTGGCTGAGCACTACGGCGTGCAGGAAGGTCAGCAACTCCGTTGGTGAGTTCAATGCAAAGTTTTTTTATTGAGCGAGAATAAGGAGCCCGCTGAGTGCCGATGGTACGAATCAAGCTCTCGAACAAGTATAGTACAGTATTATAGTCCGTTTACCATCAGGCCATCACGCACTGGTGGCGCACGAAACAGACGAGGCTGCCATTATGTTCACGGTGGTCGTGGGTTCAAATCCAAGGGCCCACCTCTGACTTTTCGGGGTCATGTGTGTATTGATAGTCAATCACCGCGCATTATAGCGGTGAAGGAAAATATCGTGAGGAAACTTGCATACCATAGTGATTTGCAAGAATTACTATGGTATGTAAAGTCCGCCAACCCGCATTAGGCAAGCGTGGTGGCGTAAACCTGCCTTTATATCGTAGGGATGACTACTTAAATGTAATTACTAATTAATGATTACGGATGACGATGGTATGAAGATATGTATCAGACGTTTGTTGGGTCAAAATATGTTGGACAATAGAAGTAGCTAAGAGACGGTGATAGTGATTGGGCGGCATGACGCGCAGGGTTCTTCGGGCCGGCGGCGGCGCTGGTGGGGCTGACGTTCGCTCCGTCCAACAACCTCGCCGTGGCCGTGATCATCCTCACTGTAGCCGTGGGGGTCAACGCAGGCCATTTCACCGGCTTCCTGGTGAGTACGGCTCTGCGACACACACACACAAACAAGCGCGCGAGTCACTAGTGACATGGTAGGTAATGGCATGCTCTGTCCACAGCTGATGCACATCGACATGACGCCGAACTTCGCAGGCTCACTGATGGCGATCACCAACTTCCTGGCGAACGCTGCGTGTTGCTTCGCGCCACTCGTCGCCGGCGTCATTCTGTTCGACGAGGTGAGTGCAGCGCGCGTTGCAGTCGATATGTTGCTCGAAACTATCACTTGGCACTCTAACCTTGAACCCTGTATTATTCATATATATGTATGAGTATATGTACATAGGTTCAATAACATTAATATCTGCAGAAGTATAGTTTTACAAGTACTCCATCAAGAGATATTTGGTATGTGTGGAATATGCTGATAGTTGTGTTGTGCACTGCGCAGTCGAACGAGAGCTTGTGGCGCGTGTTCTTCTACACGACGGCGGCCATGTACGTGGTGTGCAACGTGTTCTTCCTGCTGTTCGCCAGCAGCGAGCGGCAGCCCTGGGACGACCCCGCCGCGCCGGACCAGCATGGTCAGTTCGCTCTCCTTAAACCTGTAGTCTATCGTCTAAATACAACATTAGGCACTTTGCTTTTTTGAACGATCATTATTGTGTATAGGTATTATAAATAATCAAAACTTATAAGTGCGATACAATACCTAATGAGTAATTAGTTATTTTCATTTTACAAATTATTTATCAATAAGTACATAGAAAATGCATTCCGTAAATCTGCAATAAAATCAGTTTGGTAATATCGACCTAATAGATGACATAATATGTATACGTACGTATTACGTGATAAAGACGTCAATATGACAATATATCTGCACAACACAAAGACGCAGACACCTTGCCGTATCTCTTAGTTATAAATGCAGCTCCGCGAGCCGGCCCATCTTCCCGCTTTTACTTAAATAAAATTATACATAAATAATGAAATGAAATGAAATTGAAATGAAAATATTTATTGAACCCATGAAATGTCATATATTATTTACATTCAGTCACTTTTTAATACGCTTTATACATATTAGCTTCAGATGTATGTATGTAACGGAATCTTTGAACATGATTTTGACCCCCTTCAAAACGTCGGATTAACTCGAAATTTGGTCTGGCTTAAGGACCGATAATAATTCAATATTTTAAACAGTTTGACCCGTTATCCTTACTAGCTTCTGCCCGCAAACTTTGTCTGCGTGATTAACTTTAAATGGAATTACCTATCCTGTCCCGTCTGTGCCGTCCCGTTAAATCCCGCCTGTCCCATTTCATTCTCACTCAAGCCATGTAATCCAGTCCCATCCCATCCCTTTGTGTATAAAAAGTAACAAATATATCGGTATTCCTTCTTCATCCCGCGAGAACATTATTATTTTTCGAGATAAAAAGTAGCCTAAGTGTTACTCCAGGGTGTCAGCTACCTCCATACCAAATTTAGGCTCATTGCATTAGGCAGGGAATTAGCAGGGGACGGGAAATAATTAAAAATAGGTCGAAAAAGTTATTTTTAATTATCATTACAATTAAAAATAACTCGCTGGCATTATTATTTTACTTTCAATATTACTACCTCCTTCCTTCAAATTATGAAATATTTTTAGTTATTTGCAAGGAGACTTTGGGTCTTAGGGTAATATTAGAAAAAACATTACTGTGGATTAATAAAAAGAAACAACCCGTATGTAATTCCACCAACTTCAAATTGATTTTGCTATTGCAGCAGACAACAGTTTAATATTACCAGAGGTTTCTAAATCAATTTCCCTGTATTTCCTATGGGTATAAAAAAAGAAACAACCTGTATGTAAATAAAACATATACCACTTTTTAAGTTAAATCTGCAGCAATACAACTGTAAAAACCGCATCTCATTTCGTGCGGTAGTTTTTGAGTAATGTGCAAGCAAACAAAAAGAAACATCCTGTACGTAAAAGGAACATATACAAAATATTAAGTCGAGCCTGCTACAATACAACTGTAAAAACCGCATCTCATTTTGTGCAGTAGTTTTTGAGTAATGTGCAAGCAAACAAAAAGAAACATCCTGTACGTAAAAGGAACATATACAAAATATTAAGTCGAGCCTGCTACAATACAACTGTAAAAACCGCATCTCATTTTGTGCAGTAGTTTTTGCGTGATGCGCAAGCAAACATACAGACAGACAGACAGACAAAAATTCTAAAAAAAAATGTTTTGGCTTCTGTTGCTGTTATAAAGACCCACCGCGTTAATTTTTTTTTAATCTTCCATGTACAGACATCGACCATTTACATTTTTATTATATGCATCTATATCAGCCCATATACGTCCCACTGCAGGGCACGGGTCTACTCTGCAATCGAGAGAATCGATTGAGAGTGGTTAGGCCATATAGTCCACCACGCTGGCCTAGTGCGGGTTGGCGGACTTACATACCGTAGAAATTCTTTGAAAAATTATATGTATGGATTATACATTTAAAAGTGATCATTTAAAAATTTGTTACATCTGTGATTAATGAATATGTTATAACGATTTTTTCAAGTCAAAATCAACGATACATTTGACAAAATCCGTCAATCTGGAGTCAGCCCAGGGGGTCATGACCCCCATGGCCTCCCCCCTGGATGCGCCCTTGGCCCTCACACTAAGATCGAGTCTTGTGTCGTATATCAGACACTACGACATAATTTTCGGTCTTAATTAAAACACCCAGACTCGATACAAAATATACTTGTGGTTCACACAAACATTTGTCTCGACGCGGGGATCGAACCCTTGGCCTCTCGTTTCAAAGCCGGCGTCTAATCAACTGCGCCACGGAGGCTGTCAACTTAATATTTAACTATAACAAAACCGATTTTTTTGTTTTTGACATTAGATAATTAGTGCGATTAGCTTTGAAACGTATAAAAAAATTCATTAAAATTAGATCTACTATAGTGAAGCCTCAATTCTTTTTTTCCCTGTCATGGACCCCTTGCACGTTACCATCGACCTCCAGGGTGCGATATAAAACCTGGGACTTAACTATACATACATATTGACTCCCCGACCTCAGTACGTCCTGTTCGTTTAAAGGCATGCCATAATGTACGTTGCGATTTTGTTGGATCTGAATGTTTAATTTTATGGGTGACTATAAATTAAAAGGCCGTTATTTTTTTCAGGCAAAGAAAACATTTGAAAAAGTGTTGATATGCTTTCATAGCTTGTTCTAAGCCTTCTACTATTGGGATTAACATATAATTAGGTTACAGATATTATATTTGTCTGTATCAATAGAAAACTGAACCTACATATCATAATGTAACACCTATACTAACTATACACATATATTTTTGTAACGCGTCTGCCCAAAAATATAACTGTGATGTTTCCCATACTTAAATTTTGCAATACATTTTCGAGATAGAAAATATTCATTTAACGCATATTGACAAGTATTATATTCGTAATACGATCAGGAATGGAATAGAATTGAATAGATAATTCATTATTGACAAGTTCTATGTGACAAGCAGTGAAGACGGCGTTTTCCACCAGTTAAAATATAATATAATAATGTTTGATTACAGAAGCAAAGAAAAATCCGGTGGAGGCGGCGTAGCACAGAGCGCTGCACTCATCACTCATCACTCATCACCCCAGGCCACGTGTAAATACTCATGCTCATACTGTAACTATTACGAGTACTACTGTAAATATTATACCAATAAGATATTATTACAGAATTGGAACTTTGTTTTAATACACAATTACCTCCAGATCCACAATACCCTAGGGATACGTACATATGTATGTATAATGCATACATACATAAACTCACGCCTTTTTCGCCATTTCGCCTTGTATGTTCCGTCCCACGATGTGATAGGGGGCGAGCCTATCGCCATATCTGGCACAAATTCATGACTAGGGACTGATAATGAAAAGAAAAATCTAATATCACTTTGTCCGACCCGGTATTCGAACTCAAGACCTCTCACCTCAGCGTTGCAATCATACCGTAGTACAACTGCGCCACCGAGGCAGCAGGCATGTATAATGCTCTTTCAAATAATGTAACATGAATACATTAATTAATCTATATACATATAACAAATTTGTAACCGATCGATGTCTGTACATGAAAGATAAATAAGAAAAACTAATATGGAGGGCCTATATTAACGTTATAGAACCCAAAACATTGATTATTATTAGAAATTTTGTCTGTTTGTCTGTGCTGTTGTGCGCGATGAACTCAGAAAAGGCTAAACGGATTTAGTTGAAATTTGGTATTTAGGTAGCTGACACCCTGAATTAACACTTAGGCTACTTTTTATCCCGAAAAATGTAGTGTTCTCGTGGGATGAGAAAGAAATTCCGATATACTTGTTACTTTTTTATACTCATAGGGCCCATCCCTTTGAGTGAGTTATGGGACTGGATTACATGCCTTGAGAGAAATGAGATGAGGCGAGCGGGATATAACGGGACGGGACGGGACGGGATGGGCAGATGAAGTTTGCGGGCAAATGCTAGTCTAATATATAAAATTCTTCTGTCACGGGGTGCGTAATCGAACTCCTCCGAAACGGCTTGACCGATTTTTATGAAATTTTTTGTGCTTATCCGGTATCTATGAGAATCGGCCAACATCTATTTTTCATCCCCCTAAATGTTAGGGGTAGTCCACCCCTAAATTTTATTTTTTATTTTTTAGACATATTTTTTAATTTCTATTTTTTTATGATACAACATACAAAAATACATACAATCCTCAATTTTCACCCTTCTACGATCAACCCCTATGTTTTAATAGCATTTTATATTTCTAAAGTTTTCGTTGCCATACTCCTCCGAAACGGCTTGACCGATTTTGTTGAAAATTTTTGTGCTTATCCGGTATCTATGAGAATCGGCCAACATCTATTTTTCATCCCCCTAAATGTTAGGGGTAGTCCACCACTAAATTTTTTTTTATTTTTTAGACAACATTTTTAATTTCTATTTTTTATGATGCAGCATTAAAACATACATACAGCCCTAAATTTTCAACCCTCTACGATCAACCCCTATGTTTCAATAGCATTTTATATTTTTAAACCAAAACCTTAAGTTTGTTCTATGAAAAATTATATTTCAGCTCTTGATTACAAACGAACAATAATGGCGACCAATAATTTGTATGGAAACCGAAATCGCTGAAGCGTCCGTATTACTGATCCGATTTTCCTTATCCGCAATCGCTGAAGTTTTTAATGTCAAAAAATCGTAAGGCACACTATTTGGGTATAGAGGGGATAGAACTACATGGGATAGAATAGAGTGAGGGGGATGGGATAGGATTGGATAGTTGACAGATTTCATTTGATGGGATAGAATGAAAAGTAAAGGCACGGGATGAGACAGGATGGATAATGAACAGAAAGAACGGGACGGATCGGAAAGTGACTTGACACACGGGACATGACGGGATTGACGAGGATAGGTCAAAGTTAGAAAAAAAAGTGACAGTAGGATGGCTAGGTCGAGTTTAGGTTTCAAGAGGTTTAGGTTTACAAGAGTGTGTATAAAAAACAACATCTATCTGATCTGGAATGGAATCAAAAGATATCTGCACCCAGGCGAAGCTGGGACGGGCCGCTATATATATATATAAAAGAAAGTCGTGTTAGTTACACTATTTATAACTCCAGAACGGCTTTACCGATATGGCTGAAAATTGGTGAGGAGATAGGTTAGAACCAGGAGACGGACATAGAATGCTTTTTATCCCGTTCCCGTGGAACGTGCCAATAAATAAAAATATAATGTATTTCCCATACAAAATGTTCATAGGTTTTGTAACTGTCAAACATTTAATGTTCATCCTGTCGATACAGTAAACTCTTCCCTCAAATTAAAGAACGTATTTAAATAAATGTTTCGAATCGACAATATATATCCACAATATTCGGATAATGGCGTATTTTTAATTTTAAATATGTAGAATAATGTCACTAATGAAAAAGGATTGACATTTAAATTGGTTGTCAAATATTTATGCATGAGTTCAGAAATTTATTTTGTTTAAACTTAACTTCTTTTTAAGATCGAAAGTCATTTTATCACAATTTTGTACAATGTCCTATTCTTCACCTGCGAGTATCATTTAAAATCACACATTATCATAATCTCCGGAACTACTAAATCGATTTTAAAAATTCTTTCACCGTTAGAAAGGTATAACATCCCTGAGTGTCATAGGCTATATTGTCTCCAAAGGGGTTGAAAAAAGGGTTTAAAAGTTTTTAATGTCAAAAAATCGTAAGGCACACTATTATTAGAGAGATGGGATAGAATAGAGTAAGAGGGACGGTATAGGACTGGGATAGTTGACAGATTTCATTTGATGGGATAGGACGAAATGTAAAGGCACGGGATGAGACCGGATGGATAATGAAGAGAAATAACGGGACGGATCAGTGACTTGACAGACGGGACGGGACGGGACGGGTATTGAGGCGGATAAGTCATTGTTTGAAGAAAATGGGACAGTAGAATAGCTACGTCGAGTTTAGGTTTCAAAAGGTTTAGGTATACAAGAGTTTGTACGAAAAATAACATCTATCTGATGTGGAATGGAATCAAAAGATATATGCACCCAGGCGAAGCTGGGACGGGCCGCTAGTATCTAATAACTTTCTCGAAATAACTGAATATATTTACTAAAAGTTGCACAGCCTTTGATTGACTTCATTACGAGTCTTTAGTGTATCTGGGTTTAAATAATATTTTCGGTTCTGTAGAACATTAGGGGCATCGTGACGTAATTCATATCTCAAAAAAGTCATGAAAGTAATTAATATTGTATTAAAATTGTGATTGAATTCCTTAAACGGATCAGGGGTTTTGGAATATTACATATAAGCGAGTAGGGGTGGACAGGGGTGAAACTACATACCTATGTGGGAAAATATCGCGTTTTTAATATAGGAACTTGATAATTGGAGTTTTGTATCTACTAATCACAAATAATCACGTCATTATTAATTTGTGATTAGATAACTGTACTTAGCACATATACGTTTCTCATTTATATGGCAGGCTTAGACTCAAAATACCTATTTACAATTTAACTATATTACCCGCCAATTTTTATAAATTTTACTAAGATTAGATTATCTCTGAAGTAAGCGTCTGTATTTGGCCCCAAGAATTAATAATTTCCTATAAATGAATCATTTTCCGTTTTTTATATTAAGCTGCATATATTGATCGTTAAATATGTATACCGAAACGCACATCAAAGAAATCTAATTAACCTTGTCTACTTTTAACACGCGCTCATTAAATTACTTGCAGAAAAATAAAAGTACCGGCGCAAATTCCAAAGCCACGACTCACGAGGTGAACTTAGTTACGACCTCCTGCGCGACCGCTGGCGCAGCCTTAGGCAAAATAATTATAGCGAATATAAACTCAGTATTAACATGCAAATCGAAAGAAACAATAAATATATTTGGCGGGATGTGAAAAACAAAGTGGTAAATCCAGTACAATCCCAGCTAAGATGCATCTAGATCACGGTGTGCCTGAAAATGGATCTGATATAGCTAACTTATTCAAATCTCATTTTTCCTCAGAGATCACCAATTCCACTGTCACCAATTCGCTTTACCTCTGTTATTAATGAATTTATTCATGACATCCTTACTAATATTATAATTGCGAAGGTTTGTATGTATATATAGATTGGATCGATGGATGGATGGATGGATGTTTGCTACTCTATATACTCCAATAATTAAACCCAAAGTGAAAAAAATTACCTAAAGTATTCTAACATGGCGTGCGCTGCGAAAACTATATTATTTTGTTGATGTGGACTGGACTCAAAAACTATCTGCACCCGAGCGAAGCCGGGCCGAGGCACTAGTTTGTAATAAAGAGCTGAAATATACATTTTCATAGCAATAACTTAAGTGTTTTCGGTTCGCAATACAACTATTATTTTAACCCCTTTCGTAAAATATAGCCTATGACATTCAAAGACATTATGCCTTTCTAACAGTGTAAGAATAGGAATAGGAATAATTTCTACGGTAGGACCGGAAATTATATATGTGATTTTAAATTATTAATGGTGGTGAAGGATAGGCCGTTATAAATATTCGTGGTAAAACTTAAAAGTGACTTTCGACCTTAAAAGTAAATTTAGTTCATACAAAATAAATTTCTGAACGCACGTGATAGATATTAATAACAATATATGTATATTTGTATGTGAAATTGAATAAATAAATAAACACAATATAGCTAGTCATGCGACGCGACTCCCAGACCACCCCACAAGTCATGCCTATGCGCACTATGGTCATTCACACGTGGTCAGCAGAGATAAGACACAATTCCTGGACAACCGATCTGTCTCGTTGGCATAATCTGGGTGGTCTATAGGTAGAGCATGTTAGAGCTAAGTTACAATTAAATTAGTCTTAAGCGAACCGTCGAATAAACGACATCTCTTGAAAATTAGTTTTGTGTTTTAAAAAAGTCCCTTCGGTCTGTTATAACCAATTTTTCCATTTAAAAATGCAATGTATGCAATATACCCCTTTTGACCATGTGCTCGAGCCTAGGGTATATATAGGTGTGTTTGTAACGCCGCCGAGCACTTACACATTGTCCGTACTAGTGTTTTATCATATATTTTTATATTCAGTTTTAATAAATTAATTTAGCAGTGAAGTGTACTTTTTTTAAAAAGGACCCACGGAGCGCCATCCTTACAAATTTGGTGTCAGAAGTGGGATTCCAGGAAAATCGCTTGAGTACTGGAATCTTAGGTGTTAGGCGTCGCGAACTTGTTCCCGTCTGACACCGTATCAATTAGCTCCGTGGACGAAGAGTCCTTTTATAAGCTGTCGACGGTAAGCCTTGGGCACGGAGCCTAAGCCCGCACCGCGCCGTGATCGACGATAAGCCTCCGCTGCTGAGCGCGAGCCCGCATCACAACTGCAACACAACTGCTAACATCGAAACCCGTGGTCGACGATAAGCCTCCCCTGTGTGAGCCCGCACCACCACACGCAAGTACGGACCGGGTTCTTCACCACCCATTTTGGACAACGTGGACACCACGTGTGTGAACCCCTACGGACATCGCAACGTGACTTCGAGGCTGCTGTAATACGACTCGCTGAGTCGCCTGGTGCCTGCGGAGCTCGTTGACGTCATCGCCGTTTCTACTATGTTTGTGAGTGCCGCTGTTTTTGTGTAAGTCAACCAAAATTCATTTTTATCAAAAGTAATTGCAAGTAAATTCAGTGAAAGTGATTCTAGAAAGACCTTAAAAGCTAATTTTAATCATTTAATCTTTACATTTTTAATTTTACATATTTTCATATTTTTTGTTTTCTTATTTTACATAATTTTTACAACGTTTTACTCTGATTTGTTTAATATATGTATTGTGCTTTCTTTTTGATGATCTGTACTGCATAAATCAATTATAATTAATGCCTCCTAAAACTAAAAAGGAAGAACCAATTGATTCTTCGAAATCTGATTCGGATAATTATCAATCAGACAGTTCCCCCGTTAAACCAAAAATGTCTGACAAACTTACTCTAGGAGTGCTAACCAAATTCATTAAACCTTATAGCGGGGATCGCGAAACATTACCGGCGTTTTTAACAAATTGCGAAAATGCAATCTCGTTAGCCAGTACAGAACAACAAAAAGTGCTGTGTAAATATATTGTGTCTCAGCTCGAGGGCAAGGCTCAACTAGCCTGTTGTTTAAAACGATTTAACGATTGGCCAGAAATAAAACAGTTTTTAAAGTCAACTTTCGGAGAGAAAAAACATTCCACACATTTGCTAGTTGATCTCCAAAATTGTAAACAAATGCCTTCCGAGGATGTGACACAATTTTCTCTAAGAGTCGAATCATGTTTAACAAGGCTTCAGTCTGACATCCATTACAGCTGTGACAATGACGCAGAACTTATAGGTAGACTAGCCGCTATGGAAGATTTGGCATTAAACACATTCTTGCTAGGATTGAACTCTAGTTTTTCTCACATTGTGCGCTGTAGGAATCCAAAGTCTCTATCCGAAGCGATCACACACGCTACGGAAGAGGAAAAATTATACAAGCTGTCTCGATTATCATCAAGCCGCTCTAATAAACAGTGTTCAATTTGCAATAAGAGTGGTCATATAGCTGCTGAGTGTTATAGAAATAAACCTAAACATAGTTCTCCTAATTTTCATCATATTAATTCTAATCCAAATAATGGTCATAATAAAATGAATCACAATAATCGTAAATTTAATCATTCAAATTTCGACCCGAATAAATCATGTGCATATTGTAAAAATCGCGGTCATTTAATTAGTGAATGTCGCAAACTTAAATATAAAAATAATCAAACACGCGACATTCCACACATTCCAACACTATCGAGTGCATCAGCACCGACGCCGAGTCAAATGACAGGCAATAACCGCGCTAATGTACACGTTGTTGATTCACCTTCATTAGCTGAACATACTTTAAACTAAATTCGGTTTCGGTTCCGTGTCTGCCGAAACCAAATTATGAAAAATTAAACGACACGAAAACTCTTTCTAAATTTTCTCACACTCGGATCACTAACTCTAGTGCAAAATGTATTGGGAATAAATCCCAATCTACTAAGTGTTTATCAATGACTCGAAACCATTCACCCTGCGTTCCTAAATTCTCTTCAGCGCAGGTTAACCAACACTTAGAGACTACACCCTGTGTTCTTAAATCTTGTTTAACGCAGGTCAGCAAACATTCCGAGAACTCTCAATTAAAAAATCGATTTAGTATTTCCAATTCTAATTTGGACAGAATAGGATATAATTCCTCACCTCGGATAAATACACCGAGTTATAATTTTTCTAGGGATTTTACGCATGATAAAACTTATACAATTAATAATGTTAATAATAATGTATCTCTTCCTCATGTTTATTTAAAAACGAATTATAATGACAAGCCCTTGTGCTTTTTAATCGACACTGGTTCTATGATTTCTATTGTCAAACTTTCGAGTCTTTCAAAACAACCAGTGCTTGGAACCGAGACTATAAAAATTAAAGGTTTAAGTGACAATGATACTTATTGTGAATCACTCGGATCCATTGATATTCATTTTGAGCATCAGATTTCAACTTACAAGAAAATAGTATTTGATTACATATTTCATGCTATTGACGATACAATTAATTTATATTTTGACGGAATTATTGGAAATGATTTTATTCAACACTTTAAAATCGATGTTCAATATTCTACTAGCACCCTTAATATACAAGGTCATGAAATATCTATTTGTTTTAGTAAAAAATCCTATATTATACCCCCGCGGTCAGAAATGGTAATTGAATGTCCTATCGCTAATTTATTAGAAATGTTTGATTCGCAACAAGCTTTAATTCTTGATCAAAAAATCTGTGAAGGCGTTTTTTTTGCAAATTGTATTGTGAGCATAAAGCCTAATAATAGGGTTAACGTAACCGTCTTGAATACCACTGAAAAACAAGTCGAAATTGATGATTTTCAAGTTCAATTAACTCCTTTTGAATTGCCGTCGTCTAGTGTTGATAATCGTCGTCAAGAGTTTGTGCATAATTTAAATACTTTAAATGTTGACCGATCAAAAAGAGTTCTTGAGCAAATTCGATGTTCTCACTTAAACCAACAAGAAAAGAAATCATTGATGAACTGTATTTCAAAGTATACCGATATCTTCCACCTCGAAGGCGAATTCCTTACTCATACTGATGTAATTAAACACTCAATTAATACTGGGGATTCGGCTCCTATTCACGTCAAATCGTATCGCTTTCCAGAAGTACTTAAAGATGAAGTTGAAAAGCAAATTAGGAAAATGCTTGACCAAAATATAATTCGTCCCTCAATTTCACCTTGGAATGCACCCGTTTGGGTAGTACCCAAAAAACTCGATGCTTCCGGACAACAAAAATGGCGAATTGTTATTGATTACAGGCGATTAAACGATGTCACAGTTTCTGAAATTTATCCGCTACCTCTTATAACAGACATTTTAGATCAACTAGGTCATTCAAAATATTTTAGTACGCTGGATTTGGCATCTGGATTTCATCAGCTGTGTTTAGATCCCAAAGATACAGAAAAAACAGGATTTAGCGTTACTACAAATGGCATCTCAGGGCATTACGAATTTACAAGAATGCCATTTGGATTAAAAAATGCGCCCTCTACTTTTCAAAGGGTCATGAATTTAGTACTGTCAGGATTACAAGGTCTTCACTGTTATGTTTATTTAGACGATTGCATAGTTTATTCCCATAACCTTGAATCTCATATGCAAAAACTTGAACTTATATTTTCAAGATTCAGAGAGGCAAATTTAAAATTACAGCCCGATAAATGTGAATTTCTCCGCCGTGAAGTAGCTTATTTAGGACATGTTATAACAGATAATGGCGTTATGCCTAACCCTGATAAAGTTAAAGCCATTTCTGAATTTCCTATACCAAAAACTCCTAAAGACGTAAAATCATTTCTAGGACTAACAGGTTATTACCGTCGTTTTATTGAGAACTTCTCTCATCTTACAAAACCTTTAACGACCTTATTAAAAAAAGACATAATTTTTCATTGGTCTCATGAACAAGAGCACGCTTTCAACACTCTTAAGCAAAAACTAATGTCAGCCCCTTTGTTGCAATACCCTGATTTTACAAAACCTTTTATAGTTACGACTGACGCTTCTAATTATGCCATAGGCGCGATATTGTCACAAGGTGAAGTCGGTAAAGACAAGCCTATAGCTTTTGCTTCTCGCACTCTAAATAAACAAGAAGGAAATTATTCGACAACCGAAAAGGAACTTCTTGCTATATTATTCGGTATTAACACATTCCGTCCCTACATCTATGGTTATAAATTTAAAATCGTGACGGATCATCGTCCTCTCACTTGGTTATTTAACGCTAAGGATCCAGGTGGACGTTTACTTAGATGGCGACTTAAATTAGAAGAGTACGATTATGAGATTGTTTACAAACCAGGTAGAATAAATTGCAATGTCGATGCCTTATCTCGTTACCCAGTAAATGTAATAACCCGTTCGAAATCAAATAGTATTACGAGTATTACTTATGAGGGATATTTTAAAAAGCAATTCCTTAAAACTCTTCCTAGTTGCGATACCCAAATTGAAGAACACAGCGTAGGTCTGCATTTGGCTAAACAAAATACAGTTGCTTGTCCAGTCTCTTTAGATTTAGACTACTCTATGCCACATTGTGAACAATTACTATCAATTTTAGATGATGTCACTGAATTCCGAGCAGGTGAACGCGAACCTGACACTATACAATTAGTTAGTACTAAAAATAAACGACTTTATTTCTTATACACTAAGGTTCATCATTTTGATGAAACAAGTTATAAAACTATTTACAATTTACTACATGAATTGAGGAAGCAAATTATTCTAAATGAAAATTGTGATAAAGAATTAGCTATTTCTGATTTTTCGGAACCGTTTAGCAAGATAAATTACACAAAAATATACAACATGATTTCATTTGTTTTTCACGGTTCTGGCATAAAAGTTCATATTTATAAAAATCAAATAATTTATCCTACCCCTTCTGAAATTCCAAATATTCTCAAGGAAAATCACGGGACCACAATAGCTGCTCACCCGGGTATCAAGCGCATGTATAATCGCATTAAAGCTTCTTATTATTGGAAAACAATGCGCTCAGACATAGAACGTTTTGTAAAAGATTGCAAACTATGTCAAATAAATAAACCATTACGTGCCTCAAATAAAGCACCTATGGTCATAACTTCTACAAGTACCAAACCGTTTGAAAGATTGGCTCTTGACATTGTAGGTACTTTACCCGAAGCAGGTCTTCAGAAATTTAAATACATTTTGACACTTCAAGATGACCTGACAAAATTTTCATGTGCTTATCCGATGATAACGTCGACTACAGATGAAGTCGCACGTAACCTCATTCATTTTTTCTCATTATTCGGATTTTGTAAAACTATCTTAACAGATCAAGGCACTTGTTTTACTTCCGACCTATTCAAACAATTAACAGATATTCTTAAAGTAAAAAAAATATTTTCCACACCATATCATCCTCAAACTAATGGTGCTCTCGAAAGATCACATGCAACCCTTAAGGAATATTTAAGATCTTTTATTAATGATAATCAAGATGATTGGCATTGTTATCTGGCAACCGCTATCTTATCATATAACACGACTCCGCATTGTACTACTCAATACACACCCTTTGAGTTGTTATACGGCTATAAACCATTTATTCCTAGTAGTGTTTATGGGTCTAGTGATAATACTACATACCAGGAATATATTCGTGCTCTGCAGTATAGAATGAAATACTCCCGTGAAAAGGCTATTGAATACATGAATAAAAGTAAAGAATCCTCTAAAAAGTATTACGATTCAACATCTCGCGAGAAAAGTTACAAAACTGGTGATTTGGTATATTTAAAACATCATCACAGGTTACGCAAGGCCCTATCTCCGGTCTGGAAAGGCCCTTATAAAATTATTAAAACACATGGAAAAAATAATGTAACTCTCTGCATTAATCGAAAACACGTAAAATATCATATTAATGAAATCAAGCCAGCGTAATATTACTCTTGTTATGTCATTGTTTCAGATTTCTGCTTAACCCGGGACTGTTTCTTTCAAAACCCATTGAACCTATATCACACGGTCCAGGAATATATTTCGACCCTACCTCTATTGCTTACTTTTATAACGATTATTGGAATGTAGTAACTTATTTAGAATTCCTACCTATAAAACCATACTTAGAAAAAATTGAGAAATCTATTAAAAGCATTTCCTTATTTTGCGATAAGGCTCAAAACTATGCCGATGTGAATCTTGACTGTAAAGATACTATTAATCCTTTAGAAATATTAATAAATGCTAATAATTTAAAATACGAATCTCTTTCGCATCTTATTGCTGAAAATCCGTCAAAACGCAAACGAGCACTTGAGTTCGGTGGCGAGATACTTAAATTTTTCTTTGGAACTCTGGACGCTGACGACGCCAGAAAATACGATGAAGCTATTACAGTATGTCAGCATAATGAACATGAAATATATTCTATGATGAAAGATAATATTCATATTGTACAATCTACTATTAACAATTTTAACGTATCTATTCAAAAATTAAACAATAATGAGATTAAACTAAATAAACAGATCGAAAAATTAGATTTCATATTTTCAGAAAATTCTAAGATGCACACAAAGTTAATTAATTCAGAAAGAACTAATTCAATATTTAATGTTATTGAAGGATCTCTATTGTCAATCTCTAATATACTAGACACTATCTTAAACTCAATATTATTCGCAAAGACCAATATATTACATCCTTATGTTATTACTCCAACTAAATTGTATGAGGAACTCTCCAAAAGTGTGACTAAAAGAAATTCAGAGTTTCCCGTTACCTTATCACTACAAAATATTCATACTATTATGGATCTATCGTTATTGACTTCTTATTTTTATAACAATAAGTTGGTATTTGTGATTAAAATACCATTAATTAATCCAGTAAAGTTTAATGTTTATAAGAATCTTCCATTGCCTATACCACATGAAGAAAAACATTTTCAAACATATGTTTTAATTCATCCCTCTAAGTTATATATTGCCGTAACGGATGATAGACTAAGTTATACTCTATTAGATAGCATAGAAAACTGTAAGAATGTAAACAACGATTATATTATTTGTCCTTTAACTGGAATTTTATCAACAGTCAACAATCCAACTTGTGAAACAAAGCTCTTAACAGAAGTTACTTTGTCACTTCCCGAAATTTGTGATTATAAATTAATATATGGTAATGTTAATGTATGGCAGAAACTTAATGATGGTAAATACATTTATGTACAATCTAAACAAAATAAGGTAACAATAAAATGTAATAACGAAATTTCTGATTACACATTGCAAGGAACTGGCATTCTGTCTTTGGAAAATGATTGTATTGCATATTTTCAAACTTTACAGTTTTATTCATCTCATAACTACAAAACCGTTTTACCAAGCCAGTTAACGATTGATTATAATATAATTGAAGATGATTGTTGCAAATATAAAATTATAAATGAAAGTTATCACTCATTGTCACCAATCACTTTGGCAAATGTTGATTTAGAGACATTGAAATTGGCCTCTCATAAATTAGATCATTTAGAAAATCAAATCCGTCAAAGTGAAAATCAATCTCATATTGTTAAATATGGAAATTATTATTCTGCATTCACTTACATATGTATTTCGCTAATTTTTATTTATATCGTATATAAATTATATAAAATATGTTGTTATTCTAATTGTAAAAATACATCTTGTTGCATTCAAATATTTAATCAATGCCATAATAAAAGGAAAGATGAAATAAATACAAAGGTCAGTACTTCTATTGAATTGTCCGATTTCGCAGATGAAATAGAATGCGACAAGAAGTCAATCAAGAGTCTGCCAGAAATAGAAATTAATAAAGGTAAAAATAGAGTTGTGTTTAGACAATTTGATGGATCTAACAGGAACCTAACTAATTTCTAAATTATTTAAATATAAAAGCTATTAATTTCTATCATGGGACTTAGAAATATTTACTTTATAATTTTTCTTAATATTACTTAATTTTACTTTGTATTTTTGTTTTGTTTAGAATTTTGTCAATTTTAATTTTTCTAATTAATTTCTACGTTAATCTTTATTTAAAAGATATAACTCCGTCAAAAGGGGGGAGATGTTATAACCAATTTTTCCATTTAAAAATGCAATGTATGCAATATACCCCTTTTGACCATGTGCTCGAGCCTAGGGTATATATAGGTGTGTTTGTAACGCCGCCGAGCACTTACACATTGTCCGTACTAGTGTTTTATCATATATTTTTATATTCAGTTTTAATAAATTAATTTAGCAGTGAAGTGTACTTTTTTTAAAAAGGACCCACGGAGCGCCATCCTTACAGGTCCGTCAGTATTTGAGTAGCTTATTGTACGTGCTTATCAGAAATATGATACAAAAGTTTGCAAAAAGAAAAGTTGAAGAAAATGCCGAGATAAACGTACTATGGTGGATTTCCAACCTCCATGGTGATGTGATTGGTATTTGGAGGTTTGCCGTGTTATACGGTGACGGAACTCAGCAGCAGGGATAAGTCCGAACCACTGGGATGTGTTCAAGGTTTGATTTTGAGCAGTATTTAATGGTTCGTGGAGTAAATCGCTTATAAAAAACACATGGTCTCCACTCGAGAACACGTCTACCCCAACGGTTGTCGGTCAGATTTGTCAAGTAATCCAATGCACATAAAAACACATCACATACTGGGCCAAAGTTATTTCAGTTGGCTGTACATGTTTAACATTTTTAAAACACTCGTATGAATAACAGATGGCGCTAGTACCGAGTTGATATAGGTACCTAACTACATTTTAGTACATAGTACCTACATGTTAATGCTAATGATTTTATTTTCCCGCCATTTTTAAAACAATTTCGTCAGTGTTATTCACATTTCACGTTAATAGTCGGCAATATGAATGTGTCCGATATAACTAAAGTAGCTAGTAGAAAAAGAATGAGTGAAGATGCAGAAAAATTACGTGATAAAATATCACGCGAGACTGCCAAAATAATAAAATTAAAGGCAAGTAATGTTTTTAATGAAGTTATTGTCTGTTTTGTAACAATTGCCTTCCTAATAGGTATGTACTGCGATTCTTAATTTTATTTTGGAAGGTCGCGCAAGACACTGCATATTGGGATTTAAAAGAAAAGCTTCAGCAAGTGGAATCAAATCATGAGCGACTACAGCAAAACATGGTAGAAGTACAAATGCAGTACGAAACCATATCCGGCCAGTATCAAGATGAACTGCGCCTCAGACCCGAAACGCTGAACAAGTGAGTGGCGACTGTGTTTAATGCAATGAAACGTAGTCGTTGATGCGACTCGACGTTTTCTACCCATCTGGAGAGTCTTTGGACTCTCGGGCATCGGAGCCTTTCATACCGAGGCCGAAGTGCCCATTCGGGATGAAATATATCCTCTATTGAATGGTAACATGCACTACATGCATGATGCAGATTGAGCGGCACGCGCGAGATCTGCGACGTGCTGGAGGAGTACGGCACGCGGCTGAAGGCGAGCGTGGCGCGCGCCGCCGCCGACAGACACGCGCTGGCCGCCGCCGCCGGGGCCGCCGCGCAGCGCGCCGCCGCGCACGCGCACCACGCGCAGCGCGCCCTGCGCGACCACGCGCACCACGCGCACGCGCTGCTGCTCCGCCGTGAGTGCGCCCCGCCCGGCGACCCGCGCCCGCGCGCCTCCACGCTCACGCCCTCTCGTGCTCGCAGTGAGGCTGGCGGAGGCGCAGCAGGCGGCGGCGACGCGCGAGCTGGCGGCGGCGCGCTCGACTCACGCGGCGGCGGCGGCGGAGGCGCGCGCGCGGCTCGACGCGGAGGCGACGCGGCGCGAGCGCGCGGTGGCGGAGGGCGAGCGGCTCGCCGCGCAGCTGCACCGCCGCGCCGGCGACCTGGAGCGGGTGCGCTCACACCCCGCCGCACGCCAGCGCACTCACCTCGCCGCCCTTGTAATCGTCTTTATCACTTTGTAGAAAGATCGAGTCATCGCAGAGATGCAAAAAGAGGCGCAGCGGCTGGGGTACGAGTTCAACGAGCGACGCGCCGCCCTGGAGGAAACCATCTCGACACGAGACACAGAGTGAGTGAACGTGTGGAGTGTACCGTGTGGCGCAGCAGGTAGGGCGCAGACTGAGCGCGCGGTGTTGCTGTTGCAGGCTGGCGGCGGCGGCGGAGCGCGAGCGCGCGGCGGCGGCGGGGGCGGCGGCGGCGGAGCGGCGCGGGGCGGAGGCGCAGGCGGCGCTCGAGTCGACTCGCGCCGCGCTCACGGTGACGAGTATCGCTGTCTCCGCATCGCTAATGACTACCGTGACCGGCGAACACTGAACAAAACCATAATATTTTGACTTCTTTCTGTACTCATTTGGCTTTGAGACCATAGTTTATTTGTGTCATAATTAAAAACAAATGAGTCGAGAATCCTAGGCTTAATCTAGACATGAGGCGTCTTTATCTCTACACGTCATGTTCGCCGGCGGGCGCACGCCCGGCGTGGCGCCGACCTCGCAGTCATTCTTCGCGACAATATGAATTATTACAGGAGGAGCGAGCGAACGTGGAACGTTTGAAGGAGTCGCTGGCGACGCTCACCGAGGACAACGAGCGGCTGGCGCGTGAGCTCGCCGAGAAGACGCAGGTGAGTGGCGGAGCGGCGGGCGCGCGCTGCGTCGCCGAGCATGTCACGATGCGTGGTCCCGGCGCAGAGCGCGGAGGGCGCGGCGGCGGCGGCGGGCGCGCTGCAGGCGGCGCTGGCGGAGGCGCGCGCGGCGGCGGAGCGCGCGGCGGCGGCGCAGGCGGAGGCCCGCGCGCGCGCCGAGCAGGACGCGGCGCACCACGAGGCGCAGCTGCAGGCGGCCGGCGCCACCATCGCGCGGCTCATGCGCGACGTGCAGGCCGAGGCGGACGCGCGCCACCGCCTCGACGCCGCGCTCAAGGCCAAGGACGACGAGCTGGCGCGCCAGGTCGCGCTCATGCTCGAGATGAAGAAAGAGCAGGAGCGGCTGCGAGACAAGATCGCCGCCATGCGCAACACCATCGACAACATACAGAAGGAGTTGACGGGGCGCGGCGCGGGCGGCGCGGGCGGCGAGGAGTGTGGGCGGGGGGCGCGGGGGGCGCGGCCGGAGCGCCTGCGCGCCGAGGCGCCGCCGCTGGACCGCATGCTCTACAACTTCCTCAGCGACGCGAGCGCCGACGCGGACGCACTCGATGTAACCGACCCCTGTGTAACTCCTATATAATATGTACTAAATACCCACTACGAAGCGTGTAGAAGTGCTGCGTTGAGTATTAACTGGTAATGTTGTTTGGTGCGCAGTCGCCGCTGTCGCTATCGCAGGTGAAGAGCGACCTGAGCTCCAAGCACCGCTCCTTCTTCAAGAGCAAGAAGTTCGACTCCAAGCCGCGGAAGGCCAAGTGAGGTGGCTCCGCGTTGCGTCAGAGAACCCCGTACTCCCTCATTCCTTTTAATATTTGTTCAATGTTTATGTTTAATTATTAATATGAGTAGTTGTAGAGCTTCTACACCGCCCAGTGCGCAGTGTACTTTACCGTTATGTTACAATACAATAAACTAGTATTGCGTCACAAGTGTTTATTTTTAATTGGGTATACGTATATAATAATGATAAATACACGCAACAGGCACATACATAGCCCTGACCCCTTAGTAAGACCGAGTCTTATGTCATGGGTATCAGAAGCTACGAGTACTTTTCGGTCTCACAAACACTCAAACCCGAGACAAATACTTGTGGGCCCCACAAATACTTGTCTCGGTGCGGGAATCGAACCCGCGGCCTCTCGTTTCACAACTGGCGCCTAACCAATTGCGCCACGGAGGCTGTATAATTAATGGATTTTTCAAAATCAATAAAGGCATCAAGCAGGGGGACCCATTGTCACCAAAGTTGTTCACAAGCATTTTGCAGCAAATCTTTAAGTCCTTAGCAAATCTTTGGGCAGAACGCAGTATCAACCTCGATGGCCAGAGGCTCGCCAACCTCCGATTCGCCGACAACATTGACCTTTTCGCTTTATCGGCCGAAGAACTTCAACACATGCTCGATGATCTGAACAGGGCAAGTTTCGAGGTGGGACTAATGATGAATCGGTCAAAGACTCAAGTTATGACCAACAGCACAACACCGAGGATTGAGGTGGATGGGGTCGAGATACAATATGGTCTTTAAAGTAGTTTCTCAAGGGAAATCTTCCTATTTATCTTAAGCGTAGACTCGTCGACATGTGTATCTTACCAATCCTCATCTACGGTGCTCAAACCTGGTCTTTGACCGAACTTCAGAGGTCCAGGCTCGGGGTCTGCCAAAGAGCTATGGACCGCAGCATGCTAGGCGTAACACGCATGGACGTAGTACCAAACAACACCTTGCGCTCCATAACTGTAATTAGGGATGTTGGGAAAAAATCGGCTGAACTGAAGTGGGAATGGACGGGCCTCGTGACCCGGATGCACCCGAAAAGGTGGGTGAAAATCGCAACGCAGTCGACGCCTACGGATAGCAAGAGGCGACGAGACCGACCTCGAAAGAAATGGCGCGACGACCTTGACCACTTCAGTAAAGTATGGACGGCAACAGTAGGAAATAGGGACAAATGGAAATAGTTGAGGGAGACCTTTCCCAGCATTGGGACAATATCGGCTCATAAAAAAAGTGATCAAAAAGCGAATTAATCACTTCCTGAGATTAGCGCGCACAAAGAAACAAACAAACAAACTCTTCAGCTATAAATATTAGTATACATGTTAGTGAGACACATGTTTTTTTTATCTCCACTGTTATTAATTCCAATTCTGACTCTGAACTTAGATTATCGTATATCCCTAAGATATCGATTTCGAGACCAATCGGATCGATAAATAAAAAGTTCAAAATGGCGGTCACTATTTTCAATTCTAATTCAGAATTTTGATTATCGGAACAAAGAGTCCTTCAGATATAGATTTTGAGACCCTTAGGAGCAATAATTAAAAATTTCAAAATAGCTGATAAAATGTTCAATTCTGAATATGAATATCGAATATCGGAAAAAATGGCCTCTCAAATATTGATGTTGATACCAGTTGAATCTATAACAAAAATAACGTGTGTGTGTGTGTGTGTATTTGTGTGTGCAATTCACACATGGTAGAAGCAAAACTTCAGAAAGTATCCTACGAGGGAATTATATAAAAAAATACTTGTGCCAAAATGTTCAATTCTGATTATCAATTTAGAATATCGGTAGTTAAGATCCTTTAAATATCGATTTTGGGGGCGAAAGAGGAGACGAAGATTGTAGGAAACACTTAACACTGTATACTTATATCTCATTCAGACTAAGTCCCATTTATGAATACGTTTGTCTCTTTTTGGTGCCGCTTTTTCAAAATCTATATTTATCTCATTCTCTGGTAGGCTACTTACTTGAAGTTTTACTTCTGCCGTAGACGATCTGTAGTAATATTATGTTGTTGTAATATTATGTCAAAAAATATCTGCTCCCGGACGAGTCGCGCTGGGCCGCTGTTGGAAATAAAACGTAGCCTGCCCTTTCTCACGCTACCATCTGTTATTATCACCATACCCAATTTCATCTAATTTGGTCCAGCCTTTTACTTAGGTATAGGTTACAGACAGTCCAAACTGTGTATTTCGGAATGTACAATATTAATTAAAATATAGTTTACTAACAGCGCCATACACTTGTACCAAATACGAAAACAGCTGGAGACATCGAAGATTAGGGAGAATAAAATAATTTTTAATAAAAAAATAAAAACCGACTTCAAAGTGCTACTACAAAGTAACAAATAATATATATTTCATCGTACTAGTACACATTGATTAACCCCTCGGGTGTCCATGTATAGACAATAGACTTTTGACAGCTCTACACAATAGTCTACACAATAGAGAATAATAGAGAGCTGTCACATAAATCTTGTCAGGGAGCCTAGTATGAGCTTCATCGACACCGGAAGGGTTAATGTTCTTATTGACTTGACTAGTTAACAAATCTAAAATACGTAATATTTTGAAGGCGGGTCGCTAAATATCAAACACGAAGAAATTTAAGCAAATGTTACACCATTTGATATTACACGTAGATCCTGCAATGTTGGCTCAGAAAGGCACATAAGTAAATTAAATACAAATGAATATAATGTGTTAATCCTACGTGTAAATTTATTGAAGTTTAAGTTTAAGAGATATTGAGTATTTACATTAGTATCTATTCCCCCCCCCCCCGCCTACACCCCTTTCCCCTTTTAACCCCCTTTTGTAGTAATACACTTATACTGAACCAGATGCAAAAAGAATTATTGCTGTACCGTTCAATTTTGAGGAGTTCTGGTCTTCAGGACCGAAGATATTCATCAGTCTGCACCAACCTAGAATATCATGCTTTCCGATAAAAGGGGAATTTTTAAAATCGATTCCCAAATACCATCGTAATCGCGTAACAAACATACAAAAAAACAGTCGAATTGATTACCTCCTCTTTTGAAGTCGGTCAAAAATAGGAAAGAGTATTGAAATAAAAGTGTATGTCAGTTAAATATTTATATTGCTATATAAAGCAGCAACAGCAGCAGTAGAGAGTGGCGCGCGCGGGGCGCGGGGCGGGGCGCGCGCTGCGCGGACGCGGGCGCCGCGGGCGGCGCGCTCGGCGACACGCGCGCCTCCAGCTCGTGGCGCGGCGCGGGCGCCGGCGGTGACGTCACGGCGGCGGGCGCCGGCGAGGAGCGCGTGGGCGGCGCGGCGGGCGCGGACTCGTCACCGCCGTACTCGGCCGCGTTATCACCGTACTCGCCCGCCTTCAAGCACATGCGCCGTATGTATTGTGTACTTTTTTGTCTGTATCAGCCTATATGCGTCCCACTCTAGGGTACGGGTTCCTCTAAAATCGAGAGTATGATTGAGAGGGGTAAGGTCAAATAGTCCACCGCGCTGGCCTAGTGGGGGTTGGTGGACTTTACATACCATAGATACACACATGACTCCAAAAAATCAGAGGTGTGCCCTTGGATTAGAACCCGCGATCACTAATGTCATTATCAATCTATTGTCTTAAATAATATTAGGCAACGAAGTAGTTCGCCGTGATGAATAGATTCAACACGATTTGGTGTGGTGTCGCGTTGCGAGTACAATCGTCGCGTTGCTGTTCAGTGTACGCTGAGTAGGCGCGTGGGCTGTGGGCACTGGGCGGAGAAGTCCAGCGTTCTAAATTCCAGGAAGAGCACTTTATTTATTTATTTATATTAAATTGAAATAGTACATTGAGCTATTTCACTTTAATTTAATTTATAAATAAAAGATTTGTTTATTTTATGGGAAGTTACAGGAGACTGATATCGGTGCCAGAATGACTACAGCCTCATCTCATATCCCATCTTGGGATAGAAATGAACGCGATGAAAAGTGGATCGCAGTAATGCCTATCGCTTCAGGGACATTGGCTTGCGCTTATGTACTTATGTACGAAATTCGTTACACGACTCTCAGTGGTATTGATAAGCAGTCACTCTAATTATTGGTCGTTATGTTTTTAACAATTTTGAAGAACGTTTATGCCTACAGTACTTTAATAGTGGCAAAGCCACACTGTTTTCAGTCATAACTCATGGCTCAGCTGCCACTGAATGCATGGCTCAGTTTGAAGCGACAGATTAACTGTCGCGTTTCGGTTGGTGAGTGAGTTTGGATGGATGCCGAATACTCCTTTCCTTTTCCCATCCTTTTATCTTCCCGCTCCCCTCCCGATTCCTTGCGCCGGCAACACATCTATGATCATGGTTGTGGATGTTCATGGGGGGCAGTGATCACTTACACTCATCAGGTGACCTATTTGCTCGTTTGCCTTATGTATAAAACAAGTACTATTCTAAATCCTATAGCGATTTATTAGATAACGTTTGGAGTGTGCAGGTATTTAGGCTGCGCCCACGGGCCACGATGGCAGCGGGGCGACAGCGGCGAGCGAGGCGGCTGCCCAAATGAATGGGTGGATAGATAGGATTGAGAATACAGCGGCAGTCACCTTGAAGTCTGGTCGATTGGGCTCGAACTCGGCGGCCGGGCGCGCGGCGTGCGGGTGCGCGGGCGGCGGCGCGGCGGGGGCGGCGGCGGCGGCGGCGGCGGGGGCGGCGGCGCGGGTGCGGGTGGGGGGCGCGGCGCCGCGGGGAGCCGCGCTGCCGAGCCAGCGCCCGCGCGCCGCGCCCGCCGTGCGCAGCGTGCTCGAACTTACCGCTTCAATGATTTCTTTCAGAAGGAACAAAATATTCAGTAAGTAAATAAATACATGTCTGACAATCACTAAGACCCCAAAGAAATAGTTGTAGGGTAGTGTGGTGACGGTGCGGGGATCGAACCGATCTAATGGCCTTTCGTTCTAACTAACGTCGCCGCGGAGGCTGTCGTTAACAATGTCAATATTTTTGCGTCACGAAGTGAGGACAGAATTATTGAAAAATCACCGGTGTCGTCGGTACGTGCCGGCGGCGGGGGCGGGGGCGGGGGCAGGTGCGACGGCGGGGGCGGGGGTTGTCTTTCCAAGTGCTCCTCGGCGTCGGAGTCGGAGTAGTCCGCGGCGGCGGTGGCGGCGGCGGTGGCGGCGCGCGGCGTGTCGGGCGACGCGTCGTCGTCGAGCAGCACGCGCTCGGAGCACAGGTGCGCGCACTCGCCGCCCCTGCAAGCACGAGGAAATGCAGTGCGTGTGTGTGTGTGCGTGTGCGTGTACGTGTGCGTGTGCGTGTGCGTGTGCGTGTGCGTGTGCGTGTGCGTGTGCGTGTGCGTGTGCGTGTGCGTGTGCGTGTGCGTGTGCGTGTGCGTGTGTGTGTGCGTGTGCGTGTGCGTGTGCGTGTAGTGAATAGTGAGTACCGGCGGCAGGCGCGCGGCGTGTGCGCGCAGTGCAGGAAGCGGCGCCAGCGCGCGAGCGGCTGCGCCAGGTGCAGCGAGCCGCACAGGTCGGGGCGGCGCTCGTCGGGCTCGGCCAGCGAGCGCGCCACCACGCCGCACAGCTTGCCTTCACACACCACGCCCGCGCCCCACTCGCTCTGCACCAACACATCACCCACACTCAATACTCAACACTCATGCCCGCCATTATGTATTTGCAAATTGTCTACGATTTCACAAATGATGCATGGCTTGTCTTCTCTATGTAATGCATATAGACATCAGTTCATTGTCATCCCTTCTTCCTCGTCTTATAACATTAGTAGCAACTACCAGCAACACGCCCGACGACAACCTACTTAAAATGAGTCAAGCTCAGGCGCCGCTTGTGTTTTCGAGATTACAAAATCTCGCCGGTCGACACCAACATGCCGGCCTAATCGGCACCGATCTATATCTCCAGCATCCTTACACTTTCCACATCGTAAAATTATGGTCAAGGTTCTGAGTAAATTTTCATTGCACGTATTTTTATCGGATTCGTAGCGGTTGTGGTGTGTGTGTTTGTGTGTGTGTTACCGGACACAAGACGTCTCCTCGCAGGCACAGAGTGGCGCGCGCGGCTTCCCGACGCGGCGCCAGCGCGGCGCACGCCTCCGCGCCCACCAGCGCCTCGTCCGCGATGCGCAGCCACGAGCGCGCCCCGCGCCGCCGCGCGCGCACCACGTGGCACGCGCCCGGGGCCGCGCACTCCGCGCCGCTCGTCGCCATCAGGATCGCGCGCGCGCCGCCGCCCAGCGCCGCCTCCAGCTCCAGCACCGCCACGTCCGCGCCGCCCGGCGCCTCGCCCTCCGCCGCCTGCGCAGCCACAACCTCAGCTCGCACCCGCCGCGCCCCCCGCGCCCCGCGCGCTCCTTGCTGCCGCTCACGTGCCTCGCTCTCCGCGGCGAACACGATGCGGGCCACCCGGCGCGACGCGTGCGGCGCGGCGTCGGGCGGCACGTGCACCCACAGGTCGGGCGGCGCGCCGGCGGCGGCGGGCGCGGAGCCGCGCGCGCACCGCGCCGACGTCACGGCCGTCCGCAACGACACCAGCGACGCGCTGCAGCGCCACCCGTCCGCGTGCTCCACCACTAACTGGAACCAAGTACCGTTACCTCCAACCTATATCTACCACCCAGTTCTTGCGTTATTTCTTTAACTAAACTGTGCGTCGCTATTGACGCGGTTCAAGATGACATTATTATTTTTAACTTCGTTCCTCACTTAGGCATGTTCGTTTTGAGGTCCCGAAGTGCCTCCAAAGTGCAGATGAAGACATGGGATTTTTAGCCGGTAGGAGTCCGGCATGTCCGGTCTATCTAGATAGTCGAGTATCCAATGAGAATTATCCACATTAGAAAAAGAAAATACGGTTGTGCCGTGTGGTAGACACTTGGAATCAAACTTTACCGTGAACGGAGCAGAGTCTCCGTCGTCGGCGCCGGATTCGTCATCGTCGTCCTGCACCTCTCTAGCCGCCGCCGCTTCTGTGACCTCCACCGTTTCGCCGAAGCCTTCATCCGCACCGACTGTTAGGTAACATTTTTGGATTGAAAAAATAATATGTAACAATAGAGTGAGTGGTCGGCAACAATAAACAAGGGTGTGGTGTGCGACCGTGGTCGGGCGTGGCGGCGCACAGTGCGAGCAGCGCCGCGCCACTCAGCAGCGCCGCGAGCGCGCGCCTCATCGCATGGCCCGCGTCGCGCACACTCGCCGACACTGCTGCTGCAACACCCGGGCTCTGCGCTGGCTGCTGTGTCCGCTGCACTGTGCTACACCGCGAAATGTTGTGTAGCAACGCAACTGACACTGTCATCCATACTGATTCTTCTCGTCGATCCGTTGTCTGCCTAGGTTGTCTGGCTACGCGAAGAAGTTGCCTAAGCAAAAAGTTTCACTCGGTGATATTATTATGAAAAAAATCCATACTTAAGCCCGCTGCCCACGACGTTTGTTTTGCTGCTAGATTGCTTGCGAGGTTCGCCGATGGCTGCTCTGCTGGCAGCGCTGCGAGAAAGTGACGTAAATGCTGTCTCTGAAACGTGGTCGCGTGCTGGATTTCGGTGATCGAACGCGTGCTATTTTTCGTGATAGCTTGCATGCGTGTTTGGGCTTTTTTGTAGTAACAAATAAAGTTGAAATGTTATATACAGGGTATATCAAGACTGCGACCGAAAACGAAGCCAGGTGGTAGTATAGTATTAGTGACTTCAGACACAATGCAACTAAAAATTTTGCAAAAAAAATCATCAACTTTTTTTGGTAACTTTTTACTTATGGTCGTATTTGCGTGATAAATACACAGTTTTCTTAAAATAATGATGTACACCTTTTTATTTTTTAAGACGCAATGGTACGTTAGGGTTTAAATTATTATTTTCGCAATAACTAGGTATTTACAACACAAAAACAACGATATTTAAAAAATTGCAAAAAATAATCTGTCGCTTATTTAGCGAAAATTTTATTTGCATTGTGTCTGTAACCACTGAAACTACCACCCGGCTTCGTTTTCGGTCGCAGTCTTGATATACCCGGTATAAATACCCGAGCTCACTAAATACCAGGCTTAGAACATTCTTTCCTGTATCACGCCGTAACAGCCACTCGCGACTCCATAATCGACGTTTTCGTTGTTCAAGCTCTCGTTTCTGTTTAAAAGCAATAACTGCAGCTGCCGCAATAATAGCTTTTCTACGTCGAATTATCTCAGCTGCAATAGTTTGTTGTACTCGAGCGTCCATGGTACTGTAGCGGCGAGTAGTTGCAAGCACCGTGTGAAGCCAACATATCAAGAGAGCCATCATTGCACCCAGCGCCACAGCCAACTTTGAACCCAGCAGCAAATTCTAGCAAGCTATCCTGCAGCGAAACAAGCGTCGTGGGCAGCGGGCTTTACTATTTTTAACTCCAATAAAACGAGGACACTCCCAATTCGGTACAATTTATAAAATTTGTTTTATTTTACATCATACATACATAAACTCACGCCTTTATCCCCGAAGGGGTAGGCAGAGGCGCCACCAGGACACCCACATTTCGCCTTGTATGTTCCGTCCCATGATGTGATAGGGGGCGAGCCTATCGCCATATCGGGCACAAATTCCTGACTCCGGGCTGATAATGAATAGAAAAATCCAATATCACTTGGCCCGACCCGGGACTCGAACCCGAGACCTCAGCTTTGTAACCGTACCGTAATACAACTACGCCACCGAGGCAGTCACGAGTTGTTTTATTTTAATTGCCAGAATTTGATCCTTATTGGCAACATTATCAATGATGTAATAATACAGCATGTGATTTTTTTTCAATATCTTTAGGTTCGATTCCTCGCTAGGCATATTGATTTATCAAAAATCTGAGCATGCAGTTTTAGTTTTTATTAAAATCGAACTCGGGACTCCTTTCAGCATTTTTCGCTATAGATCATAATTTCGGATATGTCCATCCACGCCCATTATTTTTCTTTGTTTTTTCTTTTTAATTTATTAGTACACAAAACAAATTTCATTCAATACAAGTACAAGGTATGAGATACAGTTTAGTTTAAATCTAGAATGCAACTCAACACATGCGTACACAACTTGTTTAGATTATAATTACAATAATAATTATGTGAACTCGAGCTAATAAAACTTGAGTAACAACAGAGAAAAAGAAAGACAAAATGACAAAGTGGATGAAATTAAACAAAGCTAATACTTAATCATTAAACATTAAATAACAACATTTCTAAACTCACTATTTAAGATGCGAATCAAGCATTATGTCAAGTTCGTGGTGCAGTGCAACCAAATGGTTGTAAGTTCGACACATTCTTATAATAGGATTGTAAAATGATGTGTTGTTCTTATACACCTGCAGTAGAAATTTCTGCGGTGTCCGGGTTTTATACGTAATGTTTATATTAATCAGTGACAGTAGATAGGGCGAGTCTATGAAGGAGTGCACTATTTTGTAAAGATAAATCAGGTCAAGCTGATCACGACGAACTTCCAGGCTCCAGCGGAGTTACACGAAATTTTAATGATCTCTCACGATAATTTTGTAATGTACGACCAAGGTGGTACCGAAATGATAATATCTTAACACATCTGCTTTGCACACTCTCTATTCTATTTGAAATGGGCAATTGCAAAATCAAGCATCAATGTATAAAAATTTATTAAACACTAGCGGCCCGTCCCAGCTTTGTCTCATCCTGTGCCTTTACATTTCATCATTTCTCAATATTTTTTATACTGTACCTGATGGTAAGCGCAAATGCCGTCCAGAGTATCGAATGGCATCAGACGGCGGTGCAATCCCATTCGATACAGTTATACCGGCCTGGTTTTTTTTTTATTGCAATGAATGACGAGACGAGCCTGCCATTCGCCTGATGGTAAGCGATACGACCGGTCATGGACAGTAGCAAAACCAAACAACACCATGAGTTACAAGGCAATGCTTGGCATTCCACTGCGCTCGCCATCCTGAGACATAAGATGTTAAGTCTCGATATGTCCAGTAGTTACTCTGGCTACAATGTCCTTCAAACCGGAACACAACAGTGCATTTACACTAAGATGTTTTTTCACAGTACGGCGGAAGGACTCAGGATTAATAAATAAATACACCCAACAGTCACATACATAGTTCTGACCTCACACTAAGATCGAGTCTTGTGTCGTGGGTATCAGAAACTACGAGAGACTTTTCGGTCTCACAAACACTACGGATTATAGGAAGTGTGGCACAAAAATAATTTGCGAACTTCTTGGTTCGCGCCGAGATGTTTGGACCATTAAGCGATGGCTTCACAAGCCAGCACACGTAACATTTAGTAGTAATTACATTGATTTAAAAATCTAAGGATAGGCCCTTCAGTACTTTGGGAATAACAAAAACATGTCCGTAAAAATCGCGCCATCTGTTAGATTTTCGTGTAACTACATAGCACAGAACACACTACTCTCTACGAGAGCTACATAGTGAGATAAACTTAGGAGATAAAGTATCCATTCGGAGCGAATTGGTCGAAGTAACCTTGTTGAACCGTCGTACTTTAAATAAATTAAATAAACTTTATTTGATTACCATGTATATCCATAAATCAGGAAAAAAAAATATCATTAAATATGTTAGTTATGTATAAAAATTAATAACAATATATACAAATTAATAACCGCAAAAAATATGTATAGTGAAGTATGGGCTTAAAATAAAAATAAATAATTTAATCAATGTTTTATTTAGTTCCTGTTGTCCTTCAAATAAATCAATTTTTTTAAGCTTTTGTCTCTTGCTGGATCTGGACATATTTTCAATCTTGCTTCGGTGATGTTTTCTAACATTTGTGTATTTTTCTATTATAAATTTAATTAAATATAATTTATGATTTAGAGTAGCGGGGTGTTCTCTAGAATGCATTACCAAATACGCGTCGCTACAAGGTTATATAGTTCAGAATGATTTGATGACGGCCATGAAGTCGTTTTATAAACAATGCTTGATTAAATGTTAAATTAACGTAATGTAATAGATTTTTGACGTACCGGTGATAAGAAATGTTATCTTTATTTTTTATAACTTTTCGGTAATTCTTCTGACAACCACGCACGATGCAGTAAGACATTCTAACAATTACGCGTAGACCAGTGATCAGTGACGTAACTACCGCTATAACAATGGTGCGCGCGCACCATTTTCGTCGGAACACTCTCGGCGCCCTCCGCCCTGTCCATATATTTATGTCAATGAGTAATTAAGAATATCGACGCGGCCACGGCATACCCCACCCCCGGGCCTTTTTTAACATATAATAGGAAACAAGGACACAATTTTATTTACATAAGCAAAATTATGCAAATTATGTCATATCGAGATAATCAATGAAAACATTTTTAGAATTTTGTTCTATTACGTCACCCGTCAATGAAAGAGATCATTTTACATTGGTGCTCCAGCAAGCTTGAACTTCTTTAACGTCTCCTGGCAACCAATGCCAGACCATACTATATTGGTTGGACACTTCTTGCTTGAACTGTTTAAATAACTGAATTTGCAGCAAATATCGTTTTCGTATTCCAACACGACTTCATATAGGTAGTTTTTGGTCATTCTAAGATCGGTAACATTATTTTAAAAATAAATAAAGATACGTAGATTATCTTTAAACTTTATTAAAATTTGAGGGGAAAACAAATCATATAATTGTTGTAACTGGTCAACGTCGGGTTTACTTCTGCGAGCACATTAGTATATGCGTATAGAATGTGAGGTCTAGTGGAGCTCGTCCCGCAGCGCGTGCAGGCGCAGCTGCCGCTCCAGCACCACGTCGCCCAGCGCCTCCGCCTCCGCGCTCACCCACGCCGCGCCGCGCACGTACAGCCACTGCACACACACACGCACACTCGCAGCCGCCCCGCCGCCCCGCCGCCCCGCGCCGCTAGTCCAGTCATTTTAGGTTTCATCTGGGGAAAAATTCCTAGTGGGCTGAATTTTTGTATACACCTTTATTTCGGTGATCTTATGAAGATGTGAAAAATCGACATCTATATCGTGCCGGCTAAAAAAGTTACAAATGTGAAAAGGTCACGAAAATCTGAAAATCTACCTCGACGGTGGTGAGTAAACGAGTGCATCGTCATAATGTAGCCTCTTTCTCAGCGCTTTAATCCGAAAACCGTAAATTTTACATATAAACTATAAGAGACATTTTTTGTAGATAATTTTATGAGGAACAATTTTAATAATAACCTCTATTGACCTCCGAGCAATAGGTTGCGAAATATTTGCAAAAAACATTTTTTTGTTACCTTTTGACCTTTGTAACTTTTTTAGCCGGCACGATATCGATGTCGATTTTTCACATCTTCATAATATCATCGAAATAAAGGTGTATACAAAAATTTAGCCCACTAGGAATTTTTCCCCCGATTGGGGTTTAAAATGCCTAAAATGACTGGACTACGCGCACACTCTCGTGTGCATACCTTGTGGTCGGGGTGCAGGTCGAGCGCGGCGAGCAGCGCGCGCGGCGCCGCGGCCGGGCGCTCCCCGCGCGCCGCCCCCTCCAGCGCGGCGGCCGCCAGCAGCGCGCCCCCGCAGCCGCGCCGTGCCGCGCGCGCCGCCGCGGCCCGCACGCGCTCGGCCAGGCGCGGCGGCCAGTCGGCGGCGGCGGCGCGCAGCAGCGCGGGCAGCACGAGCGCCAGCGCGGCGGTGTGCGAGCGCGCGGGCTGCGCCAGCTCGACGGCGCGCAGGTCGCCCGTGGCGCCGCTCTGGCGGGCCCACAGCGGCGTGCCGGCGCTCGCTGTGCGTCGACGGAGTTGAGCGGTCAAAGTCTGGGAGCACGGTAGTGCCCCGCCAGGTCAAGCAAAAAAGCGGCACAGCCATATCATCCTTTTCTCAAAGCAGTTCAGGCCATTTTGTATCCGCTATCACTTCATCTTTACATCTATCTATACATATAAATAAAATTGGAGTGTCTGTTTGTAAAGTCAAAATTGCTTTTTTTCTTCAAGTAAATATCGTTATTTACACGACACCTATACCGAAAACTTCGATAAAATATACACTAGATACAACATGAGCGCTTGAAAAATGGCACCGAAGAAGAGTATGTACTTAAATTTCGAGTAAGCACTCTTTTGCCTTCAGTCGCGCGCCGACCGTTGCTTATGATAATGCCTAAATGCTCCGTAAAAATGTGCAAATACAACACGCTTAAAAAGCTTAAAACTCATGGGGTTTCGTATTTTATATATTGTTTATTAGTTCATGATTTTGCCATATTCGTACAACATTTTACATAATGTGAAAGCAAAATAAACTTTACTAATGGGTTACTATTACGTTCATGTTAATTCATAGAAAAATATGTAAACATTCTTCTCCATTGTGTCTCTATTCTGCTGTCTAACTGAAGTCATAAAATTTTATTACTCACGACGTCTCATTCAAAAAGGTACTTTATGCCCCAGGAATAAGGTGAAATTTGTGTTAATTTGTGATCTTTTTGTTCACTTTTTTGTTTCAATGCATCGGTGCCACTTTTTAAAAGAACATTTACAGGGAACTGTGTATCTGTTACTGTAAAAGCTCGAACTGCAGTAAATCCTAAGATATTCCAGTAAAACCTAAGATCTACCAAATCCTAATGGTAAATGTCCGAAAAGGTTTGCGATTCGAACTCTTACCACCATTCCGTTGGTAAATCTTAGGATTTACATTAATGGCACGGTAAATGTTGAAAAACAAAACATCCGCCGATCCGCTCGCCTCAGTCGCTTGTTTGAAACGTTTGAACTTGCACGATAATTTGATTTCTAATTGTATTTTTGGTGTTTAAAAGTTATTTGTGAATAAAAATGAGTATGAAGCATAGATTTTATGAAATAATGGACGAGCTTGTGGCAAACAAGAAAGATAGTTAGGTTAGGTTAGGTTAGGTTAATGTGTTTTTTTTTTAAATAATTTAAATAAGTTGGTATGAGTTTGTACTTATTACTATCATATGATACCTTTATAATACTATGTACCTGTTTTGTCTAATAGTTCATTAAAGTAAATAATTAAGAATTACTCATTGTTTTATTCCTAAAACCAACATCTACCAGCTGACAGTGGTAAAACCTAGCATATACTGAATTCGAATGGTAAAAGCCCGAAAAAATCGTCGTATTTTCAAAAATACTTACATTTACCAACTCATGTCGGTAAATCCTAAGACTTACACGTAAATCTTAAGATTAACCGTAGTTCGAGCTTTTACAGTAACATATCTACTATCTAGTGTATAATTGATCAAAGACCGAAAATGAACTTTAATTTAATTTTTTTGCAAAATAAAACCAAGTCTCGTAACTCAGTTCTACTACCGTAAAAAGTTGAGAGATCCATGTAATACCAAGTCTGTTAATTTATTCATTCCCTCCTTAATCGATCTTCTGTTTTAAGTTATTACGTAATTAGCTAACCTAACAACACCTTATACATAAAATAAAATAGATTGACTTGGGCATCGTATGAAACTATAATATATCTCGCAAGTAATATATTATATACGTTTGAGTTAAGTAAATTAACCGACTTGGCATAACATGGAACTCACAACTTAATGATTTCTTAGATTTACGCGAATGTTGTTAGTTGAAAATTGAAATACAACTAACAGTCCGCCTCGTGAGCACGAAACTTGTAAACTAATCGAAACGTCGGGCCGTTAAAATGTAGAAATTAAACCAAAACAGCGATAACATCCGTAAAAACTTGTTTTATTTCAATCTCACAACTTTATGCGGTAGAAGAACTGAGTTGCGAGACTTTTCTTTTTTTACAAATTTGTTTTTGATAGCATTATTTTTACTCGATTAGACTTTCATTAGGTTTATTGAATTGCTATAGTCGTATAGTAGCCGTGAAAAAAATTAATATCATGCAGAGGAAAAAAATGGTATCGTGCGTGTACGTATGTGTGTGTAGGAGCGTGTGCGTGTGCGTGTGGTGCGCTACCGAGAGAGAGCAGCGCGCTGTGCGGGAACAGCGGCGCCAGCGCGTGCGCCGCGCCCGCCACGCGCGCCGCCACCAGCGCGCACGCGCTCTGCTCGCAGTAGCGCCTGCCTTCCGCGCTGCTCTGTCTTACAACATTGCACTACTCAATACACGGGCTTTACATCAAATCAAAACAGAGTATGGGAACAGGATTTACTCGAACTACCCCGGTTAACTTGTCGTCTTCACTAGGCGCGGGCCAAACGTGTCTCGGTGTTATAAACTCTCCTACGAGCCACATCGACCCGAACTCTCGACCCGGAAATTACAAGCAGAAGTGCCGCGACTCACCCGGACCGCCTCGAGTCGTTGTGGCAGCTCCCGCAGCAGCTGCGCCAGCCGAGCCGGCGACGCCAGCGCCACGCGCGCCCCCGCCCACTCCGCCGCGCCCGGCAGCAGCGCCGCGCACGCGCCGCGCGCCCCCGCGCCCTCCGCACCGAACCGCGCCTCCAGCTCGTCGCACCGCTCCTCGCACTGCAACACGCGCCTCGTCACCGCCGCCCCCTCGCCGCGCCCCGCGCCCCGCGCTACCTACATGTTGCAGAGCGGCGCGCAGCACGCGCTCGTCCGGGCGCGGGCGCTCCTGCAGCTCGCTCTCGCACGGCAGCGCGCGGCCCAGCACGGCGCACGGCACCGCCCACGCCGCCGCCGCGCCGCCCGCCTCGCGCGCCAGCCGCGCCGCGTGCAGCCGCGCCGGCGCCGCGCACTCGGCGTCCGCCAGCGCCGCCCGCAGCGCGCGCTCGGCCGCCGCCGCGCCGCGCGCCTCGCCCGCCACCTCGCGCTCGATGCGCGCGAACTGCGCGTAGGGCAGCGGGGAGTCGGCGGCGTGACGCTTGAGCGCGGCGCGCGCCTCGCCGCGGATGCGCCGGGCCTCGGCCTGGGCGGCGGGGTCGCGGGTGTCCAGCAGCAGCAGTAGCGCATGCAGCCAGCGCAGACGCCAGCACAGCAGCGCCACTCGCCGCGCGCCCGCGGTCCACGCGCAGCACGCGTCCCAAAGCGCCGTCACCCAGCCCAGGAACCCTGCACGCCACACCACTACGGTATGAATGGGCGCAAGTAGTGTAAGTGTAGCGCGAACTATGTGGAGGGTGTGTGTAGTGTGTATTAAAATATGTTTTAGAGGCTTTGATAAGTTTAGGCATCATTCTTTCAAGAAAACCGGTGGAATGAAAATGTGGCGTGGTGCTCACCGTTTTCATCGGTGAAGTAGTGCGGTGGATCCAAGAAGTGTGCGAGCAGCGCGCGCGCGGTGTGCGGGTGCGGCGCGCGCGCGGGGTGCGCGGGGGGCAGGTGGCGCGCCGCGCGCAGCAGCGGCAGCAGCGCCTCCGCCGAGTCGCACGCCCACGCGCCGCCCACCTCCTCCTCCACTAGCCCCGCCGCGCCGCACGCGCGACTCACGAACCCCGCCGCAGGCAGCAGCGGCACCTGCGCAGCGCACACCGTCAGCCTAGCCGCGTCGCGCGCCATTCGCGACTCTCGAGCGGCACCCGCCGTCGCACCTTGGCGAGCCGAAGCAAGTTGACGCAGAGCAGGAAAGCGGCGTCGTCGTCCGCGACCGGCAGCAGCAGGTCGGCCACGTCGGCCGGCAGCGGGCGGCGCTGCGGGTCGGGGTCGCGCGCCAGCGCCGGCCGCCAGTGCGCCGCCGCGCGCGCTCGCTCCACGCGCACCCACACGGCCGACAGTGGCAGCCCGCTGCGCGTCACCTGCACATGTGCAGTCACCAGTACAGCGAGTGTCGTGGGTGCGGGGCGCGGGGCGCGGGGTGGCGGGCGCACCTTGTCCTCGGCGTCGAGGAGCGCGGCGTCGGCGGCTCGCGCACGCTCCTCGTCGTGCGGCGGCGGGAAGCCGGCGGGCGGGAAGTTCATGGCGGCGACGAGCTCCACGAGCAACACTAGTTGCTCCCACAGCCCGGCCGCCCTCAGCGTGGCTCCTGAGCGTGTTGACAAGAGGGGATGAATGCGGGTGACTAGTGGCGGGGACTCGTGAGTGTCCGGGCGGGAGTGGCACCGACCGTGTATGTAGAGCAGGTGCGGATAGGCGGCAGGCGCGTGAGACAGGTGCTGCAAGGCAGCGGCCGCGAGTGGCGGCGCGCGGGTGGCGGCGGCGCCTAGTGCTGCCGCGAGCCGCACCCACGCAGACAACACCTCATCTGTCGACGAACTACGCTGTGCTGCGAAAATAAAATAAAAATATTGTAAATATGGTGACAATTAAATATAATAATACTGGGAGCAGACTCACCGGCCGCCAGGTCGTCCCGCAGCGTCGCCAGGTATGCGTCTCTGGGCAGGTGCGCGGCGCGCAGCCGCTGCCGCGCTGCCAGCAGCTCGGGCGCGCGCGACCCCGCCGCCGCCGCCGCCTCCTCCGCCGCACGCAGCGCCGATTCGCCGTCGCACCACTGCTCCTACCGCCCATTACACGTTTGCATTGAACTTTTGCTCGACATCTGATTGACTCGTAGTGAGTGCGACGAGCACCTGGAAGTCGATGTAGCGCAGCCACAGCGCGGCGTCGGCGGGGTGGTCGGCGAGCATGCGGCGGAAGGCGGCGGTGCGCGCTTGAAGCTCGAGGTGCGCGGGCGCGTCAGGCGGCGGCGCGAGGTAGTAGCGGCGCGCGGCGCGACGCGGCGCCCCCGCCCTGCTGCCGCATAACCACGGCTTCGCTGACAAATCATACCTGCTCGTGACGTGGACACACGCTGGTCACTCTGTTCACATGCCTTCCTTACACCCGGCGTAATACATGTTGTTTACAATGACACATATTACAAGGATAGTGAAGTCATTATGATTTTATTTATACTGCTTTAAAAGTTTTTATCAAATGGTAGACCCACACTGTTGTCAGTCATGACTCAGTCTGATTGGGCAGTCATCCTGGGCAGTGCCACTGTTGCACAGGAGGTTGACCTGCAGTGCCAGCTTTGCTGTTGCATGTTGTTTAGTGTCACATAGACAATGGAATAGCTCGTATGACAAATCAGTACACATAGTACTTATTCTTTATTTACAAGATATTTGTTATAATATTATTTATTTTACATTTACTAAATATTTTATTTAGTTATTAAATACAATTATATTTTCACCACCCGGTATACTTAAAAGCACTTTTTCTGTATTAGTTCTGCCTAGTCCTTTTATTAGGTTCCTTAGTATGTTTGTACTGAATTCTTAGAACTTGATTTTCAAGCAATTTAAAATGTCAAATAAGTTTTATATACTGGCTGAGCAAAATCATTCCACTGAATTAAATAGTAAATGCAGTATTGTCTAGATAAAGTATCGATTAGTGTCACAACACAATTTTTCACCATTCAACATATTTATGGCAACATGATCAATTGTTGATAATATATAAAATATGCCAACATTGACCGGTGGGGCCAAAAGAAGTAAATTATCAAGTGTGATTTGAAAATATTATGTAAATAAATCATATACCTGGCATGGAGTAGCCCATTTTAATGGAATGACTTACAGGAATATCATTAAATACCATAAAACACTGAGCTCAATGTTTTGGACAACTATAGCAGCAACAAATATTTGATGAGGTTTGTACCAAACACAATGCCAACAAACTGCAACTGTAATCCATTGAAGACTCAAGAAGGTACTCTGGCGAACCAACAAAATGACGAACTAACAGCCATGAGAATCATTCTCAGACAAGACAGGAATCGACAATTCAACGATAGTAGCAGTGCACTTACTGCGGCCGGCCGGGGTAATACAGCGTAGAGACGCGCAAATTCCCGTAGTCGGATTTAGTGTCGCAATAAAAGAGTTCGTTGTGCGACGAGCGGCGGGAGAGTGACAGTCGCGCAGGCCGCTCCTCATCCAAGTCGCTGTCGCTGGCCAACAATAATGTTTCACGATCGGGCGATACTACCTCGCTTGGATCCGGCGGCGTGCCTGTTCAACCAGTTCATGGTGTATTTATTAAGGCTCAAAAAAGCTATTTGTTACGATAAGAAAAATCTCGAGTTGACTACCTTCCACTACATCCATTTCTGTCACATCTTGAGTTTGAGCGTAGGCGGGGAATAAGGCCATATTATTTGTAATTTTCCAAATAATATTTAAATATTAAACATGTCTTTATTAGAAATGGAAAAAAATAATATAGGCTACGCTTACACCAGAATGACATAAAAATAAAAACATTAAACCGTACGTACTTGCACCGTACACGATTTTTTTTTTCTTGCTTTTTGGCTCCGTACTTCTTGTACATTTAGCCAATGTCAAGTTCGTAATTATGGTACTTTTAAATATTGGTTAGCTCGGACAAGGATAAAAGGTAGGGAAACTATTAAATGTTAATAAAATTAAAAAATAAAGGACGAAATTAATTATCTATCAGGAGAGTTGGATAAGGAAAAAGACAAACTATAATATAAAAAAAATTAATTTTAAAAAACAATCCTACAGAAAAATAAATAAATAAATAAAGTAAAGAAATAAACACTATAATTTTACCAAGTATTAAATATATGTAGTATTATTTACAGTTTTATTTTATTACGTATAAAAAATGAAGCTATACACTTATATACAGACATATCATTAGTGCTAAGGAGAGTGGTAATAGAACAGGGAAAAGGAATACGGAGAAGAGTTAGAGAGTTAATAAAGGATGAGTGATCATATTTTGTACACGAAAACAGGATGTCATTTAAGTCGCCGACATCTGAACCACACGAACACATGGAACTATTTAAGATATGGAGTCTCGCGAGATGGGCAGGAGAACAAGTGTGGCCAAGTCTACAGCGGATCAATATAGAAGTTTCCATTTTGCCAAATGTAGCTCTACAGAACCATGGTTTTGATGGAATTTCTGGCTGAATAGAATAGTAATAGCGGCACTTCATTAGTCTACTAGAACACCAGGTTTCACTCAATAATTCACGAAGATATATTTTCGGTAAAGATAGAAGATCAAGGCTAAAATTTTTGAATGGAAATAAATCCCCGCAATACACCGCCTCCTTGGCAAGTTTATCGGCAACGACATTGCCATGGATTCCCGAATGGCTTGGAATCCACCCAAAAAATAAAGAGTAGCCCTTGGTAAAACATTTGTATGCTAATTCTTTTATTTGGAAAATAATCGGTAATAACTTTTTATATTTAAATGGAAATTTCGCGATGGCCTGAAGGGAACTAAGAGAGTCAGTAAAAATAACGGCTTTATTAAGTTTAAAAGAAAGTACGTATTCAACAGCCTTTAGCAAACCAAGGCATTCACCTGTAAAAACTGATGACTCAGGAGGAAGTTTCACCTTTTGAACAATATTGTATTGGGAATGGAAGACACCAATCCCTGCACAATGAGAAAGAGAAAATTTAGAAGCAACCGTACACGATTAGATACAGAGTACAGACAGATGACACTTGAAATGTCAAAAATCAATACAGTAAGTTTAAACCTTCTGATCATTAAGATAATCAAATCGGAGCAGTTTGAAATTTTCAGAGTGTCTTTAGAATACTTTAAGGTTGAAAAGTTACCGACGATATCCTTCGTTAGTTTCTTTTATCTAAAGATATGCAGTGTTTTCCGAATATCCATAAATAACCGTTTTTTTACCTTTTTTTCAGTCAACAATTTTACTTAGAAATACTATTTATTATCATAAGACTTTAATACCATCTTATAGAGCATGTTTTGAAGTTACTAAAATTCTGATTTTGTTTTCCCGTGATTGATATTCATGGAGTAATCCAATGTCAAAGTGTGATAGAGCATTTTCACTTTGATTTACCATAAGTCAGCTCCAAATCATGTCACGGAGGTTTCTGGTATATCAAATTAAAGGCAATTAAATTATCTACAGGAATTTTATAATGATGTCACAAAAAAAACACTACCCATGTAAGTGCACGGTTTTGAAATCCAGAAAAGACTGGATTCTTTTTTCTCCTTGGTTTTCTTACGATTGCTTATCAATTAAGCACAACTAAGCGAGCAATTAAGAAATATAGCACAGATCTGCAAAATAGACATTTCAAGCTTCAAAGTTTTTTTTCTGAATTTCTTAACAATCAATTTTCTCCAAGATACAGACTCTCAAATAACACAAAAAAATTGGATCAAAAAAAATATCCTTTAATTTTTGTGCGTAGTATATATATTCAGATCGGCAAAGAAAGTGAAATTCAAAATAGTTTTTAGATTACCTATATTATATTATAATATTTTTTAGATCGAACCCGCAGCCTCTTGTTTCACAGCCGACGTCTAACCTACTGCGCCAGTGAAGCTATCTTATACACGCAAACGAAGTCGCAAGCAAATTGTAGATATTCATAAAGTTGTATTTTATCTCACGTATGTATTATTTGACACAAATCCAATCCAATCATCAGGCAAAACCTATTTTTATCGGATTTAATTTTTAATGACTTCAAATTCTAAAATCCCCTGCTTATACTCAATTGACATGTAAAGTAAAAATTAAAAATGTTATACAAGTTTATAGACTGATATTCATGTAAATTCAAAGGTTTTCAGTCGTAATTAAGCCACTGTTAATGCATCGATGTCGATAGAAAATTCGGTACTAGCGTATCACTATTTTTAGGGGCGGAGCCACCGCGCATGTTTGTATACCAAAATGACTATACCCATAGATGTAGTATAACATAGATCGGCAATGTATCATTTTGAGTGAAACCAAAACGAGAATATGATAGTGTGCGTGAAGTTTGCATGTGTGCGTGACAGATAATGCTGCGCCATGCACTGTCGATACTATCATATCGGTATACCTAACGGCCCAACCAATAAAATTAAATTTTATAGATATAATATATGAGACTTTTCATGGTATTTTAACAGAAAAATAATGATTGTGTTTATTTCAACACAGATACGTAAACACAAGTAAATAAAGATAAATCGTCATATTTGAGAATAATTTTATTTGGCAAGTTTTGTAAAGCATTCCTTATAATAATATCTAATGTTCTATTGTTTTATTAGAATGACAGCCTCCGTGGCACAGTTAATTTGAAACCGGCTCAGAAATGGTAAATTACGCACACGAAATATTAATTAATATTTAGTAAATATCAATAGTGAATAAATAAAGTGAAGTAATAACTGTTATTATAGAATTGATGTTATACTACGAGATTATAAAATGAAGTGAAACCTCTATGGTCATTGACTATTTTTATCGACATAATATTATTGATCGAAACTGTCAATCAATCTCTAGCAAATGTTGGTTGAAATTAATATAAATTCACGTATATGATATCATTTTATATAGGCAATGGATGCTTTCTACGCATTTAAATAATGAATAAGGACATTCTGTTCTACCGATATACATACAAGGTTTGTCTTACAATTCTACAATATCGTCACTAAACAACATTGAAAAAAGTGATACGATCTTATGAAAAACTATGATTATTCGGGTTTTTACACTAAAATTAATCACATCCAGGCACTGGACAACTCACCATAATAAATTACATTTAATAAAAGTAGCTCAGTACTGAAATATTAAATAAATCAAGAAAATAAGCGAAATTTGTCGTTCGCTTAAATGACATATTTTCACACAAATCTCTATAGAACGCTCTCCGTGTAAACGCATGGTCGCATCATGCGTCTCGCTTTAATGTATGATTTAAATCATTCTATCTCTTTCACATTGCCGATCTATGTTATGCTACATCTATGACTATACCGCACGTTTAGAACCATAGATTTAGAACGCACTCACGCCCTCAATATAAGAGACTATTTGAGAGTATTTAAGGTTGTTAAATTTTTAATGGTTAAGTAATTTAGAGATTTTATTTAGAAATAAAAAAATAAATATAGCACTTATTTTCTCTTTTACTTTCATATGTTTTTTTCCGTATACCGTTGAGGTCCAATATCCAATACCATCAAGCTGTTAATAACGCTACACTTGACATTGGCTAAATGTACAAGAAGTGCGAAGCTAAAGACAAGAAAAAAAAAAACATAGAAAATAACCTATAAAGTGTAGCTGCGAATTTATGATTTTATTAAAAAACTTTAGTTTAAAATATTTGAAGTCTGAAATATCACAATAGAACATAGAAGTATAACCATGGCAAAAGCTGCGCCAAAAAGTAAGAAATCAAATGAAGAAATTTTTGCAGGTTTTCAAAATTTGCGTACAGAGCAGAGGCAGCTCAGTAACAAAATATCCGAATTACAGATGGACCTCAACGAACACAAGTAAGTGTGATGTATAGTCATTGCAAAGTTAGGTGTAAGGTATAATGTGTATATATAATTATCCGCAGCTCTCTGACAAGCGTGTCTGCCTTCAGAATCGTGATCGAGACGCTGCGAGGAGTGGAGCGCAGTCGCAAGTGTTTCCGAATGGTGGGCGGCGTGTTGGTGGAGCGCACGGTGGCGGACGTGTTGCCCGAGCTGGAGACCAACTGCGAGCAGTTGCCGCGCGCCATCCGCACGCTCGAGGAACAACTCACCAAGAAGGGCGAGGAAATCAACGCATACATCGAGTGCCATGACATCCGCATCCAGCGCACCGACCGCCCGCCCGCCGAAGACGCCACCGAGCAACCTGCCAAGTCCAATGTGCTCGTTGCTAGTGGTTGATGCTACAAGCACGTATCAACATACTGTCACTCGTATACATGTGGGTTTGAAATTATCAGCAATTGTTTGAGAGTGTTGTTTGAACTATCAAATGAACATTCAATTTTGCATTTGAATCTGCTGGGAGTTGTTAACATGTACTAATATAAATAACTTAGGTTTAGGCAGATAATACAAAGCATTTAATTGTTTAAATTAAAATTCCTGAAAGAAACCAGATCATTGAAATTAGCCTGCTTTACCGACACAATAAAACTTCTGTTTATTTAAAATATATATTTATTGTAAGTTTGTAAAAAAATATTACATAATTTTATTTAATATAAAAATTTCTTTGCTTAAATTATGTTCATTATCCCTGATTACCAGTCACCTGTGTTACAAATATTCCTTGCACATATCACACTACAAACAGAATGCAACACCAAAGCATTCAATATACATATAGGGATGAGTCGTCACTATTTTGTCCCTGTCACACAGCCATCTGCACGCCCCTCACACTTCTGTATTGTATGAAACCAAATGCATGGTATTCATGACATTGATGTGTGGACTGGGCATCAATGATCCAGATTCATTATATGATCAAGCTCAAATATGCAGGGGCTACAATCATACCTACAATTAAATAAATTCAGTATTATGCACCTCATTTTACAATATAACATTCTGATTAATCACCGAGAGTCGAATTGGATACAGAGAACGTCCAGTCGCTCACAAACGTGCGGAACTTTCGGGCGCCTCAGAAGTTGGCGAAGTTGGTCGGCGCGTACGTCTCGTCAGGCCGCAGCGGAGACTCGTCGTGCGCGCGCAGCGGCGGCGGCGCCTCCCGCGCGCGCCCGTCGCTCGCGCCGCCCTCCTTATGCACCACGCGCAACCCCGTGATGCGCATCTGCTTGTCCACCGCCTTGCACATGTCGTACAGCGCCAGCGCCGCCACCGCCGCGCCCGTCAGCGCCTCCATCTCGGCGCCCGTGCGCGCCGTCACGCGCGCCTCGCAGCGCACCGAGATGGCGCCGCCCGCCGCGCACTCGCCCCGCGGCAGCGCCACGTGCACGCGCACCGAGTCCAGCGGCAGCGGGTGGCACAGCGGCACCAGCTCGGCCGTGCGCTTGGCGCCCAGCACGCCCGCCACCTGCGCCACCGTCAGCGCGTCGCCCTTGGGCAGGCCCGCGTCACGCAGCAGCCGCAGCACGCGCGCGCTCACCTCCAGCGAGCACTCGGCGGCCGCCGCGCGCCGCGTCACCGGCTTGAGCCCCACGTCCACCATGCGCGCGCGCCCCTGCGCGTCGAAGTGTGTCAGCGCGCCGCCCGCTTCGTCGTCCTCGTGCCCGCCGCCGCCGCCGGGCGCGGTGCAGTAGGCGCGCGCGGCCACACGCAGCGCGGAGGGCGGCGCTCGCGCCAGCACGGCGGTGGGCGCGCGCGTCGCCCGGCGGCCCGGCGTCGCCGTCCTGCGCGCTGTGAACGTTGGCACATCTCTGAGGGTGCGGCGCGGCGCCGACCCTAGCCGCCTATGAGAATCATGGGGCGGTTCTCCATTTGCGCGAGATTCTGCATGCCTATAAGTACAGGTGCCAGAGTGAACGGAGTTCGGGAACGGGGGCGGGGAGCGCGGGGCGGCGGCGCGCGCATAGTTACCGGCGTGTTGCGGCTTCTTGTTGCGAAGCGCGGTGCGCACGAGCTGGTCGAGCTGGCGGTCGTCGGCGCCGGCGCGCATGGCGTCCCGCAGCGACACCTCGGCGGCGCCGAACAGGCACACCTGCGCCCACAGTCGTGATCAGTGCACGGCTACGCGACCGGAGGAGCCGCTGCTCGGCGAGCGAGGTGAGAATACCTTAAGGTTTCCGTCAGCGGTGAGGCGCAGTCGGTTGCAGGAGGAGCAGAAGTGCTGCGTCATAGAGGAGATGAAGCCCACGCTGCCTGCGTAGCCCGGCACGCGCCACACCTGCGCGGGAGCGCAAGGTTAGTGTTGTCACAGGTGTTGTTGTGTTGTGATGTGTGTGTGTGTGTGTGTGTGTGCGTGTCGGTACTAACGCGCGCGGTGTCGTGCGGGCGCGGGCACGCGGGCTGCAGGTCGGGGTATTGTTGGTACACGGCTTGCAGAGCGCGGCGGTATGGCACCAATTTGCTGTCGTCCCACTCGTTGCCCGCGAACGGCATGAACTCTATAAATCTACATAGCAAGAGTAAAATAGTCAATTTATATTAGTCACAGAGGGCGTTAATCGAAATAAGGTCAACTACTTAATAAATTCAGGCAGTGGGCACACGCAATCGTCAACGGTCACTAGTCCGTACCCTGTACTCACCTCACTTCGACGTTGCGGTCTCGGGTTAATTCGACAAAGTCGCATATTTCGTCGTCATTAAATCCTGTGAATGAAGGATTGTGAGAGTTAAGGATTTCATACCACCAGTGACTTAACACCTAGACTTGATATGAGTTGAATGAAACATACCTTTCATGAGCACGGTGTTGATCTTGACGGGGCTGTAGCCGAGCTGCAGCGCCAGGTCCACGCCGGCCAGCACGCGCGACAGACCCTGCAACACACCGCCGCGTCACCACGCCGCACTACTCGCACGCACACACACACACACAGACAGACACGCACCGCGCGCCGCGTCATGTGCAGGTAGCGCGGCTCGCGCAGCGTGTCCAGCGACACGTTGAGCGCGTCCAGGCCGGCGCGCTGCAGCGCCACCAGCCGCCGCGTCAGCACCAGCCCATTGGTGGTCATCGCCACCGAGCGCACGCCGCCGCACGCCTTCATGCTCTCTGCAACACAACGCCCCGCTCACATCTCACTGTACCACGGACTAACTTCGCGCTCTTCACAATGCTATGTGCACGGTGCTCACGTATGATGTCGGCGAGGTCGGCGCGCAGCGTGGGCTCTCCGCCGGTGAGACGCACCTTGTCGACGCCGGCAGCCGCGAACACGCGCACCAGCCGCGCCAGCTCCTCGCGCGACAGCAGCGCCGCGCGCGCCGACAGCGGCACGCCCTCCGCCGGCATGCAGTACTGGCCTGTGACAATCCATCGACACACATCATCCCTCACGACCACCTGTCGGCAAAATCCTCACGGGTGCTACATTTTTTTTTTATATTGGCACGACTAATTTTCCAAGATGCACCTGAGGATCAATGCAATAAAGTCCAGATGAAGTATCCTACCGACGTAAAGTGATTATACTTCGCCGGGTCGAGACAACTAATCTGTATTTGGATATACACAAGATAAACCGGAAAAGCAACATACCTATGTGTATTACTGGTGGTAGGTCTCTCATATGTGAGAGGCCGCCTGGGTAGGTACCACCGCAATGTCTATTTCTCCCGCCAAACAGCAGTGTAAATGCACTGTTGTGTTCCGGTTTGAAGGACATTGTAGCCAGAGTAACTACTGGACATATCGAGACTTAACATCTTATGTCTCAGGATGGCGAGCGCAGTGGAATTGCCAAGCAATGCCTTGTAACTCATGGTGTTGTTTGGTTTTGCTACTGTCCATGAGCGGTCGTATCGCTTACCATCAGGCGAATGGCAGGCTCGTCTCGTCATTCATAGCAATAAAAAAAAAAAAAAAAAAAAAAAAATATTACTATGCCGGGTTGTTAACCCCCGTGTGCGGCGCAAACTATCCCAGCGGATACCAATATTCTACTACCAGGTGTCGGGTCAGGGGAAAACAAACAGTTCTATATCTAGGTAATACACAATGTTTACATTATTTTAAACCAATTACATGTTTTCACATTTAAATAACTCAATAGTCAATACTAGGATTAACACTAGAAAAATATATATTCCTACTCTAGCTTTATCGACCTAAAGCAATGTTTCAACATTTAAATCCTTAATATTATAAAACAACCATCGCTCGAGTGGGAGTGATGCAGCGAGTAGTGAGCGACTTGTGAGCAAGGGTGGATCCAGGGGAGTGGTCATGGGGGATCATGACCCACCCCCCCTGGGCTAACTCCAGATTGTCAATTTTTTTTAATATGTCATTGATTTTCACTTAGGAGTCGCAAATATATTCACAAATCACAGGTGTAACTAACTTTTGTAATTTAATTCGAGTACGTCCAATGTTCTGACTAGATCTATATGACCCCCCCCCCCCCCTGACTTGAAAGCTGGATCCGCTCTTGCTTGTGAGTCTCATTGGTTCCACACGCGCGCTGTTTTGTTAATCGCGACTCAAGGCCAGGATCGCGTTAATAAAACTCACTCGAGCACTCGTCATAAGCGCTCAGTATAAGTATGGAATAACAAACGGAGGACGGCCCATATCAAATCAAACAAAGCTTTTTCTCATTGAACACACTTTGTTCTATTTTATTGTTAGTGCACAAAGTACGAGACAACGCAAAACTGACCGAAGAATAGTTGCGGTGCACTGTGTATATTTCAATTAAAATGATAAAGCGAAAGTCCCGCGATGGTTTCAACATATTTTACATAAAACATAATATATCGTATTACATGCATTACCTTTTGTAAAACCTGTTTAAAGACGCTTATCAAAGTATTAAGACGGTAGTGTGTTCCATGACCGAGGACCGCAGCGACTCGCGGGTAACACGATGTCTGTCTGATGACTCATAAAGATGGTTGCGAGTTCGACTCTATATAAATAATCATTTAAAATATAATAATTTAACCGGGTTTAGTTTGGTATACAAAAGAACTTAGGAATAAGAGACATTTTAACAAATAAATTAAGTATGGGTCCCAATCTATTGTTTACAAACATTAATATTTAACTTAATAGTGTTTGTAGGCATATACCATGTTTATAACATAAACGCGTGCACAAATGTTATTTCCCACATAATAGATTACAGAAAAGACAAATAATAAACACTTTACATTTCAATGACATCACGATTGACGTGCTAGTTTATCGACTAGACATTAACCATTTTAAAAGTTCTATGAAAACCAATGTATTACACACGACCTTGGCACCGATACAGGGGTTACCTCTAAGCAGAGTAGGTATAACGTGATGCGGCTTTCTCAAGATGATAAAAATCAAAAGCATTAGTCAGCGTGACCTACGAGAGCCGAGTACGCAGCGCGGTACCCAATTAACATTCATATACAATGCATTTTCAAGGCTGCCTCTCACTGAAATTCTATTAATAACTTATTAACAGGAATATACTGTAATATAGAGTCCTGGTGAGTAGTGGCTACAGCGGACATCTTGGTAAGCTTTACGTTAAGTCCATAAGTTTACATAATATATTTGTCTGAAAACTGTTTACCAAAGATTTATTTTCAGGCGAAATGCAAAGTATAGTCTATTCGGGTAAATCCGAAGTCGGTAAGTTCTTTCTAACTTGTTTACTTTTTATTTTATTAACCGAAGAGGGCGAGCGATTTGGCATGACATGACGTGGCGGTTAGATTAATGTTGTTGGAGCAAAATATACTGGCGTATTTAAGATAATTTATGCTGATATAATTTTACTGCAAACCTCTTAATTTTAATTTTTGATATAATGCGATCGTACGTATGTCCACGTGGAAAGAGTTGTTGGAAACTGTTCGCTTCGACACAAACCTGTTATTTGATCACTGCTGATCGTATATAAATATATAGTGTTGACGACATGCTCTTGTTTAGGCGCACGGCGGCGCGCCGCAGCCGGAGAAAGTTTTGCAGATGCGAACATTCACAAAAACATTCTGCGCCACATGTATCCAGTTTACATATTCAATATTTGCTGAAGCCAATTGATATTCCACCTGCGGAGTAATCGAGTCGGCGCAAAATCCAAGGCTGTGTGCATTACCGTTTGTGGCTGCGACACGAGTCGAATGTTATCATGGTGTCGCGAGTTGCGACTATGTGTGTTCGCGACTCGCCAACATAATACAACACGCACTGACATTTTTTTTCATTGCGTTGAATGGCGAGACGAGCATGCCATTCGCCTGATGGTAAGCGCGTCGACCACGCATGGACAGTAGAGAACCAAACAACACCATGAATTACAAAGCATTGCTTGCCACTCTAATGCGCTCGCCATCCTTAGATGTTAAGTCTTTGTCAAGTAGTTACTCTGGCTACAATGTTATTCAAACCGGAACACAACATTGAATTTACATCCAGACAGCCTCTCACATATGAGACCTACGAAACAGTGTTTTGTAGACATGGCAAAGATCAATTTATACGTTTAAAAAATTAATTTCGATGTTACTGCTAAACGGTCCTGAACATTTTATAGGTAAATGTTTATGCTACGCAGAACAAACAGATAACACGAACTCAAGTCTTGTTTGCTTGGGCTGCAATCGTGGGTTAAACACAGATTTGGATGTCCAATTCTGTTGCAACACATTATCTTTATTGTATTCAAAACAGACGCTGGAAAGCAACGAAGTTAATACTTGTAAAACTGTTGATAGCCTCCGTGGCGCAGTCAGTCAACACTACCGGCTTTAAAATAAGAGACCGCGCCATACTCCATACCTGCACCGAGACAAATGACTGTGTAAATACAAATTATCTGTGTCGATTCTGAGCCGCAACAGAGAACTATTTAAACGCAAAGAGTAAGGGGACTGGCCCATTTTAATTTTAAAAAAAAAGAGTTAACTTTAAATAGATTTTGGTCAATTATAACAATGACCAATTCTTCATATCTAATGGTTTCGTATCGAGAGTATAGGTCAAGGAGTAGGTTTACGATAGTTTAGATAATTTCGATGTTGTCTGTTTGTCTGATAATAGTTTCCACACTCCAATAAGTAATGACTATTAATCGCCAGGTTCGACGAACTTATATCCGCTAAATAATTGGCTAATTAAAATGAAACCTGTAATGTAGTTGATCGCTAACTCGAGCATCATTATTGATATTAAGCATTTTGAGGTAATTTTTATTCTTGCGAATAAACGCCAAAACATCTTTACGTCTAAATAATTTATGTTTTTAAACCTGTGTAATCAGCAAGGGATTTAATGTTCATTATACAGGGTATATCAAGACTGCGACTGGAAACGAAGCCAGGTGGTAGTATAAGTGACTTCAGACACAATGCAAGTAAAAATTTTGCAAAACAAAATCAACAACTTTTTTTTTTATTTTTTACTCATCTTCGTCTTTGGGTGATAAATACATAGTTTTCCTAAAATAATGATGTAGATCTCTTTATTTTTAAACATTCAATGGTATGTAAGGGTTTAAATTATTATTTTCCCAAAAACTAGGTATTTACCACACAAACAAGATGATGATTTTTAAAAAATTCTAAAAAAATATCCATCACTGTTTTGGTGAATTTTTTATTTCCATCGTGTCTGTAACCACTAAAACTACCACCTTGCTTCGTTTTCGGTTGCAGTCTTGATATACCCGGTATATTTATTTGTATTTTTTACAGATACAACAAAGAGAGAACAACGCACCTGAAGTGCAATACAGTCCAGATAGCTTGTCTTGCAACATGAGATTTGTAGTTATCTCTTGCCAGTTGGCACAATTGTGTTATGTTGTTGATTATGTACTCATGTACACATTTTATTATTTTTGAGGGGTCAATCAGTATGAACCATGTAATTCACTGTGGGGATTTCACATGCTACCAATGCAGTGGCTTTTATGTTATCAATTTCATGCATGACCTTCAACTATGAGGCTACTGCCGCTGCCATAACTTTGACCTACTGGGCCGGGATATTGTTAAGGTTCTAACTGTAAATAATAATTTTGAGCCATTGATTCAAAAGGAGATCAAGAATGCATAACCTTTACCCACAGCTGAGTATTATGGTACAGAACATTGATAAATAAGCAATCTCATAATACATGCCATATTGTTAACAAAGTGTTAATGTCCAGAAGGACATTTATAATGATGGAAATCAACAAATTAGTTGTCAGTATGTATTTATTTTCATGGACAAGCAGGCAGCAGCCTGGTGAATAAAGTTAGTACAAGTGAGAGCTGTGACAGCACCCACCACCTGAGTACACACAGCATTTACATTTAACTTAATTATACATATTTCATAAAAGTTCCTGGTTTGATATTTTGTTATCTAATTTTTTTTATAAATGTAGTTTTTCAGCAAGGAACTCATTTGTCTAGCTCCAGGTAACATATTATTATATACTATGAATGTTAAAAGTACTATAAGGTCATGTTTCATACACATGAGATAATACTTCCATTAATGGTAATGAAGTATGGATTGATAAGAGAAGATTCTGATATGTAATGAATGTAATATATTTTCAATTGTGCACAACTGATAGGGGTGGTTTGTTGCTGTTATCACACTATTTAGTTTTTACTACAAGAAATTTTATTTTGTTCATTCAATTTAATATGCAATTTGTTATGTACATGTAATCAATGATTCGCCAGCCGGTGCGCTTCGTCGCGCCGCAACGCTCTTGAACTCGATAATAAAGGACTTGTTTGCGAAAGATCATTGGTGTGTTACATGTGTGATGTGATTATAGTGTAGAGGCATTGGCGGGACGCCGGGTGCAGGCGTCAGTGACACTCACATCGCAGGTTGCAGCGCTCGGTGAGCGATATGCGTAGGTAGTTGTGTCGGCGGCCCAGCAGGTCAGCCAGCGGGGCGGTCGTCGGCGCCGGCTCGTCCTGTGCTGCGATGGCATGTTTGCTGGCGCCCTAATTTAACAATTAACGTACCAGTGCCATTAGCTACTTTTGAAAGTTTTATTATACACGCTAAACAGTGTTGTAAATCTTAACTCACGTCACTGTATGATCGCCAAAGCCCGCAAACTCTTGACGTTGTGGTATCATTCTCAACGACACGCGACAAAAATAACAATTTATTTATCCGTAATTTCATCATTTAACTTCTGTTCGCAACGACTACACAAACAAATATGATCGGAGACGCAATTCCAGTTGTTTACACAAAACGTCAAAAAGTTTTATAAAGATAGCTCCCCTCCTCTTGACTGATATCGATTAGGTAAGTTTTTAGCCAATGAAAAGTCTTATTGGATATTTTATCTTTATGAGTAAAGGAAAACGTGAATCAATACGACTTAATTTAATTTATTACTTGAAAAGAAATTGTATTTATCCGAATACAAATATTTCGTTTGAGACGCAACAAATTACAAAATATAATTAATATTCAATAATATCGTTAACAAGGAACTACAAACCTATCAAAACATTTTTAAACTTCTCTAAGGTTAATTTAATTCAGTTTTTTCCACATATTATAATGGAGTTTAAAGTTATGGAGTACAAATAATGTTTACTGTTTGATTTTATTCTGAATAGGTGCGTAAATAAAAATAGTGAAATCTTTTTTTCTTGTTGTATAATTCGTAATAGAGTTCATAATTATTTTTTTATCCCATTTGTTGGAAAGTGTTGGGAAGGCACTATTGCTTAAGACTCATTCTACATTGATTCTGAACGAAACTGTCATATTGACTTTGACTGACTTTGACGTTTACTTGTTACCACAGATTACTTAGGTCACCTTGTTACTGTGATTGTTACACACAAATCACCTATGCGAAATACAATTGAGATTATTTGATCTTAATTTCATACAATAGTTTGAGAGTACGTACTAAATATATAAGGGACCGTAAAGCATTAATAGCGTGCACATCGATACATCAGCAGTACCGAGTACATAAGAGAAATATATAAGTAGCTTGTAATATTATAAACATCGTATCAGTTATAGAAGGTCCATATAAGAGAAAGAGAGAAGTAAAATGAGCGTAGATCATTAACGTCCAATAAATATTTCGTACAAGCATATTTTTGTACTTAGCCAATAGCAGATACCATACTTAGGGGGCGGTATAAATATTAAGTAGTTTAGAGCGGTAGGCGCTATGAAGTACGAAGATGCGGCAACGCAGAGAGAGTGGGAAGGAGTTAAGGAGCCATCGGATGTGGTCAGTATCCTCTCAGATCTGATATGGCTGTGCAACATTAGTCCACTGTGTACACATCTGCCGGGTAATGGAGGTTGTCATGGCTGGTGTTCTGTAAACTTACTGGGATGTGACTACATGACTATCAGTTTGTAGGTTGTGTTTAAGCACAAATTCTGTGAACTGTTAGTTAAGCTTGGTTTTAATGTGTTGTGTATAAAGTATGGTAAAAAGTACAGCTTGCTTAAATATGAATTACATCTAATTATTCTTGATAACAATGAAAGATTAGTCATAGCTTTGTTTTTGTGAAATGTGTATGTGTTATAGTATTAATAATTAAACCAGTTTTACCATTAATAGAGGAGCATTGTTTTTGTACATGGTATGCACACTGTCATCAAATTTGGAATCACATAGTCAGGAAGCCATGACAAAAGCCGAAATAAAAAAAATATTTAGATAGAGCTTGTTCACTGAAAAAAATTGCTGCAAGCATAAGCTTTTTATGGCAGTGAAAATATTGATTCCAATGTATCAAGTCTTCCCATTTGTCATCTTTAAAGATTGGTTGTAACAAAGATCTGCAATTCCCTGGGTTACAGGTTGTATATATTCATTAATAGTTTAGTCACTTTCCATTGGCTAAATTTTTAAGTGGAATGTGTATATTGTATAATAATTGGCACGGAATTTAAGCGGTGAATTTTTGGTTCTCTTTACCAAAGGAGGAAGGATGGGGGTCGCTGAACGCTCCAGAATCCTGCCGGTTATGCATATTATGTATGTGTCTATTTAAAATTTTGTGTGCAGACTGTGACAGCATCAGAGGCGGCTCTGGGTGCGTTGTTAGAGGATGGTGAGGGCGGCGAGCAGGACGCGGAGCGGCGCGTGCGGCAGCTGGGTTCACGAGTGGCGCGCCTCGACGCGCTCAACGTGGGCGGCATGCTGGCCGCCGCCACCGAGAGCGGGGGCGCCGGCGCCGCGCTCGCCGCGCGACTAGACGACGGACTGGCGGCCGCCGCGGCTCTTGGTGCGCGCCTGCGACGCTGCGACGCGCTCGCCCGCGCCGCGCCCGACGCCGCGCACGCGCGCACCGACGCCGCCCGTGCCGACGCCAATGCGCGCGCTCTATTGGCCGAGCTCGACGCAATTTACCGCTGGTTGGATCCGCCGCCGCTGCGCGACCTAGACTCTCTTGCGGAGCCGGTGCTCACCACGGCGGAGGGCCGCGCCCGCGCCCTGGCCGCCGCCGAAGCGTTGCGTGCCGCTCTGCGTGCTGAACCGTCGATGCCGGCGTCTCGGCGTCGGTTGGCCGCCGTGCGAGAAAGGCTGAGGCGGCTCGCTCGCGCCAAGGATCAGGTGATGCGCCATCTTCGCTTACGCCACACTCGCCGTCAGTGTGAGTGAAGTAACAGTTCTGTTGTTTGGGCAGTTGGCGGCGGCGCTGGCGCGCCACTTCAACAACGCGCTCATCCACCTGGGCAACGAGGCAGCGCACGACTCGCGCCCGCACCGCCACCACACCGAGCTCGCGCCCTACGCGCCCTTCATGCGCTGGCTCAAGGACATGGACGAGAAATCCTTCGACGCACTCGTTAAGGTCGTATTAGAATGTTTGTGAAGTAACTTGATGTCAAATTAACAATCCTTTCATTAGTTTTTGGCTTTTTGCATCGGTGACCAGTAGGTGTCTATCTGATTTCAATAGTTTGGGCATCATTAGAGGCCTTTGTGTGTGGACTGCAATTTACTTATGATGACATGATACTTATGATAATGTGAATTCAAAGAGCTCACTGCTGGCTTTTTAATTGGCAATGTGAATTCTAAATGTGGATCCGTCTTTTTTACCTCTGCACTTGTAAGGACCATGAATTGTCGGTCACGGGTTATTCAGAGGAACCGGTCTTGCGGAGGCCCTACATGTTTGGTGGTCCAAGCGATCGTTCAACTGCGCTGCATGGTAACAGCGCTGTCGAGGGTGTAAACTGTAGAGTGACGTGAGAGTGTCGGCGCTGTGCAGGTGTACGCGGGCTCGTGGGCGCGCGTGTACGAGCGCGAGGTGCGCGGCGCGTGCGAGGCGGCGCGCGCGGCGCTGGCGGCGCGGGAACGCACCGACGACCTGCTCGACCACGTGAGCGCACTACACACTTAACGCACCTGGCACGACGCCCACTGCGATCATACACGTTTTATTTCACCACCCGCTGAACGATCGGTTCCAGGTGCTGAGCCTAGTGGAGTCTCTGTGCAACGCCGAACAAGACTTCTGCATGCAATTCTTCTATCTGGACATAGACGTAAAGGTACGTAAAATGTTTTCCAATTTTATTTATTGAATTCATCTCATCGTCGTAGTCGTCGGCTCGATATTTCAAAGTTCGCGATCGTAAGATTCTGCATCGAATAAATTTTAAACTGCAGAGCGACAACAGCGACGGCGAGCGCAGCGAGAAGAGCGAGGCTGGCGAGCGAGAGCGCGCGGACGGCGGCAAGCGTGCCGGCGCAGAGACGCGCCGCTTCATGCACGAGCTGTTCCCCTCGCTCGAGGCCGAGCTGGTGGCGCTCGTGGGACACGTGGAGCGCCACGAGCCCTAGTGAGTGTAGTGCGCGCCGCTCGCCGTGTGTGGCGGGGATCGTCGCGCGGCCGAGTGCTGAGTGCGCGGTGTGTTGCAGCGGCGCCATGCGCGCGCTGGCGTGCGTGGGGCGGCGCGTGCTGGGCGCGGCGGAGGGCGGCGAGGCGCGGTGGGCGCGCGCGGCGCTGGCGGGCGTGGCCGTGGCGGCCAAGCGCGGCGCCGACCGCAGCGTCGCCGACAGACTCGCCGCGCTGCCCGATGCCGTCAAGCAGGTTCGAGCGAGTGCCGCCCGTCACTTTTGCGTCGTCGATTTGCGTTGACAATGTGTGTGTGTGCGCAGGCGGCGCGGAAACCCAAGTGCGGGCTTTTCACGTTCCTCGCGGAGCTGGAGGAGCTGAGCGGCGCGTGCGAGGCGATATTCGCGACGAGCGGGCGCCGCGCCGACCTGGACCGCTGGTACTTGTCGCTCGCGTCGGCCATGATGCACGCCATCCAGCACGCCGAGCACCCGCGCACGCCGCGCGCCGTCGTGCACATGGGTGAGTGCGGGGCGCAGTGGCACTCGAGGCGTCGCGGCGGCGGACTGACGTCGTGTGTGTTGTGTGTGTGGCAGAGAACTATCACCGGCTGCACGGCGCGCTGTCGGCGCTGCGCGTGGCGGCGCTGGAGGCGCTGCGGCGGGAGTGTCGTACGCGCTACTCGGACGCGCTGCGCGCCTACGTCACGCAGTACTTCGGCCGACCGTTGGAGAAATTGACGCAATTTTTTGAGGTGGGTGTGAGGAAGAGTCGTGGTCGCGTCGTGCGCGAGTGGTGGTGACGTGAGGTGCGTGTTGCAGGGCGTGTCGGAGGCGGTGGCGTCGGGCGTGCGCGAGGACGAGGTGTGCTACCGCGCCGCCTTCAGCAAGCACGAGCTGCGGCGCGTGCTGGCGATGTACCCGGCGCACGAAGGTGGGTGGTGTGTGTGTGTGTGTGCGTGTGCGTGGCGGCGCTGTGAGCTCGTGGTTGTTGCAGTGCGCAAGTCGCTGCACCGGCTGTACCGCACGGTGGAGAAGCACCTGAGCGAGGAGGGCGGGCTGCTGCAGGTGGTGTGGCGCGCCATGCAAGAGGAGTTCATTGCGCAGCACGTGGCGCTGCAGGTGCGTGCTCGAGTAGTTGTTGTTGTAGTCGTGGCGGCCGTGTTGTAGGAGTGGCGTGGTTGCAGGCTCGCATCGCGGCGTGCTACCCGGCAGCGGGGCTGGCGCTGCCGCTCACCACGCAGGACATCCTGGACGCGTTCTCCGACATCGCCCGGGAACACTGAACGCACTGCCTACACTCCACGTTGCAGTTTGAGCCTCAATTGTTTTACAGCCATTTATATTTATTTCAAACGAAGTGTCTTAAATGTTGGTGAGAGGCCTATGTGGCGAAGCACATGACGAGTGGCTTAATAAGATGATTATTTAAGTATTATTGTTAAAATAAAATATTTATTTTTTTAAGAAAATTTGTTTCATGTTTTCCAACAGACTGATTACTTTAGAAAAAATATTCACGATATATTTTCTATACTATTATAAATTTAACTGTAGCTGGCATATACTCAATACATATTTCCTACTAATATTCTCAAATAATAATTGTCGATTTGTTGTTTTACTCTTGATAAGAGCACAGGTATACTACAAATAATAAGGTAGTAGGTTTGGCTGTTTGGATACGTACAGTAAGCATGTTGACTGCTGATGCAACACTGCTAAGATTCTCAGTCATATTATGTATTGTCATTTATGTGTATATTAGTACCACCACTTTCTCTAATTCTGCTACCAAGTGACAATGTGGAAACAATTGCATTCCATTTTAAAAAATTTAGACGTAAAGAGACGGCGCGTCGGTGCGGACCGCATACTGCCATTTGTGGGGACACGGTGACACATATGGCCTTATGGCCATAGTAAGTAGCATTCCACTCAAATTTGCCATTTATTTTTAACATGCGTGCTCATTAACCAGAGGTAGTTGGAAATAAAATCGACAAAGAATAGGAATGTCAAATATTTAATAAAGACAAAATGAAACAAAAATCTATTTTATTTAATACTATAATAACATTAAGTATAGCACAGCTCAGCTTGTGAAGTAAATACAATAAATTGCTCCTAGCACTTTGCACTACTCATGTGTCGGTGTGAATGCTGATCTGGCTCCTAACCACAGCAGCTTAGTCCAGAGTCTTGGGAGGCGAGAAGTTGAGGTACAGCAGTCCTGAACTCTTGGCCTGGAATACAAAATATACAATTAATGTTGATTACATTTCTTACGTAAGTGGAGCAAACTTATTCTTGGCCAAAATTAATATTTAGTTTTGATTTTGGTTTATGTTCCTTATGTGAGCTTATGTCTTACTAAAACATGGGACGGATTTCACATGAGACAGATTTTGCTATTTGCCCATTTTACATTCTTATAGAACAATCTACTGTATCTTATAATTTTATCCATAGTACTCCTCTTAACAAAATATGTAGTCACTCCTAATAAACATGAATTTAATGCACTGATTGTGACACACCAGACATGTGATTAATGTATGTAAAACACCCAAGCTGCTAGGAGATAGTTCATGGTGTTAATACATTATAGGCCTGAACCTTGGTCAAAGCATTAATGTTACTCTCTTTTAGTCTTGACTCATACAAACTATATTCCTAAGTAGGAAGCATGTAATATCATGCAGCTCATTAGTGACAAACTTACCACAATGAAGGTGGTGGTGGCGAATGCAAGTCCTAAGACGAGGGCAGTGTTGTAGCGGCGCTGGTTGGCATCATACTTCGCTTGCCATGAGCCCCGGGGCACCGGCAAATCATCCATGGTAGGTGGCTTGAAGTGCCCATCATGGTACCGGCGGACTGGAATATAATTACGTTGCACAATGAATTAAGGAAACAAATATATCTTTCTGATAGGCTATATAACATTCAATTTCATCATTTGCATACCTATCTATTATACCGGGAATTAAATGCAATATAAATGCTCATTTAAAAAAAATATGCAATAATGCAAATCAGTGAATAGTGATAGTGGTAAAATACAGATTAAAGTTATTATCTAATGTTTGCAGCATAGTTATTAAGGACATTACAAGTGATAAGGGAGGTGATCAGTATACATAGTAACTCAAAAAATGGTCTTTTAATAGCATTTGTACAATCTCAGAAACTTTGATGGATATTTTTTTATCGAATAACGATTTTGAGCCCAATTCTCTAGCGTCAAAGCAACATGTTGATATATTAACTGCAGCGTTTTTGAGTATCGATTACAGTCGCATACAATGGTAGCTGTTATCTAGGAAAATGTTTAGCTGAACCAATTAGGTTATAGTGACATGTTATGTAACATACATAAAATAAAACTAATTGATATAGAACACTGCATGACAGCATTACTCTTATAATTACCTACTGTAATGTATTATTTGCCAAATGAAGAAATAACTGTAAACATTGTACTTGCGTATTGTAAAAACTACTCAAATAGATTGGACATACGAGTACAACGTTATTTAATGACAAACAAAAGAACATTACCTGTCTGTTGAAGTAATCTAGACACAGCCTGGCGGGGCACAAACATTTTTTATGCGAGTGAGCACTCAATGGAAGAAAATTTTAAATATTGATTCCGGCCTCTCCGACGCAATGGTCAATTTATTCTGAAATAAAATGTCTTGCATTGAGGGCTGTCATTTGGGATCAGTACCGTCTGCCACAGATAACAAAAATACCTACAATAGCAACATTGCATACTCGATTTCACTCTTCGGGCAACTTTACCCCAGCTGTTGATGTAATTTTGATACACTATGTGCTAGTATTTAATATCTTATGGTGGGTTTTCAGAGTGTTTAATTAAATTTTAAGTTAATTTCATTCACGTTTCATTAATAACTAGTTACTACCTTACTTGTCTAGTTCTACTAGACAAGTAAGGTCGGCGTCTAATATAAGCACCCATGAGCATATTCTGTTATCTTTTTATATCGGTATAAAATGACGATAGGTACATACTCATACAATATAACATTTTAAACGTTTATGTAGATAATTAATTATCTAATGAATATATTAAATCATTGGGTCAATATTTATAATTTTTCTTTCTCTTGATGTGTGATGTTCCTCCATCGTGTTATAACGGTTGTAACCATCATTATCTAAATGGGAACCTTACCGGTCAGAAAAGGTTTAAGCGATCTTTGAGCCCAAGAAAGGGCTGGTGCAGAATGCAACGGAAAACCACTGCACCAGCCGGTCTACTAAACAATCAATCACTTGACTAATTTGGCTGTTAAAGGGACAAGTAGTGTTCTTTAACCATTTTTTTAAAGGACGAAAGTGTTTGTGCCCGTCTTATGACATCAGGGAGTGCGTTCCATAAGCGGACAGCTTGGACAGCGAAAGTCGTAGAGTGCGCGGGCATTCCAAACCTCAGGTTCTCCGACATCTCAGGGATTTTGTATGTGAATCATGCAGGAATATGAAACGATCTTTGAGATATGAAGGAGTTAACGGATTAAACAAATTAAAGAAGAAAAAGGATATGAGTATTCCGACGAAGTCGTATGGGTAACCACTTGAGCTTAACACGAAATTCGGAAACATGATCATACTTGCGAAGGCCAAGTTTGAACCGTATGCAATAATTTTTGAGACGCTCAAGTTTGTTAAGCTGGTCCTCGGTAAGATCCAGATAGCTAACATCGGCATAATCAAGGATGGGGAGCAGAAGTGTTTGCGCAAGTGAAATCTTCGTGGTGACGGGTAGGAAACAACTTTCTACTTAATTAACGAAGTTGCGGGCCCCAAGTGAGGGATTCATCTAAATACAAACCTAAGTTTCTAATTGTACTACTTGGCTTCGTTTTCGATCGCAGTCTTGATATACCTTGTATTTATAATGTAGTAATGACGAAAAGAGCCGAGACGTGGACACTGACTGTGGGGCTAATCCATAAGCTTAAAGTCGCTCAACGTGCTATGGAAAGAGCTATGCTCGGAGTTTCTCTGAAGGACAAAATTCGGAACGAGGAGATCCGCCAGAGGACCATGGTGACCGACATAGCTCTGAAAGTTAGTAGGTTGAAGTGGCAATGGTCTGGCCACATATGTCGCAGAACAGATAACCGCTGGAGTAAGCGTGTTCTGGAGTGGAGACCGCGTCTTGGAAAACGTAGCGTGGGACGTCCTCTGGCCAGATGGCGGGACGACTTGCATAAAAGGGCCGGCAGCGAGTGGATGTGTAAAGCAGCAGGGCCCTGTGGCGTACCTTGGGAGAGGCCTATGTCCAGCAGTGGACTGCAACGGGCTGATGATGTATGATGATGTATAATGTAGTAGATATAATTTAAAATAAAGAGTAAAGACTGTACTAAACAATTACTCATAGCAAGTTATACTCTAAAGCGCCATTTACATGGGGAGAGATTCTCCTGAAGATTTGATTCTCCTGGAGAGAGATTTCGGGCGAGAATCGTATGACATTATCGCATGCGATAATCGCTACCAAAATTATCGTACTGTAAAGTTTACACGTTTACACGACAGAATATATCGTCAAGACATTATTGCTTACGAGTCTAAACGCGATCTCGTATCACAATATTTTCTAGTTCGTTCGAGTAACAGTGCGAGGTTTGTCATGCGAGTTCAGTCATTGCTGTGCAATGTTATAAATTGATCTGCATCTGTAGCAGCCTATATACGTCCTACTGCAGGGCACGGCCTTCCTCTACAGTCGTAAGATCGATTGAGAGGAGTTACGCCATATATCCACCACGCTGGCCTAGTTCCAGTCGGCGGATTTTACATATAATAGAAATTCTAACAAATAGCTATGGTATGCTGGTTTCCTCACGATGCTTTCCTTCACCGTTATTGTGCGTGGTGATCGACTATCATTACACGCATGATTCCAAAAAGTTAGGGAAGTGTCTTGGGGCTTGAACCCGCAACAACTGTAAAAATATTGGCAGCCGCATGGTCTGTCAGAACGAGCCATCACGCACTTTAAATGAACTCTTTAGTAAGGATCTGGTCACCTCAGACTTTCGAAATACCTTATGACATAGTTCGTCACATATATTCCATTGCTTTCAAATATATCTATACATATATTACTGTAAGCATTAAAGTGTATTTCTATGAATCATATTTTCGTCCAAGATGCCTCAAATCCCTATGTATATTTTATGTCATTGTACGATCTTTTAGTAGAAGAAAACGAGGCAATAATAATAATCAATAGGTATATAATCTCTTGTGGGCCTTGTTTATTTATTTATTATATAAATCAGCTATGACACACTAAGTTATAATCACGGCGAATCGTCGTAAATATGGTGCGCTGCCGCCTTCCCCAAGCGAGAGTGGAGTCCCTGATCTCATACAAGAACGCACCGCTGCTGCTGATACGATGATCCGCTAGAGTGGGGTATACTGTCTATTTGTTAAAAATATTGCCTCGGTGGCTTGGTTGTACTGCGGTATGACTACAAAGCTGAGGTCTCGGTTTCGAATCCCAGGTCGGGCAGTGATATTGGATTTTTCAGTTCATTATCAGCCCGGAGTCATGAATTTGTGCCCGATATGGCGATAGGCTCGCCCCCTATCACATCATGGGACGGAACATGCAAGGCGAAATGTGGGTGTCCTAGTGGCGCCTCTGCCTACCCCTTCGGGTATAAAGGCGTGAGTTTATGTATGTACATATGTATGTTAAAAATATTACGTATGTAAATATTTTTCTTACATTTTTGGTGGAGGTATGACTCTACATTTATCGTTTTGGAAACCAACTCATTGCACACTTCGGGTGGCCAGGTGGGGACAGATGACTTTTGACAATGGAGAACAATGAGCAGCGTCATCAAATTTTTGACACCGAGCCCAAAATGAGCTATTTGGACACCCGAAGAGAAGGTAGTTATTCATTTCCGATTTCGTGTAATTTTTGCTTGTCTTAGAAGCTCTAAAACCGTTTAAATGGCGCTTAATACTAAGGGGAGAGGAAAATTATTTAACTTGTAAATGTAGATCAACAGTCTAAAATAACTTGTTTGCCTCTTTATAAGGATGTGTATTGAAAAATTGTGGTTTCTTACTATGCAAAATGTCCGTTGAAGAAATATTATGTGTTTAAAGTCATAAATTACTTTTGAATCATTCTATGTATTATCCAGGAAATAATAGCTGCATGCTGATAGATGATATAAACAATCCCTACATTTTGCGTTCACGATATTAACTAAAAAATACTTAGGTACGTAGACACGTACCTTTGCTTACGTATTAATAATGTAATACATAATATACGATTAAAAACACTCAATATTCTTACAAATTGTGCTGGAGACTTGTGAATACCAGAGTCACTGCACATTGAGCTCAAACCTGAAAGAAAGATACATATATTAGTCTTGATTCGGGGTTCAAATCCGCTGCCTCTAGTTCTACTACCGGCCTCGGGCCTTTCTAACCTAACTCACTGCGCCATGGGGAATAAAAAAAAAAAAACGATTTGTGGAACCCTTATACGAGTAATCGCCTCATTATGTTCAGTGGTCACCCAGCATTCAGCAGATTTACTAGCACCGTGGTGGACGCAAATACGTGGTGGACGTACGTGGGTGGACTAGAAAGTGGTATATTCTTTGGTCCGGCCGCTACGAGTGGGAAGTGTGGACGTAATCTTTTTGGTAGAGCTTTAATCAGGGCGAGGCAGTTTTGGAGATTGTTATTGCAGCGACATGTAACAACAATGCTCATGTTATTGTGTTTATTATGCACAGCACTTAATCGTCGCTGTTTTGAGAAAATTATTTTTACTATGACTGCGTTGAGTGGTATCTAAACCCGACAAATCAGATAGCAGTAGGTGCAAACAATTCTAACAATGTTGTATCTCTCGTCCATGCTGTTGATACCTACATTTTACGGAATGCGTTTACTAGTTTAATTAGTAGAGTCATTAGGTGTCGATAAAGAACGGATGAGATAATGTTTTGTTATACATTTCTGTATCCATTTGTTTCGTTATTTCAACCCACAGTTTCAACCAAAATGCGGCACGTTATATCAGTGTGACGTCAATTTCGTATACTAAGAGATTGTACAGAATGCCAACAAACCAGTGTGACGTCTAGTAACTAGTGGCTGGCACGTGCGTTGCTCACTGTGCGTTAGTCACTACTCACTAGGCGAGTACGAGTAGTCACTACTCACTGTTGCCTTGCCTCGAGTTACGAGTAGCGACTTAGCGAGTACAGTATCAGCGCGAGAGTGGCGCGAGTCGGCCGTGCGTGCGTCTCAACGCGCTCCACGCGCACTTCTTTGTTTACTTTGTTTTCGAACAAAGCGCGACGAACCTAATGTAAACATAAGTTTCGACTTTGGTATGGATATTGTTCGGTGATATTATGAAGTGGTTGAAAGGGGTGGCGGGGCGCGTGCGGCGGGAGGAGGCGGACGGCGAGATGGCGGGTGGCGACGGTGGTGCTGGCACAGAGCTGCCGCTGACGACGAGCCTGCTCGAGACGGCGGAGGAGCGGCGGCAGCGCTGGCGCAGCGTGTACGTCATCTACTTCACCATGTTCCAGATGTCGCTGGGCTTCAGCATCGTACTGACGGGCGTGTTCCCCTACTTGGACAAGGTGCGCGCTGCGGACACCGCTCACTCACCAACACTCTCACTGCGTCTCGTCCATTCACTCGGGGTCGGTCACCGCGGTGCCGTCGCAATGCCACTGCCGCGACTGCACTGCTCGGCGCAGCGCGGCGCGGCGCGGCATGCTCTGTCATTGTTTGTAAACACAACGCGATTTGGTGCTTTTTAATGTTTATGTCTACATCATCACTACAATATTAATTTTCAATGATGCCCAGGGAAAATAAGATATGAAGGTTTGTAATAATACCTAATAACTGTAGAATTGGGTCCAAAAGTACAATGTTTTTGAATAGGTTTGCTCCTGTTATGCTCACCAGTACATATTTTTCTTTTTTTATTTACTTTATTTTGAAAAAGAGTACAAAAACGTTTACAAATAGTCTTGCAAAACCAAATGCTTGGTTTGTCTGCAAGTACATAGTGGTGTTTTACATATTTTATTGCGTGTTTTACATATACTGACTGCCTCGGTGGCGTAGTTGTATTACGGTACAGTTACAAAGCTGAGGTCTTGGGTTCAAGTCCTGGGTAGGGCAAAGTATTGGATTTTTCTATTCATATCAGTCCGGAGTCAGGTATTTGTGCCCGATATGGCGATACGCTCGCCCCCTATCACATCGTGGGGCGGAACATAAAAGGCGAAATATGGGTGCCCTGGTGGCGCCCCTGCCTACCCTTCGAGTATAAAGGCGTGAGTTTATGTATGTATGTGTTTTACATATACATTCGTTTAGTTTTACTTACATGTGCCCAATTATATTGATGATAAGATCTATTAATTTATGTATATTGTAGATATTTATAGGTAACGCCTGTTTAACTTGTTGATCACAAGGTTTAATGGTACATGATAAATTAGACACAAAAGTAAACTCAATTTCATGTTATTATCTCCAAATTGGGCGCGTATGGACTGTGGTGAAAAACAAGTCTACGGAGAATTAGGTACATAATACTTTTACTGCTGCTCTTATTGTAAATAAAACAACTCACATTAAGAATTTCAACATTTTCTAAATCAATTTATCTCTCAATTCATACATGGAATTCTACAAGCTATTAAAATAGAACAAATTAAAAGATTATTTGATTTGATTCGCGTAATGGAGTCAATAAAAATTATCCGCATAATTATGAATTTTGTTTCGAACAATCAATATGGCATGTACAGATTATATGAACTGGCTGAATATGACTCATAGCGAAGTGCGTTGCGGTTATGTGCAAGGTTTTGGACTTTGCGTGTTTAAGCAGGATGCTGAGGCCTGAGCCATGCTCGCCGACGGATGTGCTTTGTTACTCTGGTGCACTAATCCACCAGTGAGGGTCCTGCCGTGACGCTCCATAGTAATGGTAAACTCGGTAATGTGAAGAAGGCAACAAGAATAGGAATAGTCGCACCGCACCGTGCAGATATCGAGCACCAGATATCGAGGGATCATGAGTGTTGCTCTACCTGATTGTAATTAACTCCACTGCTGCGGTATTAATAATTAAGTTACTACTACTTAAGGTATGAGTTCTTCAATGTAAATATGCAGCTTATATACCTATACATAGCAGTAATTTGTATATCAATAGAATACGATAACTTAATGCATAAATTAAGTATACCTAAGTACAAAATTTTATTTAAATTACCTTGTTCGTGCCTGATTCAATGCCAATAAATATATTTCAACATTTAATATGATAAGCTACTTGTGCAACACTTATGAAAGGGTTTTTTATAATAGATAAAGCTTAGTGACATGAAAAGGGATATGACCAAACTTCGAGTCCATTTATGTCGTGCACCCGATATTCCCCTGACGGCGACGGGGCTCTTCTCTCTCGCCTGGTTTGTTTTTGCCCGTGTTTCCGCGCTATCATTTACCTAGTTTTGTTTAGTTTTTCTGGGGCACTTACTCCTCGCTCCTGCGTCGTGACGTTAGTCAGACAAATTAATATGTAGAAACAGTCCTGGTGAACTCTTTTGTCTTTTAACTAAATGAATTGTGTCCGATCGACTGCGACGCTTCGTATTTAAAGTAGTTACACTTATACTTGGGTACTTACTGCCCACTTGTCCCCCTTGATAGTTGCCACTCGTCGTTGGATGTTCAAGTTACGAATAAAATTACATATTTTTGACTTTACGCCCGCGATAATAAAAATGTATCGTAACCAAATTGTTAGTACCTATAACTGTATCGCATAACGTCACACGTGTGTTTGGCAATGAGCATAGAATGATCGTATGAATAAAGATAGTTGATTTGTCTTTAACCAGCGTGAAATTTGGATGCAAGCATCATTGTCCATTTGAGCTGGTTTCCGCTCTCCTAGCCGCGTCGTGTGTGAATCTGCGTCAATGACATCATTGTGTGGATCATTGTGCCCGGGGTGCTCGTACAGGGGCAATTTAAATTTGCGAGCAGAATCCCCGCTCTCGCCGCTCCGACGCCGGCGCCGCGCCGCCTCGTACACTCGCTCGCCTGGGTATCTCGATATTTTGACTGTATGTGTTGCAATTTATCGCGCTAGTTTTAGAGTGGGCGATGGTGTGTGGTTATGTGGGGGACGTGTGCACGTGTGCGCCAGTACTTGAGGATGTGGTGGCGGTGCTGGTGTACTTGCTGGTAGTTGAATCATGAATGTGGGTCACACGCGAGGCAGAGACGCGGCCGGTGGTCGGCGGACGTGCGGCGCATTATCGACGCGCACTTATCGGACGATGTCGCGTGCGCGTTACAACTCACCGCTGCGCGCCGCGCCTTCCAAATATCTTCATACTACACATACATATACGTCCCACTGCTGGGCATGGGCCTACTCTACAATCGAGAGAATCGATATAGAGTGGTTAGGCCATATAGTCCACCACGCAGGCCTAGTGCGGGTTGGCGGACTTACATACCGTAGAAATTCTTTTTTTTTTTATAAAATCGCTAAAATCACTTTATAAAATCGGTATTCAGGTTTCCTCACGATGTTTTCCTTCACAGTAAAAGTGCGTGGTGATTGACTATCAATACACACATAACTCCGAGAAGACAGAGGTGTGCCCTGGGATTTGAACCCGCGACCACCGTGAATATGGAGGCAGCCGCGCCTGGTCCGTTACCAACAGGCCACCACGCACATACTCCGAAATACGACTGCTTAATTTTTAACATCAACCCTTATAACACGCATTCAAATATCTGCTTAGACAACGAGGGAGATATGACGTCCATTAAGTAATTAGAAGAAAATTAGTCGGTCCCATATTGTATTTCCCTGGATTATTCACAGAAGTATCATGTATGTGAAGTCATAGAGCGTGATGGTAACAACAAATACGTTAATAACAATATTATTATGCTCATCTATATTACGTCAGTTTGAACAATCATACAACAATGGAAATATTTGTTATCTACACTTATTAAGTCACCGTTAAACATCATAAACACAGGTTCGCTAGGTAGGTACAGTGATTCATGTACTTATGTCTTCGATCAAATACATATGTACTTAGGTTGACTCTTAATATAGCTGACTTACTGCTGACAGAGCAACGTAATACTAATTAGAAGTTCCTCCACTAAATCATAACAAAACACGGCATGGGAATTGGAAATCGTACTCTCAACGAAACATTTCAGAAATTATACTCGTAACACGGCGGATGTTATTGCTCGTATGTTATGTATTTTACAGACTTAGGACAAGTGGCAAAATATATCGACGGATATAATAAAACAATACATATGATTATTAACATTTAAACGTGAATGCCGCAATTTCCTAAACAAATTACATCGTGAAAGTGCAAAAATTACGACGATTTTTGCGATATTTAATTTAGGTGAACATTTATGATACAGACGTGATAACTGCTATTCATGATTATCAAATATAATTTCAATAAGAATTCGCCTGAAATGTTCTGGCTTTAAATGTGTCATACGTAAAATTAAGAAGGCAAAGTAATTCTGCATTTTATTGAATCAGTCGCGCCCGGAGCCGTTGACAATACCCGCTCCATTTACAGAATTAATGTATGTATGTGAATAAAATTGTTTCCAATTACCGACGGATGTAGGTTCCACGTCGTTTAATGTTTATGTATCGCACTTACTTTCAGATTGTTTACCTGTAGACCTACCAAGACTTTAGTTTGACAACATCATATCGTAATTACCGAAGGTATGAACTAAAGAGCGCAGGTTTAGTCCCCGGAAAAATAATAGCGATTAGAACAAAAATCTATTTGTATCGGATATGGTTGGTATGAGATGGGGAAACCTCGTAATTTCTGATAATATCATATAGGTAGTAAGATTTCGGGATCGGGATTCAGACAACGCGTGACTGCAATAGGTCTATTTTTTGAAAAATATATTCTTGATTTCTTGATTGTTCACGCGAATGAAATTATTATTGTATATGTGATAAATTCTCTCCAATAACATACATGTGACAAGAAGATAACAATCATTGTTGTGTACAATGTACATAACAATGTACATTTATCTGATTGCAATTATACCTATACACACGTTGATAAATAAGTATTCGCTAGTATTGGTCGTTTAGTTCTCCACGAGAAGACTTTTACACTGATAATGGTACTGGCTGTCTTTAATTCAATCATATCCTAATTAATAATAAACTTTATTTATAACCAAGATCCGAGAAGAGCATTAAGTAGTACATACTATATTTCTTTGCCCCGAATTAGGCGACCCTGTACTTTTGGGCACATGAACATGGTTCATTAGTGTTTGTGGAAGAAAGACAAATAAATAAATTGACTTTACCCAAATATAAATTAAATAATGTATATTTAATAACTTGTCGTTTATAATTCCATTGCAACGGGTTATCGCTGCGAAGGTCGGCGTGGAGTCAGTGACCTGCCCTTTAAGGACGTAGAGGCGGCGCGGCGCGGGCGCAGGGCAGTGATGGAATGCCATGCCGTGGCATTGGCAGGTAGTGGCCGCTAGCCCGGTACTGGCAGCTATCGTGAGGCGCCATGTTAACTGCGAGTGAGCGTAGAGTTGTGGTAGAGTATAGACACTACACGGGGTCACAGGGACAGAGCGCCGACACTGCGATACTGGTCACTAGCTACTACAATAGTATATGCCGTGGTGTGCCGCAACAAACCTCGTTACTGATTACGCACACGAGCGCTTTATAATTTACATTATCAATGTAAATTGTTTGCGCCACTCCGTAATCATTAGTGTAATAAAAACACAATGATGTTTGTAGTGTTACATATGTGTAATAATTTCAACTAGCTGGTTATGTTACGCTAAATGATTAATAATTTATTACAGTTAATTTTATGTTTTCGTGTTACTACGCGGTTTTAATGCTAAGTGGTCCTTCACATGAGGCCCTCCGGGTAGGTACAACTGTGAACTGCTTCGACTTTGTACGAACAGATGTGTTCTGGATTGAGGGGTATTGTAGGCTCTGCTAGAGGTAATAAGAGACTTCACACCTAATGTCTAGGGTGGACTAGGGAAACTCTCGCTTGTAGAGTATCTCCGTGCCCTGCAATACGGGCTGATACAAAAAAATAGATAAGTAATAAGTATTGGAAGTAAAAACCTTGTGAGCCTCCCAAATATTGGTATTATTGTAGATAGCAACAAACTGGATTAACTTATTATCAGATGACATAATCCCTTTGCTAAGTAAACCTACCTAATCTAATCCTACAGAGATAAAGTCCGAATTTATAGGCCAGATATGACTCAAAAATGTCGTAAGGCCTAAAAGTAAACAGGCATTTAGTTCAAACACAGCTCAACTGTGATTACATTTCTTCTACGTCATGTTGTGATAGAGGCGATTTTAATACCGATTTGTAGAAAACGAATATATCTCATAGGAAACAAAAAATACTGGAAATGACTAATTGTTCTGATATCGAACTTAATAGGGTTCGACCTCTATCCCATCGTGGGACGGAACACGGTAGGCGAACATGTGTGTCTTGGTAGCACTTCCGCCTACCCCTTATGGGAAAAGGCGTGAGTTGATGTATGTATGTAATAATTTTATACATATTTCGTATTTAACAAGTACGGCCACTATGATGCCACTGTGTCATTGATATATTTTGATATTGTTGATCGAAGTACATATATTTTTATTAATATCTTAATGGTATGTAAATATTTGATTTTAGACAGTATCTTTAGTAGATATTTTGGGGTATGGTGTATCGTTTGAACCAAAACAACCGTGTAAGCCCCAGCCTTATGTTGTTTAAGTGATTTTCTTAGAAGGTTCATAAGAAATGGGTTTAATGGCGAGGATGTTATGAACAGCTGAGTCGGGGCAATAGACACACACATCGTTGTGTAAGAGATCCGCATTATTAACTCCATTAGATCTTGAAGTGTCATCTGATTACTTCTGCGTAGAAACCAACGTTTCAATATTAGAACAACAATGGAAATATGATTGTAAACCAATCTAACAATCCATGTGTATCATGAGAGCAATATCGTGCAGTGTTTATCTAACGAAAGCATATCACGGATGCATGCATTGAATAACACGACGCGCGTGATGTCACAACTCACAAGTACAAACATCTCATCCTGCCAACACGCGGTGACTGCCGCTCGCGCCGCGCCGCGCCGCGTCTCGCGTCCGACTCGCCACTCACACTCTAAATATAAAACCACTAATTCACCAGCTTATCATTCCCAATTTTAGCTTCCCCATTGATTACATTTGGTCTAATATTTGTTTAATGCACTGTGGCGTTTACATACAATGAATTCCCTAAATATCAAAACTTTTGCACGGAGCGTTTCGAGTAGGTAGAGTTGTTAGTAAGAGAAAATACATCGTGACTCACAAGTTTTGAATTGTACGTAGATATCTGTATAATATTTAAGAAATGAATATACATATAAAACCTGTCTGGCACAAAATCTATTTAACATTGGAGTCCGCAGTGCCAAGCTTGCGTGACGGTAAATATACTTTTTCACGGGTGTGATTAGCGTCACTTCGCACTCAAAATGATACCTCATTATAAGCCACTTGTATCTGTTTCTGCAAATCACATATTAATTTGGTAAAACGAGTCTGAAGAGCGAAATTGCGCTGAGTCAACGTCCCGGCAGTGAGGGGCCGCTGGCATGTTTCCCCGTGGCATTGGTGTAGAATGTGTATCTGTTTAAGAGTGTCTACAAGGGTTTGTACTTTGGGATGGCGTGCATGTTGGCAGGCGGCGCCAGAGTCCGGCGCGTGCTCACGTGTTTCGAGTGCATCTCAGCATACTTCACTACAATGTAAGCCGATTGACGGCAATCAATCCCAATATCTGTACATAATATGTATGTGTAGTGACTTATATGCTGCATACTCACTACTCATACACGCCCAGTGAAAAAGAAATTTTCCACTATTAAATCGCCTTGTTCTATTTTACTGAATTCACAAAGGATAATTTGTTTTTAAATGTTTCTTTATTACTTTATGCTTCGATCAACAGTGTATTGTTAATCGAAGACTTTATTTAATGAATTAATAGTTCACTGACATCATAATATAATAAAACTGAGTCCGTAATGCGGCACACTTACGTTGGTTAATATGACGGGTTCTCCACCAGCGATGAGATTTCGGCACTTCTGAAAGAAATGCAACGAGTTGTTACTTCTTAAGGTTTTTCTGTGAGATAGAGGTTTACCAGATTCATTTGTATCATTCATATTTGGCGCTGTGGCTTTAACGATTTACAGCAAGGGTTCACCTAACTTTGTTGCTTAAAGATTAATTAAAAATATGTGACAAAGGGCAGTGTTGTGATACAGTGGTATCTGTGATTGTGTGCAGCTGGAGCCGGGCGCGCAGAAGGAGGTGCTGGGGCTGGCGGTGGGCGCCAATCCGCTGGGGCAGCTGCTGTTCTCGCCATTGCTGGGGCTGTGGGCTAACCGCGCGGGCTCGGCGCGCGGCCCACTGCTCGCCACGCTGGCGCTCTTCGTGCTAGCCAGCGTGCTCTACTCGCACCTGCACCTCACCAGGCCATACGCCAAGTACTGGATGGTGTTCGCCAGGTTTCTCGTCGGAGTCAGCTCAGGTGACTATCGCTTTGACCATAATCTTAAAGCTTGAGGCGGAAATAAACAATTGCTTGTTACGGATGACAAATCGCACTAAGTGAGCAAAGTCCAAAGCGTAGTGTTTTTAAATACTTCGATATCCGATTATCTTCGACATATTTACAAGTACCAAGGAATGAAAATAGACATAATATATAGTTATAATATAGCGTCGGTACTCGTATCGATGACGTACATATTTGCGGTGCGTTGCAGCGAACATAGCGGTAGCGCGGTCGTACCTGTCGGCGGCGACGCTGGTGTCGGAGCGCACGCGCGCGGTGGCGGTGGTGTCACTGGCGCAGGTGCTGGGCTTCGTGGTGGGCCCGGCGCTGCAGGCGGCCGCCGCGCCGCTCGGGCCCGGCGCGCCCTACGCCGCTCCCGGCCTGCCCGAGACCGTGCTGCGCCTCGACATGTTCACGGCGGCCGGCTGGATCAACGCGCTGCTTGCCACTCTCAACTTCATCCTCTTCCTGCCCTGGTGCTTCACGGAGAGGAAGATCGCCGCGCGCGAGGCCATGATCGCCCAGGGGAAACAGACCGGTTAGTGCTATCGGGCATTTGTTGGGTAGCCATAAGCTTACTTTAAATTATGATAAAAGGGGTACTAGTTGAATGTTTGTTGTTTGTGTTTTCAGAGAAAGAAGCGTTGAAGTCCTTGAAACCGGACCTGATAAGTAGCTGGACGCTGGTGGGCGCGTTTTTTGTGTTGGTGTTCAACTTTGTGTTGCTGGAGACGCTGGCCACGCCGCTCACTATGGACCAGTTCGCGTGGAGCAAGCGCCAAGCGCTCGAGTACATGGGCGCTCTGATGAGCGTCGGCGCCGTCGTCGCTTGTGCCACCTTCGCGCTCATCGGGCCGCTCACGAAGTTTTTCGAGGAGCGGTAAGATCACCATAGTAGTTGAGAACTTTTATACTTTGCTCTAGATTCTACGTGTCTTATGCAAACGTTTTGTATTGTGCAATGAGTAACTTGTACATTGTGTGTTCAGTGCGTTGCTGCTGTGGGGCGGGTTCCTGCTGACCGGCATGGCGTCGGTGTTCTGCATCCCGTGGGGGCCGGGTCCGCCGCCGCTAGCGCCGCTGAACGCCACAGAGGCGGGCGGCGGGTGTCCGCAGCAGGCGCAGGCGTGGTGCGCCTCCTCGCGCGGCCTCACCGTGCCGCAGTTCCTTCTGGGCTACGCGTGCGTGTCGGTGGGCTACTCGCTCGGCGTCACACTCATACAGACCATCTTCTCCAAGGTGCTGGGGCCGCGACCGCAGGTGAGTACAGTTCTGTGTGTTTAGTGGCGTGGTAGTGGCTCGGTAGTGAGGGTGGTGTGTGTTGTTGCAGGGCGTGTGGATGGGCGTGCTGACGGGCGCGGGGTGCTTGTCGCGCGCGCTGGGCCCGGTGTTCGTGTCCGCGGTGTACGCGCGGCGCGGGCCGGACGCCACGTTCGGCAGCACGGCGACGCTGACGTTCGCGGCGCTGGTGGCGCTGCGCATGGTGTACTCGCGCCTGCAGCCGCCGCCGCTGGCGCCGCCCGCACACGAGCTGCTGCCGCTCAACAAGGCCGAGGGCAAGGCGGAGGGCACTACGTGACGTCACCGAGCGCCCTTCGCGGCGCCGCCATTTGCTACTGTGATTTCGACACTGTGCCGGTATTTTTAGTAATTGACTTTAGTAGGTACTGCGCCATGTGCGCGGTCGTCGCAAAGTTCTCGCTGAAGGTCAATGAAGTTCCGTTCAATATAATTGAAAGACAGCATTACTTATTGGATGTTACAGAAAATAGTGCGTGTCCATATCACTTTTGTTCGTAATTTTAGTGGTGGCAGTTCCTCTTAGCAACTGAACAGTGTTTGGAGGGGGCCTTAACTAGGCTAACCTTGGTCTGCGGAACTGCTCATTTTACATTGTGAACGATAATGTTAGTTTTGTTAGGTGTGTCCAATTGAAATCGCGTGGTATTGTACCGCATAATTAACGTGAATGCCTTAGTGCAGTATTGAACGTGTGTTGTCACATGTCGGTGTAGTATGAATTATTTAAAAGCGAGTGTGATAGTGAGAGAGCTCGTGGTGCCGGTGCTATTTATAGACTCGCACATAAAGAGTTCGGCAGCGGGCGACCCTGGCCGCGGTCACTGTGCCACGTTCCCGACTTTCAACATCTTTCACAATATATTTATTTACCCGAAGCTAATCAAACTCAGTCAATACGCTATGCTAATTTACTGTGAGATCATGGGCGTTCACTGGCCTCGTGATGACTGTTGGTTACGTGACATAACGTAATAGAGTAAGCCGTGAGGTGAGGCGCTCTCACTGTGCCATCGACTTGTATGTGAGGCCGGGCACTAACACACATACACACTAAGCACTGACAGTCCTTTACCTCGAGATTTGTAAGTGAAGCCCATTCACAGTTCTGCCTGCCCTCTGTACACTCTATAGCTTCTGATAAGACTGAATGTGTTGTTTTATATCTAATTTCTATCCTGTAACACTTTCCGTCTATACAGGAGTATATTCTGAACTCATTGTAGTACTAGTAGAACTATTGAAATATTGTTTTTTCCGTATAAAACAAGTAGGTAACATGATAAATAGTAATGTTATCCTCAATGAGTAGATTTAATTAGGCTCGTTTATATTATGTTAATTAACGTGTGATACACCTGTGACGTGAACAATCGATGTTCTATGCGTCACCAATAAGAAAGAAAATATAATAATTGTTCAAGTGTGCTGCAGAGCGACATCTTTGATTGGAATGCGAACTAAAGCTATTACATGCACGATTAGATGTTATTAATTAATATACAAAGAAGTAAAGAGAAAAATGTTACGTATAGATAGATTTATGAAGTGTTCCTACGTTTATATTTTCTAATTGTTCGCAAACGAAGTGCTCAACGTTAATGTATTGCGGTCGTCAGTACAAACTATTTTACAACGATTGAAATACTTTTATATTTTTGTATATTTAGGTAAATAGGTAGCGGTAATATTTTGATTGTTGTAATTTATACAATAAAATGTTTTTATTATACTGCGTTGTTGTGTTTCTTCGACAGGTGGCGCTACTCGTACCCTTTGAATTAACATAATGTTATCACGACGATGTATCAACATGTAATTGGGTCAGCATGAATAGCATTTATCAGGCTGAGGCATCGACTTTTATGCTTATACTCTATTTGCATGTCAATAAAATACCAATATTGTAATAATAGTAATAAAATATATTAGCAACACATTTAACATTAATATAGTGATGACGCGTCTCAATACGCTCACAATATTATCACAGACATTCTTATACCTAAGCTTAAAATATATAAGTACAGAAGTCGCAGTGTCAGTGTTGGGTGAGAGTCCAGGACTCTGGGAATGTAGGGGCGTTGGTAGCCTCAACTAGGTTAATGTATTTCAATGTTTGGATGGCGTTTTTCCGCTATTTTGGGTAGAGGGAAAAAGGTCAAGAAGCAGATCCTCCATTCGTTGGACTGACCTAATAAAAAAATCAAAACACTCCTCTATGACAGTGTACACACGGAGCGCCACTATTCGAAAAAGTGGAGAAGTCTTTGTAGCGCTAAAACATCGAAGAGAAGACGGATAACGTAGGCAAGTCTCTATGTATCACCATCGCCGCAACCACGACCACTCTGTCAAGTGAGCCCAACTTTGAAGAAGTATGGATGGCTGTTGGAGGCGCCGCGCAGTAGCAATCTCGCCCAGAGCGCCAGAAGTGTTGTACTTGCTAGAACTGTAACATGTATAACCCCTTTATTTCCAGAACTATCGCCACATCAGGCACAAATTTCTGACTCCCGCTTGATAATGGATAGTAACATCCAATATCACTTTGTCCGACCCGGGATACGAACCCGAGACCTTAGCTTGATAATTGTACCGTGGTACGACTGCGCCACCGGGGCAGCTGTAACATTGATAACACAGATAGGCTCTATAACACAGAAATGTGTGGTTCTTAATCGCCAAAAATAAGTACAGTGTACTGTGCAGTAAGGACGCGTAAGTACTTTTGATGCATGAAGAGTCAGTGGGAAATGCAATGGCCATATACGTCACCTATAATAAATGTTTATCTACACGTCATGCCCGCCAATGAAGATGATGTAATTTCTTTTTATATGGGCACTAAAAAAATTACGACTATCCGATGGTAAGAGCGGTGCTGTCCAGACTGGTCATCCACCGGCGAGAGATAGTCATCGCTCGTTATCTATTAGGCCGGATACAAATACAGGGATGACTTATGGGGAATATTTTCATCCCCAGGTGACACATATTTTCTTGAAAGTAATAAAAAAGTAAATAATAAATAGGCCACACGGAGCCAGCGAGGTGGAATATATGGCCTAACCCCTCTTAATCGTATTCTCTATTGTAGAGCAGGCCCGCGCCCTGCAGTAGGACCTACACGGGCTGATACAGATACAGAAGTAATAATAACGTAAGAAAATTATAAAGACGTTTCCGACAGGTCGATATCGAAATCCTTGATGAAGGCCTATTTTCCGTATCGCACCTCCTTTATTTGAAGACGTAGAGTGTTTACGAGAGTGTAGGTCAGGTGTCCGCGGAGAGTATCCTGGGCGTGGGCGGCGGCGGTGCGGGTAGCGGCGGGGCGGGGTGCGCGGCGCGCAGGTGCTCGGCTTCGCTGACGTCCTGCGGCAGGCGCGCGCGCCGCGTCTCGGGCACGGCCAGCACCAGCAGCGCCGCCAGCGCGCAGCACGCGCCGTACAGCGTCGCCTGCACTGACGCGCTCTGCGCAACAAAATAGAGTGCTCATAAACGATAATGACTATATCATCAACTAGCTTGCTCTACGATTGTCAGATCAACCATCGATGTGACACTTTTATTGTCAGTTAGAAGTTCTTAGTTGGTTGATAAAACTGACGGGTGACTATTATACAATCTATTATCAATTTTGGGTGTATTAGGTGGACATGAGTGATATGTGTATATTACTAGTAATATGACGTTAGGCACCTTCCACCATCTCCATTGTCCAGGCAGGTCTGTACTGAGTTTTTAATAAACATCTTTATTACATCTGTTGGCATAGTTAGCGAATCGAACCTTTATTGAGATTGATGATTCTATTTGCTGACAAAGTTTACAGTAACCAGTAGAGCCTACCAGTAGTGGCGTCTGCGGTGCGAGAATGGATCCGAGGCGTCCAACAAGCGAGCAGGCGGCCAGCGCGGAGCTGCGCGTGTCGGTGGGGAACAGCTCGGCGCTGAACACGTATATGCAGTTGAAGGCGCCCGTGATAGCCAGCTTGCCCACGAAGAACAGCGCCAACCCAGTGCCATCGTGCTCTACACACACCACGCACATGCTGCGTCACTACTTATATCTCGTATGTACTGTAGGCTCGAAAGGACATACAATGAATCCGATAGTATGTGCAGTCTAGTCTGGATAATGTTAAACCGTTGACACAATGATGGTGGCCTGCAGAAACCTAGTGTATTGTGGTAGAACTTATACTTGTATGTTGGATTTAAAACTTTTAAATGGGGAATACTATGGGGCGGATAGCCGGATACTCATCTAGGTAGCTACTACCACTGCCAAATCATATAAAAAATATGGTATTTCAGTGAAAGTGTATTAAACGTACCGACGAAGAAGGGTGTGACGCAGGCGACGCCGCACAGCACGAAGGCGCCGAAGATGGTCCACTTGCGGCCCACGCGCTCCAGCAGCATCATGAGCAGCAGCGACGCCACCACCTCCATGGCCATGTTGAGCGCGAAGTTAACGTACTTGTCGCCCGACAGCGCCACGGAGTTGATGGTGAGCCCGTAGTACACGAAGGACACGCCCGCCCAGCACCAGCAGCACGCCGCGAACCGACCCATCAGCACGCGCGACTTCACCAGCTGCAGCCACGGGTTCCACGACGAGCTCGACTTTGTTGACTCTTCCTTCTTGGTGCTATCCTCTTCGAGCCTTTTCATCACTTCCTCATTCAATATCACCTGCAAACAAAATACATTACTACAAGAATACGTCAGCAAAACCAAATCTATAATAACGAATTGGGATATTAAGTTTCAGTTTCACTAGGTAGTTTAAGCCCTCTAGTTGAAACAATATTGTACAGGTGCTTATCGCTTAGCTTTATTTGCGTGTCAAAAGGAGATCTAGTAGGTACCCGCAGGCGCAGTGTCTGAGTCACGTCCAAGTTAGAAACACGAGCTATTGAAGATTACAGTATGCATGCAGGTCCCTTCCGACACTTCGCAAAGAAAATCTAACGAAGGGAGTTAAGTTCAAATTGGGTCTCATGTAGCTGATAATAATAAAGATGAACTAGTAGTTGCAAAGGCGTGTAAACCTTGTTCCACCTGGCAGCCTTGCGTATGACAGCGCTGACGCGATGGGTCTTGTCCCGCGCGTGCAGCCAGCGCACGCTCTCGTCGAGCAGCAGCCAGTACAGCGGCAGCAGCAGCGCGCCGGCGTGGATGATGAACAGCAGGTGGCGCCAGTAGCGCGCGCGCCACGCCACCAGCGCGAACACCATGCCGCCCACGCCGTACGCCACGCCCGTCGCGCACGCGAACGCCGCGCGCAGAGACGGACGCGCCAGCTCCACCACTGCAAATAACATAATATTTAGTTCAATAACTAGCCTCACAACTCAAATTTGACCAGCTGCATGTGTAAATAGAAAGGTTTTATTACAACTGCTTTGAGGAAGTACCATACAAGCCCCAGTAAAATTATTGCAGATAGGGCGCAGAGGGTAGTACTGAATTACTTCCTCCCTCATTGAACATTATTGTTTTTGGCTTTGCTATGTTATAAAGTGGACAATTTTTATATTGCATTTTTTTTCTCTTCCATTCAATTGCATTGCAGATTATCCGCGTTCGGCTATACAACAAATACTATGTTAATAAAATAATACTTGATTTGCAAGGCAATGCCGATCCTATTTGACAATAGAGGTTGATGTGGGGAGTAGTATGCATGTAGTAGAAAACGTACTCATGACGTAGGCAGCACTATTGAACCCGTAGCCGAGCGCCGCTTCGAAGAACTCCATGGCGACGTACATCTGGTAGTTGATGGAGAAGCCCTTGATGATGCCCAGCACGCCGGCGCACGCAGAGAATATGCAGAACGCAGTGCGGCGACCGTACCTGCGGCAATCATAGTATAATCGATTACACATGAACTGGTGACCAAGCAAATATAGTATTGTCTGATGACATTCTTAGTCACTTTTCGGTTTTTCCATAAATAGGAAAAAAAGTCAAAATTAATAATTGGAAACAAAGAACACCGTTTACACCTGTGGTCTACGGTGTAACACACATGTAAATGTTTTATTTTTACTTTTTTACATAAATATTTACAGCTGTACATATATACTATGTAAGCAGGTCCTTAAGATAGAGTACCTATTAGTAGGTTTTATACGTGGTTTAATTTTATAGCAGCATCGTTAACTACTTCAAGTTGATGTTGACCCAAACAAAACGACAGAGCTAGAAAGGTGTAATAATGTTTTATTATTGGGAAGATTAGATAAGATAACGGCGCATGTTTGAATAACTTATCTGAAATATAATATGCATGTTGGTGTATAGATTACTTGGTAACAAATTGATGCTTTGTTTAAAAAAAAGAACAGTCAGAAAAATGTTATAATATTTTTTTTTAGAGACACACTCTGATATTGTCTGGACATAGCTGCAATTAGGCGCTCTGCACGAACGCACATGTCATACTTAAAAAAAATATATTTTTCGCACCAAACATCGAAAGTAAATTGCCTGGCATTTAAATAAAATTCAACCTCACGGACAAGGCAGTTTCACTACGTCCATGCACAACTCACGAGTCTGAGAGGTATCCAGTGAGTATCAACGCGATTGGCAGCGCGGAGTTGCGCACCGTGCCCACCAGGGTGCGCCGCCACTCGCTGCAGCCCAGGTCGAACTGAAAATACACGCACCTACGTCACTTTCGTATTTACACTTTGGAATTACTCATTATTATCATCGTCCTTAGCCACATTAAGTCCACTGCTGACAGTGGCGGCGTAAAGGGGGGGCGATGGGGGCGGTCCGCCCCGGGTACCAAGCACCAAGGGGTGACAACGACAACCCGACAAGCGACAACAAACGAAGAGCGTGGACCACGATCGTGGGCGAAACGATCCTGCTCGCCACCGCCTACATACAAAGAAGGAGTACCTTTTTTTTTTCTTTCGCTTCCAAAAAAAAACAAGAAAGTCTGATCTTATACGAGCACGAAAAGTCCGAAGTAAGCATGTATAGTATTTACTATTTGGTGTCATATTTTAGGTAGGGGTGCTCAATACGAAACCGCCCAGGGTGCCAACCTACCTTACGCCGCCACTGACTGCTGAACACAAGCCAAGGATTTAACAAGAACTCATATTTTTTTCTAGAGTGGTAGAGCCACCCTGCAGTTACCTTGAAGTGTTGTAGGTCTGAGGTGGTAAGTCTGTTTCTTGGAAAACTGACGCTGGGCTTTACCACTTACAAAGCCGGTAGGATTATCTAAATTCTAAAATGGTAAGTACTAAGTACCGCATGTAAGGGCAGATACACAGGGCAGATAGGTAGAGACGCATACCTCAGCGAAAGTGGTGTCTTTGTTCTCGTAGACGAAGACGTCGCAGGGTAAGGTGTCGGTGGGATGGTAATGTTCCCTCTGGCAGGAGCGTCCGTCCTGCATCTCCTGGACGTCCGGCAGCGGAGCGTATCGCACGCAGCGCTCGCCCGGCGGCACCAGCGCCAGCGCCGAGTCGTTGCCGAACGCCGGGCTGTACCCCTCGCACTCCGGGACCACACACCTGAAACATACGGCAAATCGTCATTTAATAAATACTAAAATGTTTATAATTATATCAAAAAAGATTGTCCAGCGCAATCTCTCAGTATTAGAACTGGCAGCTAGGATCAACAATTGGACGCAGAGCATTCACACGTAAGATTAAATCACCGTCAGTCTCTCAGTGACATTAAATCCTATTTAACATAAATAACTGATCTAAAACTCCTTTTCATAGCACAGTGGGAAGCAAAATATTAGCGGCGATAATAAAGAGACAACTGAATTAGCGAGGTCTGTGCACGAGGATTAATATTGACATGGGCAATTTAGAGAAAGCACTGAATTAGGTTCCAATAGTTTAACATTTTAATTTTTCTCTCATACTGGCATCGAACATCTTTACATATCGTGGGGTTATAAATGTGATGTGTGTTTTCCATCTCATCTTAGCCGAAGATAAGGAATCAAACGACAATATAAAGATAAGACAATATAGAAATTAGCAAATAAAAAAATAACAAGCGAGAGCAGTTACAAACGAGTTTGTCCGGGAACTTGCGACGTGGGCAAACTTGTTTCTTAAATGTTTTTAAAACGGAAAAGGTAAAATGATGATATAACATGCCGCCTACATGTAAATACAAATCAGATACAAGTTCGATGACGACCTATATGTGTGAATGCACATTATGAATCACAACGTCAGACCAGTTTGAGAAATATTGCTTAAAGTAGGAGATGCTATCTGCTGAATGACGCTTATCTAATCCGGGCTCGTTGTCACTATAATGCTGTTGTTTTCCCTCAGCTGCGCGTTTGTTGTCATGAGAGGATTGGCGACGAGTTCATCGCTTGGACGGATTTAAACATAATTATTGATTCTGTAACCCAAAATATCTTGTATATCAGATGTCTCGGATTCGTAGGATACGCGCAAGGTAATTGATGAAAATTTCTATCAGTCGGTTATCTGCGTATCTGTATATTAAAGGTTTTTAATATACTCGCTTATTTTTGCTTTTCAAACAAAACTTATAATAATTAGTAATCAACTGTGGCTCCCATTACGTGCATAATGGATACATTTACAATAATAAAACCCAAGATATCACTAAGTTTAATTCGTGTTGTTTATATGACACACCTTGAATTTACGAAACTCATTGGCATCTGTTGAATATTTAAGTTTTGCTAGGAGTAAACATTTGCTTTAAGAACTTAGAATAATTTCCAAACTAGCATATATACAACTAAGATAGAGCAGGCTCTGACTTAACGATTAATTCCTTTTATTTTTTCGCTGCTTACATAAAGCATGTTAATGAAAAATTCCATAGTTTGCAATTAAGATAGTATTGCGACTCGTGACGTTCTTATCGTTTGCAAATAAGTAATCACATACATCATACCAGTGATAGGATTTTCACTGATACAATTAATTGGTGTATTTAAACAACGCACTAAGTACAACATTTTTGGTGAGAAGCAAAGATGAAAAATATTGCAATAAACTCACGCTTATATCTTTAAAGGTATAAATGAATTGCCAATATCCCTGACTCCGATGTAAGTGTAAGTGTAGGCGAGTCTATCGTCCGGCTATTCCGGTTGCAAATCCCAGTACTGCGCAACTCACATTGAAGTTTTTAAATAAAAAATCTCAAACCAAGTTCAAATAGCCGACATGAGATACGAATTCAAATCGACATGATCCTGAAATCGTTCACGCTAGTATAAGATCAAAGAACCAAAGATTTCATGCCATACAATTGCTATTTAATATTGTACATAGATATACTTCTTTACAAAAGAACATCATATTGTATTATTATTCTAATTTTATTGCAAATTAGCATTTTGCGTATCGTATCCAGCAGTTTATTTGAACCTAGCTGTTTATAATACGAGTGTGGAGCGCTAGTGCAGAGAGAGTTGTTTACAAACAGACGTGAGTAATACGAGTACTTAATGAAGTGAGCGTTATAAAAAGTAATAATCGTCTGTAAAGCAACGCAGCTCAGCGCGTTTTTTATAGGTATATTATGTTACGAAATCGCAGAGTGAAATTACATATGTACATTGTACACACATACATAAGCTCACGCTTTTTTCCCAGAAGGGGTAGGCAGAGGTGCTACCAGCCACCAGGACACCCATATTTCGCCTTGTATGTTCCGGCCCACAATGTGATAGAGGGCGGGCCTATCGCCATATCGGGCACAAGTTCCTGGCTCCGGGCAGATAATAATTAATAGAAAAATCCAATATCACTTTGCCCGACCCGGGATTCTAACCCGAGACCTTAGCTTTTAATCGTACCGTAGTACAACTACGCCATCGAGGCAGTGAAATTATTCATATTAGATGATTAATAATGCGCACACAGATACTATTCTCTACGTGGAATGACTACTGTGTTGTGGTACTGTATTAAGTACATAGATACATAAACCTGTTTTTCAAACCATTGTATGCTCTGTACATTGACTTCTTAAACAAGAAACACATTCGAGCGGAAAATGACGGCGCATACCTTAGCACACTCGTAAAAACTTATGGAACTAAATCTGCAATGATATTTTTATGATTAATATTCTACACATATATGTTATTTTGTCAATGTTTCTACTTATAATATAGACATTGGTTAGTAAAGTTTAATATGTTTTTTATAATTGCAGCCGAGTGCAGATTTTCTGAATAAATAAATTAATATATGCTTTCCTAAATGCAACGAATCTTAGGAACAATCAAGTGACAGAGACCAAAAAGTTATTCGTAGTTGGTGATGCAAGCATCTTGGTGCAAGGTCAGCATTATGTATTTATGTATGTTAATGTGTTTTTTGATTGTCGCCCATGAACATTAAAAACGCTTGGATCATAGATGTGTTGCCGGACAATGAAATCAGGATAGGAAGAGGAAAGGGGCATTGGGCATCCGGCAATCTCACTCACAGAACGAAATGCCACCGCAAAGCTGTCGCTTCGCGTCTCCTGTAAGACATTGGCACCGCTCAGGACGAGCCTGCCCATTCATGCTGAGTCATGACTGACAACAGCGTGGCTCTACCACATTAACATTATTTATTAAATTCTCACCTAAAAGGCACGCTGTCGGCGACGAATATGTAGTTGAGTGAGTACATGGCGGCGAGCATGTTGGGGATGCACAACATCACGAACATATAGCGCTGGTACAGCCCGAACGGACCCAGCTGTTCCAGCGCCGCCTCAAGCGGGTCGTCCGGCGTAGCATGGGCGGACGGGCATACTGGAGCGGAGGAGGAGGCGGACGCGGACACGCGCGCGGAGGTGGGCGCGGAGACACTCGCGGAAGCGGGCGCGGAGGAGGAGGAGTGAGCGGGCGCGGATGGCGCGGTGTCTGGCGGCATGGCGCGGCGGTGACTGCGCTGCGCGGGCGACGCGTTCACCGAGTGTAGTAGATGCGACTGGCATTGGCACACATGCAGATAAGATTTCCCACGTCTCAGGGCAAGACGGCGTGACGCGGCACCACTATGCGTTACGTCACATGTGAAGGATGGAGACTATCGCCACGATGTAGACTGCACAAAAATTATAAAATTATTTTACAGTTGCGTGCACCTTCTATTGATGACTGTAATTATTCCGTGTATCTGTTACGGCCAATAAGCTTTTATAAAAATAGATTAATCGATAATTTTACCAAATTATACCTTGATGTACCTAGAGAAACAGTTCGATCTTTTTTTTCGCTATGTGGTCATAAATTTATGCCAAGGCATTGATGTTGATGTTCTTCATACGTCAGGACATTCGCCAGACAGGACTGGCATGACTATCAAACAGATACATCGGTAAATCCGAGGTGTATACCATATACTAGGTCCACTTCTGCTCGGTCCTGATGGGTGGTCAGGAGGAAACGCCATGGAGCGGCTGGGGTCGATGGTAGGTGCGGCTGGCGCTGCTGCTGTCTCTACCACACCGGCGCGTATGGCACCAACTGCGTGTTCGTCGCTGCATCCACTCCGCACAGGTGAGGTTAAATTATCTATATATATAAAAGAGGAACCTGATTGACTGACTGACTGACTGACCTATCAACGCACAGCCGAAACTACTGGAGCTAGGAACTTGAAATTTTACACAGGGATTCCTATTGTGACTTAGGGTAGCACTAAGAACGGATTTTGGGAAATTCTACCCCTAAGGGGGTGAAAAGGGTTAAAAGCTGTTGTATGGAAAATCTAAACCATTGAAGTTACAATTGTCAAACTTGGCAGTTTAATAAATCATACAATAACAAAATTAATTGCATACTTAATTTGTCTAAAAATTAACACTGAAGGGGTTAAAATAAGGGTTGAAATGTTTAGAACTGGGTGATTTCCTTCCTACCCGATCAACGCACAGCCGGAACTACTGGAGCTAGAAACGTGAAATTTTACATAAGGGTTCCTATTATAACGTAGGGTAGCACTAAGGAAGGATTTTTGGAAATTCTACCCCGAAGGGGGTGAAAAGGGTAAAATACTGTTGTATGGAAAACCGAAACCGTTGAAGTTGCAGATATCAAACTTGACTTTATAGTTACTCATCTAGAAACAAAAACAACTGCATACTCTTTTTTCTTATAATTAACCCTAAAGGGGTGAAAATAAGGGTTGAAGTATTGTAAAACCGAACTGCCGGATCAACGCACAGCCGTAACTACTGAAGTTAGGAACTTGAAATTTTACACAGGTATTCCTATTGTTACGTAGGGTAGCACTAAGGATGGATTTTTGGATATTCATCCCCTAAGGGGGTGTAAAGGGTTAAAAACTGATATAGGGAAAATTTAAACCGTTAAAGTTACAATTGCCAAACTTGGCACTTAAGTTATTAATTCTAAGACAAAAATAATTGCATATTTTGTGTATCTAAAATTAACCCTAAAGGGACGAAACTAAGGGTTGAAGTTTTGAAGAACCGAACTGCCGGATCAACGCACAGCCGAAACTACTGAAGCTAGGAACTTTAAATTTTACACAGGGATTTCTTTTATGACGTAGGGTAGCACTAAGGATAGATTGTTGGAAATTCAACCCCTAAGGGCGTGAAAAGGGTAAAATATTTTTGTATGGAAAACCGCCACCGTTGAAGTTGCAGATTTCAAACTTGACACTATAATTACTCATCTTAAACCGAAAATAAGTGCGTACTCTGTTTACTTAAATTTAACCCTAAAGGAGTAAAAATAAGGGTTGAAAAATATGTATGGAAAATAAAACTGCTGAAGTTATTCTTATGAAAATTTAACTTTTGTCCCTTTCGAACGACTTTTCAATTCAGTTTGAGCGAGAAAACAAATATTCGATACCTAAAATAGGTGAAATCTGTATATGAATAAGGTCGTCCGATTGGTCTTAAAGTCGATATCTTAGTTCCGATAATCTATATATTTTGTATTCAGAATTGAAAATTTTGGGCGTCATTTTGAACTTTTTATTTATTGATCCGATTGGTCTCTGAATCGATAACTGACGGACCCATTGATCCGATAATGTAAATTCAGACTCAGAATTGGAAATAGAAATGCTGCGCGTTGATTTTTGTTATAAGTTTACGTAGAGGTTACAATGGAATAGTTCTATCGATATAACGTCTACATTATCTTAAAAACGCAGACGAAGTTGCGGGCAAATGCTAGTCTATAATATACTAAACCAGCGTACAGAGCTTTGCTATGTAAAGGCCACCGACCCGCACTAGGCCATTGTGGTGGTGATGGCCTAACTCTTCTGAATCGAACCCGCGCTTCTAGAGAGGCTTGTGCTCTGCAGTTATATGTATATGGGTTAGATTACTTATTACTGAACTGAGCGTATAAATGTATAGTTTTTATATCAATAAATGACTATGAATTTACTTGAGTTTGATTCTCAATTGAATTTATGTGAACTTTCCTTTTTCTAGTGGTGGCTGTTGGCCTGCAGGATGACATTGTTAATAAACAATATACCTAAGCCATTATTAAAATATTATTTACTCAGATGGCAGCTGGAAATTATGAATCGTTAAGCTACACAACCACTGCATCAAAACATGTTAACATAAGAACATATCGGAGTAGATAAGGAATAAACATAAGAATATATCGGAATATGAGTTAACTCCTGGAGTGATCACGTCCGCGGATGAGTGGTCTCCAGATTGGATGCAATGGGCCCTTCCCAATGCACGCAGTGCCGCAGCAGGACGCCTATAGATGATTCGTGTTCACCAGACTCTTTCCAAAATACCACCGTTGCCTGTGAGGATTTATTTATTTATTTAGATACGGACGGACGGAAATCTAATAGAAACTAATTCTAACAAAATTCATAAATCATTTATTCTTAGCATTAATATCCATTGCTGAATATAATATGATGATGTCTCCATGAATAATTTCCGTAACAACCTGTTTGGAATATCGAATATCTCTCCGAATACGTATATGAATTTATACTAGACAAATACAACCTGAAAAATAATGCCTAAAGGCGATCTAAAAAGTTCCTTGATTGTAATCAATAAATACACCATAATCCAATAATCATTAGGATATTATTACCATTGAAAAGCCATGATTGTGTATTAAAGTGAAATTACACGTTCGATATAATAACAAAAAATCTTACGCCTTCCACAATGAATAGTTTCGTTCTACCCATGCGACATTGTAGTTGGATGTTGTAAGGCGTTGGAGTTTGTTTCCAATTCATTGTTATTATTCACAATTTTATTGAAATATCATTGTGTCTGATAAGGCTAATGCGAGCCTATACTACTTTTCAGTTCAAATTGGGGTGTGAGGAGTGGAAGCGCACGTTGGTGGGCTTCGTGCACAATGTAGGAATGCTCATATCTCTGCCGCTCGTTGGATTACTCTCTGACAGGTACACACCGTCCATTTTATGGATTTATTTCCAGCTGATTAGTTAGTGATAGATGAAAGTAGCAGATACTTGTTGTAAGATCCTCAAACTACAGTACAGAGGAGAAGGCTCGACCGGGGAGTTACCAATCACAGAAAATAGTAGTCATATTATATTATGACGACATTGCTGCTGCGTATCGTTGACAGAGAGACTTGGAGCTCCAAAAGCTGGCGGAAGGATATTGGTATCTTTCCGCAAAGCGACCACGGCTAGCCGTCATGGTGACCCACGGTGTCGGTATATTTGGATACAATTAGGACAGCATAATTGGGTTGATTATGAACAGATAACCATCTCATATCAGTTGATAAATCTACCCGGACTGAACTACATTTATCATCACTTGGATTCATCTCTATTATGTATAAAAATTTATTCAAGTTGTATTTAGTTCTTGTTCAAGACACATGTAGAGAAATTAAAATAATTTGTGGTGTATTTACTATATCTGATACCTGTAATAGCTTAATTTACCTATTTGTAATTGTGATGCTCAGCCAGGGTTGAATACAGAGAAACTTTGTGCCTACGGAACACCTGTAATAATATAACCTATATTGTACAAATAAAGAGATTTGATTTGATTTGATTTCATTCTGGCCACTTGGTCGTGCTAACATAAATATATTCTCCTGTTGTGTGTGCGGCAGACGCAGCGCTCTGTTGGTGAGCGGGTGCGGCGCGGGCGTGGTGGGGCTGGCCAAGTCATTCGTGTCCTAATACGGGCTGTACCTGCTGGCGGACCTTCTGGAGACGGTGTTCGAAGCCAGCGTGTATCCCGCTGCGTTTGTGCTAAGTACGTTTGATATTTAGCTATTGATAGTTCTATCTGTTAGGCATCTGGCTGGATGCTGGCCAGTTTCAAGTTGCAATGGAAGGCAAGGGGTTTGTTCAGCAGTTGAATTCCTGTATTTCTAATCTAATCGGAACTATGCGCTATGATAAAGATCACACGAAATTTGATTTAGATTACCTCAAGATAAAACAAGTAGAGGAAGGAATTAATGCTGTCGCAACTGCCTCATAAATTTAATACGTATCGTATTAAGAGGAACATTTTCCTTATGGCTAAAACTTGTTGCTGTTGGTAATCAGACAGAAATCTGCATCTAAATATTATTACGCATATTTTCCTCAGCTATTAATTTTTGGTTCGACAGTTAGCAGCTGATATATCGCGCGTGAGCCCATATGAGAGGTGATGTTAGGATTGCAAGCCACGTGACTAACACATGTGCTCACTTATTATTGCAGCTATTATTGAAAGATACTTAATGTTATGTTATTAAAATGGTCAATCAATAACTCTAAAGGTAGATCCTGCTCATTGCCGTTATGTTGTACTTATCGGATAAATATTAATCGTATCCATTAAAGTTGGGTGTTTGAATACAAAATAAGTTGATTTATTTCTGTTTGTTTACCAACCAAAGTAAGTATAAAAAAATCTCAAACGTGTAATTAAAATATATCGCGTTGGCCTTAATTTCTCATGCTCAGGATAGCATATCCCCCCTCCTTTCTTTTCCTCTTTTACCCTTCGCTTCTGCCCGAGAGCGCGCGCTGGCTCGCGAGGCAAACGGGATGTACATATCCACCGCTCTGGTCCAACAAGCAGCGATGTTCATCAAGGTGATCTTACCTGATGAGCAGGTCGAACAACTGCTGCAAAATTACAAGGTTCAGAAAAGGAATGGCGAGGAGAGTGTGCTTTCGGTTTTGCGGAAGTGAGTATTCGTGTTATGTTCCTGATTATTATTCTGGTACGGTATATTGGCTGTACGTACAATTATGGTAAGTACAATAGGTATTGTGCCATTAGGTAATAGTAGGTCCAGATGGAGTATCAATTGTCGACAGACAGTTTTACTTATTTTTTGACACATTTAAGCCGGAGTACGTAAGTGCTTCTTCACCCCACAGCCGAATGACGCAGGAATAGAAAAAAAAGATAACATTAACTATAGGAAAACTAAGTTTACATGGCATTCTATGCTGTTTAGTTGTCAATATGTTTGTCTATCACTTCGTTCCGGAGTCTGATATACCGCGCAGGACTTCTATTTCACTATGAAATGTTGTTGGCACATATTGGCTTCCGATTCGCCGAGTTGATGTGATATTTACGAAACACCGCATTAATTACCCTTACCACACTATCAATGCCATTTTGAAAGGAGGAAAAATTAACGCTAAACTAACGTCTAGCTATTTTTAGTTAGGTAAGGCTATCAGACCTATACCTACTACATATTAGTGCAATACACCGTCCTTAAGAATAGACGTTACTGAAAGTAGTTTTTTTGTTGAGTCGGCAACGTGGCAACGAACTTAATTTAAACGCAATACTCTCCCAATAATTATATTTTGTTCATTGGCAACCAAAGTACACCTAAGCAAGAATATGAATATCCATCATCCGTTTCAGTGTTGATATTAAACATGTGAATATTGTGTGTAGGTACAGCGAGCTACGTCGTCGGCTGTGCGTGTGATGCGCGTGGTGGTGGTCGGCGGTGCTGGTGTTCTACGGCGTGGCGGAGCGCGCACATTCGCTGGCGGGCTCGGCGATCGCCAACTACACCGTGGTGGCCGCTGTTGATCAACACCGTAATGCTGGGCAGGGTGGGGCGCAGAGCCACGCTGGTCGCTGCACTGCTGCTTACGGCCTCGGCGCTCACTGCTTTGTCCTGTCAATCCAAATGGAGTCTTCATTGGGGAGAGATGTTTGTCTCTAGCCGATCTACCAAAATGTTATGGGATATACACGACTGAAGTCGAAACGTGGTACTTGGCTTTTGTCGTAATGACATCAGTTAGATAATTACAAATGTTACCAGTTAAATAAATGAACTATGTATGTATGTCTGTACGCAGTAAGCAACAGGAGTCGTCTGGCGCTGTTCGCTTGAGGTAAGGTGGGCGTGACGATGACGCTAAACGGCCTGTACGTGTACAGCGCCGAGGTGTTCCCGATGCGCGCGCCACTCGCTCCTCGCCGCGTGCTCCGCCGCCGGCCGCCTGGGCGCCGTGCTGGTGCCGCTCACGCCGCTGCTGGTATGCACTATACACCCAACAGCCACACATGTGCACTATATGGCCCAACCCCTCTCAATTGTACTCGCGATTGTAGAAGAGGCTCGTGCCCTGCAGTGGGACGTATATGGGCGTCAGCCCATATGTATATTTATGTGTGTGTGTGTGTGTGTATCAACGCACATACGTAGACATACATAATATAGTCCTGTCACCACACTGAGATGCCAAGTATTATGTAGTGGGTAATCGTGCTGGACACCCTACACGCGCGTCCGCCCGACTCCTGCACAGACCGTTACCACGCACCACCGCATAACAACATAACATGCTGATCATCTTGATGAAAGAGACATCTAATGCGAAAATGATTAATTTCGTCTATTCATCGCTTTGATCGAACAGATGATTTTAAGCCATTAAGGCCTCAGAAGTCTTGGGAGTCGGTTAAATCGCCTGTCGCCTGGGTAGGTACCACCGCAATGTCTATTTCTCCCGCCAAACAGCAGTGTAAATGCACTGTTGTGTTCCGGTTTGAAGGACATTGTAGCCAGAGTAACTACTGGACATATCGAGACTTAACATCTTATGTCTCAGGATGGCGAGCGCAGTGGAATGCCAAGCAATGCCTTGTAACTCATGGTGTTGTTTGGTTTTGCTACTGTCAATGAGCGGTCGTATCGCTTTCCATCAGGCGAATGGCAGGCTCGTCTCGTCATTCATAGCAATAAAAAAAAAAAAAAATATATATAATTTTCTATTATTTGAATTTAGTATTATTTCATCATTTTTGAATCCAATATGTATAGGAATTCGTAGGCACTTTCCTTTACAGGCTCTTTATTAAAACAGTATAATATGTCAATCCTACAATTTGTGACTAATTAAATGGTATTTAAATATTATGTCGTGTTTTTATATGACAATAGCTAATGCAGCTGTTGTATTTAAATGTAAAAATAAACATGATATATTTTATTGACTTTTAAATAATGAAGTTTTTTCCAAACGTCTAATGAAAGTGATGGAATAGCAAAATGTGCGAGGTATGTAATAGTAAACACAGTTTATTATTTACTTCACTGACGCTAATATAGAAATTTTCATATAATGTGACACCAGAGTATCCATCGGCAAGAAATAGTGATCTCTTGGTTATTGTCAATTTTGGGTCCAACAAAATATATTCTGGATGTGAAATGATCTAATAGACCAACTGCCAGGTTTTGTGATTTATCTTAGGGCGGGGATTAACCCTCAGCTTCTCGTTTTATGGCCGGCTTCTTAACTAACTGCATCAGGCAAGCTGCCGTCATTATATTTTTGATTGGAAAATCTATTAAAAAATAAATAATAAATACACCCAACAGGTCCTGACTTCACACTTAGATTGATCTCGTGACTTACAAACATCCAGACCCGAAACAAATACCTGTAGATCACATGATTGTGTTTCGGTGCGGGGATCGAACCCGCGGCCTCATGTTTCATAGTCGGCGTCTAACAACTGCGCCACGGAGGCTGTCATATTTGACTTTCCGTGGTGTTTAGGTTATCAATTTGAATCAAATGTGAACAGTCTACACGGGGCAGTTTACCTGGTAAGGTTTTTCCTCATTCGTGGGAAGAGTCTCGGTGGGTTTTCCAGGGGTCATGTAAGGTTAGGCAAGCGTATTTCCTCGCGTCAAAATTGGAATAGAGTGTTTTTTTATTTAATTTGTAAAGGTTGAAAATAGAAATGCATAAGCAATTTCCTACTGTATATGAATCCCTCGAAATACTTATGTAAGAAACAGTTTTTTCAGTAACGGACTTTATGTAGTTGCAGAAGATTTAATTGCATCTTTCTTCAGTAGCTGTAGGTTACAGTTACGGCCTGTAACAAATAAATTTTAATTAATATACAGACGCTAGACGATAAATATTTAGTGCAGGTATTGAGAATATTATGTATTATTTGACAGCCTCCGTGACGCAATTGGTTAGACCCCGGCTATGAAACGAGAGGCCGCGGGTTCGATCCCCGCACCGAGAGAAATGTTTGTGCATGTGCGTCCCACAAATATTTATTTCGGGTCTGGGAGTATGTGAGACCGGAAAGTCTTTCGTAGTTCTGATACACGAGACTTAATTGATTTTAATGTGGGGTCCGGACTATGTGTGTGACTGTTGGTGTATCTATTTATTGTATGTCAGTACACGATAAATACTCGTTCGTTTGCTTCTCATACTCGTAAATAGTGTTATAATACCTGCAAGATCAACAAACGAATTTAATTTCAATTAGTCGCTCTGGTGAGTACAACGGGAGTAGTGACATAACATCAGTTAATAGCTGCGGTGTCGATCCGGCGGACACAATGCTCGTGAATGCGCCTGCAATTACATAAACGTAAGCGCTGCTCGGAACTTTATGAATTGCGAACAATAAAGCTAGCGAGATTCTGTAAGTAATGTCTTGCAACCGGCGCGGCGCGGCGGTGCGGCGGGCGCAGGTGGAGAGAGTGGCGCCCTTGACCTGATAACTGGCGAGATGCAGCAGTGCCACTGCCGCCAACCGCCCTCAGTGCTGCGCCGCCGCTGCCACTCAACACACCTGCCAGGTGCCAGACCAGCGCTAGACGCCGAGCGCGTGAAGCCGAGTGCCTTTACCAATTGCCAAGTCGCGTGTCCGCTGAGTCGCCGCACGCCGCATATCATAAAAAGTAAGCACTATTTATTATTTTATTCAATTATTGAATTAAATCTTTAATTATTATACAGAACTATGAGACTGCTGCTGTAATGACATATTGTTATTTTTTGTCATATGTTATGAATTTGTAACGGGCAATATAGGATAAATTAAAAAATGTGAAAAAATAAGGATATTGTTGTTTTGTGTCATTTTAATAAATATATCTCAAATTATTGTTTGTTTACATACCGAGACACAAGTGTACCATAAATACGATATGTAATCCTAAAATTATCTCTAAGCATAAATAAAAAAATACGTCTAAGCTAAATTCATCTCTCATTTGATTATCAATTAATGTATCTATAATGGTTGTTATTATTATTATTGTATTTCTGTAAAGTAATTGCACAGGTAATTGTCAGGAGCGGTGTAGCGTGAAGTTCAATGAAATGTGAATACTAAACACGGTGCGAGTCTGAAGGTGCTCTGAAACTCAATGTTACGCGATAATATTGTGTCTAAATATTTCTTTTAATACATGGGTATTTTCATTGGAATCAAGGTTCGGTATGGTGTTATTTATATTTTATTAATGATTAAAATGCGACAGCCGTGTTTGTCACTCGTTTGCTCAGCTGAATTATAATAAACCAATATCAATTAATAAATACTCCCTACAGTCCCACACACAGTCCTGACCCCACACTAAGATCGAGCCTTGTGTCGTGGGTATCAGAAACTACGAGAGATTTTCGATCTCACACACACCCAGACCCGAAACAAATGCCTGTGGATCACACAAAAATTCATTTTGGTGCGGGGATCGAACTCGCGTCCTCTCGTTTTACAGGCGGTGTCTAAATAACTTTACGATTTAAAACTTTAAAGTTTTTTTAAATTTATTGTATATTTCTTAAAATAATGAGAAGCTTATTAATTAATGATTTTATTTTATCATTAAATTCACTTAGGTGATTTAGTTTCCTGGTCCATGGATGCCGATTTCGTAAGGTTATGGGTCCAATTCCCTGGTCGCAAAATTCACTTCAGTCAACAAGTCCAGCATGACGGAGGGCTGTATCACATGGGGGACGGAAAAATATCGCTGATCTGTGGTTGGCAGTTGGCACTAGAAGCAATTCTGCCTAACCCTTTGGGAATTATATTATATCTACATCTATATATCTTAAATTTGTAAATACGCAAATTAAAGTTGATATAGTTATTACAAGTTTTAGGTATTGTGAAATTTAACTGAGAAGCATGTGTATGGCGCCCTTTGCATGCGACACGTTTCGTGAAATAGCACATTATTTACATACGTAGACTCACGTTTGTATTCTTAACGCTTTAAGAGGCAAAGGTGCTGCTAGTGCAGCCCAGAGCACGCCAAGATTATTTCCTTTCTGGATATGACATATCACAGCAGTGTAAATGCACTGTTGTGTTCCGGTTTGAAGGACATATCGAGACTTAACATCTTATGTCTCAGGATGGCGAGCGAAGTGGAATGCCAAGCATTGCCTTGTAACTCATGGTGTTGTTTGGTATTGCTACTGTCCATGAGCGGTCGTATCGCTTACCATCAGGCGAATGGCAGGCTCGTCTCGTCATTCATTGCAATAAAAAAAAAACATAATATGTATTCGTCTTCAGAGGGGTTACTCTACAATCCGACGGACGTTCGAATGTTCAAACGTTTGACGTCATGTACATGTTATAAGTTTTCCATCTAAAAACATTATTCCACTTGTAATCATTACACTCTTGCGTGGGGATGGCGCCATGTGCTTACGATGTCTTTTGCTTCGTAGGCAATTTTAGAATCATTGAGTTTAGCCCTTTCATGTTTTTCATGAATTCCATGAATTCAATCGAAAAAAATGTTGATTGGCTTTCCCGATTTGAAATCAAATCTATCTAATCCTGCATGATCTATACGCCTTCATTTTAGCAATTTTAAAATTAATAAAATTTACACAAAATATCTTGGCCTGATGAAAATACTATGTAAATACTCGCTTTGTGTCGATTCGGAGACATGACCTTTTCATTCGCATTTGTCCCTCGGTACTGTAGTATCAACAATGGACGAAACGCCTAAGCATTTTGATTAGGTTTCGTGAAAACATGTGCACAGTAGTTACTTACTGACCTTTCGCGTTAGTCACGGGGCCGCGGCCGAGCGGCTGCCGCACGGTTCAATTTGGGAGGTGCGTGTAGTCACAATGTTACCTTCTCAGCTGTTCACAGCTCAATAAAGATTGATTAATTAATTGTTTAGAATGTTTGCGAATCGAATGTTAGTGTAACATTGAGCGGATTGGTCACACACGCACTGACCGCGATGCGATCTCCTTCGGTAAGATGTTCACGCAGCAGTTATTATTACATCATATAAATAAGAGGACAGATTTGTATTTGAGTTAAAAAAAAAAAACACATATTATGTGTTATAATTATTTTTATACGGCGAATAATTGCCGCGGACTGCTTTACTTACAAACTTTGAAATAGTAAGGAGCACTAAATTTTTCTACTAACGTATTGCTGAACAAGCGATTTAATTTGTGAAAAGTGATCATCGCCACCCTTGAAAACTTGCAACGCTTGTGTAATCATAGACTAGTTGCTGGTTTTTGAAGGAAACAATACAGCAAGGACATTAGCTATTTCTGTTTTCTTTTATGTTCGTAATACAATACTTACAGGCTATGACGTGCTTCACTATTTACATTAATCTTATTTATTTCTTTAAATTGTTATAATGAGGCAGCGGTGCGGTTGTTATGGGCCGTCTACGATCTTCTGGCGCACGAATGCATTGTTGCCAAAACAAAGGAAAATTTGTTTCGGGTCTGGGTGTTTGTGAGACCGAAAATCTCTCGTAGTTTCTGATACCCACGACACAAGACTCGATCTTAATGTGGGGTCAGGACTATGTATTCACATACATAGTTAGATATATTTATTTTATTACCTTGCACATGTTAATACTAATAGATTACGAGTATTTGTTTTTATTATAAAAACATACCTCCAAAAATGCGATATTTTTTTAAAAAATTTTGTAGATATAAATTCCGCCACACGCCAATAGAAGATTAATGACTTATGTATAGGTACATAAAGTTGTTGAGGCTGTCAGAGGTTCGCTGAGTAATCGCCACTGACTCCGCGGACGTCGTCGTTCTCATCGACACAACAATACCGGCTTTTTAATTGCACAAATAATTAACTAATATATGAGCATACCTCTTTGCATAAGATGTCTGATAAGTGATGTGAAGGGAATGCTTTGCTGTTGTGTTTCGGATGAAGTTTTCAAAGTCAGCCATACTGTTGTAACCTTAGACTACTTTAGGAATAGGCTGGACCGACTGGGATAGAGCTCGGGTCCACTGTCCCTCAGAAAACTGACCTGCAGCGAAGTCATCGTTGTCATGTTTCGTTCAGTGAGTGATATTACCGGAGACCGTATTTATCTTTCCACCTCTGGTCTTTTAACGTCTCTTTCCTTACTATTTGAAGAGGTCTTGCTAAACTCTTTTAAATTATGCCTATGCTATTTTCAAAGTATTAAAATTGTTTTCTGGTGGCCGTAATCGCTTGTTGTCAAGTGAGTCGCTTACTCGCTGATAAAGTAAGGATTCACTACGTTCTATATTCGCTTACCGGACCTATCTTATAAAAAATAAGAGCAAAAAAGTCACTCACAGTCGGCACCAAATTATGACCTCAGAGTTCAGACTAGTGTAATAAATTAAGTAGATTCATCTTTTTTATTTTCTGATCCATTTTTATGTAAATTAAAACAAGTTTGTATCATCTAGCCATTAGAGTGGTATAGCTACGCTGTTGTCAGTCATGACGGCATGAATGGGCAGGCTCGTCTGGGGCGTTACCACTGTCTTTCGGGAGATCGACGTAGAGCGACAGCTTTCCTGTCGCGTTTCGTTCGGTGAGTGAGATTGCCGGAAGCCCAATACGCTTTTCCTCTTCCCATCCTTTATCCTTCCCGTTCACTCTGAGATTTGTTGGGCCGGCAACATATTTATGATCCAAAGGTTGTGAATTCACAGGGGGCAGTGATCAGTTACCATCAGATGACCTGTTTGCTGATTTGCCGGACCCGTTGCGTAAAAAAAATCTAGTCAAGCGACGAAATTCGTGGTCTTTAATTCCGTTTCAATGTAGTTCTGTCCCTCCAAGTTTACACCATACTTATTTGCTAACGTTACGCTTAATTCAGAAGTTACGGAGATTAGTCCGGATGGATTTCTATTGATGCCATGGCTCTCTAGACAAAACTAGCGTAGTTGTTAATTGTTTTATATGCGAGGTACACTCATAAGTTGATACGTGATAGTTATATTACACATATCCATTTTATTTATTTATGTATATTTAGTATATCTAGTAAATTAGATAAAAACACATTCGATTATGAGATGCGCACAGCTATTCACTATTGACTGTAACATTTATCTCGGTTACATTCAGTTCATCAACTAGTAGGTATGAACATCTCACAATAAAAGTCAAAATAAAATCCTGGCGAATTTGCATACACACATACTGATTAAATGTCGTGTTGGTCGTAGCGGTCAGTCGGTGCGCTCACGCCGCGCTTGTCACATTGCACAGGTGCTGTGACATGGGCGACGCTGTGAAGGCTGGCGGGGCGAAGGCTCCGGGGGCTCCACTGGCGTTCGGCGTGGACGCGGAGCGCGTGCTGGTGCAGCTGGGCCAGGCCGGCCGCTTCCACCTGCGCATGTACGCGCTGGTCGCCTTCGCGGCCATTCAGGTCGGCCTCCTGCACACCACCTACATCTTCCTCGCTGCAGACTTGCCTTACAGGTCAGAATTTACTATATTATATTGTGACTTCATATATGGCGTAATTTGTTTAAAAGGGTAAACGGTGTAATTAATTAATAGTAACAGCGAGAACTGTGTTTTTTTGAACTTTTTAATAGTAAGTAAAATAAGTGTTTATTCAGCGTAAGTGCGATCACCATATCTGATACTTCTGTGACCTCTATGGCTGCATCATTTTAACCTTTTCTTTTTTAATTGCATATAGTTGCGACATATACGTTCATTATACTTGTTATATTTATATACATTTTGTAGTCACTTGTAAGACTCCTGGGATCTTGCGTGATGCAATTACTAGTCATCGGGTGGATTTCTAGCTAGACATCTTACTTGCAAAAAGGACAACATGCATTATTTGTAAAGCAGATTTTTAAATCCTGGTTCACTAACATTTCATATTACACTAAAATGTGACAACGACAAAAAATAAAATTTTATTAAGTGCCAAAATAAAAAAAGGTGTGACACTGAGAAATGACAAAACACAAGTCCTTTGTGCGTATCAAATGCAATAACCAAGTTGAATAAATTATGCAGTAAAGTAAACATTGGTCTTTTTGTAGCAATTCTTTAAGAACATTACAAAAGCTCCATGCTGCAGAGCCCCTCGTTGTTTCCTTTAACCCGCAGCCATTGCGGCATATGCGATTCCTTATCACATTAAATAGACTTACCTAAGTCATATTTTCCTCGGTTTGAAACTACTCGTATAACATGCAAATAGTTAAAGGAAAAAGAGTTTTCCATGCGGAAAGTATATTGTTAATTTAAGATAGGTGTGAATTGCGATTTACTTGTTGAGGAAAATCCGAATTAAAGACTACACAATTTTTTACATAATGCTAAATAGTGTACATATTTATAGCAAATATCTCCCGCGACTTGTTAACATAGACACATTATAATGATAGTTAGTGTTTATCCTTATAATTACTAAGTGCAAAAAGCACTTATCGCTTCTGCAAAATGTACTTTTAAATGCTTTGAGATGCTTCAATATTGCAGCACCGTTTTGACTTTTTGGGATGGTATCCTGTTGTTTATTTGAAAATCAACATTGAATTTCAAAAGTTTATAGTTCTATTCTAAAAGTGTTAGGAGAGTACAAATAGCAAAGTCGTCAGTAAGCAGTCCCGACAGCAAAACACGTGTACAAGTTTTCTTCAGATCATAATTGACAATAAATATAATAGTATTTGGCACAGAGTCGCTGCTTCGACAACAGTCTTCATTGCGTCACAATAATAATTATATTAAGCCTATAATTTAACTGCCCTACTATTTGCACCGACCTTCATTATAAATGAGATATTGAAAGCCTCAATTTACCACTGTGGCCTAGTGTGGGCTGGAGAACTTGACATACCTTCTTTTAAGAATTTCTCCAGTCTATAAGTTTTCTATCTTTCAAAGGGGGCAGTAGAAAATGTATTAACTATAAATATTTATCCAGTTTTAAAAAGTGAGATTGCATCTTCGGATTATTTATTTTACTTTATATGCAAAACTTTTGTTCAAACACAACTGTTGAGTACATTATAATTTACTTAGTCTTGTTTTTCGCATGTTTTTATGGAGAATTTTTAGAGATCAGTAAGAATGTCACTAGTTTATGCGAATTCCGTTGGCCATCAACAGTACGGCGACCTTCAGGTGCGATGTGCATCCACGTATAATGGACCAATTGGTCCACGCCGCTTGATCGGTTGATCGATCGCATCTGTGGAGCGTGACGTTGGACACAAGCCTTCACTAAACCACCATAATGTCCCTGAAATTATCAGATGACTTGTAAGAGCTGTAGATATTTATTATGAATTTGATATGTATTTTGACTATGACGCATTCTGTCATGGTATAGAACCAGTATGGTGGAGTATCAGTTAAAGTATTGTCTTTGAGGGTAGCTATGCCGGGGGCTTTAAACCTGCACAGGATTGCAATATGCCCTTTGTAACTTATGCTCCAATATTCGTAGAAATTTGGTATCAGGCTATTACGAGCCATATACCACTATAATAATTTTTCAATCGAATTTCTTTTATCATAACTGAATGGTTTGCGCCAATGCCACTCACAGCTCAAAGATTTGATGTCTGGTGATCCTATCAAAACGCTGCGCCGTGTTGGACGAGTGTAGTGTAACGACGACGATTTAAGAAACTACCGATATTACCGCCATCTATCGAGTATTACCAGCACTACCGGTTAAACTTCAGTAGCGTAAAGCCTTGAGTGTGTCAGGTACATTACAAAAGACATATAGTAACAGCTGTTTTTAACACTGGTTCTAGGCAATAAGCGCGAACTACCAATCATTTAACATCTCCGCAGCTTCAATAACATCGCATGCCAACGCACTCCGCCGTGACGCAACTATTCTTACTAACATTTAGTTCACAAACCATTCGTTACGGACTCCGTAGTAGCGTTGTTTTGCACTACTACTTGCGTTCACACCTTACACGTTTGATTATATTTAAAATAACACATTTCAATTTGATGATGTTGTTTTCAGTAACAAACTAAAACGATAAAGAAAAACTGAAAAATGTTATAAACTGAAATAACATGTATGCCGGGTCAGATATTATTTAGACTAAGTATTCGTATGTAACGGCTTCATCACATCTTGTGTCGCATCTGAAATACTACATCCCGCCAATTGGTGCTTAACGTCTTCTACTGTTCCACGAACCGTATGGTTGGGGAAGTCAAGGTTGTGATTATAAGTTTTCTCCCAGATTAATAAACCATAGTATACAAGAAGACCCACAAATTAATTATTTGGGCCATAACTCAAATTATATGAGATTATGATAGGACCACCAGTTTAAGGTCGCAGGGAGTCGCTGGATGTAGGCCTCTTCCAACAGGTCTTACAGATTTTGTAGCATAATATAAAGTTTGTTCCCGCTGTTCCTATGAAGTCAGTTATGCTGCGCAAAGAATTTTAATGTTGTTTTCACTAATATTGAGAGTGGTTTCAGAGGAAGTTATCGACGTATTATTTCTTTTTATTCCCAAGGCATAGGTTTGAAATGGAGTAGAAATATATCTGTACTAGAGCGAAGCTGGACCACGCTGCCAATAATATTTAGATAATTACGTATGAAAATTTGATTAACAAAATAAATATTTTGCTACCAACTTTATCTAATCTCTATCGTTTCCTAGTGCACGGAATTGATTTCTCGAGGAGTTGAGTTTTTTTTCCCGCCTCGGCCAAAGATAAATGTTTGGAGTATTCTCCTGTAGAAACCCAATTCCATATTAATTTGTATTCCTTCTCTATTTTATCGCGTAGTGAGGAGCACGTCGGTGTACATTTATTTTCCTTCCCAAAAAATGAGCTAAATTATTTGGGGTTAACGTCACTCGCGTACATCGGCTCTATCTAAATCGGCGGCTTACCTACGGTTCCACGATCAGCCCGTTCTCTTCCGGATTCTCGAGTTTGCAGGCTGCAGTGTGCAAACCCTTGGAATACGTGGAGACTTACTTACATATTATTGATTTGTACTGAATTCATTTCCCCTGAGACCTCCTATTAAAACTTTTTTTTCAAAGGAAACTACAATGATTTTTACTGAGGTTTTTTTCTTTATTTGTATCAGCCCATATACGTCCCACTGCTGGGCACGGGCCTACTCTACAATCGAGAGAAACGATTGAGAGTGGTAATAAAGCTGAGTAACTTATATTCCTTCTCGTAAAACGAACACGTTGGTGTACACATTTATTCACAAGATGGCGCTGTACAGTTTATTGAGAATGGGGTATTTTACTATAAGAAAGAAAAAATCTAAAAACTATAAATGTATATAGTAGAGCATTAAGCAATAAGTATATGTTAATTTCAGTTTTTATTTCCAAGGAATAAATTTTATAATTCGTTTTGAAAATTTCAATTTTTTTATCTGTCCTAAAAAGATGTGAAACGGCTGCCGCCATGATGGATAACGATTCTACGTCATTCCGCGAGTAGAATACCCCCTCCGGTGTCCAAGAGCTCATACTAACACAGGTTGTTTACTGGTTGAGTGACGTATCATTTTAAAGGAACATGGCGCCTAGGGTTTTCACATATATGCGCGCATAAATATAAAATTTAAATTTTAAATGGATTTTTATTGGACTTGCCGAGCGAATAAAAATTTGATATTTTTTTTAAATAGTTTGTCTTAATCTTAGGAACAACTTAAAAGACTTTTTGAAAATGGGTAGAATACCCCGCGGTGTCAAGATTTTCAACAACGGGTATAAAAGGTCTGAAGCTCTGTTGAACTTTAAGGTAAAAGGGTAATCTGTATCTGTATCTGTATCAGCCCATATACGTCCCACTGCAGGGCACGGGCCTACTCTACAATCGAGAGAATCGATTGAGAGTGGTTAGGCCATATAGTCCACCACGCTGGCCTAGTGCGGGTTGGCAAAGGGTAATATTAAAGTGAAATATACTTTTTCCCTCATTATCATGAAATGACTGTAATCATGCATATAGTATACTATTCTATGATAACAAGGCTATTTTTGAAAGTCCCCTCAAGGGGATTACTAAAGACTAAGGTTAGAATAATCAATACAGTGTTATGAACTATGAAGTACATAATATCTTAAAATGCCTATAAATCTTTTTATATATTACCACATCATCATAAATGATATTAATAACCATTTATCTGTGTTTACTGTAGGGCACGCGCCTCCTCTACAATGCAGCGGGTTCAGTCCATGGAGTTTAATAATACACTGGGTAGTTCAGTCCCTTCATAGTAACTTGATGCTAACTTAGCGCCTGATTAGCGGCAATGCAAAACAGTTCACGGTAACGCAATGATTGCATCGGGGCACAGATGGCGCTGATTGTTCACATAATAAGCTTATGTAGCTAGAAACATACTATGATCATTGTTTATAGAAAATAGATTAGTATATTTAAAATAAGGTTTATTCCAGACTAACACGTTTAAAACAAGATTACAGAAATAAAATATAGGTATATGTAACACCAATTTAAAAAAAAAATCTGCTTAATTGTTGAGAAAAAGCGTCAAGGATTAAAATACGAGTATCCTTTACGCTATCAGGTTGATGGAACATCTTTAAAATTTATCTGTATTTACTTAAAATAAATAAAATAATATAATAGAAGGAAAATAAAATAATAGAAGGATGACTTTGGCTATTAATTTTTTAAATTGTGTTACTCAACATGGATAATTATGCATACAAATATGCCTTAAAACGTTTCACAACATCTGATTGATTTATTTTTTTTAACCTTCGTCATAAAATTGGCTTTTTAATTAGACATTTACAAACAAGGTAAACAACAGTGGCGAAGGGTGACTTTTTTCAAATGGGAAGCTGATATTTCTGGTGACTAGTTTTATTTAATTAACAAGTACTCATACTTATAGTTTTACTCCGTTATGTAAGTACGATATTGAGCGACATATTTGCTTAGTAGTACTTACTATATTTTCATACAACACTTGCACGGAATAGCACTGTGCCCGTTGGGTACTTTTATTTAATGTTTTTAAAGTTACGCTAACAAAAATACGGCATTACAATATTTATAAAATAATTAAAAGTTGTCAGTTGCCGTTCTTTCTCTGGTACCGTACATAAATGTAATATCAAATTTAATAAAATTTCCAGTGCGATTTTTAATTACGTAAATGGAGCATTTTTAAAATTACCTCATATTAATGCAATTCACGAGATAAAAACTCGATATATCCCGGGGCATACGACCATTATCAAGTTTCATTCGTCATTAAAGTTTTGCTAAATAGATAGATCTGTTTCCACTTCGAAACCAGTAAAACATAAATTACCCACTAAATAATATACAAATCTAAAAGTAGACACCGCATTATACATATACACTGCAACAACACAGTAGTAAATAATATTTTCTAATTATAAACACGAAATAAAAGAGGCGCGAACTGGCAAATTACTTTAAAAGCCGTAGGCCAACCGGCATACTCACTAGCGAATACCGTCGTATTTCTACAAATAAATTTAGACCTTAAAAGTTTTTAAGGTGCAATTTTGCATGCAGTTCTGAGCAACAAACGTGTAACAGAGATGGCAAATAATGCGTTGGAAATGCGCGCGAGAGCAATGGGAACTCGTTCTGTGTGCTTGCGGCATGACGTGACGTCATCGGGATCTAGCCGGCCGCGTGTTTCGTATGCATTTACTTACGTTGAACTGCGTTGAACATCGCGCAATCGTTGTGTTATTAATTGATCGATAATATTTTGTTTATTAATATCGAATAGCAATTGTTTATTGTTCATATTTATTTTAATATTGTTTATTATACCCTATCTAAACCAATGATTATAGATTATAGAGGATAGAGCATAAGGTCACGTGACACGGATCACTTTGATATACAAACATGGCGGCGGCTCCGCCCCTAAAAATAGTGATACGCTAGTACCTAATTTTCTATCGACATCGATGCATTAACAGTGGCATAATTACGACTGAAAACCTTTGAATTGACATAAATATCAGTCTATAAACTTGTATAACATTTTTAATTTTCGCTTTACATGTCAATAGGGTATTTTACCATAAAAGGGAAAAAATCTAAAAATGTGTTAATGCAATATAATAAGCATAGATCAGTTGGAGAACGTCAGTTTTAGATCTTAAAATAATGAAATATTTTTTTAAATTCAATACAAAATAATCTGGTTTTTTAATCTGTTCGAAACAACATGAAAGGTAGCTGCCATGTTAATGACGTCAAATCGCTTGGTAAACTTTGTCAGTACCAGTGTCACTCAGTGTTATTTGTCATCACAGTTTGTCATCCTCCGATTTCAGTATTACTATTAAAGTATATTAGTTATTATAATATACGTTTAACGTTAACGTAATTATAATATACTTTCTACCATGGAAGCCGGTTTCGTAGGGGAAACACCACAAATTTACCGATAGTAAGCTCTATAATGGTCGGTAAATTCTTTGCCGCGAATGCTGATTTTTGTTCTGCTGAGTTACGAAATGTTAAAACATCGATGTAAGTATCTAATGCATTATCTTAAATTTGATCATAAAATTTCATCATAAAATTTAAACACGTTGTACACAAACACTTATTCGTAAACATACAAATATCTTAACCACCTTTGTTTACCAGACGATATGACGACATGACCATAGACACAAAATGTCGTCCATTGCATCATTGTTTTTGTGAAATTACGCGCGAATTTTAAAAACGTAAAATTTAAATTGTACTTTAAAGGTACTTAATAATCTCAAAAAAAAAAATGTTTTTTTTAGTGGTTTATTAGCACGTCAGGATATAATTGAGATACTTTTCAAAAATTGCCGTAATACCCTATTGAGTATAAGCAGGGGATTTTAGGATTTGACAGTAAAGTCATTAAAAATTAAATCCGATAAAAATAGGTCGATGTTTTGACATTTTTTTCATGCTATGATTCATTTATTGGGTAAGTTTTACCTGATGATTGGATTGGATTTGTGTCAAATAATACACAAGTGAGATAAAATGCAACTTTATGAATATCTAGAATTTGCTTGTGACTTCGTTTGCGTGTATAAGACAGCTTCACTGGCGCAGTAGGTTAGACGCCGGCTGTGAAACGAGAGGCCGCGGGTTCGATCTAAAAAATATTATAATATAAAGGTGATCTGAAAAATAGTTTTATTTTCACTTTCTTTGCCGATCTGAATATTTATATACTATTTCTTTTCTTTTTTTTTGAAAAATAAACATCACAATATTTAAAAATGATAATATCGATATTTTTTAATCTTATCGAATCCACTCATCCCTAAACTTGTGTGTAAACAAACAATACGGTTGTTATTCATACTGCTTGTATAAATAACGCCTAGAAGACTCTAAAACTTAATCAACAAGGTCCATATACAATTATAAATGCTAAAAACAAACCCAAAATGAAAATTTAGACACATATATTTGTTATTATTTCGTAAAAACAGTTACTAACCTATGAAAAGAATTGTTTGGGTCCTTTTTGCTTAAACTCGACTTGCATCCTTTAACACAACACTGAGGCATTTTAAAAAATTAACTATTAAACTAATAAGCAAACTTAACAAACGAGATTAACAATGAATAATTCGAAATTCTTTAATTGTGTAGATTTGTTTACTTCGATTGATAGATAACGCCACAGTTTGACATTTCATGCAGGAAACAAAAATGGCGTCATTTTGGGCTAAGGGCGGTCTCAGTGTGGTTAGTGAACAAAATATTGCCATATCCGAAACAAAGCAGTTATTATTTGTCTCTTTCATTAAGGGACAAGTTATCTTTGTGTAAGTGAGACAGATACATAAATGTACAATTCCGCGTCGATACTCCTAACATAACTATAACTTGATATATAGAACTAGTTTTGTGCGTCATCCTCTTTATTCTTTAATCATTGATCTAAACTAAGAAGTTCCATTTGGGAGAAAGCGCGGGAAACTTGGTTGTGGCGGGAGCATTTTTTCTGACTCTTTAATTTTATTTGTAAAATATAGTTATAAAGTGATCAGTTCTGTTAATAGTTTGTATATAATATTATATTTAGTTCTTTTTTAAGTAGTTTGCAAATATTTTCTCATTGTAGGTAAGTTAGTTGTTTATTTTTCTTTTTAGATAGTTTAAAGGGAATGGAGGAGCCCCCGGATCCCGGGGGAGGCTCCAGTCCTCATGTAGCTGCCTATGTCACTGTAGAACAGTCAGAATCTGGCATGGATACTGATTGCTCTACTTCTAATGTAAATCCAAGAAAGCGTAGTTACGCTAAAGCGTCTAAAAGAGTATGCAGGCAGTGCAACAAAAAAAAAAGGATTCATAAAATGGCTGTTGATGAGAAAAAAGAATCTTGTACATGCTCTGACATTAACTGTCATGAACAAGTTCCGAAGAGCAATACAATGGAGGGTCCAAACATGTCCCAAAAAACCTCAGATTCATCAGCAACCAGGCAAATTTTTAATTCCGATGACTTGGCTCCATACATTATACATGTACAAAAAAAACAAATAAATCCAGATGATAATGTAGTATTACATCCTATTAGTTTTGGCCTCTTTCTGAAAAAACACAATTTTAAGAACATAATAAATGGTAGCGTCAAGCGAATTGGTCGCAATAGAGCAACATTATCATTCTCTAATTTTAATGATGCCAATTATTTTCTGGCCAGTGAGGCTTTAGACAAAAACAATTTCAATGCATATATCCCCACCTTTAGTATAACAAGAATGGGTACGGTAAAGGGTATTCCAACAGAGTGGTCTGATGCAGATATTATTCAGAATCTTTCTGTTCCCATTGGTTGTGGTTGCATCTTAAAAGTTAGACGATTAAACTTCAAAACTATTATTGATGGTACTGCTACCTGGAAACCATCTCAGACAGTAGTTATAACATTTGATGGTCAGGTTTTACCTAAGCGAATATTTGCTTGCTACAATGCTTTACAAGTCGAGCTATACCACTATCCAACCATCCAATGCTATAACTGCTGTCGGTATGGCCATACTAAGGCTCAATGTCGTGGAAAACCCCGCTGTTTCAAGTGTGCTCAGGATCATTCTGGAGAGTCTTGTAGTATTGTAGATATGGTAGATTATAGATATGGGATTGTGTTGCATGTGCTCTGGTTATCATTTTGCAACCAGTAAGACATGTCCAGAATTTCTTAGGCAAAAAAACATAAAGATATCAATGGCAGAGAATTGCATTTCATATCCTGAAGCTGCTAAGCTTCATAAAAAAATTTCGAAACCATATTCTGAGGTTGTATCAAACCCTCAAAATTCATTTACTGCTACACAAACTAACCAAATTATTAATGAAAATACAACCTATAAAAAAACTGTTTTCTTAAAACCTAAACCTCGTACACATTTTTCTCCTAGTTATGACCAAATAGAACATAATGCTTCACTTAATGAATATAATAATATATCATTACCTGGAAATGGTTGTGCCATTCCCAATGAAAAAGAAAATAAGAAAAAAGTTCATCAATTATCTATAACTGAAATAGTAACAACATTGTTAAATGTTTTATCTAATAATAATGTTCTTGTACCGTCCAACGTTGCACCAATACTTGAATCAACTATTACTCAATTAAACAATGGATTACACACATATAATACAATGGAATTGTCGGAGTGTAAATAATAAAAAGAGTGATTTGATATACCTTTTTAATGAATTTAGTCCAGTTGTAGTTTGTCTATCAGAAACATGGTTAAAACCTCACTTTAACTTTAGAATCCCCAGATATACTTGCATACGGGAGGATAGACAGGATGGCTATGGTGGTGTGGCCATCTTAGTTCCCAAAAATATTCCTTTTAAAATTGTTTCCATTCCGTCGCATTCTAGTGATTTTTCCATAATTTGCATTAATATTAATAATATTTCATTTGTCTCAATTTATGTACCACATCCCTCTTTAAACATTTTTAATGAAATCAGTAGAATATTGCACCTTATTCCTAAACCTTTCATCTTATTAGGTGACTTCAATTCCCAACATAGGTCTTGGGGAAGCGCTTCATCAAATAGTAATGGTGAAAATTTACTGGACATTCTAGATTTGCACAATTTGTGCATAATAAACACTGGGTCTGCCACTCGTTGCTCCCCTCCCTGCGAAGGAAAAAGTGTTGTGGATTTATCCATATGCACTCCTGACCTTGCTTCTGTTGTCAATTGGCAAACCCTTCCATCTACATTTGGAAGTGACCATTATCCAATTGTTATATCACTACCCCATCCTAAACTTAATTTTAATATATCACAACCTAAATCTCCACGTTTAAAATATAAATTAGATTCTGAAAAGTGGGCAATGTACAAGTCTTCAGTTGAAAAAAAAATTAATTCTTATTCTGAATCTCCTGATTTTCTTAAAAATGTGGAAGCTTTTACTAAAGCTTTATTGGATACAGCTGATGAGATATTTTCTCATAAAAAAGTGTCTAAAAGACTACCTTCTCCACCATGGTGGGACAAAGAGTGTACTGAAGCTGTTAAAAAAAGAAAAGAGGCTGAAATTAGGTATAAAAATTTTATGTCTGATGATAATTTTAATAGTTTGGTAAAAACCATGAACCATACACGTAATTTGTTAAAAAATAAAAAAGTTGAAGGGTGGAGAAATTTTTGTGCTTCAATTACCCCTGAAACATCATTCACTGAAGTCTGGAACTGTTTAAAAAGATTTCGCTCATCCTTTACCCCCAGCACTTCCTCATTTCCTTCCTCTTTGTCTGAAAGATATTTGGACCATTTAGCCCCGCCAACAGTGCTGCAAAAAGAAGTAATAGCTCCTTTTTCTGAGTATATTCCGTGCACATCAGAAAATAGTTTGTTTACACTCACCGAATTAAAATTTGTTGTGACTAGTGTTAAAGATTCAGCCCCAGGAGAGGATGGCATTCCCTATTCTTTTTTTTCTAATTTAGGAGATGACGCGTTAAAATATTATTTAGAATTGATAAATAAAATAATTGAGACAGGATATATCCCCCCGTGCTGGAAACGACAATTAGTGTTGCCAATATTGAAACCACATAAAGATGCCAACGATTTAAACTCATATCGTCCCATAGCCTTATCTCCAGTTATTATAAAAATAGTCGAACATTTAGTTAAAAATAAATTGGAATGGTTTCTTGAGTATAATAATATTCTTTCTAATAGTCAATATGGTTTTCGAAAGGGCAGAAGCACTACAGACAGTCTTAGCATTTTCACAACTGATATTCGTATTGCTTTATCCAGGAATCACTCCACTATAGCTGCCTTCTTAGATATTTCTGGAGCATATGACAACGTTGTGATTTCAATTCTTAGAAATAAGTTATATAAATTAAAGTTTCCTTTTTTATTAACACGATTCATAATTAATATGCTGTCCGAAAGAACTTTAATATTAGATGTTGAATCCAAGCCGTCACGATCTGTTTGGAAAGGTCTTCCTCAGGGCTCGGTACTAAGCCCCATATTGTATAATGTATACACATACGACCTGGATTCCAGTCTAAATAACTCAATTGCTATTTTACAATATGCAGATGACTTACTCTTATATTGTTCGGATCATTCTGTTCATAACTTAATTGAAAATTTGACCAGTTCACTCACCCTTCTGAATAAATGGTTGGATAACCATGGATTAAAATTATCCTCATCTAAAAGTAATATTATGTTATTTTCCAGACAAAAAATTCCATTCCCCATATTGATAAAATACAACCAGGAAATCATTCCATTTAAAACGTCTGTGAAATTCTTAGGTCTTATATTAGACTCTAAAATGACTGCAACAGTTCATTGCGACTATATTTCTGAAAAGTGCGAACAGATTTTTAATATGATTAGATGTCTATCTGGTGTGTGGTGGGGAGCCCACCCCTCTTCATTGAGATTAATTTACAATGGACTGATCAGGTCAATATTAGATTATGGAACCTTTTTGTTAGAACCCTGCAATTTATCTGGCCTTAGAAAATTAGAGAAAATTCAATCAAAAGCATTACGGCTAATTACGGGTGCAATGAGGTCAAGTCCCTTAAATGCCCTAGGCGTGGAGTGTGTAGAGCCCCCGTTACATTTAAGACGTCAATATTTATCAGATAGATTTTTATTCAGGGTTATGCAATTCTCAAACCATCCCTTGCAGTATAAACTGCCTATATTAATAACTGAATTATCGTCTTCATCTTACTGGCTCCATAAATCAACTCCATGTCTCGTTTTGAGCTATAAGAAATATAAATTATTAAGTGCTCCTTCGTATAGCTCGCATCTTCTCCCATTGTTTAAGCACGATTATTGCACATTAATAACAACTCCAACTATCATAGATGTTGGTATTAGTAAAAATGACCCTCACGGGAACAGGAAATTCAATGATATCGTGCATTCTCAGTGGCCTGAATGGCATCAAATTTACAGCGATGCTTCAAAAAAGGGCCAATCAACTGTCGGGGTAGGAACATATCACCTGCAGTATAACATTACCCAAAAAGTTAAACTTCCCCTGGAAACGTCTGTGTTTACGGGGGAATGTTATGGAATTTTCAAGTGTTTAGAATATGCCTACATTTTTAATTTAAAAAATGTATTAATTATTACAGACAACATGAGTGCCCTTCAGGCGTTAGCTAAAAACCCGTTTAAGTCGAACAGTAACGTTATTATCAGCGACTGTAGGAATATGCTTTGTAAGTGTGTTCATAATAAAGCTAACATCATTTTTCTTCGTATCCCTAGCCATACGGGTATTTTTGGTAATGAAAAAGCTGACCAACTCGCTAAAGAAGCTATCGTAAGTGGAGATTTGTACCCTTATAAGAATTGTTGTCATGACCTATTAACTTTGCCTAAACATTATCTCTTGAAGTCCTGGAATAATGTTTGGTCGACCAATAGTCAGTTTAAAGGAAAGTTTTATCACAGCATTCAACCAAATATTCCAAGCAAGCCTTGGTTCTGCAAAATAGACCTTTGTAAAAGAGCAACATCTATTTTAATTCGTATGCGTCTGGGACATGTTTGCACTCCTCATCATCTGGCAAGGTTTGGAATTGTGCAATCTCCGCAATGTGAGTGTGGTGAAGATGTCGGAGATTTGAATCACATATTTTTCTCTTGCTCTAAAAATGATAATACTTCCTTGTTCCATGAATTAAAATCACTTGAAATTCCATTTCCAACTTCTATCCCTATTCTCCTTAATTCTAATGATTATAATGTGTATAAAACTTTAAGTACGTTTATAATTCAAAATAATATAAACATTTAAGTATATTTATTTCCTTTTCTCTTTCTATGTAATTCCTGTTGCTTACATTACTGATCCTTTCCAAATTCCTAAGTTTTCCAATATTTATTACCTACTTGTCCAGTTTCCCTAACTTGAGATTGGCATAATGTATATACAATTGCCATTAAAAAAAAAAAAAAAAAAAAAAAAAAAAAAAAAAAAAAAAAAAGTTCCATTTGACATTGGGAAATAGGGATGCTGTCAAATAAATCGGTTCTTACAATATCCGATTATATAGAGATATCGATAATATTTGTTTGTATTTCTTAATCGATTACAGTTTATATTTTCAGTTTACATCATTTCATTTATTTCTTCATGAACATTTTTATTCTAATGAGACATCAACAATTGCATAAGTCACTTTACTATTTAGGAACAAAAGGAGTGATTTATCTATTACTAGCGTACTAGGGTGCAGACACTTTTTGAGTCCAGTCCACATCACGCACATGCTTATGAACACATGATACATACATACAATACAATACATATACTCCAAAGTGAGGAACCTCCTCACTATGTGTGGCGTATCCTACAATACTGCCTTCATTTCCATTGTAATATCCAAATCTATTATTTAATAATAAATTAATTTATATTAATATTATTATTTCATTATTTATTGATGTATGTTCGTTGACAGCATACCTATGATTAGCTGCAAGTTCAGTATTTTTAAAAATTAAAACACAACTGTTTTATATCTGCTCGATTATTTAAATATTTTTACCGATTATGCGTATACAAATGCGTTTGAATAGTCTCGACTCTACCGGTAAAAGACCTAACGAGGTGACTCTAGAAAAAAAATATGTTGTTTAAAATGGTTATTTTGCTTTATTTAAAGGATTCTAGTTTAAATTTAGTGATTATGGATTGTAAGTCTAGTGATAAAATAAGAATAGCTTCATAATTCTATGGATTTACGGAAAGTGTTATTGAAATTGTGTGGGTTACGTCTGCACAAAGTTATTTACGTTAAAAGTATGAAACGTCAAATGGAACTTCTTAGTTTAGATAGACTATATTTGATTATTTTCTTCATATAACTTTTTTACAAAAATTGTTATTTGTATTTTATAATTTCCTTATTATTCCTAATTTCCTAAATTATAAGGCATGCTGTTGGGAATCGGCTTGTATGAACCCTTCGCCACTGGTAAACAATTTCCAGAGAAGGCTCAGTGTAGTATCAGTTCTAGTAAAGTTGACCATGGATGGTCGCAGGTGGTAGCTGGTAGGATGGTACATGGCGTGGTGTCTGGTAGCGCAGCGAGTCGGTCAGTGAGAGCGCGACGCCGGTAGCCGCCGCTACGCACTGCTATAGAGCGAGCGCACTCCTGCATTCGAGCGTTGCATTCCATTTATAAATTAAATTGTCAAAATTTGTAAATTGAATTAGCATTCATAAATTTAATTATCGACTTTATAAATTGAATTATTACAAGTTATAAATTATAATAGCTTTCACAAATTATATGGGTCATTTAAAATTGCATTAGCGTTTATTATTTAAATTTGGAACAAAGTGGTGAGGATGTCTAAGACGGAGGGTGGTGCGTCGTGCGGTGTGGACTCGGAACAGCTGATGGTAGAGCTGGGCCAGTTCCGGCGGTTCCACCTGATGAACTACGCACTGCTGGCGATTCCTGTTTTCGTGGCCGCCGTTTACGCTGTCAACTACGTGTTCCTTGCCGCTGATGTGCCTTACAGGTGACTTACTACAAGCATTCTCACGCATTTTAATTTAGTGTTATAATAACCGAATATAGAATAAGTTTTGTAAACAAAACGCAAAAGACGTTTAGTAATTCGAAGATGGATCATTATTGGAACGGAAATGTCACTGGATGCTTCTGTGTTTTAATATGTTTTAAAGAGTTTGAAAAACAAGGAAACTGTATCTAATAACGTCGCATGTGATTTAAAATAAGAAACAATTAAGTAACAGTTAATTCATTTTTAATTCGGTGATTTAATACCTCGTGTGCGTTGTGTAGGAATTCGCTTAGAGTTTTGAGATGCGCCGTGTCTTATCTAATATAGTTTATAATGTAAACTAATGTTTCATTCATCACCATATTTATATTCAGGATTTTGTAAACGGGACGTTATTTTCATTGAGGTAGATACAGTTTACTAGTGCTAGGTTGAATACTGTTAAGCAAACTTCAAATCTTGAATATATTCCGATTAAGGAAAGCTCAAGCTTGTTTTTGTGAAATGTTCAAAACGCGTTTAAGTCTTATATGGAAAACGAATTCGTAAAATCAGAAATTGTTTTAAAACTTCTGGCGCCGTAAACTGTAATCCGGTTTGTTTATCCGGTTTCATGTGAAGAGAAAAAAATCTGATTACGAATTTTAATGGGGCATTGTTAAGCCCACTGCGACCCGCGCGGATCCTCCAGTCAATATCTATAAATCAAGTACATTAGTTTACAGATCATGTTAAGGTTATTTTGTCTCCCGCGTGCGTTTGTTTTATTTGTTGCTTAGTTTTTGGTCACTTGAATTGTGTGATACGTTTTGTTATAAGTTTGTTATGTGTTAGTCGACATTAAACAGTGAAACGTCACGGTAAAGTCTCGAATAATAAAGTGGATACGACTAGGATTCTTCTGCATTTGATAACCACCGTGAGATTTTAGTCGGTAGGTTTCTAGAAGTCCAACGAATTTGCAATATTAACGAATAGCCTTTTGGCCTGTCTTGTCGTTCTGGGAGTATAGCATAATAACTTTCCTCTCATAAACAAGCTTTGTACACAAATTCTGTCATTTGTAAGTTATAAGTGAGACATTACAACTTGTCCAATAGTTGTGGCTTATTTATATTCCGACTTAAAAATGAAGGCCAGACATCAGGATCGAATTGTTTTGCATTTATTGAAGTATGACATTTTGTATGCAGATGCGTGCGCATGCGGAAATATGAATTTATGCTTAAGAAGCTTCATTCAAAATTCATAATTTTATTCAACGATGAAATGCTAATTCACTCATATTTAATGTGCAACTCTTCATTGTTCCGTAATCTAATAAAATACTCACAACAGATGAACGGCGAATCAATAGACAAATGTGTTTCAGTCCTCGTATTTTACATACAAATTCTGTACCCATTGCCACAGTAAACAATAATTATAGACAAAATAACACGTAACTTACTGAATTGCGACACTCACAAAAAGTGCCAAAATGAACACGGAAGCAATGGATTTCTCAAGCTAGTTGACATTCCAAGCACGTAATTACTTGCATCCTGTTCAGGGCCGGAATCAACGTACTTCAATTTAACTACTTACTATATAATCACGGCTATAACTTCGAAAACGACAGATTCATCTTAGACAGATACTAATCTATCTATGCAGGCACTGGCCTTCTCATCAACAAGTTAGTTCAGCTCCATGGAACACGTCTCGTCGTGGGTTTTCCGGAGCCGAGCGGATTTTAAGTATTTTTATTTAAAATACAAATTAATAAATATAATTATCTATTTTTAAAATCTATACAATAATGTAATGTAAAAAGAAGAAAGAGAAAAAAGGTAAACATGTCATAAGTTAGGTGTTATGTAAATACACTGGCTGTCAATAAAATCGGGCCAATGGTGTTTTGACTAGAAATATTTTTTTCTTGTCTGCAACCTAATCTGATTCTGTAGAGTTCTTGTGAAATGAATTTTATTAATTTACACAAATTTTAACGTCAATGAAAACATAACTCTGATGAAAATTAGCCACCGCTATTTTTTGCAGAAGGTATAAATTAATAAGAAAGAAAAGATCGTTAAATGTATTTGTTCAAATGTATTTTGAAAATACCTCCGCGTCTAGTATTTAAAATACCAATTACAAATTACATTTTTAAGAAGTATTAAAATTACAAATACAAAATACGTATTTGTATTTCATACATACATAATACATAAACTCACGCCTTTATCCCAGAAGGGGTAGGCAGAGGCGCCACCAGGACACCCACATTTCGCCTTGTATGTTCCGTCCCATAATGTGATAGGGGGCGAGCCTATCGCCATATCGGGCACAAATTCCTGACTCCTGGCTGATAATGAATAGAAAAACCCAATAAAACTTTGCCCAACCCGGGATTCGAACCCGAGACCTCAGCTTTGTAATCATACCGTAGTACAACTACGCCACCGAAGCAGTCGAGCAGAATTTGTATTTCAATTACGTATTTTTATTACAAGTAATTCATACACTGCCCAACCCTGGCTGTATCAATATCCGTTGAGTCATTTGCATTTTTAAATTAGTGGTCTTAAAGAATCGCGCTTAAAATCTCAATTATTGTGGTAATTTTTCCCATTACACTTGATTCGTTCGGAATTCATCCTTGACTTAAGGGTTTTGATAGAATTCTCTTTTTACTGCAGAATTTGTTGATCGAAATGGCATATAAAATAAACGTCGGTGATGTCACTTTTTCTGAGCCAGTTCCATGTAATTCGTGCGATTCATAATATTCTCGGCCAAATGTATTGTGATACGTGACATACCCATTTTATTCAAATTACTTATTGCATCTATTTTGTGTTTGTTTTGCTTTGTTGAATATTATGTCGGGGCGCGCAATGAAATTCATCCGCACCTATATAAACTCACGTCGGGCCTCGATGGGGTAGGTAGAAATTGTATTAACCCCCACCTGCGATTCGCTGAACTTATTTCCATCCCAAATGTAAAAATCGCGAAAATCGTTATGCCGACCCATCTTCTCATCTCGGGAAACACATACGGCGTTTTTCAATCCGAAAGCCTCCCATCAAGTTAGCGCATACTATACTGCTATACCATATCCTCGACACAAAACGATAAAATGTAAATAAGAATAAAAATATACTTTCATTACAATTTTTTTTTCTTAATCTGTCAATTACACTGAACATCTACAATTAAGATAACGGAAATGTGAGAAGATATTGCTCGGATCTTAGATACTGAATCGATGTGTCCGGGCGAGATTGATGTCAATACTTCCATTACTGGTATCAGTGTCAACGTGTTTGTAATTTCATGGTTGTTGAGCGTGTAGGAGACGTGGCAACCGATGCATGTGTTCTAACGACCCCTCATTAACACATTTAATTGTCATGTTCAACTTCAAGTTGGTTAATATCTTTATTGTTTATGTTAATGGGCTTTTGATTACTTTGTGCGTAGAATGTCGAATAATTTTTTCCATTTTTTTTCCTTCTAATGGAAGGGTTTCGGGCCCCCGTTAATCTGACAAAACATGATAGCAATGTTAGTTTTCACCTTTTCCGAATTAGCACTTCCCTACAGTAATCTAAGCTGACTATTGTAAGGCACTATCATTTCAAATCTTTTCTAGATGACAAAATCTAGCTGCTAGTATTATTTTCATAGTCGATAGTATAGTTGTTTGAGGTACACCTCCGTTGTCGCCATGAACTTGATTGGCTGTACAATATCATAGTGTTGCAACTGCAAAGCCGGCATTCTACTAGCAGCATTCTCCACATATTGCTCTATACTCAGTATATTCAAAAGCGTCAGTAATGTCAGTTTGCCTGGCCTTAACATTTACCCGTGCGATTCACTCACATTAGCAGATGTTGCGACAGACTCTCAAGCATGCGCCATGTTGGATAGACATTCTTAAACTAAGTAAGCAATTTGCTTCTGGGCAAGAGGGGTATGACAGCAATGTAACTAGTAGAGATTACAGAGTATTTTGGTTCAGCTATAGAAGACAATTGGGTTTTTTATTCGGTAAAAATCTGGACATTTTGTTTGCCTGCTCTAAGATTGAGAAGATCTGAAAAGAATCTTCATGTGATAAAATTATTACATTTAAGTATAATTGTAAAATTGCAATAATCTCGCCTTGATCAACAAATGTTCTCTTAAGGGTTATTTAGCTTTAATTTATTATACTCTTGAAATAGTGAAATGAGTGTGTTAGAAGTAAAACAAGTTTGAAATGATGCAAGCAAAAGCGATGGGTCTTATTCGTTCTAGTAAATGTTATTTAGACGTGATTCAATATCTGATTTTAATCAAAATATATTTATGCCAATGTGTAGCTAAGTTTATCTCTCACCCAGGGATTCACCTCCTCGACTGCGCTAGACTAACAATCAAGCGCATTGCAGTCGCTTTCGCAAGCCAATATAAGAAGCTAAATTGAATTTTATTTAAATTAGCTACATTTGTAAACCAATATACTCAACTATAACTTGAATAATAAGTAGATTTTTTTTCCTGTCTTCTATGTTTAAAGGATATGTTTAATGGCCGAGTGAATCGTTTGCTCTATTCGTCACTGTAGTGAAGGACAAAAAGATTCGTGTCACGCAAATAAATAATGATAATAATATGCATAATCTCTGCTATTTCGCCGCGTGAGACGAAGCTAAGCCGCGCCACCTATCTGTGCCAATGACAGTTCCGAATGTAAATACTTTTATTATTTTAGTGATAAGTGAGTAAATATTGTATTAATAAATCTTCCGCTCTTTAGTAGGTTGAGGGAAACGTTTGTTTGTTTATATGCGAGAATGTTTCCTCATGACCACTAAATGTCACTACATACGTCTTTATGAGTTTTATCTGTACCATGATAATCCTTGAAGTAGTTTAGTTATCATGACTACAGTGGTTTTTATTTTTGTGTTAACAACACCGTTACTTACACTATTGATTAAGATATCGTTCGTTCTGTCTAATTGTAACGTGGCCGGTACCAGTGTTTACCTTTTTAATTAGTGTTTTATATCCTTAGCCAAGTGACAACATAGCAACTGATGATAAGAACTCTGGCATGTAGATTGAGTATTCTTTGAGAAAAACTTAATTGCCTTTTCACGCTCTGCCAGGACCTAGGATTAAAGAAAGGAAATAATACTTGAGTCAGGAAACTGTTCTATTGTTTAATGGCGTGGCATAAATAACTATTACTATATCAGCCCATATACGTCCCACTGCAGGGCACGGGCCTACTCTACAATCGAGAGAATCGATTGAGAGTGGTTAGGCCATATAGTCCACCACGCTGGCCTAGTGCCGGTTGGCGGACTTACATACCGGTGAAGGAAAACATAAATATACTATATGTATATTTAAGTCTTCTCCATTTCGCCTTATCCGATAGGTCATCAATTGTAAGAACAATAAAGGTTATGATAGCATCCTTGATGACATCTCGGCAGCGCATTTTCGAACGACCTCGAATATTGAGTACATAGTCTTAATTATTCTCGTTTGTAGGAAGTAGCATCCATTTATCGACTTCATTCGATATTTACCAGGTCGTTTGACTATTTTCCTCATTAGTGAAGACGTATTAAAATTCAAAAAATAAATTACCAGAAATAGAATTATATTTAACCGTGAAAGAAAACCAAAGAATACAATTAGAATAAATAAAAAAATTGTGAAGTACATTCAATAGAAATGTGATTGCGTTTTATTGTGGATAGGGACATCGCTTTTTCTGAATATGCGTAGTGGCCACCATACACAATTATTAAACAAAATCTGGTAGAAGTGACTCACGTCCTCGTGTCCCATTTCGGGTTCACCTGTATACATATTCGGATACAACTAGGCCGGAATAATTATCTCACGTCGCGTCGGTGGATACTCTATCACTTTCTTAACTTCCTATTTATTTTTATTTATATATCTTGACAAACTTAACATAAGTCAGGATGTGTATTGTTAAGACATAATCTAATATGTCTGCAATGTTTTTGTACCATCTTTAAAAATAAATATTTAGTCACAGCAAAACACACGATGAGGCAAAGAAATAAACACTCAATTCATTTATTAATTCCTTTTCATTGACCTTTATTGTTCTCACGTGTTTGCATAGTGAATCAAAGTTTGTTTGACTATGCAGTGCGTTGCACCCGCTAAGAACATCCTTATCAAGAGCCCGCATGCCCACACCATCTGTCTTGCGTTCTTTATTGCCTATTCAATTTACTTGATGAGACGCGTGGTCGCTGGAAAGTAGCAATCAGAATAGAAAGTCATGCATTAAGATATAACTTTCCACAAATATTTGTTCTAAGTGACGCTGTGTCGGAAGTCCAATGTAGTGTCAAAGCAAACAGTAGGTACTATTAAGGTATCTGCCAACGTAGCATGTCTTGTTATGTTTAAGGCAAAAAGTTTTTTTGTAAAACTTGACAAATTACGAATGTACGTCACCGATTGATGGTAGAACAGTATGGTAGACAGCACAGTGATTCAAACAAATAAAAAATCTTAAAACAAGTACCTACATTCATATCTCGGCATTGGAAAGCTTTATTGTAATGGACCGAGGTCGCCATTGTTTTCATGATTTTACCACCTTTAGTTATCTTAATACTTTCAAATAGATAATTTATTAATTTAATTTCATTAATGCTTACACTGATTAGCCGGATGGTGTGTAAATGCTCGTCTCCGCGCAGTGATGAGGCTGAGATCAGTCGCTAGTTGCCGACTTTGTAGTAGTGCAGTACCTACATGTTCGCGTGTAACTCTCTGCTAGTTTTTGATACACCGGCTAGAAAAATTGCTTACAATACGCTTGAGTGTAGAAGTAATGAACACATTTTTTAAAAAATTTATTATTACAGTATTAAATTTTACATGTAAATTTCCATAGCTCCACAAAAGTTTGTCTGTGGGAACCTCAAGAGTCTCTAACTTACTAAAATCTATTGCAATACATTAGTTTCATAGCCGGTTTTATGTTTCAAACCACATCCAACAAGTATTGTTTCAGTAAATTGCTTAAACTACTACACTACACAGTACACACTAGTAAACTACTACAGGCTGAGCCCGCAACGGTACTCACTTGTTTCCCGGATGCCACGGATTTCACCCATGCCGGGATTCCACTGTCGTCCACGGAGGTTGCTCTCCGGGTGGATACTAAGATCTCACCACCAACCTTAGGTCTTCGGTAATCTAACCCACCTTCCAAAACGCAACAGCAAAACAAGTATATCTTACGTATAACTAAGTAGCTGTAAAGTGCCATTTACACGGAGAGAATTTCTTGCGGTGAAAATCGTATGCTACTCGTATTATCGCATGACATAACCGCTATAAGGTTATCGTGTTCTGCCAATGTTTACACGATGCAACTTTTTTATATCCTGACGACGATTATCTTCGAGGCGAGAGACTGTAAGTGGGGCCTAAGTTGCCATTGTGCGAGATGTTACGAGAACATAACGAGGTAAACAATTATTGTGAGTACACCGCGGATAATAACTTCATACTTGTGTACTTTATCAACACATCTCCAAGAATTAACGATGATTTGCTACCAAGAACTGTGAACTGTGTTTGATTATTTAAATATCTTGCAGGTGTATCGAACTGTGGTTTCTTGAGTCCCTTGCTCAGCAGTGGACGATTGTAGGTTGATACAGTAAATTGCAGTAATGAAATTAAGTATGCAATGTGCAATGTGCACAGTACTTGCGTGTTCGAGTGTGTCGGGTCGCGCGGACGCGGTCGTTAGTCCTGAAGCGCCCTCTTAGCGCGCGCCACCTCGCTGCCGAGTGGCGGAGGACGTTGCCGCCACGCGCGCTACTACCACTTGAGTTGTTATCAAGCTTATCTATTACTACCAACTATGTTTTCTTTACGACTGAAGCATGCTCTAAAGCGGTGGTAGTATCAGGTCACAGTTCAAGAGAGTTAACGATAGACTAAGTATTTCATTATATAGGATAGAAAGTGATACAGGCTTTGCCTTTTAACTTACCTATTGTTAGTATTTGTCGCCGTCGCGTCGTAGGGACTTGTTGGTTGTTGCTTATTATAGAGACTTTTGTAGTTACTTTGACAACATTATACACTTTCGCTTTAGCTTCTCGGAATATTGCTGCAATGTTGTTTGACATAAATACGTTTACGTTATACAAACACACGTCTGATTGCGAGAACCGGAACAGCAGGTTTAAAATAAGGCGCGGTATTTATTGAAAAAATATCGTACTTGGGTTCGTGGTTGGTAGAAAGCGTCTTGGTGGACATGGAGGCGGAAGCGGCTCGTTGCCTGTGGTGTAATTGGGCGGTATCCGCCGCGCCGCCACCAAGCCGCCGCCGCTCTCACGGCACTTGCATTGTCTTAGAAGTACAGAGATGCCGCTCGTACGGGGCACATTGTTCCGGGGAACCTAAATTGACTCTATTAGAGGAATATGTGGAATATGGAGTATGTGGTGTATGATAGTGTGAACTTTTCTTTCGTGCTCAGGCATAAAATATGAATTAAACAGTGTTTTTATCTGATTTCAGAATACGTTTTAACAGGATGTGCGTTGTGTTGAGCGCTGGTGCGTAGCGATGTGTCTTTATTTAACGCAGTAAGAACTATCGTACTTTAAAACCCCGTTTCAAAGTGTGTTGTATTCGTAAAGTTATTTAGCTAAACTTAAACGAAAGTACAGTACTATCCAGATATCGAATGGCGAGAAATGGTAATTAGAAATAGCTGCCCCAACGAACTTAGATTGTCAGAAACTTTGTGTATACTGGGTGGTTTAAGGCCGCAATGCATTGACGTGAGTCTCTATTGCGGATTTCAAACAATTTTTTATCAATGTTCTAGGAAATCAACCACTAAGATTTCTCTATTGTGTATTGTGGTTATTGATGGAGGCAGAAAAACATGTAATGAACAAAGTGAGGACGGATCTCTTGTGTGCTTTGTGCACAAACATGTGATGTGATACAAAAACAATCATTAGCATTTACCTGTTATGTTCTTTGGTGTCATATCAAACGTACTTCAAGCTTTTTATAATTTACTGAGAAATTATTTACGGAACTTCTGCGGTTGATTCAAAACATTATAAGACATGCTGACAGGAGTAAGCATAAGAAATTGTATAGCCTCTTAAAAAAACAAAGGCTAAGAAAATTCTTAAAACCATTTTTAAATTTGCGCGAAGTTCGGATATTATATTTTGAGTTAGTGTACAATATAATATTGGTGTATTATAGATCTGGTTATATCGTCGTATCCGCTGCGTTCTTTGATCTTTTAATATATAATAATGTAAATTTGAAAAATATTTTTCCATAGAAATTAAAATGGTTCATGAATTATTTTCATAATACATTCACATTAGTTAAGCCCAAATATATATTTTTGGATATTGCTGTTGCGTGTGAATTATTTAATATATTTGATGTTGGCTTTGCAAATTAATATTATCAAACATCCGTTTGATTATAATAACCGAATAAACATAAAACATAGCACCCACAGAGAGACACAAAATGTGTAAATGACTTAGCGTGATGTGGACAGTGCAGCGCAAATATACTAAACAAATGAACATCGGAGATTATACTATGAACAGGAACTAGTCTGCTAACATAACATAAAAAGTAAGACATTTATTCTGGAATCAATCAAAATATAAAGAGATAAAATTAATTAATGATCATTAAAAACATATACAGGGTATATCAAGACGGCGACCGAAAACGAAGCCGGATGGTATTATTATTAGTGATTAGTGACTTCAGACACAATGCAAGTAAAAATTTCACAAAAAACATCGACAGCTTTTTTTATATATTTTTTTACTTATCGTCGTATTTGGGTGATATATACATAGTTTTCCTAAAATAAAGATGTACACCTCTTTATTTTTAAACACTCCATGGTACGTAAGGGTTTAAATTAGTATTTTCACAAAAACTAGGTATTTACCACCCAAAAACAATGATTTTTAAAAAAATCTAAAAAAATATCTGTGTCTGTTTTGGCTAAATTTTTATTTGCATCATGTTATTAACCACTGAAACTACGACCTGGCTTCGTTTTCGGTCGTAGTCTTGATATACCCGGTATGTAATGCATAAAGCATTAGCATATGACCTAAGTCACCGCTGCGCTGGTTTACATGTAGTGGTTGACGTGCCTATTGAGTTACTGTGCAGATTTACAAAACAAAGAGAAGTCTTTCCTCATCTCTAGCCTACCAATATGTATGCAAAATTATGCACAAGATGTTGTTTGGAACATCAACGTATTCAACATTATAATAATCATAATAATCTCTAAACATTGAAAACTTTTGGATAAAAACTATTTAAATATAAACAACATACACATTTTATTTATGAGGAAAAATAAAATGATATTGCAGGAAAAATAAAAGTATTTGCCAAAATTGCATGTGTTTATTACCTTCTTTAACTTAACTTTTTATGCAATACTTAAATTTTATGCAATGGTGTTTAAAAAAGAAATAAAAGTGTACCTTTAACAAGTTTGTTTTTAATGCGATGAGGCTCGATTTCTTTCTGTTTTGCCTTATTGATTTGCTATCGATATATGTCCCTTAATGTCAACATTATTGGTGGGAAAATAACTTGCCGAGTGTTTATTTTGGTCTTCTCTTTGTACTTTAAAGTATGTACAGTTGCGTAATCTTTTATGTTCTTAAATATATGTACCTAGCAATGCAACTTTATGTAAACTGTACTGATTATTATATTTATCTAACATCGATCTTAATAAAACATCGCAAGAAGTCGCTGGATGCAGGTTGCTTCCAACAGATCTATGTGGTGTTCCATGGGGGAGGCCTGTCCAGCAGTGCACTCCCTGTGGCTGAAGAGAGAGGGAGAGAGATCAAAGTTTTCCCTAGATCCTTGTATAAGGCTAGGGTATAGATGTTATCGAGGTTATCGACAGCCTCCGTGGCGCAGTTGGTTAGAATGCCTGGGAAACGAGAGGCCGCGGGTTCGATCCCCGCACCGAAATAAATGTTTGTGTGATCCACAGGTATTTGTTTCGGTTTTCGATAACCACGACACATGTCTCGATCTTAGTGTGGGATCAGGATTATGTAAGTGACTGTTGGGTGTATTTATTTATTATTAAAATAAGTCCATTGACCCAGTTACATATGCACGCAGGTGTTCGCTATGCTCTCGCCTCAGATCCGTTACGTTTTGCACGCGCCCTTCGACAAGAGCATGTTAGAGTCCTCTTAGCTTCTGATATTGAGAAAATAAGTGATTGTAGTAATTTAATACAAAAATAAATGTTACATAAATAGACTCACCGGCTTTATGGCAGGGATTTTGTATTGAAGAGTTCAGTTACGATAACGAGCTTCTCAGTTCTGATGCATATTTATATGTATGGATGGTATAATCACTGGTCGCGGTATAGGGGACGATACTGTCGCTTCTAGTCACACAGACCGGCTTCTCTTCACTACACTAGTCTTCACTAAAAAACCCTACATATATATTAGTAAATTAAATTCAATGTAAACATCGATCCTGCATTCAAACTGTTTGTACAATTTTGTAGGGCGTTTTACAAGCTGATAAGTTTATCCTTTTGTTATAAATAATAAAAAAATAGCCTGATTAATAAAAATGAAACTGATTTCTACGTTGTGTTATTTTCTCGCCTCGTTCCAGCTACGCTTGGTTGCTCTGAATCGTTGAAATAGCAAATGAAATCTTATACCGTGCTGTTCTGATCGGTGTAAAACGCACGTTTGTTAGTTACAGTATAATCTTCTTCAAACTGCCTCTCCGCCACTCGTGACGTCGCGTTGGCTAAATTTTGTTTGTTTAGGTACTCGCTTTTCGTATGGACTCAGTATTTATGTGGGTTTTAGTAAATAGCACAGTTTCATCCGTAGCGATTGGTTATAATACTGATTTATTCATAGTGGCAAGAAGTGTCGTATTAGGTGTAGATTTAAATGTTCACCCAGTTTTTTTTCATTTTAAGCTGTGAAGAGTCTATCGCTATGCCGGAAAATTTATATGTTTTCCATGAGTGTTTTGGCATATGGTATGTTTTTAAACTTAAAATCTCATACAAAGCGATTACCCATACTGAGAATCAAATAAAGAATGTACCGATTCACAGTCCATACGCATTATTATTATCGCATTCTTTACGAGCATTCATTAAATTGTTATTGAGGCAGTGCCGCCCTCAATAAATAAGCATCATCATCATCATCAGCCCGTTGCAGTCCACTGCTGGACATAGGCCTCTCCCAAGGTACGCCACAGAGCCCGGTCTGCTGTAGGTTGAAGTGGCAATGGGCTGGCCACATATGCAGAACAGATAACCGCTGGAGTAAGCGTGTTCTAAATAAGCATACTGCGGATTAATAAAAAAAACATTTTATGCTAAAAAAAGCTTTTATAAATTTATTAATGCTATCCACCCAGCACTATTTTTATTGCTGCTTATTATTTATCATAATTGCTTTCTGATATTTATTAGATTGTGTCCTATGATTCTTGTAGGTCGTTTGCTAAGCGTCTTAGGTTATTGAACTTTAGAGATTAAACAAACATTAATTGTCTATATTTCGTGTCAATGTGTTTGTTCCAGTTTACTAACTTCGACGCCAAAATTGAATACATAAATAAAGTTCACTGTCGAACCAACTATAATATTATAGTAGGTAGTTGAAACAAATATTGATAATACACACACGAGTTCTCATCGCACATCTGACATTGGCAGAATTGTCGACACCGGCATCAGTTGCCATAGAGGAAAAAAAAATTAATTGTCTATACACCGCACTCAGATAAATATATAATTTTTGCTTCTATATAACCTAACAGTTTATTTGTTGTCAATTGACTATATTTATATTATTATGGCTTTGTGGTAGTCATGGAAGCTGTATGATTCATATTCGTTTGGTTGCATAAAAGATATACCAGATCTGGAAATCGAACATATGACCAACTACAGACATATGACAAGCTATATTTACAGCTTATCCATACTCCCATTACACCAAAGAGGCGACGAATATTAACAAACGAAAAAAAGTTTAGTTACGAAGTCACAAACCAATATGTATTGTGTAGTAGTAAATAGTACAGCTGAGTATAAATACGCGTGGTAGCAGTTCCGGCTGTAAGTGCTTACCGCTCGTAATGCGGTTAACTGAATCATCTTCAACAATTGAATTTACGAGCGACGCACTGCCAGACAATTGCCGGTCCTTTAAACAACTTAACTATAAATTCTACTCGGCTGCACTTAGGGACTTTCTTCTACTTTAATTCCATATTATTATTGCTCACGGCTTCGACCGCGCGAAATAGTTTTTCCGGGATAAAAGTCCAACTATATATTTAATAAATAAAGAGCACCCTTGAGCCTTCCTCGATAAATAATAAAATAAATAAATAAATAAATACACCCAACAGTCACATACATAGTCCTGACCCCACACTAAGATCGAGTCTTGTGTCGTGGGTATCAGAAACTACGAGAGACTTTTCGGTCTCACAAACACCCAGACCCGAAACAAATATTTGTGGTTCACACAAACATTTGTCTCGGTGCGGGGATCGAACCCGCGGCCTCTCGTTTCACAGGCGGCGTCCAACCAACTGCGCCACGGAGGCTGTCAAAAATGCCTCGATATATGGACTAGCCAACACTATTTTTATTTCTATATTTTCATTTTGGACGGGTAGTTTCCAGGATTAGTACGTCCAACAAACAATTAAGATTTATTTATTAAGTATTCCATAATTCCAAAATGTTCTAAATGGTAGACTGTTGTAAAGGTTAGTTATGACTGCAATATCACCCAGTGGGAATTATAGTTAGTCGATATTGGTACGACAGGTGCTTAACTACTGTAGTCTTGAAGAGTACTATCATCGCCGGGGTCCCTCTAGTTGTACTGCACTGCATTTTTACCAAGCTGTAGTTACATTGTCACGCTACTAACATCTATTATTTTACCTATTTTACAACTATTATTTTATAAACACAAAAACTTCGCGTCGCGTTTTTGACGTCAATGACTTGGAAAAGTAAGTGAATCAACGCCAATTCTGATTTTTTTAATGCCGATTGTAATAGCGCATAACGTCGGATTACCTACTTCTACTAAAATTGTACTTCCCCAATTGAACTATGGTTGTACAGGTACTTAGAGTTCGCTACAATATGTGTCTACCATTTAATTGTAAATGATTGCCAGAAAGACTTGGTAGTTGGTACTCCCCATCGAGCTACCGATTTATATAAATTGAGTTTCATAAATTTGCTTTTATAAGTGGAAAGCTGTCAAGCTCCCTTTTAGGTATCTCGAGAAAGGTCGATAGCGTTGATTCATGTAGTATTTCATTAGTAGTATATTCATTCATACTTAAATCTCAGTACAACTTTACTATATATTATGTAGATGAACGATTGTCATAAAAGAGTGATTCGCGATGACGCAACCAAAAAATATTAACTGATGAAATCGTAATGTCATTGCACAACTGTGTGAAATAACAACAAAGATTTTGCAACTTCAACAAAGAGCAAAAAATATCTCGCCATCCAGGATATACTCGAGAACGCATTGCTTTTAGTAAATTTATTGCGCCGGAGGTGACATGTGGGCCTACTATTATATTAAACCTACAGAATAATATATTTTTTAAAAAGAAAATTAGGAATTATAATCGGTAGAAAAAAATACATTATAATCGGTTGAGTAGATAACGTCTGAAAGCGTAACTAATAAACAAAAAACTCGCACTTCAATGTATACTATTCATTAGTTGCGATTGGAACCAATCGCTTACATCACCTCGTTAAATTAATATTAACAAATACTTACCATTTAAACACTGTGACGGTTCATTCGAAAAATAAATCATATCTATTCTCATTCGTTTTGTCTTATTGTGGTTTGTGCATTTCATTGTGAGCCACATACAATAAGAGAATTTACGTAAATTACCTACTGTTGGTGAAGTCTAGCAAGTCTAGTTATGAATAAATAATAAATACACCCAGTCATATGAACAATTCAATATGAATGTCTTGTGTAGCAGAAGTTAGAAACTACGAGAGGCTATTCGGTCTCACACTTAGAACCGAAACAAATACACAAATAGTTGTCTCGGTGCGACGTTAGAACCTCGTTTCACAGCCGGCGTCTAACCAACTGCGCCGCGGAGGCTGTCTATGCGAGTATTCAATCATTTAATGGTTGCTATTGCTATATTTAGTATTATTCTATCCATTGTTTGTATTGTCCATGTATATAGCTACAAAAGCGTTTGATAGTACTTGTAATGGCTTAAATAATTATGACCTCATTTTACACCGTCGTCAGACACTGGCATCATAAAGCAATAGCTATAAAAACACCTAACGCTTTTTAATATACTTTTCCTCATTAGAAACAAGCGTTATAAAATTATTTACATTGAAACATCATCATCAGGCCTTCTGCATCCACTGCTGGACATAGGCCTCTCCCATAGCACGCCACTCGATCTTCAGCCCATCGTCGCCAACCGCTACCAGCCACCCCACGAATATCGTCGCTCCACCTGGCTGGAGGGCGTCCTATACTACGTTTACCGAGGCGCGGTCTCCACTACACATTGAAACAATATTGACATTTTAACGTATTAGCTCCTGAGTATCAAGTATGCTAACACAGCCTTTTTAAAAGTAGGTAATTAAAAATGATAATTCTAACAAAGTTTCTTGTTAAAATGATTGTGCGTGTGTAAATTAATTGCAAACGAACCATTTAAAAATTATTTGTACAGACAAAAGCACTAAAACATAATTATTGAATCATAAAATAATAAAATTATGTATGTATGCAATTTGATTATCATGTAAAAATCGTAATTTTGGATACCAATCATATATTATCTCAAAATCAAGACGAAACATTAAATTAAAAAAAAGTATTAGTAGTAAATGTTGTGTTTCACAGAATTAACAATAAATTATGTTAGCTCTTATATTAAAAGCTATGTATATTCGTAAAATCTGTATTGGTACATAGCGGCTGTTTGAAATCTGACACAATTGGTAGCGTAAACGGACAATTATCATTATGAATTAGGAAAGAACGGTTACATTTTAACAAAAAACTATAGAAACCATCATGTAAAATTGAATCGCTTTAAATAAATATGGCAAAATACTTATTTAATAATACGCTTGTGTTCCTTAATTTCCTAATGTAAGGGTTAAGTATAAATCAATAAATAATATTACGGTTTCCCATGAAGTTATTACAAGTGATCAGTAGTGATATGACCTTTGCGTAGCGCTAATCTACAGACCGGAATCATTCGTTTTTTAAATGCTATGTACAATACATTATTGCCGTCTTTTTATACAATACGCACATGTTTGATTTAACAACTACATGTTAATTGTCACAGCGTGTAAATTCACAAAGGGTTTACGTTACCACTGTTTGTTTTTGGGTGCATTTGGGTAGATATGCATAATTCACCCATAACAAAAATAAACTAATAAAAACGAAAACAATAAAACCTTAATAAACGAAGTGATGTGAAAAACTTAACACTATGGTGTTATTCTTTTTTGGACGCATTTGATGTTACTCGTGAATAAGACAGCATGAGATAAAGGCATGTAGGAACAACAGCGCGAATTTGAAGGTGTATTATAAAAAAGTAATCACATAAATTAATATTTTGATGTTATGTTAATAATTGGACCGGTATTACGTAATTATTACGTATGAATGTTGGATGTGTTTATGTCCCTCAATCTTATTCCTTTTCATCATCATACTCTTAAGCTACAGGAAGCTCAATGGTGGACATAGATTTCCCTCTAAGATATCCTAAACGATCAGTTGGATGGGGCCTGCATCCAGCGACTCTATGACACTTTTTTCCTTCCGTGGTTATTTTGTATATTATATTCTTTACTTATTTACGTGTGTATTTTTGCACAGATGCGTGGTTCCGGAGTGCGAGTGGTCGAACAGCACGGTGTACAGTCCGGCGTGGGTAGACAGTGCGCTGCCGGCGGCGGGTCGCGAGCGGCGCTGCATGCGTCGAGCGCCTCTCTACGACCCGCCTTGCGCCGAGGACACGCCCTTTAGCGAAGAGCTGCAGACCTGCGACCACTGGCTGTACGGCGCCAACAACACTATCGTCGCTGAGGTAACTATTCAGTCTCTCTGTCTCTCACTCTGTAACACACAATCACACACTGTCTGACACAATGAGACTTAACATCTTTCGTCTTAGGGCCATCCTGAGGTGCAGTGGAATTCCAAGCATTGCTTTGCTTGGAATTCATTGTGTTGTTTAATTTTGCTACTGTCCATGAGCGATCGTATCGCTTACCAGGCGAATACCTTGCTCGTGAATCTCTGCATTGACCTGACAGAACCGGACTGCATCTTGCTTCCTGAAACCTTAACTAGGTCCTTCGTATATTTTGTAGGTAAAAATTAGTAATCATTTATTTAATGATAAAATGGTAGAGCCTTATTGTAGTTACTATTACTATAGAAATGGGTCTGCTCAACCAAGGAGGTGCATTTATATAGAAAACTGAAGTGCAGCGACAGCTTTGCTGTCCTGTTTCGTTCTGCGTGTGAGATTATCAGAGGTCCAATATGAATTGGACCGGCCTGCAACGGTGCTACTCGGAAATAAATTATAGCAATACATCTTCCAGTTTAAAGAGTAAACGCATTCATTATACAAATGACAATTCTATTAATATGTTCGCGAGCGGAACGCAAAATAAATATAACCGTGTATAATGACTTACACGAATCGTTCACGTGAGCTATGTGCACCATGACATTTGTAGTGTGCTCGACCAAGCGGAACCATTGCTTTGCAGTGCCATGGAAAAATACGCATGAAATACATATAGTTATCTATAAATGTAGTCTTTATATAACTCTGCCGCCAAATATACTAGATAAAATCAAAGCATAAATGATTAGCAAATTGTAGGGCAGTGTTTATATTAGAAACAGGATCATTTACAGCTAGCCTGGAATAGGCGTATTATTAAATGAAGATCGTAAGTAGAAGGAGGGGTTAGATAGAATACCAACTAATGTAAAATAGATGAGAATGGGGATCAGTAAAAATTAAGATTAGAGACGTGTTACATTAGGGCGCTATCGGATTTGTCGCCAAGTGACGCGCGGAGGCAGTAAGGTATGGAGCGCTTTAGTTGCACAGCACTTGACAAAGTTGATGCCACCTTAAAAGGTTTAAGCCCAGCAGGCGATGACGATGATGACGCTGACACAACCCGGTGGCCTATAAGACAAGAATGATGTCGGCAACAAGCCTCTGCACGTGTTGCCGCCGATGATGTGTTGGCGGCATGTCGGCGACGCAAGCGCTCAGCTCAGTTGTCTGGTGACATTCAACGTCATGAGTGAAGTGGCCTACTAGCCAGCCGACCAAAAGTTGCCCACATAGGTCGGCGGGTCGGCGGCTTCGGTGTGTAGTGCGCTTTAAATATAAAGGTACTATAAAGGTACCTATTGAGATCTATAATAAATTTCAGGAAATATAAATATACAAAATACAAACTAGCAGGTACAAGCAATCTCTCGCAATTCGACGCACAATCCTCAACGAAATGATCTCATTCGATGGTCAAGGCCGCCAATAGACAATACATCACAGTGACAATCTATTCCAACTCGAATAGTGCGTGTGATGAGTTCCAACTAGCGGAACTGCGGTTAGAGCCGAGGCCAGCGAGGTATCTGGGAGGAAAACTAAAAACTAGGCAACAATGCAATGTGCGGATGTCTTGTCAATGTTATGGTCGAATTGTATTTATTGATCGCGTTCTTTTGTTATTTCACCTTAATCACTAATTGCAATTGTCTTTCCTTTTGTATTTTTTTCTTTTGATTTTTAATGCAATTAAGCAGTTATTTTTATATTTACAGTACCTATATTGTAAAGCTTAAAGGTATCCTTGGTGAAGGTTTTTCCGTGGCGGACTGATGATGATATTTTAAGGTGTTCTTACAATAGTTGAACGTATGTAATGATCATATACTGAGATCCGCGGAGTGCGTGGTCGTAGTCACGAAAGTGTCCATATAATCGGACATTATTATCGGAATATTTCTGGGTGATAACGTGTCTGGGCAGTGAGATAACAACACAACGGCGCCCTCTATTGTCTGGTAAAAGAGGGTTGGAGAGTAATGTGACCCCGGTACTCCAAGTTCCAGGCATTACGACGCATTTTCGAAGTGACAAATGAATATTACATACATACTTACATAAACTTGCGCCTTTTTCCCAGAAGGGGTAGGCAGAGGCGCAAACAAGACAATCACATTTCGCCTTGTATGTTCCGTCACACGACGTGATAGGGGGCGAGCCTATCGCCATATCGGGCACAAATTCCCGACTCCGGGATGGCAATAAATAGAAAAATCCAATATCACTGCCCGACCCAGGATTTGAAATCGTACCGTAGTACAACTACGCCACTCAGACACAAATGAATATTCTATGTATGTAACTTATGTTTAAGCTTAGCGTCTTTCTGAAGTCCATTGTTTTTATATGTTACCCATATTCAACTTCTTTATTTAGGTCTAGGTAATACAATTCAAATATTTTAAATAGTATTACACGAGAGGATCAGAATATTATACTACACGTTTTTACGTGTTTGATATTCGCAATCTCCTTCACGCCATTTTTTTATAAGACTGGTAGAGCCGCAGACGAGCCTCCCCGTTGGTATTAAGTAGATTCACTAAGCCATGCTATACCAAGCTATAGCGACACAACCACGCGAAACACCAAGCACATACACCTTAGATGTTACTCTCCTGTATTTTGCAATTTATTAATAGGTGTTTTTCATTACTTTTTAATGCTTTTAAATGCTTATTACGACAATTTTGACGAATACAGTAAGTTCAAACCTTCCGAACACTAAGATAATCAAATCAGAGCAGTTTGAAATTTTCAGAGTTTCTTTAGAATACTTTAAGGTTGAAAAGTTACCGACGATATCCTTCGTTTGTTTCTTTTATCCAAAGATATGCAGTGTTTTCCGAATATCCATAAATAACCGTCTTTTTACCTTTTTTTCAGTCAACAATTTTACTTAGAAATACTGTTTATTATCATAAGACTTTAATACCATCTTAAAGAACATGTTTTGAACTTACTCAAATTCTGATTTTGTTTTCCCCATGATTGATATTCATGGAGTAATCCAATGTCAAAGTGTGATAGGCCATTTTTAATTTGATTTACCATAAGTCAGCTCCAAATCATGTCACGGAGATTTCTGGTATATCAAATTAAATTCAATTAAATTATCTACGGGAATTTTATAATGATGTCACCAAAAAAACACTACCTAAGTAAATGCACGATTTTGAAAACCAGAAAAAAATTGGATTTTTTTTTCTGGTTGGTTTTCTTATTATTGCTTATCAACTTAGCGAGGAATCAAGAAATAGAGCACAGTTCTGCAAAATAGACATATCAAGCTTCCAAGTTTTAGTTTCCGAATTTCTTAACAATCAATTTTCTCCAAGATACAGACTCTCAAAAAACACCAAAAAAAATTGATCAAAAAAAATATCCTTTAATTTTAGTGCGTAGTATATATTTAAATCATGTTTTGATATTGCCGAGTCTCTTAACAAAATATGTTTTCCCATCGTGGCGTATTTTCAAAGCTTACGTCACTGTGAAACCACCTTCAAAGACAAGTATGTATAGAACATCGTAATATTTTTGCAACAGGTTTCCGCTTCGATGCTTCCGAATAATACTCCAACATAAACATAATGACTAGAATTACCTCATAGTCACAAAATATGTGATGTGACTAAACTTATTTCATAACATCCCTCCCCTCCGTGTAGAATATGACTGTAGTTAGATTGCTGTAAAGATTATCATACAGCATAAAAATCTATTCATTTATTAGGATCGGATGTTGTTTGATGTTGATGTTTGAATTATATAGCTCGAATTATGTACTTAAACACACAATAAATCCATCGAACCTAAAAAATACATAGAATAAAATGTAAATAAGTTAAAAAATTTAAATGCATTGAATAGTGATGTGGTAACTGCAGATATTAGATTATTAACGAATATTACACAAAATATCGTGGGAGCCGTAATCGATTATATTAAAGATGCAATTCCTCGAGCGTGACTTTGTGAATGGCATGCGAAATATGTTTATAATTATTATGCTATTTCAAAACATTTTTTATCGATTCTTACTAATCATATTATTTTAGAATGTAACGTTTAATTTTTTCTATCAAATCCTAGTAACGCCATCTGTTGGTTTGATTAGGAAGTATGATTCGAGCGCCAGCGATTAATTGTAGTTTGTAACAAAATATGAAAAATGTCACAGCCACAATGTTCTATTGATTATAGTACTTTATAATTGTCCCAATAAAGTAATTCGTCTTATCGCTCCGTTTGGGCTGGGAACATAAGAGGGAAGATAAGAAGATATAGGAAAAACATATTTTGGTAGAGTTTTTCACTCGTGTTATGAGTTTTCTGCGAATAATCGATTTTAATGGTCTTCGGATTATTGCTTTGGCGTTTATTTGTGGGTTAGCGAATAATTGCGTAATTCTGCGGTAAAATTAGACTATCCAGTTTATTTCAAAGGAGAGTTGTTATATAGTAGTTAGTTTTGACTATTAATATGTTGGTTCGATGGTTATGGCATCATTTTCTCTTGTGTGAATATTCTCAATACACCTAGACTTTTAAATATTCTATTACAAATTTTATGATTTACGTTCGCTAGATAATTAATTAAAATAATTCGTATAAAAATGCGTTAATATTTGTTATGAGAACACTGTAATAATGTGTTATGTGTCAGCTCTTATTAAAAAATGAAAATTATAAACTCGCCTTCCGATGAGCCAGGGGAAGCAAGAAGGTGTACCTGGATGTATAAAATTTGTTCGCTGTACATGTCGGTTGTAATACGAAATAATAGCAACTAGGAAGAAGTAAATACTTTGATATTATTGCATGCTGAAGATTAAGTAAATATCTTTCTTTTCCGCTTCCCGCGAACCTATAGGGCAAGATCCTTGCTGACCGCGGCGACTCGGCGACCTCCGCGGGTGAAGAACCCGCTCTACTGAAAGTTCATGGATATTGTACCGAAACATCTGTTCTTCCGACCCGTGCATTTACGTTCTGTTCTCACACAGTAAGCTTAAGTAGGGATAAAAGTTTTTTATCATTAAACAAATTGAATGCAACTGTTAGACTACATAACTTTTCTGTTAAAATAAATAACTTCTGAACTTCATTAGATGTAGTGTCTGCGTGTTTCCATCCTCAATGGTGACGTCCTGGGTTCGAATTTTCGTTTAGAAATTTACTTAGTATGAGATTACCGGTTTAAATTTTAATATAATGCTTGGGACAGGAATTTGTGATTGGCACGGGGAATAGTTATAAATTATTAATTATAAATAACCTATGGGTGGCACTGGTGGCCTCTGGCCCTTCGGGGCTTTATGCATGAGCTAATTTTAGCAAATTAATTTTTAATTAAAATTCGCAACTCAATTACAGTCTAATTTGTCATTCATAAATGTGATTTGACAGCGGAATGTATCACGTATAATATCTTGGTGGTATATTGACAGATCTCATTACCAGCTAATGAAGTGTTAGCGACAAGTGTGGCGCCCCTGACACACATCCACTGTCTGGTGTGTACACAATGGCGTGCGCCCACTGGCATCCCGTGACTTATGAACTCAGTTATACAATACTTCATCTTTTAATTTGTAGTTTCATTTTTAATTGATATTCTATTTAGAGTGCAATTTTTTAATCTTTTATTTTAATTGCGTTCAGAAATTAAATATTGACTCAGCACTATAACAATGGCCCTTTACATAAGGAAAAGTCTCTGGAATTCCCAGCTATCGTAAGTAGAAAGTTTAACGCATCATTTAGTACTTCGGAATGTCCATCGCAAATATCTCAATAATATTGTTATGTTAGTATGTATACAGCGTTGGTATAGTATAATCGGTACACCAGCCAAAACTGCTGGATCGCCCTGGAAGAGATTACGACAGCGTTTACTATATGTCATCGTCAAAACAGCAAAAGCTTATTTTTCATTTCCGACCACATTATGGAACGTCAAATCTTGTCTTACCTTCTACCACTTATCTTAATATTTAAGTTCACCATCTTATATCAGTATTTGTTTCAGTTCAATTTGGCATGTCAAGAATGGAAGAGGACACTAGTGGGCACCATTCACAATATCGGCATGCTGGTGTCGCTGCCCATCTTCGGATACATATCCGATCAGTGAGACTATTTTTTTATTGGATATATATATATGTTTACAGCCGATAAAAGCCAGTCCACTTGGCTAATTCAATAGAATCCAATAATATCATCAAACAAATTCTGCGTCACGGGTTTTCGATGAGTAATTTTGGTGTCTGTATTATAAATTATCCGAACTTTAAAGAACATTAATTATATTTTGTAATAGTCTATGAGATATCTCGTAAATTTTTTTTAAGCATACCAGCGCTTTGGTTTGAGAACGTATAATATATACAATTAGGTTACAGTCTCAATTATTTTTATTTTGCACTTAGTTCTTCGGCCTGGACCATTCCTTCAACCAGCGTTGCATTTAGCATTTACTAGGAGTTAACTTTTGAATTACATCAAAATAACACTTTAGCATTTATTAAGAGTCCAGTTTTAAATTGCACGTAAACGTCATAATAATCTTGACATCAATTCCTTTCAGTTGGGGTCGGAAACGCGCTCTGATCCTGAGTTGCACGCTGGTGGGTGTGATCGGATCACTAAAGGCCTTTTCTATCAACTACGAGATGTACGTTATCGTGGAGTTCCTCGAAACTGTGGCCGGTGCCAGCGCATTCCCTGCCGCTTACATTCTCAGTAAGTTCATTATAAATATAACACTGTAACTGCCTAGCTTTAGAGTCTTATAACCAAGGATATTTTTTTACAGTATGCGCTTTGCGCCAACTTAAATAATAATAATTATATCGCCGTAGGGGTTTTATATATGTTGCAAAATTTAGTCATCAGATTAATACAATATTCCAGTACTGACTTTCTTTCATTCCATGATATTCATCAAATTTTATTGTATTCATGGCAGATATAGACGTAAGGTTCGAAGTGTTTGTCTCCATACGTAATGATAAGTTTAAAACATAAAGTTTCAATAAATACTCTTTATTTTCTAGCAATCGAGCTGCTCGGCCAAGACAAGCGAGTTCTCACAACGGCATTCCTCGGAATAATGTTGGTGATAGGTGGAATTGCCTTCGCATTGCTTGCCAAGGCCTTCCAGTACTGGCGGACGTTCATCCTCGTCGCCTATCCTCCTTCGCTGCTTTTCCTCACTTATATATACTTGTTACCGGAGAGTATAAGATGGTTGCTGTCGCAGGGGAGGAAAGAAGAAGCTGTAGAGATCATAATGAAAGCCGCGAAGCTGAACAACGTGACTTTATCAGATGAGACGATGAAACAGTTATCAGAGGAGAAAATAAAACCAATGGAGGAGAAGAAAGACAACAATGAGGGAGAAGGGCTGTGGATACAAGTGATAAAGTCGCCGATCATAATGACGCGGCTTGCAATCTGTTCGTGGTGGTGGATTACTTGCACGTTCGTGTTCTACGGGTTGGCGATCAACTCGGTATCTCTAGCGGGTGATAAATATACTAACTATATGCTGGTGGTGAGCGTGGAGGTGATCGCAGTAGTCGCCAACGCGCTGGTGCTAGACCGCATCGGCCGCAAGAAGACGCTGCTCTTCGCTTACGTCGTCTGCGGGATCGCCTGTGTCGCTATACCATTCGTGCCAAACAGTGAGTATTAGCGTACTTATTAAAACTAAACGAAATGTACTAAATCTTATAGATATTGACGTACAAGTGCCTCGATTGCGCACTCAACAATCACTATGTGCTAGTGTCTGGAATTGAATGTTCGTAGTATATTTATCTTATCGTTGCATTAGAGTTTTCAACGGGCCGTCGATGAGTATTTAGAGCGCTCGACCTCGCCACACTCTTGTCCGCAATGTTACAAGTAGTCACCTTGTCCGAGTTCAGATCGAACCGCCAAATACCTTTCATAGTTACGCTTGAGTAACGTTAGCAAAAGGTGTGTCGTATAATAATAGTGCTTCACACACAACCATTTCAATTAACCATTATTCAAAACATGCAATCAGCTGTAGTAAAATTTGAATTTATGATGATTAAGCAACCACGATAATTTCAATAGGTCTAACATGTCCCTGAAACCTAATTAGATGTTTGTAATATATGCCGCAAAATGTCTAAATAGGTTAATTCTAATGAAATTATCATACCAATGATTTTAGAAGGACATAAAAAGAAAGGTTTCTTGAAAGTTTGCTTACAACCAAAATGACTATTCCCTAACTTTAAGACGTAATAAAATATAATAAGTAATTTTTTTCCATTATTTAAAAAATAAGTAGGTATATTGCACAATCTTCTCATAGATGTGGTTACGAGCAGGCAGATAAAGTAGACACTAAATAAATTCTCGCAACGTTAACCTTTTTTCTTTGCATAATATTGTCCTCATAGAAGATGAGGTTTGTCTGGTGGCAGCTAATGTGCGTTTGGTTTTCAGCGATGGCGTGGTTGGCGACGCTACTGTACCTGATTGGCAAGATCGCGATCACGCAAGCTTTCAGCGGCATCTACATGTACACGTCGGAGCTGTTCCCCACGCACGCGCGGCACTCGCTGCTCGGCTTCTGTTCCATGGTGGGACGAGTCGGATCTATTGTCGCGCCACAGATGCCGCTGCTGGTAAGACTGGTCTTCTTTCTTTTTCTTTGCTCACTTGTTGATTAGTTCTTGTTTGTGTCCACTTTCATAACCAATCTCTTTCATATTGAAAGTACTTTTTTGGGAGAAATTAGTTCTTGAGCCCTCTCTGATGACTTTAAGACAGCGCTAAATTAGATGACATTGTGCCTGTAATGTTGAGGCCCAGGTTTGATTTAGCTTGGTGAACTGCATTACTCACTTGATGTTTTTATAATAATAGCCTTTGTTTAAAGTTTTATGTGCAGAAAGTTACGCGCTGGAGGATACGATAGTACCTAACCAAAACTAACCGAGACCTACGCAAGTATCTCGTGTTAAACAGCGTACTCAAGGTATATACAGTGACGAGAAAGCACGTGTACTATTAATAAAGCCAATATTTAAAATGATGGTAGGTTCTCATAACAAGCAAGGTGCTACTCTTTCATTGGACACGATCGTAAAATAAAAATAGCATTTATGGTTTACCTGAGGCTGTAATCATTGGTGCTGACATCAAGTCGATACGTCAAACGACATAAGTGATACGGTAATGTCATGTCACGGTGTAATTGCTGGCTCGTTGACAACTAGTAATTGGACACATCCGCCCGACATTGAAGCCGGACAAAAACTTCCTCGTCATCTTCATCTAGTCACGAGCTCTGTCCTGTTATCTTGAAATGCTAAGAAGTTTTTTATGGCCCTCTTGTATGCTACATAAATGTTCCGGAAAAGTCAACGTCTCATTTTTTATCCACATTTAGATCTTAATAGTGTAGTAAAGTAATGTTTTACAATATTTCATTACTCCAGTTTTGTTCATTGATACCCACTCGAGTTCCAATAAATATTTCTTGTTTATCATGAAAACTTTATGAAAAATAATTTGCGCTTTAAATTTCATTTGAAGCTTAAATAATTACTTATACAAATAGTAGTATATCTTTTGGTTTTCTAAAGTCGCAAGCCCCTTTTACCAGACCGCTCTGAAAACATATTACATATAACGCCTTTGACATGATAATAACCGTAGAAAACATCCCTACCCAAAAACCTCTAACAGATTTGATGTACGTTTTGCAGGCGATATACGTAGACTGGTTGCCATCAGTACTATTCGGGTCGACGGCGCTGGTGGCGGGCGCGCTGATGCTGACCACGCCGGAGACGCTGCACACGCGCCTGCCCGACACCATCAGGGAGGCCGAGCAGCTGGCGCGCCAGCACCAGCAGCCGGACAAGACGGACAAGACAGACGACATGCAGATGACTAGGAACTTGTAGATGTTAAGATTAGATCTAGCACGAACATCAAAGTGACATCATTGGAAAGAAACTATCAACCCAGGGAGGCTACAACAATGAACGATATTCGATTTCGATATTGCGATTCCTCGTGTTAAAACCTTCTTCTTGTGTTTTTGTTTTCATCTCGATTGTTAAACCAGTCAACAGTATTGACAAGTGTAGCGTAGAGAATATTCATCAACATGATAGCAAAACGAAGTCACTAGGAGTAGATTGCAATACGAAGAATCGCAAGATTCATCGAATATCGTGTTTTGTGGTAGCCCCCCTGTATATCTATCTGACTATCCTATCGATCATAAAGGGGCTTTGTACCTTGCAGAAGGATGTATATGGGCAGATAATACTAAAGTTGAAAAGATAATTACATACTCCTCATACTACAAAAGATGGATTTTGATACAATCTTTGTACAGTATTGTGGTGTCCGTGCTCTAGCTACTTTGCTGTTGGAGTGAGAATGAAATTACTACTTGATAAGCCATATCTATAACTTAAGTTGATATTTTTATAAAATATATGTATTATTTTTAATTTCCTATATATATCGGTATGCTAATTCTGTCGAATGATGATCATTTGATCGTATTCTTAATGTAATGTTTCGTTATTGCAAGCATCGTGATTTGTGTACTGCAAGTAATAAAAGTTCGAATTATTTGTAATTTTGCACAAAATATACTTATACATATAGTTATTTGGTATTTATTAAGAAATGTGAAGAAATTCATAAGCTATATTTTAATAATATTTTAGTACAATTAGTGCCTTATCGAGTGATATAATAAATTTGGAATATGCAAATATATCTACATTCCATAGAATAATAATTAAGATAACTTGGCAGCGTAGGACGTCCACCCACAAGATGGTCAGACGACCTGGTAAAGGTGGCGGGACGTCGCTGGATGCTGCCTCCAACAGGGCACTGTGGAAATCATTGGGAGAGGCCTATGTTCAGCAGTGGACGTCCTTTGGCTGATGGATGGATGGATGGTTGTGTCTCAATGTCTTCCAAAATAAACTAGTAAAACAATGTAATAGATAGTTGATAATGACGAATAATAATTTTACGTATAATATACGTATAATATATATACGTATACTAATGTTAAAGAAGTCCGAAAGAAGCGACTGTAATCAGTAATGTTTATAAGCAGTTTATATTACAATTTTACCACCGCATTAAGCGATGAACGGCCTTATTCATAGACAGTTTTAAAAACTATTTTAGATATCGATGTTTTTGTCTTTTTCGCTCAAACTGAATTCAAAAGTCGTTTGAAAAGGAAAAAGCATTCGATTCCTGTTCGATATTGAGCAATAGCTACACATTCTTAATATTACTAGTTAGCCTAATAATTATTAGTTTAATAAAAATAATTGCGATTACAGTAGTAAATTCAGTTGATCTGAATAATTCGCGTTTCTCTCCGACGCCATATAATTGATGATGTATTCCGAGCATTAGTTCTGCTCACTGCAACACGTGTTCCTAGTTTACAATAGTGTTTGACAAATGTGTGGCGCCTGTTGCTTGCCGCCTTCCGCACCACGCGCCAACACTTGTGATGTCTAAACTAATGTGTATTACTATTTATAAATATTTATACATTAATGTGATATTTGCCGGTAAAAATTATACCGCTATATACAAACCGGGTATATCAAGACTGCGACCGAAAACGAAGCCAGGTGGTAGTATTAGTGACTTCAGACACAATGCAAGTAAAAATTTCGCAAAAAAAATCGTCAACTTTTTTTTGCAATTTTTTACTTATCGTCATATTTGGCTGATATATACATAGTTTTCCTAAAATAAAGATGTACACCTCTTTATTTTTAAACTCGCAATTGTACCTAAGGGTTTAAATTAGTATTTCCGCAAAAACTAGGTATTTACCACCTAAACACGATGATTTTTAAAAAATTCTAAAAAAAATATCTGTCACTGCTTTGGCGAAATCTTTATTTGCATTGTGTCTGTAACCACTAAAACTACCACCCGGCTTCGTTTTCGGTAGCAGTCTTGATATACCCGGTATATTTATTTATTAGTATTACAATAAAGCGTAACCGTTTCGCCATCATCAACTGTATGAAATATTGCCTCTTATTGTAATTTGTTGTAAATTTTATTGCGATCATGTTTATTTGTACTCAGATTTATAGTGGTTTGATTTTTACCAAACGTTTATAATAAGCATTCCCGCGGTGATAAATTCCGCGCGATATATTTTCGTAAGTGGAGCGCACGTTTACAAATAACTGTAGTAGTTAGTACGTATTTAATTTTGTAAGGTGTACATATTATAAATTATACAACTAATTTGTTTTTTATTTGATTCGTGATTAATTGTCGACGAAAAGTAGTTTGAGCTTGTACAGGTAGATGGAGCTCTTGTGAAGTTCAACAATCTAAAAAATTTTAACTTTCCACTATTTTGAATACCATAGTCTATTTTTTATTTATTAATAATATATATGAATGCGTTCGTGTGTGGCGAATTGAGATGATATATTGAAATTGCGAGTGTATTTCGGTTGAGTCGGCCATCCCGAGTGGCGTGAATATCGACCATGTGCCACCGGAAGTCGTTTCTCATAAATAAAATCTAAAGCGCGCACTACGTCCGATCATAAATTTCGATATACGAAATCGTAAATTCTAGATCAGTTAGAAAAAGTAAATATTTTATATATTCAAGCAAATTACTCGTATTTTGTCGCAATAACAATATCTGCAATTTAATAGATACCGGCAGAGATTACAAAAAGCTTTTTTGCAATATGTTTCGATGTAAAACTTTTGTACACTTTTTGTACTCGAAGGTGCTGCAAAATATACTAAATAATAGAATGAAATATCCTCGTGTCATTCTGCATTTTATAATATTTTATACTTTTATGTTCTATATTAATATATGGCTGGCGGCAAGCGTTACACTTCACGTCAAGACTGGTCGGAAGTCGACCACGGATTTCATACCTCCACTGGAGCTGTTATGTAAAGTTGTTGTTAAACAAGATATATTTTATGAAAGAGTTCTTGATAAAGAATCGAACACCAAGAAATAATCTGGTGATAGTCGATTATTAAAATCCCCCCATGTTTCAATCGCCGTACAAAATAATGAAATGTTTATCATAGTGTTGCATGAACATTCATTGTCGTGTTTCGGTTTCAATCGGTATATTCGGTTCTAACCAGGGGGATTCCTATTGCAAGTGCAGTGCATTGCAAAGAGTACAGTACAAAGTGCATTGTACATTGTCGTGATTTGCTACTACCACTTATTTATTTTAATTGATCGAAAAGCTTAACGTTTTGTTTTAACGTGGCATCAGTTAACTGTGCTGTTGAGGTATATTACATTTTATTCCAATAATTTGTATGTAATTCCCAAGAAGAATCGACAGTAAGCTTGACAGTTAGTACTTGCTTTGCAGCATCGAAAAGACTAATCATGAAATATAAATCCTATATAAATGATGGGGTTCAGGCGAACCTTGGCTTGCGACAGACTATTCCGTAGACGTGGAATAGCGGTACACATAAACGTTAATTATAAATGTGGGTTAGTTCTATTTAGAGGTGCGCAGTTCATGAATGGTGGTCGGACGCAGACGTGGCGCGGCGGGCGAGGCACTGGCTCGCTACTCCGACTAGTATCAAGGATATTGTGGTGAAAACCCGATAAATATTCATATATTTATATCGCACCTTTAATTATTATTTATGCCCATATTGAGTTCGGGTGAATATTTCAGTGTTTCTTTTCTAAATTGACAATTTAATAAAAAGAGTATTTTTTTTGCATTAATCGGGTTTGTCATTACACCCTCCAATGTGTGTTCAGAGTGGTACTTCAACATGAGTTGAGAGAACGCGCGAGGATATGCACATTTGTAGTTGGTGTTGTGCGATGTGTGTGGATACTACTGTGGTGTGTGATGTGGTTTCCACGGTGATGTGTGCGCAGTGCAGGTGATAGTGGTGTGATCGGCAGTGATGTCTCGGAGGGAGGCTCGCGCCGAGCGCGGGGAGTACCCGCTGCCCCCGCCCAGCAAGTGCGCCAAAGTTAGTACCTATCTTAAAAAACTTCTATTTTGTTAGTACTTCAGTATTCTACAATGTAGTTGTTATAGGTTTGACTGTGGACTCCACCGCTTTTCTATGTTTTTCATTCTTCAGTCGCAGGAAATTGAATAGATGCCTCTCTCAAGAACTTCCACAGTGACCTGTTAGAAGTGATCTGCATCTAGCGATACCAGTTCGAGAGGCAATAAAATACGACAATAAAATATGACATTAATAGTTAATTATCAAATATACTGCATTTACTGGATGATCGGCATTGTTTCCGATTTTCTCTTAGTTACCATCAAATCAGAGTTTTCAGTTTTCTGAGTTAGATTTCGTGGGTTCAATCCCCGCACGGATAAATATTTGTACAGGTATTAATGCAAAGTCTAGGTTTTTGTGTATGGAAAATTCGTGTTCTAAACATACTCAAGGATAAGGAGAAAATCAATTATGGAGCAATATGCTAAAATATAAATACCAACAATATAAAACAATGCAGGTCAGCTGTTGTTTAGCTGGATAGAATAATCTTCCCCGGGCAGCGACCCCGCGCTTAGCGGTGGAGAAACATGATATTTGCCAGTTTGAGAAAATCAGGTATTGACCAGGCTGCCATGACTTTTCAACCGGCGGTAGGTAGCCAGGATATTCTATATAAATAGCACAGTACACCAGTGCATTGTTTTCCCTTTGTAATGCCAGAAACATAGAAAATACTTTCCCACAAGCGGCATAAATATTTGAGAGCCTTACAATCAGCGATTAGCAATAGCGAAAGACACAAAATAAATGCTTTATAATTATTGCAATGAATGGCGAGACGAGCATGCCATTCGCCTGATGGTAAACGATACGACCAATCATGGGCATCAGCAAAACCAAACAACACCATGAATTACAAAGCAATGCTTGGCATTCCACTACGCTATTAGTTACTCTGGCTAAAATGTCCTTCAAAGGGGAATATAACAATGCATTTACACTTTTATTTAGCGGGAGAAATAGACAATGCGGTGGTACCTACATATGAGAGACCACCACTAAAATGTAATAAATAAAAGTGAATATACATGTATGTGAGTGTTGTTCCAGTTCCTGTACTACACGTGGAAGCTGTGCTCGGTGGTGTTCTCGCACTTCGTGATGATCAGCCTCGTGGTGGCCTACTGCATCCTCGGCGCCGTCACCTTCGAGCGCCTCGAGGCCAACCACGAACGAGAGGTGAGCTCCTCACATGCTCTCTCACAACGGAGTACCATGCGGTGTGCATGGCGGTCGATATACGAGGGCTCTACGGCTTTTGAGTCTTTGGATATCTCACTTATAGAAAGAAATGCAATAGATAACGGTCATTTTCTGTGAGGCAGTTGTATCACCCCGGTTGAGCTGAGCCATTTGTGTTGTATCTTTAACGAGCGACAGTAAGAGTGCACTAATGTCAGTTGTTAGATGTGTATGATTTATGAGTATCATGCCATAAAAAATAATTTCTGAAGCTTATAAAAAACATTTTTCTTTGTTATCTCACAATTTATTACAAGGTAGCTATAAAATATAATAAATATTACGTCGTATAATTATATTAAATTAAAAATACTTTTTCGACGAGCGTGTCGAGATAACAAAGTCTCGTCCCACGTCGACTCAATAAATAATACTGACATGTAGACTTTACGCCGTTTGTCAAAACTAAATGTCAGAATGTGTGTGTGGCAGCGACGCGACGCGACGTGACGGTGACTTATAAACCGGCCACAGTAGAAAAAAGACTGACACATTAATCCGGTGCGACGCGTACTATTATTTTCCTCGTGATCGAAGTCATTTCTGGACCCATTTTGATCACTTGCCTACTACGTATCTCTTTAGCAATACGCTTGTTACGACGTGAGACGACGGATTGGTTTCCAAGTTTTGTTCGGTTAATCATATTGCTGGAGGTTTAATACTTTCCTTCTCTCGTTATTTTTCTCATCATTTTGGGCTCTAGGAGCCAAGTGTCGTAGATTTTATGGCCAGCGATAATCGCTTACTATCAGATGAGCTGTTTTCTAGTTTGCCGCAACGAAAAATACAGCGTCGCGTTCATTTGTGACGGCCCTAAACCTCGCCGAAATAAAGCTCGTAATTTACACGCACGTTCCATCTTTAATGACTGCCCCAAGTCTTTGATAAACGACTTGTGCTAAAAAATTACAACCTGGACTTCGGCTGTTTCTACGTTTTATTGTTCGCGGAAAACGTAATTGCAAGGTGTGACGGGTGTATTTGTTTTTTTTAACTATATTAAATACTAGCTTCTGACCGCAAAGTTCGTCTGCGTGGTGAACTTTATTTGAAATTGGCTTTATTTAGAATTTCCTATCCCGTTATATCCCGCCTGTCCCGTCTCATTCTCACTCAAGGCATTTAATCCAGTCCCATCGCATCCCTATGAGTATAAAAAGTAACAAATATATCGGAATTCCTTCCTTATCCCACGAGATTACTAAATATTTCGGGATAAAAAGTAGCCTAAGTATTAATCCAGGGTGTCAGCTTCCTCCATACCAAATTTCATCGAAATCCGATAAACTATTTCTGGGTTCTATTACGTTAATACAGACCCCCCATATCAGTTTTTCTCATTTATATTCCATGTACAGATATCGATCGGTTACAAATTTATTATATGTATAGATGTTGTATGAAAGCTAACATAACAATAAGGTTATGTAAATTATGCTACACACATTTAGAATTCCGTAATGAGACCTATAACCTTTTAGTCATCTATGTACACAAGTAGTCGATTTTGGTACATATCTAAAATAAACTTACGGCTAAAATAGATTTGGGGTGTATTAATTATGAGTGTGCAAGTCCACATGTTTCTTGTAAAATACAAGGCGTGGGTTGCTACCAGGGAAATCTCTGCCTACCCCTTTTCGGAAAAATTTGAAAGCGTGAGTTTATGTATGTATGTCATGTATCTTGTAATCAAAATTCAATATCGGTAAAAAACATTTTAATCGTTTATCAGAACGCCTGATTCTACCTGAAAATGTAGCTCTACCCAGGCGACACTGTATTTCCCGTTTGGTACTCACAGGGCAAGCCGAGCCAAAGTCAACATTCTGCGTTAACTTCGATATTAACGTTAGATCCATCCATAGCAACGCATTTAAACAAGTGTTAATTCAAAATAAACCGACACACGTGGTAATAATAATGAGGCGCCGGCCCGATGAGCAAAGCTGATGATGGCAACTTTTCACTCCGCTGTCAATCAATCAGCGGGCGGCGCGAATGAGGTGTTTATTTGAGCGTTTTCTCAACGTTTCAACTGGAAGGAATTACAGAATAAATGTGGGAAACGACTTCATTCGTGTAAATATTTTTGCTTTTGTTTTTTAAAGGTTACTATAGCTGCTCGGGTGAATTCATCGGCATTCAAATAACTATTGTTATTGTTTTAATTTAATATGTATTCATTTCGAAGAACAATACGTTTGTGAAAATATTATACATACCTATATTAAACTTGGCGTTTTTCTTTATTGCATAGGTGAGGCATATAAGTTAATATCTAATATCACCTCACTGAAAGAAACACTACATCAAAGTCGTAGGTTTACGCCAGTTGTCCGCAAGATATTGGTACCACATTAGTGAAGTCGGTTCATTTTTAAAAATGTCCAAAGTGACTGAGGTGTTGCTCTATACTTCTCATCTGACGTATTTTAATTTTAAATGGGACTCACCATAATTTCAACCTTGTCTATTTATTCACCATGGTTTAATAGTCCCCATAAACAACGTATATTTAAACTAGGATGGTCCATTGATTTGATACAATTCTTTTGTTAGTTTAGCAAATAATTATCAACATTCCGTTTAAAGCTGAAAAACATAAATTATCTCGCGGTATTTCGGATATTTTCCAGTGAAATTATTAAGCTAAATCTATCGCCTCTGTTAGTATTACGTTATTGCCAACAAGATTAACGGCAGTTAAACAGAATAGAGCGTTTTAATAGTGAGATTTGATAGTACTTTAACATAACAAAATATACTTGATTCATAGTAACATTTTAATCTGATTAATATGCAGTAAAAAACTTTTCTAGAACCTTCGTTTGTAGATTTTATTTGGCATAATGCACAATTTTCTTAACGAATTCTTGAATTTATATACAGAAAATAAAGATTGTAAAATTATTCTCGATTTTTTCGCCTCGAGCCTGGGAAAATCTAAACGGAATGATGAATTGACAATAGTTGTCATCGGGCGACGTTAGTTGTCTCATTAATGCTTGTTATTCACGATTCATTAAACATCCTGGCACTAGACTCAAGTTTAAAAACACTACATCAACCCGCAACGAGTTAGCGTAATACGCTATTGAAGAATAATCTACAAATAACAGCGAATTTTATATGAGAAAATAGATTTAGACCGAAAAACTGCCTTGAGGTAAATGATGAGTCTAATCATTTAAGACCAATACTTAAGGCGGATTTTTTAACGATCTGACGAATGAGCAACCGTTTTACCAACAGTAAGCAATCAATGTAATCTATAACACCCACGAGACCTGAAGCCATAGAAGCATTGAAAAGTGGTAAAGTTAAGTCGCCAGTAATTTTGGTAACATATTGACTCGCGACCGTAAAACTTTACTTGAAATCCTTTCTCAATGAGTCAGATTAGTTTAAGTTTTCTAATATTTTATTTTATTTTATATTTTATATTTATTGGAAAACCAACAGCTTACATACAACACAATAGGTAACAAAATGAGTAAGAAATAGATAGCCAATTACGTTTTAGCAACGGAATTAAGCTGTGAAACAGTTTTCCAACATGGGTGTTCCCACTTTACTTTTATTCTATATAGCACATTATTTTCAGGAGGTACTAACGCTGCTACATTATTTCTACAGTGTTTATAATATTGTGTACAGGTGAAGATGAACATCTCGCAGATCCGCAGCAACACGACGCACAGCATCTGGAGCATGACTCGCAGCGTCACCCTGCTCAACCACACCAACTGGACCACCGCCACCGTCGACATGCTCAAGGTAATCTAATCAGTATAACTTTTATCATACCTACGTATTATATCATAGACAGTTCGGTGATAATTCAATGAAAGTCTAATAGGTTACTGTGATTGTATCCTTTGGTAACAATTTCATATTGAAGCCTTTTCGTGACGTTTTTAAAAGTGAATTGAGAAAAACTTTAATATTAAGTAGGACAGCAATCATAGATCTATCATTTGAGAAATAAGTCAATCTGATTTCCAATTACTCCAAAGACCAAAGGTTAATAATAACTGAAACTGTAGGCACAGCTCGACAGAATACATCAATAAAGCTGATCCCGCTATTCTCTGATTTAATACATGGATGCCATTCTTAGCATACCAACGTCTCCGTCCCGAACAAATCGACGTCATCACCAAATATATTTTTAAGAATATTCCGATATGTTTCGCATAAAATATTATTACGTTGATTGGCGTAAGTAGTCTACGTTGAAACTGAATGTTGCATTGCGACTATAAATCTGTTATCGAACTACAATTTTGTTCTATGATAAATATTGACGGCAATAAAGCAGAGTACGAGAGCGAAAATTGTTTTATTGTCCGCCTCCATGGCACAGTCGGCTGTGAAACAAGAAGAAGCGGGTCGATCCCCGCACCGAGACAAATATTTGTAAAGCCCCCAGATAATTGTGGTTTGGGGGTTATGAGATCGAGATCTTTCTTTTTGGATTTAGTAAAATCCACGACACTATATCTAGAGATTTGTAAAATTGAATTTAGCAACACTGCTCAACCCGTTGTGAAGTCACCGTGGTTGCTGATGCTGGGCGATTGTGTGTACGAGCTTTTAGTGTAGGATCATATGTGTGTGTTTTTGGGTGTATTTACTGACGATTTTAAAGTCCTCGTCTCAATGCACACTCAGCAATGATTTCCATCTGTGAAGATTGGATCATTGATAAGTTATTGTATGGGTATACACAGGACTTCGAGAACGCTATCCTGCTGGAGATGAAGGTGCGCGGCTGGGACGGCAACGAGAGCACCGACCACATCCAGTGGACCTTCACCGGCGCGCTCTTCTACTCCATCATCGTCATCACTACTATCGGTCAGTCACCAATTGTTTCTATTAGATTGTTACCAGCTCTATAATAAAACTTGGAGCAACCTTTATAATATACACATAATCTCTCGCTTGCATCCGGAAAGAGTCAGTCAGATGGTGACCCATATCATAGTAGATTATTTCTACTGCAAGATGTGATAGGGAGCGTCCATCGTTATGGGATATGGATTGCCTGATGTAGAAATTGACCTGGAATCTCACGGTGCACAGACCTAGCTGTTAGCTGGAGTGTTAAGATGTTTTATATTGTATATACAAATTATGCATTATGGTTAAGGAAGCGCTTAGCAAAGATAATACAATCATTTCACATCTTGTCATAATATTATGACAAACGGTGGTTATATCGCCAAATATAAAAGAAATGGTATCTCAGGTACCATTTAAAAAAACTTTATTACTCTAAAAACTGCAAATCACGTAAATAATCTATTTCAGTCTCATCACAAGAGGGATTACTGCGTGGGATCGATGTTATCCCTGCGGCTGTAAACTGTGATTTATTCCGACAATTTACACATTTTTCATACAAACATTGGTTTTATGTGAACAAAGCGTATAGATTAGGCCGCTACACTATTTTAGAGCACCACAAATCCGGTACACAATGTAGGGAAATAATGTAGGATGTAATATATTTTGTTGCAACAAGTAATAATTAATTGATGTCTTTTCTAACTACAAAGAGTTTCGAATCTATTTGATATATACGTTGTTTCCCCTCTGTTACATTATGAAGAGCTAATGATATAAACAACACTGACGAATTTAAATTTAACACCACGAAGTTTATACGGAATGATGTATGATATAATTTAAGAATTCCAGTGTCTTGATTTATCGTTTGAACTGGTTTGAAATTTCACAGACAATTCGAACAGTAAGTTCGGTAGCTCAACTAATTTGCGGAATACTTCAACGAAATTATATCATCATGATTTTTCTATAATTACTGAATGAGCTCATAATCGCATACTGCTTGGTGTTGCTGAGCACGATTTCGATTTGCCAGGCTTAGGCCATAGTCGGCCACGCTGGTCAGATTCTTTACATGCCGTAGAAATTCCTATGAGATTTCTATGGACCGATGCAATTACCTTTAAAATGCGTAGTAATTGATTATTTATTTGTAGATTTATCGATCGATGGTTACTTGATATAAATTAGTGCCAGCAATTATCACCTGGGGCTAGACGTTGACACTTGAGTGATGAGTTTGTTGAGAGCTAGTGCGTGCGACGGCGCGGCGTCGGCTCCGGAGCGTCGGCCCCGCTGGATCGCCGCCAGACTCCGCCATCCGTCAAATTTTATATTCCAACTCTACGTCGCGCCTGGCACCAGTTTTATTTTTACAATAAATTCGACAGATTCACGACGGGAAGTCATATTTAGGTCCACATCGAGGAAAACATACGACGTCTACATCTATATCAATCTATAGGACGGTCAATATTGTGCAATACATAATACAATGATACAACAATATGGTATTAAGACTTATATTTAGCACAGGTACACGTCGTCACATTCTTACTGTCTATAGGTTTGCCGGCTACCGGCTTGGAGGATGAAATCTTTACTTCCTTTCTCTTCTTACGCGAACACTCTGCAAAGAATCCATACAGTGTACGGCATAGGCAGGTAACAGACGTTGGTAACTTAATGTGAACACAACAACATAATATACAACAGTCAAAGCTTCGCGGTATGCGCTGGTTAGCACCGGCTCGATGTTATACTACCACATGCTCAGCGCGGCCGCCTCAGTCAAAAAGTACGCCTCGCTTACAACTATGTTAATACATTAAATATATATCACAACACATAACACTTAGTAATCAAAGAAGCGCGGCCCTATTCTTCCTGTGGGGCCGCCGGGACCGACCAGCACTCCTCGTCCGGGGCCGATGGTGCCGGTGGGACCGCCAGGGCCCACGAGTATGCCAGGCCCTGCAGGTCTGCCGTACCCTGGCCCAATAATACCAGTTGGACCTCCAGGTCCTACTAGAATACCTTGCCTTCCTGCCCTCACTGGTCCAATGATACCGGTCGGCCCGCCGGGGCCAACGAGCACTGGCCTGCCAAAACCTCCAGCTGGACCGATGATTCCTGTTGGGCCACCAGGACCGACTAATACTCCTCTTTGTGCTGACTCATTTGGAACAATGTTATCCTTAGATCCCTCTGATCCGACGAATCCTTGGTTATTTACTGGTCCGATAATACCAGTGGGACCATTTGGCCCGGTCAGAATAGCTGGTTTCTGTTGCGCTGGACCAATGAGTCCAGTAGGTCCTCCAGGGCCAACTAACACTCCTGGGTTGCCTATATTGCCGGTGGGTCCTTGTGGCCTATTTAAAGCTCCTCCGTTGAATTTGCCGGGTACAAACCCTGAGCCAGGTGCTGGTGGGAAGGGTCTGGCAAAATTTTGTTGTCCAGGGAGCAGTGAAGGACGCTCATCCTCGATTTCATTGAAGTACTCTGGAAAGAATTACGTTTTAATATCATAGTTGTAGTTTATAATAAATGAAACTTTAAATAGAGCCCAGTACCTGAGTGCGGTATGCCGTTTTGATTACCTCTCTTGTAACAACACAGGTACTTCTGAGAACCACATGCGCGCTGTCAAATAAAAACGTATTGTTATTACAAAATATACATATAACACGACTCCGGCTTACCTCCAATGAGATGACAGTGAATAAATCTATAACAATTTTGGGCTTGTACAACATTGTGACGAGGACGAATCATAATTGGTTGCATTCTACCTGTTTGATAGCATAGCAATACAGTCTAGTTTCCTGTCGATTTTTATCTCGCAACACATTTAGGATGATGTGTTGCTGCTAAAAATAACTTTAAAATTCATCATCAGTTTTAATTACAACATTGTAACATTCGCGTTAATCTAAGAAGCCATTATTTAATTATTATTTTCTTGGTTTTATCACTTCTAACTTCTTCTTCTTCTACTACTTAGGCGTTATCCCGGCCGGTGCCAGGGTCCGCCTTCCGGCTGAGTCTCCTCCATTTCGCCCGGTCTTCGGCATCCTCAATAGTAAGGCCATTGACTCTCATATCTTCCTTGACGACATCAAGCCAGCGCTTCTTCGGTCTACCCCTTGGTCGAGGTCCTGGAATGTTGAGGCTCAGGCACACATTGCCGACGTACTCCTGCGGCTTTCTCAGGACATGACCATACCATCTCAAGCGACATTCTTGGAGTTTATCTGCCACACTATGAGATGTTATTTTTTATCGCTTCTTTTTAGTCTCTATTTTTGGGACTGGATTTTTTAGTGATCTGGGCTATACAATAATTATTTTTGTTAGGCCATCATGAGTCAGTATTTGTCCATTAGGCTATTGCGTCAGAAACAGTGGTCTGGATATTCAACTCAAGATTAAAATTAGGACTCTAAAATTGATATCATACTCAACGGGTCTACAGTGGTTAAAAAATATATATAGAGTTAATTTGATGAGTTGTGGTAATGGCAGGTGTTACCGCGGAGTCGGCGTGCGGGTGGCAGTCCGGCGTGGAGACACACTTGCAGAACTGCAGGGAGTCCAGTGTCCCGTCTGACTCGTAGTTCTTTGGCCTGGAATTATATTGTTGCACATTTTAGTGCATTTCGATACATAAAAGTCTTGGAAGCTTTATTAGTCAAAAGAAATGATAATGTTTAATAATAACATTGTATAAAGATGGTATGAATTTGTCTTCTTTGCCAATTCTATTCATATCAATTTGGACGCTTATAAATATATATTTTTTTAATTACGGGACTTGCTTCCACTGACAATACCATAATTTGATTATATTTTGTAACTGAATACGATTGGGTAACTTACGAGTATAGTTTTTGAAATGCAATGTATATTTTGATATTGATACGAATTGTTCATACGGACTGACGTTTACAATAAGAGGACAAAGGATCTTATTAAAGGAGCCGAATGAAGAATCGGATTTTTTTATATTAACACTTGTTTTGGCTTTAAATTTACTTGATATATGAAGATTTTCCGCCCGGGGGGTATACAATACAAATCACACGCAAACATGTCCAGTTTAGAACAAATGTCTGTAGGTCACCCAATTATTTACACAATACTTTAACCATTCCATGAATTAGGCCGTGATTAGTCAAGATATAAACAGGTAGATTGTGTGATACCCTGCCTTAGGAGAGATAAATAAATGGTCTTTTGTAATGACTACAACTAACATTTACATGTATGCACGTGCTAAGGCAGAAAAGTTAAGGCTTGAAACGCATTATTTTAAAAAATGCCATGTAAAAAGAGACGTAGAAATCATTTTTGAGATCTTTTTGTGTGTCTGTGTAATTAGTACTTAATTTTTTAACATTAAAGAATCCATTCGTTAAGATTATATGAATTGATTTACGGTTAAATTCAAATAATATGTTACTATACAAATACATCTTCTTAAAAATTATTACCATCCAGTCGAATTCACATAACAATCTTGTTAAATATACGCGCACTTTCTGCGAGGAGATGTTGGTGCTTGGGAATTCATTGGAGCACAACTGTACTCGGTAGTGTATTGAGCGGATTTATGGGCCATAACTTTTGGTGCCAAAATAGAATTGTATAAACTGGCTAAGATCTACGGACGAGTATTACTTCTGTACCTACGTATTGCTAGGATTGTTGTCTCTGAGATTTATAATTTTGTTTATTATGCAATGGTCCTTCATCCTGCGTATGGTTTTAAAGTAACAAATAAACCACCTTATGGTCACGGTGTTTATTATGAGGTTCTCGTAGAGTGTATGTGAACAGAGAACTTTATATGTCAGAAGCTAGAAAGGGAATTTGTTACACAAAATCTGCATAACTTGTTTCTAATGTTAAAAAATTTACCAGTGGGGTTTGGAGGGCGTGCAGAGCTCTGGTCAAAATATTCATTTTAAAACATTCATCCTCTAACGGGTTTAAAAGAGGAAGAAATCCCGTGCAATAGTTTGTTACGTTTAATTTAAATGTAAGGGTATTAGGATTTGAGCATCTGTGATCTGAGAAGTAGCCAACAAAAATTCAGGCGTACCTGTTATACGCTGGGAATATGGCTTGCCCATTGACCCTGTATGGCGCTCTCTGAGGATGCTCCTCCACTGCGACCGGGTACCGACCGTCTCCCGGAGGTCTGTTGTAGAAGCCCTCGGTGTCGGTGGGCTCTCGGAACGGCAGCTCATCCGCTTGCACCGCCTGCACTCGCGACTCGCTCTGTCTTCTGAAATCATAATATGAATAAATAATAAAAACACCCAACAGTCACATACATAGCCCTAACCCCACACTAACATCGAGTCTTGTGCCGTATGTATCAGAATCTACGAGAGACTTTTCGGTCTCACTATCACCCAGAACCGAAACAAATGCCTGCGGATGGCACGAACATTTGTCTCGTGCGGGGATCGAACCCGCGGCCTCTCGTTTCGCAGTCGGCGTCTAACTAATTGCGCCACGGAGGCTGTCACATTTAATATACCTTGTATGTTAATTAAGAGACGGGCATAATAAGAAATAGGTTTTCGTAACAGTTAGGAAAGAGGTAAGGGTCTGGAGACTGTCCCGCCCTCACACCCGCCACTGCAACTCCTGTAAGCCAGGATCAACAGTGGCACGCATTTAATGACACTGAGCATTGAAGCGCAGCGAGTCTCCGGGAATGTCTAACTTGTCTTTAACCCGCAACGAAATCAATCAAAAAGTTAAATTAATAGGAGGAGTTGGAAATAAATTATTGTCCACTTCCCTCCCTAATAAAGCGGGTGACAAAACAATGAACTAAAGAGGTAAATAAAGAGGTAAGGGTCTGTTTAACTCTAACTTAGCGCACTGTAGTCTCTGCCTTCCCCAATGGGATGTAGGCGTGAGTTTATCTCATAAGTTATTAAATCCATCCGCTTTTAGTGACTCACTTATTTTTTATATAATGTGTGCATCCACTAGAATCTGATGTGTTATTTCCGCCTATTACAAGTTTTAAAACCACAGAATATTCATAACGTAACATCATAAGTCTAGTTAAAATTATATAATTACAATAGATATTTCAATGAGTTTGCGATCACTTATCGACTCAGTTTGGCAACTAGTGTAGCAATTGACGGTTTGCCAGTAACGCTACTTTTACCGCGCGGTTATTTACGAAACACTGTCTGCCTACTCCATTGCTTGCTACATTCGGAGAGTGCTTTCGTCATACGAACTTGACGCTGCAATGTTAATATAATAATGCCGTTTAACAATTCGTCTTTGCTATTTAGTGGCACGTCTATTGCGGCAGTTTAGTCCTTGCTTTATTGGATAAGTCAGGTAGAGCGAGTGTTAACTTAATAGTAAATAGACCGCCAGTCATGAACACAACACTTGCATTCTAGGTGCCTTGTCTCTCAAAACGAGAAGAGAAAAAGACTGAGCCCTCTATCCGTTGAAAATCCGTTGGTTTTCTGTGAGATATTGGTACTTCCCCATAGGAGCCACCTCTTTCTTATAGTAATCTGAAGAAGCTATTGTGTGGCTCCATTACTTCTATCACTTGTATTCCTCCTGCCACTCACATGGGGCCCGTAATTTTTGACCGACTTCAAAAGAGGAGGTAATCAATTCGACTGAATTTTTTTTTTTATGTATGTTTGTTACTCGATTACGCTGGTATTAGGTAACCGATTTCAAAAATTTCTTTTTTGTCGAAAAGCATGATATACTAGGTTGGTCCCATAAAAAATTGGTGAAGACCTGATGAATATCTTCGGTCCTGAAGAACAGAACTCCTCAAAATAGAACGGTACAGCAATAATTCTTTTTGCACATGGTTCAGTATAAGCGTATTACTACAAAGGGGGGCTTAAAAGGGGGAAGGGGTGTAGGGGGGGGGGGGAGAAAATAGATACTAATGTAAATACTCAATATCTCTGGCAGTACTTAAACGATTAAAAATAAACTATTTTGTCGACAAGTATGATATGTTAGATTGGTGTCATTAAATAATGGTGAAGACCTGATGAATATCTTCGGACTTGAAGAGCAGAACTCCTCAAAATTGAACGGTACAGCGATAATTCTTTTTGCACCTGGTTCGGTATAAGTGTGTTACTACAAAGGGGGGGGGGGGTTAAAAGGAGAAAGGCGTGTAGGGGGGGGGGGGTAGATAATATATACAATTAATTTCAGTTTTCAATATAAAAGTTTTACTATAAACAGTAGGTGAAGAAGAGGGAGAGTGAGAGAAATAGATACGTAAATTACCGACGTAAACTAAGAGAATCCGACCTGGTCAGTGTCTAACAATAGCGGATATCATGATTATAATGACTTACAATCTTCTCATAATTTCACAGCAATAATATCATGTTTGGTCTGAAGAATTCGTAAATTTTAAAGACATCGTTTTGATTATATCATGATCACCTTTCTCATCATTACGATGCCTATCAAAACTAAAAAGGGACAAATAAAATAATTTTAAATAAAAAAATAAAAACCGACTTCAAAGTGCCACTACAAAGTAACAAATAATATATATTTCATCGTACTAGTCCCCAATGATTAATGTTCTTATTTACTTGACTAGCTAACAAATCTTAAATACGTAATATTTTGAAGGCGGGTCGCTTAATATCAAACACGTATAAATTTAAGCAAATGTTACACCATTTGATATTACATGTAGATCCTGCAATGTTGGCTCAGAAAGGCACATAAGTAAATTAAACACAAATGAATATAATGTGCTAATCCTACGTGTAAATTTATTGAAGTTTTGATAGAATTTCTATGTGTCTTACATGTGTGTGGTAGCCTGTTGATAATTATCTAGATATGATCCACGAGACGGTTGACCACCGTCTCGGTTATAATTCCAGGGTATACACCTCCGGAATTATCGGAGTCACTTGTGTGTTGATGATATTCAATTACCAAACTCTTTAACAGTGATATATTTCAATCATAGTCAGGAAACCTGCATGACATAAAGGCCTTTAAGTACAAGAAAAGGTATGTTGTGTCCCATGCTCAACAGTGGACGATTACGGCCTGATATATTAAGACAAATTAAAATTCCGTGTAAATCTTGCGTGTATTACGCTAATTACTTACACAAATTAATGTTAAGCGTAAGGCGTACATGTTCGGCACTTAGCGACCCGCCTTCAAAATATTACGTATTTAAGATTTGTTAGCTAGTCAAGTAAATAAGAACATTAATCATTGGGGACTAGTACGATGAAATATATATTATTTGTTACTTTGTAGTGGCACTTTGAAGTCGGTTTTTATTTTTTTATTTAAAATTATTTTATTTTATAAAGTATTTTATCATCATGGGTTGTGACTGTTGAGTGTATTTATTTATTATGGGTTGTGCTGGGTGCGTCTTTCAAAACAGCATAGTTAGTTAGACTGTTCTCAATAATTATTTGAAAATAAAACAAAGATATATTTTCAATAATTTAAAGCTAAATTGATTAATTTTTTGTATTCAGTTTCATTCACAAACGTGAGGTAATTACAGGTTGCAATAACCTAATGAGCAATTGTGGGGAAACTTAATAGAAGCGATCACGCAATTGCCAGGTTTTCTCACTCACGCCTAGATTTAACTAGGTTGTAGGTTTTGTTCATTGTCTGGTCTAATTGGTTTAAGTGCATGTTCTTTTGTTAGATGCAATAGTATTGAACGAATAAAGGTTTAAGGATTTTCGTAATTTGATTATTTTTAATTAATGTTGAAAATTAAGTTTATTGCTAGTCTATTATTAAATTTGGTATATATGTATATACCTAATGTAGATAAAGGCTCATATTTAATTTTAATGGCATTAAATATTAGTATTGATCATATCCGTGTTATAGTGACGGCCTTTGAAATTAAATCACATAAATAAAAACATTGTATTTTGTTTACATTTTATAAAACATCGTTTAAGTTTTATTTAAGGTAAATAATATAACCTATTAAAGATTTAAACAAAATAAATAAAATGTAAAATTATATGCAGTGAATAAATATATTACGTTATGTGACTAAAAATACTAAGTATTCCATTAAAATGACTATATACCGTGACGGATTGTGCAACCAGCTGTCTGAGTCATCATTAATTAGTTGCATTATTTCTTTAGTTTTTCACAACTATAGAACAACATATAAATATAAATTACCCTCCTTAAAGTCGGAACAAATAACATTTGTTTTAATAATTAAATTTTATTGTAATTAGCCCAGCTTTAGGTTAAATTGGTGTTTTTTTTGCATTGGTTATCAAATCATATACTATATGTATATTGTTGTAAGACCAGAAACCTTTTTATCCGTTTAAATCAATGTCTAAAGGTACGTATGATAGGATAATCAAAATGGTTACATAGAATAAAAACTTTTCTTCTTTATTTATTATACTTTTTTCCCAAAGATACAACCACTAGATTAGTCAGACTTCTCTTGCAATTCGACAAACACGATTAAGCATCGACTCAACATCCCTGTGATAAAAACACTCGTGGCATTTGTAGGAGCAAAGAGTGGGTCCATTATAAAAATCAAACATCAAAAAACAAACGTGCCAATGGATTTCTCGTTACTTCTTTGGTGCAATAAAGTACCAATAAAAATAGCTGCAATTTGTAAGCAATTTCGCGAGTGACGCAAGTGATTATTACTCCGTCAGACTCCACAATGGAGCTACATTCAGAGGAACAATACAGTACCAATGCAACGCGCAGTGACAAGGGTTATCTTGCACCACTTTGATTACTGACGTCATCTAAATTAGCTCTGTACGCTGATGATCAATGAGATTTCAATAATTTTGTATTTTTATTAACTATGTATTACGTTCTTATAGTACATAGTATATCTACAAAATTACCTTGCATTGCTAAGCACGCGCTTCCTTTTTGATTTAGCGGGATTCACTCTTTAGCCTCCATATAACATTTTTAAGAAGGTCCCCCAGGTGTATAGACTTACGATAATTAGAGCTAATTACACACGCAACTTCAAAAAGTTAAAAATATGTGCCTTGGGTATGTACCTCGGACTTCCAAGCAAAGGCTGTAATTCACTTAAGATATGAAATTAAAGGTTCGACATTGCGCAGTATGCACTGCAGGAAGGACTTTCAAGAGCCTTGTCCAGACCGTGTTGACTACTGAGTTGACGCATGCACCGGACCGCCTTGCGAGTTTTGCGAAATCGTATTTTTGGCAAAAGTTGTGGCTCGCGCGACATTGACACTTTCAAGGTAAAAAATACAAATTGTTGAATATTTCTACCGAATGTATAAGTATTAAATAGCCTCGTTCCTGCGCCAATGCTGGGATTATTTATATTATTGTGTATATACTACAATTATTTTATACTTTGGGTGTTGTGGACACTTATCTCATAACAACATTCTGTTGTAGCATTTGACTGGCTTATAAACTTATAGGTTCAGATCGAGATTTTAATTTCTTATTCTATTGAATTACTTTATCCAATTCCATAAGTTGACACTTAAGTAGGATCCATGTGATATGCCATTTCAGACATGTAGGATGATTTAGGCTATAATAGTACTACCATCTTGACTGACATAATATATTATAATTTATATTTAAATGTTACTTGTTACCCTATTTACCTTACATTTTATTTAACTTTGCTTTTAAATTACTTTTTAGAACACACGTTTAGGCTTATAATGGTTGTTTAGTAATTTGTATATTATGTTTACAAATTACTGGACAATAATTATGTTAGATGCGTACATGATTGTAACCTGTTTTGTGTTAAATAAACAAATGAAATAAAAATTACATCAATCCTTTCGGGAGTAGGCCTTATACCATGCAGACACTAGATTAAGATTTTATCATTAAAGCATGACCTCGGTAGCCAAATTTGGATTAACCCAACTTCTAAGTAATTTTCCGTATATATATTCCAAATAGCGTAGGTCACTTCCGTATATGGGAATAGAACCCACGACCTCACGTCATCTGCTTGGAGGCTGTCTCACATCGGAAGGTTATTAGCGATCATTACGACTGATATGACAATAGAGTATTATCCTCATGTCTTATAAAATAATTAAATATCCATCCGTGTATATAACTTAATAATTGTTGATTTGTAATAACCATTCAACTGCTATGACGATAGGCTCATCCCCTATCACATTTTGGGACGGAAAATACAAGGTAAAACGTGGACCGTGTCCTGGTTGCACCTCTGCCTGGGAAAAAGGCGTGAGTTTATGTATGTTTGTGTATTCAACTGTCGGGCCGTAGATACATAATATTTTCTGTTCTATTCAAAATAAATTACATTATTTTTATTCATTTGTGGTTTACAAGATCCTATGATTCATTACGGCCACTACCATTCATTTAGAATATTATACAGACTACACTCCAATAGCGTCACTCAAAATATTATACCCTAATATTAACTGTCTCCTGGTATTGTGTCCACGTGAAAAATATACTAAAAAACTGTCTCCTGAAACGAGTGGTAAAGAAAAAATCTAAATGTAGTAGGCATAGCATTTTATGGATAAAATAAATTATTTTAATTTCAATAATGTTAATAATATTGGTATCGAACTCACTTGTCGGTATCGAAGTGTCCTCCGTCCAAGAACTTGACCTTGTTGTCGATGCGTACTGACGCAGCCGCGCTCTCCCCCGGGAACTGCCACTTCTCCCCCCGGCTCCCCACCACCAGCACCAGCAGGCACCACCACGTGCCTGGAAATTTCGGGGAAATACATCCGTATTAATTCACAGATTAATTTCTAGTTTATTTGCTATGATATTTTAATCCCAATTCCCTAATTGTTTGTTCCAAAAATTTTAGCTCAAATTTCTACCATAACTCATCAGACTCTACAATTTTTGTGATATCGGTGTACCACATACTTAAGGAATCAACCAATCTAATGTATTAAATCATGTAGTTAACATTTTAAGTTGTTATTATTGTACTTTGTTGTTAATTGTAGAAGGTAGTTGACTTCCAAAGTCACTTGCATGCTACATACTTTTATCCTGTGTCTGTGACTAATAAATCAATGTTCTTTCTTTCTATGTGATACAGTTATCGATTACACAAAGTAGATTCCTTGTATAAACAGGGTATCTCAAGACTGCGACCGAAAACAAAGCCAGGTGGTAGTATAAGTGACTTCAGACACAATCCAAGTAAAAACTTCGTAAAAAAAAATCGACAATTTTTTTTGTTATTTTTTACTTTTCGTCGTATTTGGGTGCTAAATAAATAGTTTTCCTAAATTAATGATGTAGACCTCTTTATTTTTAAACACTCAATGGTACGTAAGTGTTTAAATTATTATTTTCTCAAAAACTAGGTATTTACCACCTAAACAAAATGATTTTTAAAAAAATCTAAAAAAATATCTGTCGTTGTTTTGGTGAAATTTTTATTTGCATAGTGTCTGAAACCACTAATACTACCACCTGGCTTCGTTTTCGGTCGCAGTCTTGATATACCCTGTATATTTAATTTTGTACACATTTAATTTACTTCGAGCACCGTTTGTATCCTCAAATGCCCTTGACTTCAGAATCAAGTAGCAACTCGCCTTGGCTCCCACAAGCCGAGCTTCCTAAACAGCATATAATTAATTTATAAATGCGGTATTCCCAGCTATTTGATTAATTCCAAGGTATCATAGCGAGCAGGCGCCGAGGCGGCAAGGCATCGCTGATAGTGTAATACCTGTAGTATTACTTGACTAGACCTAGTAATTGCTGATGACATCAATGCATTGTCTGCTCCGAGGGCCTGACTCATGACCACATAATTACACTAATCAGCCAATCGTGAAGTTCGAGAAATGTTTAACTATTAAATAATGGCAAGGTTTTTAATATCACTATTGATACATTCAGACATAGTTTCGAATTAAAACAAAAGATAAGTATGCTGTCATGTGTAGAAAACATTAGTATGTGTTGTTATGGGTATTATTTTCTGATATGACTGGTTAAGTCCTGTGATGTGATAGGCTCGCCCCCTATCAAATCATGGGACGGAACATACAATGCGAAATGTGGGTGTCCTGTTAGCACCTCTGCCTACCCCTTCTGGGAAAAAGGCGTGAGTTTATATGTGTATGTAGGTATAAAAACTCATTTTTTTTAATTTGTTGCGCGTGTCACCTGTCTGTAAGATAAGGGCATGAAGTATATTACAATGGTGCGAGACATTCACATTACAAAAATAAAGTAACTCAGCTTGCACAACGATGGTAGTTATTATAACTTAATATAATAATATGAAGTTTCGATAACAATACACTGTATTATAGTAGTAAGAAGGGAGTTTACAAAACATTGCCACCGGCAGGAGTGCGCTGGGACGACTCATTGTATTATTAACTTTTATATATATAACTTACTATACATGTATATATGTATATACCTCACACCTGCACCCAAAGGGGTGGGCAAATGTTAAGATGTGAAATAAAGGAAAAATGGAATCGAAGTGGATGAATGGTTCAAACTTCACTAAGTAAAACATAACTTCATGAAATATACGGCATGTAAATAATAATACGGTAAATTACGCGTGAGTCAATTTTCAAATTTAATTTTGTTTTTATACTTTACTCACGTTTTAGTAAGTGTTGTGTGTTTGTACTTTTTTATTGTTTCTGTATAATGTTTTTTGTGTATATTTGTGTACAATAAAGATTTAAATAAATAATTGTATGGGGGTTGTGTAATTACTGACGTTGAAACTATATTTTTCATTGCAAAACAGACACAATAATTTATGTGGGATTTCCAAACCTTGCCCTTTAATGTTTTAAAAGCATAAGCAATAAACAAAGTATACACTTACTAGGCCCTTACGAAATTGACCTTAAAGAGAACCGCAAACGATCTTACGGCGGCTAGCGACTCTACCACAACACGAAACTATTTACTATACCATTTACATTGCTGGAACACTTTGTGCACTTCTAATACGGCTTAGTACATATGTGACAGTGTATGATGAATTTATAATTGGAACAAGTATGTTATATTTGTTGGTGTAGAGGATCGTGGGCGGGCGGGCTGAGGTTGAGCAAATGTTGATGTTTGAAAAGGACTCCTCGAGGCTATAAAGCCTATTTTGAAAATTAATTTTGCTATGTTAAGACACACAAGTTAAAGATTATGATTAACTACTATAATAGTCTATGGATATAGACGACAAAAACATTTTATATAAAAATATTTATGAATTATTCTAGTTGTACTCATGTTGCAAATGAAATGAATACAGTTTTGCAACCAAATAATTGTCAGAACGGTGAATGTACAACAGGTAGATAAAAATTACAAATAAAAGGAGGTTTAAAATCTCGGACGTAATAACAAAAGTGTTTTTTGAAAGAAAACCGCGCTACTGTTCCATTATTAAAAACAAAAAGAATGCATTGGCACATTGAACTTTCAGTTTATTGTTATATTGTGCAATAAATGCAGTTTGTGTCCTATGGCAGCTAACATTACTAAAATATAAAGCTAAAAGACAAACACTATAAAGCCAAGACAAACACTAGCTACTATTATGTAGAATCATACGAAGATTCACTCTTACAAATATTTTTTTATTTTCTTAGTTAGAATTTTTTTTTATATGTAATCATTTATTATTCTTAGAGTATGTTTATTTTATTTAAGTAAAAAAATATAAAGGCGGCAAAAAGTGAAGTTACTTTTAATGAAATATTCACTTATTACTTTCAAAAAAACCTTATAAAGCTACCTACACGACTTATCAACTGTTTTACTAATATCTAAGTTAATTTTCATTTACGTTTCCCTTAAGATCCTGGCTGCCAATAATTACAGCGTTGAGCAGGATATTTTTTTAAATAAATATAATTTATTTCTACTGGCACAACAAAGTGAATGCAATGAACGATGCAATGTCACTTAAATAGATCACCCATCGTCGAGGGAAATAAAAATAAATTAAATAAATATTTCTGACCTGTATCCATAGTCCACACTAGTTCTTGCGGGTAGTAACTTAGGGTAGTTCGTTGTCGGCCGGCCGGTGCGCCCTCTCTTATCGGAATGAGGCGTGTGGACGGCGGCGAGCCCGCGCCGGCAAAACGATCCGCACGCTGACTCTGTTGCAATACTACACGCTGCTTGTGTTAAGTTTATAATTATAGTTATTGGCAATTATTTATACGTTATACATACATAAACTTACGCTTTTATCCCAGAAGGGGTAGGCAGAGGCGCCACCAGGACACCCACATTTCGCCTTGTATGTTGCGTCCCATGATGTGATAAGGGATGAGCCTATCGCCATATCGGGCACAAATTCCTAACTTTAGGCTGATAATGAATAGAAAAATCCAATATCACTGCTCGACCCGGGATTCGAACCCGAGACCTCAGCTTTGTAGTCGTACTGTAGTACAACTACGCCACTGAGGCATTTATACGTTGTAATATTATTATACGGCCTAACCCTCACAATCGTTCTCTCGATTGTAGAGGAGGCCCGTGTCCTGCAGTGGGACATATATGGGCTGATACAGATACATTATAATTAACGATAACAATCTCTAATCTACATAAAAGAAATTCAAACAATTTTAGTGGGGCTCTTACCAAAATTAAATTATGTGGAATAAGTTGAAGGTCGCCGGTGACGGCGTTGGAGTCTGGGCACCGGCGGGAAAGCACGGAGGCCACACCGAGTCATTTCCCACGCGATTGTGCTCGTTATCTCAACCATCGAAGGTTACTTTTCGCATATACTAACATTATCTGACTAATTTACGGTGTACAGGAGCGTATAGTAGGGACAGTTTTAATTTCAATATGTATGTAGATAAAAGCCTGCATGGTGCAGTTGTTAAGCCGCGCTGTGAAACACGAGGGTAATGGGTTCGATCCCCACACCGAGACAAATGCTTGTGTAAACCACGAATATTTATTTCGTGTCTGGCCGCTGGCCACCGCTGGCTCTCGTAGTTGCTGGTTACGCACGACACAAAGCTTTACTTTTAGTGCGGGGTCAAGTGTATGTGTGATTCTTATACAGGGTATATCAAGACCGCGACCGAAACCGAAGCCAGGTAGTATTAGTGACTTCAGACATAATGCAAGTAAAAATTTCGCAAAAAAAAATCGCCAAGTTGTTTTTTGTATTTTTTTACTTATCGTCGTATTTGGGTAATAAATACATAATTTTCCTAAAATAAAGATGTACAGCTCTTTAGTTTTAAGCACGCAATGGTACGTAAGGGTTCAAATTAGTATTTTCTCAAAAACTAGGTATTTACCACCCAAACACGATGATTTTTAAAAAAATCTAAAAAAATAAGTGTCACTGTTTTGGCGAAATTTTTATTTGCATCGTGTTTGTAACCACTAAAACTACCGCCGCGCCTGGCTTCGTTTTCGGTCGCAGTCTTGATATACCCGGTATGTATGTATTGTGGATCTCGCCGCAGTACAACATTAAGCTGTGTGGCCACCCAAGTGTCACAGCTACGACGCGGCATGCGTATTTATTTATTTTTCTACTTAGTAGTATTGCTTCAATATATTCCGTTAGTACCCAACGAATATGTATGTTGTATGTACTTGAGACTAATAAACAAGTTTTTTTTTTCTTTCTATTTGATTTGATAAAGCAGCCTATTTACGCCCAGTGCTGGGCACGAGTTTCCTCTACAACCGAGAATGATTGAGAAGGCATCACTATGTCACATTGGTCACCGTCGTGTACGGCGGTCTCTGTTCGGAGGAATGCGAAAATCTACCAACAAACATCCTACAATATGCATTGTTTAAACACCGTTTCATCACAGAATACTAAACTGTTTCATCGTCTACGTGCGTGCCCTGACGCCACGGTAGATACAATTTGGTGGAGATACAAGACTGCGGCCTCGCGGGTATCCGCCATACCGAATCATTTCACGAACAATATCCGCTGCGTACAATACTAATTGTTTTATAATTCACTTTGTTATTAATCGGATCAAGGAAAATATATTTGAGTCTGAATCATTGTACTAGATTTATAGTCCGTGATTTTACGTGAAGCAAAATAGAAAAGGTGTGGTGGTCTGTTGGTTAACGGAATAGACGCAGCTGCCAACATGTTCACGGTGGTCGCGGGTTCAAATCCTAGGGCATATCTCGGACTTTTCGGAGTCATGTGTGTATTGATAGTCAATCACCACGCGATTTCTTTGAATTTTTATGGTATGTAAAGGCCGCCAGCCCACACTAGGCCAGCGCGGAGGACGATATGGCCTAACTCCTCTCAACTGTACTCTCGATTGTAGAGGAAACCCGTGACCTGCAGTGGGACGTATGTATAGGGGCTGATACAATCTATTAATCAAAATATAAACCGATTTATAGTTGCGAAATGCAACATCAAACTCCATACATTTTTAGACTTCGTAGAAATTCTAAAAAATATTCGATAAATTATACACTAAGTTAATTATATTTAATAGTAATTGCATAAATTCATGTAGGTAACTATTAAACGAAAAAAAATCTTAAAATTGCTAGAACAAATCATTGCTGGTCGCGTCATCAGAAATTCAAACCGTATAAATATTTTAGTTTATTAATTTTTTATTTTATTATTTATCTCTTTATTTTGTACTTTTCATTTTTTACATTTTTATATACATATATTTAAAAAAACAATATACATATAAAAATATAAGAAATAATAATTATTTTATTTATTATTAATGAGAACAGCCTTTAAAACTGTGTGAATAACTAATTAACACGCTTTTATACGCTTCGCCTGTATGTAACGGAATCTTTGAAGTCGATTTTCGAGCAGTTCTAAACGTCGAATCGACTTTAAATTTTGCATATTAAGGACTGATGGAAATACAATAATTTAAAAAGTATGTGACTTGATGTTAACCAGAAACTTCAGAAAATTCTTTAAAAAAGAAGGTAATTTGCGAGCATCTGCCTTCCTTTGAAAAGATAGCCGTAGATAGACGGTTTTTAGTAAATAAATAAATAATAGTTATCAATTATTTTTACTTTTCTAGTTGAGTCTTCTACTAAAACGTGTTTTTTAAACTATTTTTTTATTGGTTTAGTCTTTTAGTAAAGTGTGACTTTTAGTTTTTTAAACTATTATTTATTTATGATATTACGAGTAGTTTATATAGCGCTGGTTGGTGAGTCTGCTCTCTCCCATTTTTATTTTTATGTTTTGCAAGTGTGCAAGAAACCGCCTGGTTGGGTACTTCTGTTTTGTATGTAATATCTTCAACTAGGGAATATATTATAATCTGCAAGGACTGTCGTGTTCTAGTGTTCTAGGACATTGTTCCAAAGATTAGGTACTAAGCTAAAGTCTCCGAGTGGCGAACGCAGAGCCGTGCCATGCAGTGCTAAAAATATTATAAGTTGCTTTTGTTTATTGACAGGAGTGTCTTACCTAGTTTTTCACATTCAATAACAAAAAGAGAATAGCGAATGCATCGGCCGGGAATCGAACCCGGGCCGCCCGCGTGGCAGGCGAGCATTCTACCACTGAACCACCGATGCTGATACTATACTAGTCGAAATACATGTTTACTTAGTGCGTTTCATGTGATTGGTAAATTGTGTATGACGTCACAACCAGTTGTTGGCGAGTCTCGACCGTGACCTACATGCCGCGAACGATACTACTCAGTTTGGCAATTGGAATATCGCACGTTTACTAATAGTTGTACATATAAACTTATTTTTTAAATACTTGACTGAGACAAATGTTTGTGTGAGCTGCAATTCGGTTAGTATTCTGTATATGAAATTTGATGCACATTGAGGACAATGCATCGGCGATGCGCCGCTCCCTATCCACCCGTCATTTCCAGTCTGAAAATTTTACATAACCAAACACACGTACAACCGGAGCCAATCGCTGACAGACTACTCCGAAATTCGTGGTACCGCGACTTCCACTCGTTGACTACGCGAGGTCTACTGGTTGACCACGCGATGTTTAATGGTGGCAACGCGGCGTCCGAGGACACCTGTCAACATGCTGACGAGCCTGCGACGAGGCGGCGCGGGTCGGGTGCCGGGTCGGGTGCCGGGCGGCTCTAGTGAACTATGACCCTATTACATCTCACATCAATGATACTCTATCTTCTGACTTGTATATCTTTGTTATCGTTTTCTATTTTTTTTATTGCGTTGAATGGCGAGACGAGCATGCCGTCCGCCTGATGTTAAACGATACGACCGCTCATGGACAGTAGCAAAACCAAACAACACCATTAATTTATATTATTAAATTATATTGTATTATAATGTAAAAAAATAATATATAATATATAGGTACGTAAAATAATATTTATTAGCCATCTCGTATATATCCTCCTCAAGAATCGAGAATTTGAATAAGTGGCTTAGCCGATAGTCCGCAACACGGGCCTGGTGCAGGCTCCCTAACGATATTTTCCTTTATTGTAAAGTTGTGTAGTTATTACTAATACACGCATGACTCCGAAGTGTTAGAGGTGCGCACAGGGATTCGAATAGCGACCAATGTCTTGGTAGCCGCGTCCAGTTCTTGACCAACAGGCCGCTGTGTATTTATTATATAATTGAATTGTTCGCAGGTTATGGTCACATAGCGCCGAAGACACAAACAGGCAAGGTGGTGACAATATTTTACGCCATCCTAGGGATCCCGCTGATGTTGCTGTGCCTCTCTAACATCGGTGACGTAATGGCTTCGTCGTTCAGGTCATTCATTGCTACATTCTACTAGATATACCTTTAGCTTTTCAGTGAACTAAATGTAACATGCTTTTAATAGGGTTGGTTTATAAGGTCGTACAGTACCTACTCTATTATTTCAGATATGTATCATTATACATGTATACAAAAATTGCAGGAATCAATCGAATTAAATGAATTAAAGAAAAATAATTTTTGTACTTTGCTTTCAATATTTTTAACGCCGATTACGTAAACATTTTATCGTCGACTTGCAAAATTGCTATAATAATTTGTGTAGGCGTTATATAATTATCCAATAACTTTTGATGACTGTGTCATACTCGTATTATGGTTAATGTAACAATTTGTCTAAAGATGTTTATATTTGTTTATATTATAGGTTTCTGTACTGGCGGGTGTGTTGCTACGTGTGCACGAGGCCGCCGAAGAGACGAAATCGACATCATCACATTTCCACTAGGTAGGTTTAATTTCTAATTAAGTACCTATAATTTATTTAAATAACGTTCAGCTGGTAAATCAATGGAAAGTTTCTCTTTCATTATATAAACATATAATTATTTATTGCATAAATCTGGCAATTAAGCAAACAGCTTACTTAAACTTGGAAATGGAAAGAAAAACGAGGAGAAGACGAAGGCTTTTGGATCTCACTGATTCAGCGTAGTACGACAACAAAGCCTTCACTACACGAGACAGTGGTATCATCCAATCGATTCGGCCCATTGCTCAGTAGTCCACGGTAACTACAGCATGGTTCTATTCATACCATGATAGCACTGTATAATAATGTTGGCAGGCGGTCGGTGCGCGGCGGCAGCGGGCGAGGCTCGACGCGCAGGAGAAGACCGCCCATAGAACGAGCACATTCTGACACCGACTGCAGGTAGCCCATTGAAGTATTGCTTCACTAGCTATCATAAATAAAGACTTAAAAGCATATTAACGTGTAGCCGAGAATGTAAATAATCATTGTTTAAGATTATAAAAAGTTATGGTAGTCTAGATCGTTTTGTTAGTGAACTTCTTTTTTTCCATCATTGAATTCTGCATAATCTCGTAGTTGAATAACCTATATTATTCTCTATGGTTTAATCTTACCTAATATTTGAATGTAGTCTATTTGCGTAAATTTCAATTTCGAGGAATTCCGATAATAATCACTAAATTCCCCGCCATGCCAATCCGCTAGCCCTATTCGGTTTATTCAGATTCCTTTAAAGTTTAAAGGAATTGGCGATACCGATTAAGTGATTATCGAAATTTCCCAACTTTCCGATTTAGGCAAATGCAATTTACGGCTTTTCTGGAATTAGATTTTGCTTTTTCTTTTCTTTATTCAGTCGGCCGTAAACTCGTCACTTTTTCTGTTGATTGCTACCCTTTTTACAATCAATTATACACCTAATTCTAGTTGATGTGTTGTGTGCAGGTACCGCGACAGTGGGTACAGCAGCGGGCGCATCCGTCGGCCGCGAGCGCCGGCGCCGCTGCCCGCGCCCGCGCCGCCTCCCGCCGCGCGCACGCGGTCTCAACCACCCGCACTTCACAGGGGAAACTGTTAATATCATTCACCTCATAAACTTTAAAAATCATTTATTAAATAAGCTCGAAGAAATTTAATTGGGGCTAGTTAAGTAGTGCCTCAATTTGCCTACCCCTTAGGCTTAGGGGATACAAGAGTGAACTCATGCATGGAAAATGTATACGATAGTTATTGTTATGAAACTTTATTAAAAAAACTTATTTATTTGTTCATATTATAAGATAATTTCACCAGACTCTGCCTTTACAATATAAAGGACAAATGTCTGCAATAATCCCACTTGTGTCTAAAATACGTTCTAGAAATGTGCATATACTGTTAAGCCACGCCTACTGCAGTATAATATTAAGCAAACTTCGTTTAATTGCAGTTTCGAGGGACTACGAACCGGAAGATCGCTCCCCGGTGCGGTACGAGCGGTACGGAAGAGATAAGGAACCCTATGAAGATGATGACGGTAATTTAAGCTTTGTAGTCATACGTAGTCTTTGAATTTTTTGTCAAGATTTTTAAATAATTTAAAGAAACAAAATTACGTAATGACTGAATAATATTTCATTTTCACCCAAAAAAATTTGCACCTACTATTTCATAAAACTGTTTCACTAACTACATTATTTTTTCTTTTACTGTCGCCTCACCGTTGTACTTTTTTCAGAGGACTTTCCGAAGATCTCGCTGCCACTGCAAGATCTAGAAGCAGCCTTGAAAGAATTAGAAGATCACCAACACAAAGCCTCTAAGCCAGACCTTCGCAGCAAGTCCCTCCCGCGGCCTGCGAAGTCCAAGCCTGAGTTCGGCCCTCGAAGGGATTTCGACGAGAGGCACTATGACATTGAAGACCCTAAGGATATGTTCGAGATGCACGACCTGCATGAGGTTGATTACGAGAACTATAAAGAGAGAAAGGCGTTAGAAAGAGAAAATAGGAGGGAAAGGGATGATTACGGGGTCAGGGATAGAGGATATGACCCTGAGGATGAGGATTATGAGTTCGATAGTCCTAGGAGAAGACCTAAACATGATTGGAGGTGAGTGGATAGATCAAATAACATTTGGGTTTTAGATAATTTAGAATATAGTATATTTATGCCCCAACGAGCATTTTCACTCGTAATATGTTTCTAGTGGTGTTATTGTTTCGATTTTGTAACTTTTTAATTTACGCAGTGCCTATACTTTTTGCGTTGATATTTTCAAGTCCTATGTGACGTATTCTTAGTCAATTATCATGCAATTTGGTAGAGAAGGTGATATCATTAGGAATCCTGTCTCTACCATGAATATCTTCATAAGATTTTCTGTGGTTTATGATGTTTCGACGACAAATAATAGGACTTCGCGGTGGAATATGTCATAGGTACTTATTTGTAGAGAAGGCCAGTGCCCCATAGAAGTTCGCCAGTTTTAAGTAAATAAATGAAAATTTGAATGCAGATACGATCGCGGTCGCTCTGAGTACTACGAGCGTGAAAGGGAAGAACCCTGGGATCGTCGGCGGCAGCGGCGCGCCCGCAGCGCTGTGTACGACTACGAGCAGCGCTGGGACGAGCCCCGGGATGACAGGCTGGACAGGGTGGACAGGCTCGACAGGCCCGACAGGCTTGACAGGCCTGAAAGGAACGAGCCCCGCGCCAGGAGACTACGGAGGCTACAGACTGTCGACGACACCAGACCTCCACTGAGATATGTAGGAACTGCTTTCATACTTTTTGCATGTACTCATATAACACCGCTGGATTGATTGTACCGTATTACAATGTTATTCAAATAGGACTTCGACTATTACCTCTCTATGGCTAGCCACAACTGTACCGCCTGGCTTGAAATCAGATTAATTGATCACTGGAGAGTTATACACGTTTCCGAAGATACTAATATTCCCTCACCAGCGAACATTGTAGTACATAACAAATATTTTAGATTTATATTATCTTATACATTACCTTATAACATATTTTTTTTCAGTCACCGTCTCCAGATCGTGATGAATGGAGCGACGAGGTGGTGCCTCGACGCAGCCGACCACCACCTCAAGGTTTGTTTAACATTTACCGTTGCAATCTAGCGATGAATCGACACATCGCGGGTTCGATTGTCATACAAATAATTGTGCTTTCTGATACTTAGTTGTTTATCCCTATGGCATAAGGTCCTAATTTACTTTATATTAAGAACTATGCTTGCTTATATGTGTTATGTACATATATCGTTTTCTTGTAGCGTGGGGCTCCAGGACGTCTGAGATATACCCGGCGCCCTCAGAAGTTGCTGTCAAGGAAGAGGTAAGAATCACAGTATTAAATGTACTGGTAATCAAAGGGAATATAATGTAATGTAGCGTTCAATAATGGTTTCTTAGATTTACGCGAATGTTACACATTGAAATAATACTAGTTTTATTTCAATGAAGTGTACAATCAAATGTTATGTTTCTACAATCTACATCATATATCACAAGTCGCAAACAGCTTAGTACACAAGCGATATAGACATTGGGCAAACATTGCATACTGAAATAATTAATGCATGCATGCGGAATGCGGAGTATCTTATTCTGCTTTATTCATTGCCATACCTAAGGAACAATGTATAGAAATTTTACTATTGAATAATCGATTACTACAGATAAAGCCGGTGCCGATCTGGCTGTGCGTGCTGCTGGTGGCGTCGTACATCGTGGCGGGCACGTTCCTGTTCAAGCAGTGGGAGGGCTGGGCCTACCTGGACGCCGCCTACTTCTGCTTCATCACGCTCACCACCATCGGCTTCGGGGACTTCGTGCCGGCGCAGGTCAGGCCAACATTATTTGTTGTGATCGATGTTTAAACAAACGTGGTAGTCTTCTATCACTATTGAATATATGGGCTCGTTCAATCCCGTGCAGGTTAGCTTGATAACATTTTTATGTTCAAGTAGATGTTATAAGCGGTAGTGTGCTTTATAATCTTCACCGCAGAGGTTGTGGGCCGGCTTTATCGACACACTAAGCTACAGAATATTGACTTGGAAATGTTGGTGTCACTTTTAAGTATAATTTTCAAAGTTAAAAAAGCGCTCTTGTTTCCTCAGATAATGTGGTAGCCTGTGAGTGGTGACGATCACGCACAGTGATCTAGTATATAAAGTAATGGAGTAAAGAGTGACTACCATTTGAATCTTTAGCCTATACAATAAAATTTTCAATCGACGTAGCATAAAAACAACGTATTAATGTAGCAGATTACAGAACTCATAGAATGTGTACGCCGGGTAAATACCATTCCCCTATAGCTAAGTACCAGGGTAGCATAACATCCGAGTATGTACACAGGGCCAGCGAGTAGACGACGCGGCAGCAGCGGTGCACTCCATCGCCCTCTGCTCCTTGTACCTGCTGTTCGGCATCGCGCTGCTGGCGATGTCGTTCAACCTGGTGCAAGAGGAGGTGCGCGCCAACGTCGCCGCGCTCGCCACCAAGCTCGGCATCATCAAGTCCAGGGACCTGGCTGAAGACTCAGACTCCGACTACTGATACCAACCGTACAACATCAAACAGATACGTGTTATTGTCATGTGTGTGAAAATCAGGCTTTGTTTCCGGTGGTCAGTAGATTTGATATCATCACCGTCAAAGTTTTCAGCCACCGAAAGTACCTTGCTGAGTACAGAGATTTCTTAGCAGAAATCATATCAACAGAATAAATATAGTATTGAGATAGGGCTATTTCTATATTTCTCTTGTTTCTTTCTGTTGTGACTTTGATGGCAATAAAAAGAAATATATACCGAGAATTGAAGTTCGATGAATGGTAAGACTATATTGTGTTCAAATTAGTGCAGAGTTAAATATATTGTTTCGAAGACAAATATAACGTAGGTGTGTTTGTTGTGACTCTGGTATAGAAAGTAAGGGGTATGTTTATAAGTGACGATGTATTTTTGCATTATGGTATTCTTAAAGTATGTGATTGTATGAGCGAACTTTGTTAAGATTTTAATAAATAACATGTGACGTTGTAGAATGTCACCCGGATTAGTTGCCGTCTATGGTCTATTGTAATCATATTGTTTATGCCAATCAACGCCTCCATTGCGCTGATTGGTCGATTTAATTCTGACAGCTAAAACGTGCGAACTGTCATCGCGCGCATAAATACGCGTGTAACCTCGCTCGCGTCCTCTTTCCTTTTTATTAACTGCGTGCTACCACGCGTGTTGGTGTACCCGCTGGGGTTCAGCTTCACCTTCACCTGCACCTACATCTTCATCTGCTTCTCTCTTCCTGCTTACGGCACGGAGCGTGCCGTGCTTGGCTTCACTCCGCACCGCTTCCTGCCCGTGCTGCGACCGCACCTGCACCGAGCCGCTGACTTGTTGACCACTACCGGCCACGTGGCAGCCAACTTTGCCGGCGAGCTGTCGTCGGGAACCGCCACGTGCAGAGGACCCGGATCAGTATCCACAGAAGGCCAGTGACTCTTGTTGCATAACACCAGCAACAGTGCCGAGTGTAAGACGGTGATGCGAATTATTAAAGCCTGAACCACGTAAATACCCTGAGTATCATTTCTACCTACACCTATCTGCGGGCGGTCCCTAAAACCCGCCGCAAACAAATTATTTATAAATATTTGTCGTAATAAATTTTGGTAAACTTATAAACGCAGTTTCAATACGAAGTTTCCACTTATTATATGAATTGTTAGTTTCAGTTAGCAAATGTAATGAATCAAAATCATTGTGTGTTGCATACGTGGGTCGAAAATATTTAGTTATTTACAAGTATTGATTTTTAAGCTAGCCGACTCAGATATAAGTCATTCATTCGTATTTGTCTTTACAATAAAAGCACTAACAATACCCTGTCTATATAATCGTTTTAAAAAAAATTCAATTGAGTTATATTGTATTTTTATATTTTGAATTAGATAATCCAATCTAATGTATTTTTGAATTACATTGAATTGAAAGGATACATGTCTTAAGTCAATGCATATTCATCCTAAATACATATTATTTTTTTATTGTTTGTATTTTACGTACATACAGTACGTATTTAATGTTTAAAAAAACTGTGTATCGGTTAGAAACAACATATTTTTAAATTTAAAACACAACTTATAATTCGAACAACAAAATATTGTTTATTCGTCCGCGATAAGTGCGTTTCACACAATTGTTTGTATCACACACGCGGGCACACTGCGCCGTGCTACTCTCACACACACAGACACACAGCAGCTCGGCGCCGGGCTACCGCGGCTCGACGCGACGTTGCCGCTCTGCGACCGGACGCGGCCGGCCGGCGCCGTGTTCCGAATCGCTCCGAGCCGCAGTGACGCGCACACCGGCGCTACTCTTACACGTACACTGCTATTCTTACTATTTTTATGTAATTACTTAACAAATAACTACTAAATTCCTTTAGCAAATACGAAGTACGACTTAAAAATAATTATTAGAAAGTGTTTGTATATTGAGGGAGTGCTGTGCGTCGGCCATTTTGGAACCGGATACGGGCGTGATGTCAGATTCGGATAGGTGAGTTCACACCGACACGGTCGCGGACCAAGTTTAAAATAGCACCACGAGATAACACTATTTTTATACTTTCCGCTTGCAATTAGCACATTGTCGTCTTTGTTTATCTGTTTCTAATGCAGTTATTTCATTTACTAATAGTTTGGAGGCAGCGTGTGTATGTACATTGTGAACCGTCAAGTTCAAGGTTCGATTCCCAGATTGATGTTACTATTTTTTTAATATTGTGTGACTTTCCTCGAACTGGAATTTGCGTTTAGCATGCCGATTTATTAGCCCTCTATCATATTTTAGTACAGAAGTTAGATCGTTAAACTCTGAGTACCACTAGTTGTAATTCTGCCTACCCATTCAAGAAACAGGTGTAAGTTTATGAATGAGTATAATTCAAATTAGATACAATATATTGAGTAGTCTTTGTGTATAATGGAGGTAGACAGGTACAACTAGGCAATTTGAGGTGTGTTAATTTTAGAAAGTTTAAAGTGGATAATTGCTATGTAGAGTATGACTCGAAGGTCGAATGTTTGTTGAATGTATTGCCTGACCAATTATACAACACAGACTCTACTCATTATGCAGGTATTTCATTTATATTCTTGCCTTTAGCCATTGATGCATAATGTTTTCTCTGTTTGTTTATTCCTACTTTATAATAACATACATACATACATACATAAACTCACGCCTTTATCCCAGAAGGGGTAGGCAGAGGCGCCACTAGGACACCCACATTTCGCCTTGTATATTTCGTCCCATGATGTGATATAGGGGGCGAGCCTATCGCCATATCGGGCACAAATTCCTGACTCCGGGCTGATAATGGATAGAAAAACCCAATACCACTAACCCCGACCCGGGATTCGAACCCGAGACCTCAGCTTTGTAGTCGTACTTTATAATACTTTATAATAACGTCACAAATAATAATAATTTCTCAGCCGCTATAAAGTAGTTTGGTGCAACGCGGGCTGCAAAACGAGAGGTGACGGGTTCGATTTCCGCTCCAAGACAAAAGTTTATAAGAAATAATTGTTAGGTAGGTATATTGCTGTTATGGAGGAAGAGAACACAGAATTTTTGTTTTAGTTTGGGTTTAAGATTACGTGTGTATTTCTGCAGTGTATTTTATTTCGTTTTAATTCAAGTATTATAAATAGATTTGCCGATAAACGAACAAGATGATCTAAGAATATTCAATCTTTCGTTTTTTACACCTGGCTTAAAATCAATAACTGGTAAATATAGGCCGGTTTCTATAATCTTTCTATTCTTAACAAGAGATTTCATTTGATATTTCGATACATATTTATAGATAGGTATAACTAGGTAAAATAAATATATACATATTATGTCTATATTTGTTTACTGAAACATACAATTGTATCGAAATATTATTTATTTATTTATTTAAAATCTTTATTGTACACCTGTGACATACATAAAGAACACAATACATACACAAAAAGACGTACAAAAGGCGGTCTAATCGCTCAACATAACTCTTAGGCTCAAATATTAGTAGCTATTTCAACTTATTCTTAGAGATAGATATAGAATCGGCCGTTAGTAATGATAGCCTGTGACCAACTGAGCATTCACAGTGTCTAGAAGAGCGCTTGCGCTGGGTTGTTGCACCTCCGGCCATTTCCCTGAGTGAAAACTAACAAAAAAGCTGCTCCTACACGAGGGTTTGTATAAGAGGTACCTTCTAAGAAAAACCGGTACATTAAGTGAATTCTTTTGTTCGTGTTGTATTAAGTATTGGTTGCGACTTTAGTGTAGTAAATGTTCGTGAACCGTGAACATTAGTGATACCAGCACCTGCGTGGCACAGTTGGTTAGGCGCGTTTATGAAACAAGAAGTCACGGGTTCGATCCACGTACTGAGGCAAATGTTTGTTTTGGGTCTTGGTATTGGTGAGACCAAAAAGTCTCTCGTAGTCTCTATACTCACGACACAAGACTCGATCTTATTGTGAGGATTATGTATGTGTTGGGTGTATTTATTTATTATTTTTACTTATATTTGTACCTTAGCCAGGTGCAATGATACTGAATTAAATCCTTCATGTCAAATTGCCGACATCCAGCAAGCATAGTGCAACGTACGTAATAACAAATGACAGAAGAAAAAGCTTTCAGTAAATTATATGAGATTTATAAGCCGATAATATGACACAAATTAAAGTGTAATACGCCTGGGAATAGAACACAGGACCTAACGATTCACAACCTATACCCGCTGCTTTGGGACCATATACCATTTTATATCCAATGATAAACTGACATCAAGCGACATCTAGTAGCAAATTTTTGCATTAAGGGAAAACCCCACTTAATCAAAAATTATTTACCTTAATGTTATCTTACGCATGCACAACATTTGACTTTTATTAAGCGTACCTCCGATTAATTTATTATATTTATACCAAATTAATCATATTTTATACTAGCATCGCTCGGGTGCAGATAATTTTCATTTCCAGTCCATATCAGAAACATACTAATTATTTTATATTTAAACTTAACGTAACTGCCGTCATTCACTCTGCTTTTCCCGTCCCGTCCCGTTACATCCCGTCCTATCCTCTTTCATTCTCTTCCATCACTCAAGGCATGCTATCCAGTCCTCTTATATCTTATTTCATTCCTTCGTGTTTGAAAGAGTAGCAAATCTTCTATGGCAACACCCGCTAACTTAACTAAGTGCGTCCAGCGCTTCATTTTATAACATGTTACCATACAGGGTAAATCAAGACTGCGACCGAAAACTAAGCCAGGTGGTAGTATTAGTGACTTGGGACACAAAGCAACTAAAAATTACACCAAAAGAAATTGTCAATTTATTTTTTGTATTTTTTACATAACGGTGTATCTGGGTGATAAATATAAAGTTATCCTAAAATAATAATGTACACGTTTTTATTTTTAAAGACGCAATTGTACTTAAGGTTTTAAATTACTATTTTCGCAAAAAGTAGGCATTTATCAATCAAACACGATGATATTAAAAATAAGCAAAAAAAAAAATCTACCGCTTTCTGTACTAAATTTTTAGTTACTACCACCTGGCTTCGTTTTCAGTTGCAGTCTTAATATACCCTATATTATACATATATAAAAAAGGAGAACAATAATACCTTATTATCCATTAAGCTAAATATACAAACTACTCCCCAGCACGACAGTAACGAAGAACCTAAAGACGGAGGTGCAGACGCGGGAGCTGATCGAGCTGGTGCGCCGCAACAGCTGCCTGTGGGACCGCGCCGTGCCCGAGTACAGGAACCGCGTCGCCAAGGACAAGGCCTGGCACAACATCTTCCAGGAGTTCCAGCCCAACTACGACAATCTCAGCCCGGCAGAGAAGAACCACATCAGTAAGTGTATTTATACTGGCGACAATTGATTGCAATGTGTTTGATGGCCTGTGCAGGGAAATCATCATTATCTACAGCACTCCACTGCTGAACAAATGCCTCTCCTATTGCAAGCCAACTTGTTCCTCCGCTTCTTTCATTTATCCTAGCCCAGCTGCTTCATGAAGATGACGACCTTTACCTAGCCTGATGGTGTGCGTATACTACACGTGTAAGATGCAAAGCAATGCAGGTCAGTAACCATAATTTGGATACCTACTCTATTCGAAATAATTTTCATAATTCGGATTGACATGGGGGAAAACTGAATCCGAAACGAGACACACGCGAGTGTCGGAAATTCCACAATCATATAAGGTAGTTGCTGTCCGGACGCTACTAACAGATAATATAAGTCCTATATAATAAATTTAAATACGTAATTCGTAAACGCTTGTAAAATATCTGCCTTGAAGCGGTAACTATGTATAGTTCTGTTTATTTTCGAAGAATGTTATCATTAATAATTTGTTGTATATTATCTGGGCTATAAATTTATCCAAAAATAATGACTGCACGTGACTTTGTTTTGCAATAATTGTGCTAAATATCAGTATGTTGATATTTTCAGGTACTTTTATAACAAAAAAATGGTGCAACATTAGAGACTCGTACGTGAAATCAAGGAAACCCATCCGTACCAGCAAGCGCCCATACATATACTCAGAGGAGATGAAGTTCCTAGACTCCAGCATCTTCTGCGACCCCTCATCCATCAAGAAACGAGCACACGATGACGAAGAAGACAGAAATTCCAACGAAGAAGTAGAGATTGAAGCAGAAGAAGCAGTCAGTTGGATAGACGAAGTTTTCGTAGATACCGATTTAAATGGGGACCAGCATGATTTGCCAGCAAAGAGAATTAAGCTGGAGCCTAAAGAGTACCCTAAAGGAATACATGATACAGAGAATTTAGTAGGATTTCTTGCAAACTTAATACAGAAAGAGGACGACGAAGACCGTGCCTTCTTTAAGTCTATAACGCCTACTGTAAAGAGACTGTCGGAGAACTCAAAACTGGAGTTTAGAATATTAGTTATAAAATTATTGAAGAATCTCAGGATGAGGGACCGACAGAAAGTTACAATGAAGCAAGAGAAAATGCCAAATATGGACAGTGAGAGCGAATGACAAAGAGTTGTGTTGTTAATAAATGATTGTTTTGTAAAATTGTTAATAAGATAAAAGGCAAAGCTAAAGAACGTTTAGAAAATGGTTGAAAATATTGGTGTTCAAAATTATCATAATTAAATTAAGGATTGTTGTACAAATATAGTATCATTTAATAACTAGTTTTATTTAAGAGTATTAGAGTAAATAGAGAAGGGGTGAATTACAAAGAATTTACATAAAATTAATTGATATCAATATCATTTTATATCATTGACAATTGGATTAACATAATTCAAACTTACTTATCACAATTGCAATTAATTAATGTACTTTAAATTACCGAATTTTCAATATTTTTTAATATAAATATCGCTAGAATAGAGATACGATCGGTGTTGATTAAACATAATTTTAGTTTAAATTCAAGTCAAGATTTAGAAGTTCTCAGATGTCTACTAAAAGTATGTGTTCAAAATAATATTGATAAAAACGTAATAAAATGACGAGGCACGTGTCATTAATTTAGTTGGAAGTGCGTCTGTAGCGATATCAGGATAATGTGCGTTCGTTATTAGGATAATAAAAAATTATAAACTTATGTCTAATAATTTATCTCTTATTTATTGATAGCATATCGGCTGATAAAGGAGATCCGCGTATAATTAAGATATCGTAAACAACGAAACTTTATCGCTATATTCCCAACATTATAATTTTATAACATTGAAGCCTTAAACAATTTTATTAATATAATAATTACTGTGTCACAAGCATGAGACGGAATCCTTGATCCTTTTCGCGTGTTCAATGCAAAATAAGAGATGAAGAGATACTTGATATTTTATAAACTTCTAAAAGCACGAATGAAATAATCACTATAAATAAACCAAATCTTTATGCTTCTAGCAGTCGTTAAGAAAAGTGAATAGCAAAAAAGAGACAGTTATTATTATTATAACCCATGATTTTCCCCAGGGATATCTCAAGTTGGCTGTAATCTGACCTTTTGTTTATTGCGATAAATGGCGAGACGAGCATGCCATTCACTTGATGGTAAGCGAACATAAGATGTAAAGTCTCAATATGTATAGTTACTCTGGCTACAGTTTCCTTCAAACCGGAACACAACAGTGTTCTTACATTGCTGTTTGGCGGGAGAAATAGGCATTATAGTGGTACTTGCCCTGGTGGCCTCTCACATATGAGAGACCTACCACCTAATTTTCTTCCTTTCACTAGTCAATTCCTGCAAAACGTTACATTTAGTTAACTTTCTGTATGTAATTTATCTTGTATTGGGAATATGTTAAGCACCGGTACCCTTGTCAGTTGTGACATTGTTATTTTACCGAAGAGATACTATAACAGAATTTGATTTATTTATTTGAATTGCATTTATAATAAGTAGTTCAGGGTTTTATAGTAACAAATAATATTTAAAATGCGTCTCTTTGCGGCAAACATTGAACTTTGCTTAATTATAAAAGTCCGATGTTGCAGATACGATAATGTTATCGATATTGAGGACAAAACAATTGGTAGTTTGGTAATCTCGACAACAGATCCCTATCGCAATTTTATGTAATAATTATCACGTATCGCTAATTATTGTATTAAAGAATTTTAAGTACGCATACGACTTAATTAGTAAATATTACGATTCCTTATAATACTTCAGTTTTGTAGTCTACTGGTCAACTGACTTTCCGAAGTTATAAATAGATTCAGAGTCGTTTATGGTTTAATGCTGAAGAAAACATCAGAAGGAAACCGCAAACTTACTTAAGAATTCTGCATACAAATGTCAAATATATTATGTTTAGTCTGCCAGCTAGATAAGTGATTGAAAGGCAGGAATTCCTATTCCCGAAAAGTTAGCTGAGATGTACGTAGTCAATCGTAAAATGAATTAGTTCAAATGTTTTTGGAACCATAATACATTATTGTTACGTTATCTTAATGTAAGGTTAACTACCTACATGTAGATATAATTCCTGTGTCTTTTGCCCTTGGTGGGTAGGGAACAGTGAAAACTAGCAGATGATAACAAAATAAATAAAATTTATAATAATATATTGGCACGATATATACCCAATAGTAACTGGAGTACTTACAATTCAAACAGGGCATCCACCAACTAGATATCTATCTCTGGCTGACTGACATAGTTATCTCCAACCATCCATTTATGTCAGTAAACTTTGTTTCCAAAGAGTTGTACAAGTTGTATAATACAAAGCAATCGATTAGCAAAAACGTGTGTTCAATTATCGCTAAAACACAGATCGATAACAACGCCCCGCCCGAAGACGGAAGATACGATCTAGCAGGCCGGAGACACCACATTCGTTGTCGCGGCCCGCGGTGGTGTAGTCGACATGTCAGCTACGGAGAAGGGAGAGGCCAAGTCTGGAGTGGATCTGGACCAGATCCTGGAGGATGAAGTGGGACAGTTCGGCCGGTACCAGATCCTCACGCTACTACTCGCTGCTTTCCCGGTTATGTTCTCTGCCTTCGCCTCTGGAGAATACGTTTTCACCACTGCCAGAATAAATACCAGGTAATATTAGTTAATGCAATGTCAGTGTAATTATGTTTCACTATAGAGCCACTTAGAAAGAGGCCTAGGCCATCTAGGCCATGGTTCAACACACTGGTCTTGTGCGTATTAATGATAAATAAATAAATGAGTAGCAAAAATTATTTGAGGAAAATTGCTTTACTCTTACGGTGCAAAAATTAACTATGGTTTATGCTACATAAGGAGAGTTTTTAAAGCTCGTTAACTTTACTTATTGCCGAAGATCAAAATCAAAATTGCCACCCTCCTTGTTATCATCCTCCTCTTACCTAGTGTATTTTTGTTTCTTTGAAAATATTAATATGGCAAAATATTAGTATTATAAAATATAATTAATTTCTTATATCTTTTCACGCACATTTAAACTTTGATATAAACTTTGTTCCTCTTTTAATTTTTATCCTTATGATTTTATCCGGCTAGTGGCGCCCACCACTATTGGCACCCAACGATAATGGCATTAGACATTCGACGAGCTATTTTGTGTATCATGAATGCTAACCTTAGATATAAATCCTGAATGTTATTTGTTTGCGGATGAAAAGGCAAGATATTAACCGAGTGCTTGAAGATCTGCTTGCGAGATGATTGACTGAATATCTTTAAGTAATAAAAGTATTTGGTGTTAACCGTATTATTTAAAATAACACCGTTGAGAGACCGCCTGGGTAGATACCTCCGCAATGTCTTTTTCTCCCGCCAAACAGCAGTGTAAATGCATTGTTGTCTTCTGGTTTGAAGGGCATTGTAGATAGAGTAACTACTGGCAATAATGAGAGTTAACATCTTACGTCTCAGGATGGCGTTGCTTGGTTTTGTTACTGACCATGAGCCATTGTATCGCTTACCATTATGCGAATGGCATGCTCGTCCCACCATTCACCGCAATAAAAAAATAATAGGAGGCGAGCCTTTGCAATCTGCACAACATACAGTTCCGGCAATATATGAATTCTAAAACCAAAAAACTCATACAAAGTGCCCAACCTGAGATTTGAACCCAGAACATCCAAATATAGTTCTAAACTAATGAGTCGACACCTGTCCTAATTATAACATTTAATCACACGCTAATTGTTTTTACACATGTGACCAGGTAGCCACGTGCTAAAAGATACCAAATGACATTGATAAATACTATTATCTGAGTATTTATCATATGTTATATTTTGTTTATCAGAATGGCAATAAATACGTTTACAGAATCCGGCATTATACCCATTTATGTCAATAAAAGTACGTGTCTTGTTGGTAACGGACCAGACGTAACCGCCAACATTTTTACGGTGGTCGCGGGCTCAAATCCCAGGGCACACCTCTGACTTTTCGAAGTCATGTGTGTATTGATAGTCAATCACCACGTACTATAATGATGAAAGAAAACATCGTAAAGACACCTACATACAATGGCGATTCTGACCCGCACTAGGCCAGTGTGGTGGCCTTTCCAGCCTAGCCCCTCTCAACTATACTCTCGATTGGAATATGGTAGAGAAGGCCCCTGGCCTGCAATTTGACGTACATAAATGGGCTGATACAGATACGTATACAGTGTTTGATAATTTACAAAAACAAGAAAAATATACTCTGATGCGCCATCTAAATTTTAACTAACTGAAAACTGGATCAACTGAAATCCTATGGCCTCCATTTTTCCATTTCGGTTTATTAGTATGTGTCTGTTTGTCTACTTTAAAACTATTTACTCTTACTTACCATTACGCTTTATATCATAGTGATATAAAAAAGCAGAAGAGGCAAGAAGTTACGTTGTATAAAAATTAGTTATCTGTTGATCGTAAAATATATTAATAGGTGGTACTTAAGATACGAGTACGTTATGTACTAAACTTATATACAAATCGAAATAAAGAAGCAGTAAGTTGTACAAATCGGTGCTGACAATATTATGAGAAATATATCTACTTACTACAATATGTAAACAACAGTATATCTAGACTTATACAGCTTAGACATCTTCAACGAGGAAAGGTAATCAGTTTCCCTGGTTGGTTGTCGTCGGAACTTATGACGCTATAGAATGAACTACAAATATCCAGTGGATATTTCAAATATGCGTGTCATATCATCATCATCAGCCCATTGCAGTCCACTGCTGGACATCAGGCCTCTCCTATTCGTTCGCTTCTATTGTAAATTTAAGAGACATAATATTTTGATGACAAATAAAACTGCATTCATCTAATTAAGAGAGAGAGATTCGATTATGATTTGGCATTTTGAGTACCTATTCATGTTAGTGTATACGTCGTATTGAATACATTTTATATTATCATTTCATGGTCTCGTGCGTCTACTTGATTTATACCGCGATAAGAGATGGATTAGATATCATTAATCATTTATGTTTTATGCATACGAAATTAAAGATTAATAACAAAAACAATACTAGCAATATTAAAAAGCATCGTGTCAAACACTGCCTAACATTATTTTTCTGAAGCAGCCGCTTAAATTACCTAAACCTGATTTTTAAAGTCAGGAAATTTAAGTAGGGAAGGCCTTAAGATTGACAATAAAAGAACTACCTATGTCCCACTAATTAAATACCTACATACATAAACTCACGCCTTTTTATCCCAGAAGGGGTAGGCAGAGGCGCCACTAGGAAACCCACATTTCGCCTTGTATGTTCGGTCCCATGATGTGATAGGGGGCGAGCCTATTGAACTAAATACCTACTTAATTAAAATCGTTTTGCTATGTGTGTCCAACTAATCCGTGTCAACTTTTGTGATAATCTTATGAAATCCTTTATTGTTAATGTTCTTATTGATGCCTTTATCCGGTAATCACTTAAATTGTAGATAAACCGCTAATTAAGCTTCTTAACGTTATACACATTGGAAACATCTTCCAAAAGTGCGATACTCATTTTAAATCGTAGTTTTACAATTATTTCTACAGTATGCAAGTTTCCTCGCGATGTTATCTTTCTTCTTTATTGCAGAATTATTAAATTGGCTTATAATTTTACCATCGCCCGCACATTTTTGACAGCCTCCGTGGCGCAGTGGGTTAGACGCCGGCTGCGAAACGGGAGGCCGCAGGTTCGATCCCAGCACCGAGACAAATGTTTGTGTGAACCACAAGTATTTGTTTCGGGTCTGGGTGTTTGTGAGACCGAAAAGTCTCTCGTAGTTCCTAATACCCTCGACACAAGACTCGATCTTAGTGTGGGGTCAGGTCTATGTATGTGACTGTTGGGTGTATTTATTATTATTATTTATTATCTAATATCAATCTTTTTGAGGATTGAAATCACGCTGGCGTAACGAGGGTTGGCGGATTTCACATTATAACAAGATTAGACAGAATACTTAAATAATATTAGTTATCACAATTTGATAAAGCTACGGTTTTGTCTGTTTCCGAGAAAAACTTTATCTTTCATCCATAAATTCGAGGCAATTTACTGCGGAAATCCCTTTATGCTATATTGTATTTTATAAAAATCCTTTAATTATTATCTGGCCATATATTTTGAGATAGATTACAATTAAGCGATATTTTAGCGTTCTGATCGTGAATTTGGAATTCACGTTTTCTTGACCATAATTAACATTGATAGAGTTATCTCATGATATCCATACAATTTATCACCGTCATAAATTATTTATTATCATTTAGTATTCCTAATCCTTCATTTGATATCGATAATTTGTGATTAGTGTCCTTTTGCCGTAACCACGCAATTAGTCTGCTGCCAACTATTTTTTGGAAAATCGGTCTAGTCTACCATGTTTTTAGGGTTATTTATTTAAAAATTGTTAAGTTATTACGAGGAATTAAGTTGCCAGCATCAAGGCAATGTTTTGTGATCCTTATTTTTATTATGCACAATAACGACAACACACACTGTTTCTAATGGTACGTGCAGAATACAGTCCAAATATCGCACAGTGTCAACACAGTTATCCCTGTAAGTTCGAAACTGGATAAACACAAACTGCAACTGAAACGCGAAACAATTGCATTTATTACTATCACGGGACTTTCATTACCATTCTCTATGTGATGATGTTATAATTTTTGGTTATCCCTTTCCAGATGCCTAATCCCCCAGTGCGACACAGCAAACCCCGAGTTCGCTCCCTCATGGGTGCTCAACGCAATCCCTGGAACTAGCCCCACCTCCTTCGAGGGCTGCGAGAAGTACTCCAACAGCAGCCTGCAGACTCCTGTCACTCCTGGCACCTGCCCAGCTACTCTCTTCGATACTTCCTCTACTGTGGAATGTCAGGACCATGTTTATGAGAACACGCTCAGTGTGGTTTATGACGTAAGTATCTCTGCTTATTTAAAAAAAAGCTGTCATTACTGTACCTCGCTATATTCATGTATTTTATTAATTAAATCTGTTGCTATTCGTGAACACTCACTAAAAGATTCTCAAAGTAATAAGACAAAAACGTCTTATGAATGCGCCTTAGAAATCTGTAATAGCATTACTGTAGATGTACCAATACTGGCCAATAATAGTTTTTCATATTGAAAAAGTTCCTTTCCTTGCTACTTCCAGTTCGGCCTGGCCTGCGACGAATGGCGTCGTTCCCAGATCGGCTCCATCCGTACCATCGGAACGCTGTTGGTGCTGCCCATCACGGGCTACATCTCTGACCGCTGGGGGCGGCGCGTGGCGCTCACCATCAACGCTTTCAACACCGGTTGGATCGGTCTCGTGCGCTCCTTCGTCAACTCTTATGAGTGGTTCCTCGCGCTTGAAGTCATTGAGTCCACTGTTGGTGCTGGGGCTTATTCTTCCTGTTACATTCTAGGTAAGATATTTTTAAATTTTTTGTTTACAGCTTTGATATATAACTTGCTAACTACATAGATCGAGTATCTAAATAAAATAAAAAACTAAACTATTCAAAACTACGATATTCGTTAGTGACCATTTCACCAATATCAGAATCATAAGCATTCTATACGTAGTAATATTTATTTTTCGTTATTTCAGTAACGGAGCTGGTCGGTCCTAAATACAGAGTGGTAGCAGGAGCAACAATCTCGACCATGTTTGCTCTCGGCCAAGTGTTCCTAGGCCTCATCGCCTGGGGAGTGCCGTCTTGGCGTCCCCTGACACAAGTCCTCTACGCTCCACAACTGCTAGTCGTCCTATACTTCTGGATCCTCTCCGAATCAGTGCGTTGGTTGATGTCAAAAGGACGGTATGAAGAAGCCGAAGACATTCTGAAGAAAGTCGCTAAGAGGAATAAGACTGAATTATCGGAGAAGTCTCTGCAAGCGCTGCGAGCGACGGCAGAAGCTGAGAAATTAGTGGAGAAGCCTAAGGAAGCCTGGCTGCCGATACTGGTGTTCAGATCGCGAACAATTCTCTCCCGTTGTCTTGTGTCCCCGGTGTGGTGGGTTACCAATACTCTAGTGTATTACGGCATGGGCATTAACGCTGTGAACATGTCCGGCAACCGGTACCTGAACTACGTGGCGGTGGCCGCGGTGGAGATCCCCGGGTACTGGACTGCGATCTTCCTGCTGGACAGGATTGGTCGTAAGCCGGTGCTGATCTGCGCGTACTGGCTATGTGCGGCCTGCCAGTTCGCGTTTGCGTTTATGCCTTCAGGTAATTTTGTTTTCTTAATTACTATTATAAAATATTTATACGCATTTTGTATAAGAATCTTCTTGAGAACTACCGTTGTACTGTAATATGTCATAATATCTTATGTCCAAAACACAAGACTTTTGTCACAATGTTCATAGTTTTGGGTGTATGTAAAAAGTAGCTCCGAATCCTGTAGTTTCAAGAGAGGCTGTATATTATGATTGGATAAATAACAATAGGTATACTACTAATTTTCAGGCAACTCAGCTCTGTCACTGACAGTGTACTTGTTGGGCAAGTACTTCATCGCGATCGTGATGACGTCAGTGTACGTGTACACCGCAGAGCTGTACCCCACCAAGTACCGACACAATCTGTTCGCGTTCTCATCCATGGTTGGAAGACTTGGCTCCATCACGGCGCCACTCACTCCTGCCCTGGTAAGTTAACTATACAGGTCTTTACTTGAAGAATTGTAATGGTATCTTGCGTAATATAAGATGTAACCCGTGAGGTAGGTTCGCCGTCTATCTGAAGTTAAGAAGCAGGCGACATCGAGTTTTTCGGTTTGCAAATCTTGGACGAGTAGGCCAACACTGGAATTTATAGATTATTATTTATTTATTTATTTATTCATCCTTTATTGCACAAAAAGAAACATTTACAGTAAATAAATGGCATAATAATAGTACAAGAGGCGGCCTTATCACACTAGGCAATTTCTTACAGGCAACCTTTGGATGGATATGTAAAAACGAAAATGAGAGGACAGTCTAAGGTGTTTATTGAAAAAATATTTATATATATAATAAATAAAAAAGAATAATATACACCTATAAATAAATATGATATACAAATACATACAAACATATATTTAAAAACAATAATAATAATACACAGACTTACAATACATACAATATACATAAACATATATTATACCTATCCTAATATTTATCAAACATGCGAATGGACATAAGATATTCCTCAGCTACATACATTTTGAGATAGGAAATGGTCTTTAATCATTTTTTTAAATGACGACAGTGTTCGTGCCCGTCGTACCTCAACTGGGAGTGAGTTCCACAGTTACCCCACCGTCGTGATAAACTTGTCTCCCACAACATCTTAAAACGGAAAAAAGCTCAGAAATATGCAGATGGTCCTAGTTACAATTCGTATCTACCTTAGCACCCAGTCACATCTAATTAGAATGACAAAAACGATGAGAACAACCATCTGTTTATAGCATCGATAGTGTCTGTGGAGTGTACAATCGCGGCGCGTTGAGTCGCACGGATACAACGCAGTTATCAGCCGCATCGCCGAGGACGATGTCCCGTGACTAACTGCTGACTGACGCAGCTTTCATAAAAAAACATTGTGATACTGACTATTGCAATATCCAAAGAGACGTAAACATTTTGATACCCATTCGAATTTTATTAATTAAAATGATTTTACGAGTTTCCTATTATTATTTACAAAGACCATTTTTTTTTCATAACCAACATATTCCTCTTGAAATAGTTTAATTATAACAGTCTTATATATACAAATATGTAATATGTTAACTCTTTTCAATTGTGTTAGCGTCTAAAAGCTTCCTTCTTCGAGATCTTGGTTGGCAAGAATCAACCCTATCAGTGATTAAGGCGATAAGTATGCACGCAGCAATGTTTAAAATTTAAATACTTTCATCTATATCAGTGCATATTTTTGTACAAATATTATACAACGAACTAAGATAACTCTGAGAAAACTTCCAGCAGTATAATAGGTATTCTTAACCAAGATTTCTCCCTTCCAGGCCCTCACAGTCTGGGAGAGTCTACCCTCAGTGCTGTTCGGCAGCTTCGCGCTGCTGTCCGGACTGCTCATCTTCACGACGCCGGAGACGCTGGGCACGAAGCTACCTGACACTATCGAGGAGGCGGAGCAGCTCGGCAAGAAGAAAACCACATCCTGATCTCATAACCTCTTATAATAAACGATATTTTAATACATGAGTTTCTATTTATTTGTGTTAATTATGATCTCTGAAATCTAGACATTGCTGGTGATGGGATACCAACCATTATTTACATTGTAACAAACTCGTTGTACTAAACTACGCAAGTATGTCACTCAGCAAAAAAGAACTGAACTGTTACTATACCACTGTACCATCCGGTCTATTTATTCTATTCAAGTTTGGCCATTGCTAGGCTTTACTATTTTTAACAGAGTAAGACAAAGCTTACACTAACCTATTTACATATATACATAGGTTAATTACACTCTAAAAGTACTCAGATTTGAGCTTTCTTTTTCTCGGTGCGCGGTTATGTTCAGCTGGTTTTTTAACCAGCTGCACCACGAAGACTGCCAAATGTTTTGTTTTGTTACCTTGAACATACTTAATATTTCAAATTATTAAAGAGATAAGGATTTTAACCAGTAAAAGATAGAAATCTCTTATCAATTATATCTTTCGCATGTTGTTTATTTGTAAATTAGTATTTGATATTCGATGGATAAGGTACGGCGCACGCGACTTGTCTAGATGGGTGATATGGGTATATTCACATTTCAGATCGGATATAGAAGATTTTTATACTGGCACGGTGAAGTGAGTACGATGCAGCTGGTCTTAAAAGCAGTGTGGTCTAGGTGAATATCGACCAGCACGAGATGGCTGTCTCTCGCCGGCCTATAGTTATATGCCGAACTGATTGTATCCGAATATATACATGACGGAAACGAAACACGACACATTTACGATATTTATTATCACGGGCGCTTAACCGCCGTGTATGGCGGGCGGTACCCGGGTATATCAGAATATTCTACCACGACTACAAGTAATGCTAGCGTAGAGCAACGTTTAAAATGAAAGACCCTGACTACTGAAGCAAGGTCATTGTGAAAAAATATATATATTAGTGTCTTATTGCCACAGCGTGAGTTAGGAAACATTCCCTTTTTTATTCAGTAGTTGCGGCAAACGAGGAATCAGGTCACCTAATGCTAAGTGATCACTGCTGCCCATGAACATTCACAATACTGGGAATATAGATGTGTCGCCGGCCCATCAAATCGGGAGGGTAGCGGGAAGAAAAAAGGATGGGAAAAGGAGCATTCGGCATTCTCAGTCACTTCACGCCAGTCTCCTGTGAGACAGTGGCACCGCCCCAGACGAGCCTGCTCATTCATGCTGAGTTATGACACACAACAGCGTGGCTCTATAACTTCAAAAATTTCTATTTTTATTTTCAGTCGTGATTTTATAATGTGACATAGCCCGAATGAAATGAGATGTCACGGCGCGGCGTGAATCGCGAAAGGCTAGATTGTCGGCGTTGCCCTCATAGTATTTTAGGGAACCAAAATAAATGTTACAATTTATCATTTAAATAAAATGCTCAAGCATAGAGTTGTGAAGAATAATAATTTATCATTATCTAGTCGTTGTGGCAACGTAACTTACATAAGCTGTAAAAACATATAATCCACAAGAAATTACCATTTTCATGCTATTGGGCTTGTGACTAATGCTGTAGCGTTTTAAGTGAAAAAAATAGTAATTAACAGCTTAACATTTTATGAGTAAACTATTGTTTCCACAAAATTTGAATCCCAGGTAAAAGCCATTAGGAGTTAAATTTAAGGTTGTGTTAACGATTACAGAAGAAAAATACGGTGTTTTTAATAATTTCTTCGTAATTATATAATGCATAAACAGCATATAAATTTATTAAGTCGAAAAAATAACTAGAGGGGGTATATATTTGGCCTACTGCAATCTCACTCACCGTACAAAACACAAAAGCAAAGCTGTCGACTTCACGGTGTTTTTCTGTGAGACATCACCACCCTGGGTTAGCTAGGCTTTTCCCACAATTGTTCAACGTGTTCTCAGGGTAGCTCTAACACTTTTTATTCTTTCTATGTATTTCAAACAAAATTATTTTAAGTGCATTATATAGTAATATTATTTGCACGTTTTGTGGACCCGTGTGTCTCATCATTAATATTTTGATTGATAATGTGTCTTTCTGTTTGTCAGTTCCTTTATGCTTTGCCACCAGAACATTAAATATTTCGTTATTCAGCCAGTTGATATGGTAAATAAGTATGTATACATCTATCGTATAATTCATTAAGAATATTAAATCAGTTATGTTTTAATTCTATTAGTCATCAACATTATTCTATTATGACTACGTCTAATGTCGTTTGTAGCTCTTATTAATTTATTTTCAAGCGGGCAGTAATAGATCCAGAATACAATTCATTCGTGGGAAAACTGATTATGTCTGGATTCCACATCAATACAGATAAGATAATATTATGGTTTTATTGTTTTGTTGACATACAATATACACACTATTCGTTACATTACTTTGTATTAGCATATAAATCATATGTAATTGACGTCACACCGTCTTCAGTCACGTCTGCAAATCGTATTTTGGAATCGGTTCACAATCTCACTTTCATTCACATCGAGGTAAGTAGGATTACGAAGCATAATTATTAATTATTGAATGATGTGGAATGTTTTTCTTTATGTTAACACTCTAGCTGTTTACCTTACACTGGTTCTAACGAAAAAAAAAAACAGATGGTTGTAGATTTTATTACGGAACAGCAATTTTTTGCCCGGTATGGCAATAATCTCGCCTCCTACCACATTTGAGGACTAAAATATGTTTGGCGATTTTTGAATGGTTCTAGTGAAAACTCTACCTACCAAATCAAGGGGACAGGCGTGAGCTTATGAATGATTTTTTTATTGAATGAAAAATCTCCACATTACATACTGCCTAATTAGAGATCTAACATGGTGCCTCGTGATTCACACATTTTATACACAAACATTCCACCAAGACTCAATTTCACTTTCAATCCTCGCCATAAATAATACAATAAATGTATTTAGGCAAACGAGGGCACGCGCTTTTATTTATCATTAAATAGATAATTATTTATAACAAAAGGACGAACGGACGGCATTGCAGTCGAGACACGCTGCTCGCCCGACCACAACGCCATGGAGTCCAAGAAGGAGCCACTGACTCAGGACCTGGAGTCTGAGTCTCCGAAGACGAAGGTAGACTTGGACACGATCCTAGTGGAGGAGCTGGGCCAGTTCGGCTGGTTCCAGCTGAGGAACGTGGCATTAGCAGCACTAGTGGTGATATTTGGAGCGTGGGGAGCCAGCGAGTATGTGTTTACAACGGCCAGAATTAGCACCAGGTGAGACGCAAATAGAATTTTCAGATCCCGTTTTAGTATAGTATTTAAAATATTAGGGTTTTTAATAAACGTATGCATATCACGCTTGTATCTCTGAGGGGGTAGGTAGAGGTTCTCCACAACTATTCACAGATCCCTGAGATTTTTTACACTAAATTGTGACGTCTGCCCCGCAAAATTTCAGTTCCGGGAGTCAAATAAGATTATCATATTACAATAATAATTTATCTATTTTTTGTGTGTTTTGCAAAGTTGTGAGTTTTGTGTAGCCATTACAATTTATGGTAAGTAGGTATGTGTTTTGTTATTAATTAATTAAATAACGTGTTTGTTTCGAAATTCAGTCTTAATAATTTAGAAGGTAAAACACTTCTAAATTACCATAGATGCATCATTGCGTTTAATTAGAGATTAATAATTCAATTTGGCGATATAATATAATATTATAATTTGCTGCATTTATAATTTTGTTAATATCTGTTTGTTGAATTATAATTAACTCGTAGTTTGTCATTGTATTTTCATCTTTGTTTTGTATCTTTTTAATTATTTTAAGTATATTGCTTTTATTTTTTAATTACGTTGCACAATAAGAGTGCGATACACGTGTGTAAGATTTACATTGCGATGTGTGTGGAATATTTTAATGTTGTATTCTTTGCATGCAGCTTATTATTCACATGAGTCTGTTTGCTAAACAAATGCTTTAAATTAGTATAATATATTATACCAAATTAAAATACTATGCCTATATTGAACCAGGTATAAAATATGTGACAGTTTTGGATGTTCACGAAGCAAAACTCTTTTTAACATGGGGGTCTAACCTTGTTTGTGGAATAATTGCATATTTTTTTATAGTCGTTAACAAACGTTAAATATTTATGAATGCTTTCATAAAGAAAAATGTTTACTTCAGATTTTTTATAGTTTGAATATAATATTCCTCTTATACCCGAGTTTTAAGAGAGTTTTCACATTAAATAAATACTAACCAATTACAACACATATAAAAACTGACATTGGATATTCTATATCAGCCCATATACGTCCCACTACTGGGCACGGGCCTACTCTGCAATCGAGAGAATCGATTGAGAGTGGTTACTGGTTAGGTCTTATAGTCCACCACGCTGGCCTAGTGCGGGTTGGCGGACTTACATACCGTAGAAATTCTTTAAAATCGCTACGGTATGCAGGTTTCCTCACGATGTTTTCCTTCACCGTTATAGTGCGTGGTGATTGACTATCAATACACACATAACTCCGAAAAGTCAGAATTGGATATTCAACTTATACGAATATGTGTTGTCTGTAAAACATTACACATGTTTATCTCAAATATTTTTTTAGAATGCATAAATGCAATGGACAATATAATGGAATAAATTGGACCTTTAAGAAACTACATCGTAGTGTATGACGTCATATCTGCCACGGTCTTGTCGTAAAAAGTGACTAACTGAGGCATTTGAAATCATACCAGCGCCCACTCACATCGAGATGGTAAAGGCCCTTTGTTTCGGAACCGCATTGGGTGAATGCACTTTAGTACCCGGTTTCATAGTTACTTTAATATGTGCGAAAATAGCTATTTTGGGGTTTTGGTCAGTGGGTTCTTTTGTATAGGATCCAGCTCTGCATTAAGATCCGTGAAGTATAGACGCAGTCCCAGGATGCCCGACTGAATGGCTGCTGATATTTGAAAAAATCTTTACTTTGGTCCAGATGCTTGATCCCGGAGTGCGAGTCGTCCTCGTCGGCGGTGTTCTCTCCGGAGTGGATCTTCAACGCCGTGCCCACGGCCGGCTCCGGCTTCGACAACTGCCAGCGGTTCGCCAACACCACTGCCAGCAGTAACGTCACCAGCGGCACATGTCCTGCTGCCTTGTTCGACTCCAACAACCTGATTGCTTGTGATGAGTATGTGTATGACAACACACACAGCGTAGTTTATGACGTGAGTTTCATTTTTTTTTATTTAGCCATTTCTATTATTGACTTTATATCTCCTTAAGCAGAAACTCAATTCTTAATTTATGGAGTGCTAATCAGCTGTCTTTCTGAAACTCTTGCTTTACTCTTTCCATCACATAAAACAAAAATAAATCAGACGAAATTTTATAGACCGAGATTGTTGTGCAAAATTTTAAACCTATGATGGAACAGTACTTTTTAACATTTTGATGCTGGTTTTAAAATCAAACATACTTTACTTTCAATATGTAATCCAACAGAAGGACTTCAATCTACTCGCGAGTTGATTGAACTAATAACCTGAATACTTGATTTTAAAACAACAAATGTGTATCAATAATCATTAGTATGCCCATGAGTGTGGTAATTATCATAAGCTTCATCAAGTTACATTGTTGCTTCGATATTAGCATTACACTTTACATAGTAATGATCTCACTTCCTATCTCGATCCAATCTCCATGCAAATGCTCTATGTACAAAATCATTGGTATTAAATGTCTCGTTTGTTTAGCTAGGAATCCTTTAGAACTACTGAGGATTGTTGCCTTATGAGGAACATCGGCTCAGTCAATATGTTTAGTTTTAAAACCATAATCATCAGTATTATAGTGTTTTGATAACGTTGTCGTAGCCGCATCGAAATTTTAGTATAAATCTGTTGCACAACCAGCCCTGCTGAAGGTGCGAAGAACACAATAGTTTTACCTTAGGAGTAATATATTATAACATAATAATACACCGCTCTGACTCAAAATGACTCGATATACCTTTTGTGGAGCATGTACACATTTCAAGCTTTGAATATATTTTCTAGTATGGACTGGCCTGCGAAGAATGGCGTCGTACACTTATCGGTTCCATCCGAACCGCCGGGGCCCTCACGGCTCTGCCTATTACCGGCTACGTCTCCGACAGATGGGGCAGGAAGACTGCCCTCGTCATCAACGCCTTCAACACCGCCTGGCTCGGCACCATCCGGTACTGGGCCGGCACCTACGTCGGCTTCGTCATCTCCGAGTTTGTCGAGGCCATGATTGGCTCTGGTGCTTTCTCTAGCGCTTATGTCTTGTGTAAGTAGCATTTAGTTGTTTGACTCTAGGATAGGACTTTCTTTAGACAACATTGTGGTTTGTATGGGTTTGTTTGAATCTGTGAAGCTATTTGAAAATTTTTTGCTGTTAAAAACGTATACGTATAATTTTTATTCTCATTATAACACCAAAATTGTAGTCATTATTTTTGAAAAGACAAACCTGAATTCCTATTAAAATCCTGACAAAAACTGCACTTAATTTATTCGTGGGATTTTGTAATCAAATGTTATTTAAAGAAGAAGTAAACAAATAGCTGTATAAATATTCATAGTAAATATGTCCTTCTTTGTTAATGCTACCGTGGATTATACCTTATCTCTCTGGGCTATCTGAGAATAATTGTAATCAAAACTGATCATGTTGTTTATACCTTGTTTGTTTCCGCAAACATTTGTTTCTTTGTTGTGTATTTTAGTGAAAGCGTAGGCAAATATAGTATCAAATATATAAACATTATTAGGAAGAGTGGCATGCGTACAAAATTTAAAAATAATTTGGTAGAGTGTTAGTAGTAGTGGCACTAATACTAAATAAAATAGGTAATTTCATAGCTCCGGCAAACGAGCAAACAGGTCACCTGATCATAAGTGGTCACTGCCGCCCATGAACATCCATAACTTTTGGATCATGGATGATGGTGACCCATCAAATCTGAAAGGGAGCGGAACGAAAAAGAATGGGAAGAGGAAAGGGATATTAGGCATCCGGTAATCTCACTCACTGAACAAAACACGACAGCAAAGCTGTTGCTTAACGTTGATATCCTGGGAGACAATGGAACCGCCCCGGACAAGCCTGCCTATTCATGTTGAGTCGTGACTGTCAACAGCGTGGCTCTACCACTTCCAATGTATATCTTTTTTCTTGTACCGAAACAATTTCGACCTTCTGAGTATTAACTGTGCCAAGGGTAACCGGGGGATTTGTACGGATTACACACTAGGTAGATCGATTTCCTATTTTGATGTCTTAATAATAGTTAATTCGTATTAGCCAGACGGTATCAAATTGTCCTCTGTCAAGGTTACACTAGTTTCCTACACTGCATCGATAATACCAACACAATATAAGGATTAAATAGATAGCGTACACAAGGCATAAAATGAAATTATACATGACACCACGATAAATCTTACTTTTTTATGGCATCGATAATGTTCCACGCACTTTAACAAAATTCATGGAATTTATTCATAAATGTATTTGAATTTCCCGGACTTTGGTTTGTTATATATCTGTCGATTCATTGTGTTTCTAGCGTACTCGTGTTTGGCACGTGGAGGGACTCTAATGGCTGCTTGCCAAATTCCCCTTTTCACAATACAAGCGTAGGTATTATCACAAAAATGCGCAACATTTAGAAAATAATGCACTTGATGTTTCGACTAAGTAGGTATTGTCGTTGAAACTTAACTTACATTATCAATAAAAGGTATATTATTTCCAATCCGTAACAATACAGATGACAAGATATATACTATTAAAAAGAAAGATAACAAATTAAAAAGCGATGCGTATAATGTTGTGGTTGGACAGATTACATCGAAAATAGTGTCGTCCTCATGCCAATTATTTATTTCATTAATCGGTTACAAAGTAGTTTTAAATACATATGTAGTATGAATAAAACTAAAAACTCAATACTAAAAATATTTTGAGATGCAGTAGCTTTAAGAAAAATATATTATTTAGGATTTGATTTTCCCTATTTCAATAGTATACATAATATAATATTTTGAATAGCAAACTACTTGAAAGGCCTAATAATAACTAACACCTTACACTCTCAATCACAGTCCCGATTATAAAAAAGAGACAAACCCCTCCAGCGGGATCTAAATGAGATGGATTACTATTAATACTTAAAAGAGTATGATAGAAAATATTAACCATAGTATGTCTTTCGTAGTGATGGAAATAGTGGGTCCGAAATACCGTGTAGCAGCTGGAGCCACAATGAACACCTTCTTCTCCGTGGGCCAAGTCCTGATGGGGCTAATAGCATGGGGAGTGCCCAACTGGCGACTCCTCACCTTGACCTTATACATCCCGCAGTTCATTACCCTCCTCTACATCTGGCTTATTTCGGAATCCGTCCGGTGGTACATGAGCAAGGGCCGCTTCCAAGAATCTGAAGCTGTTCTTAAGAAAGCAGCGAAGATTAATGGAACACAACTGTCAGAGAAATCTTTGGCAGCATTGAGAGACACAGCGGAGGAAGAAAGGAAAAACAGAGCTTTAGAAGCGGCACAGAGGGTCAATGAGCCGTGGCTGATCGTGAAAGTGTTCAGACATAAGAAGATCCTCATCAGATGCATGGTGTCCCCTGTGTGGTGGATCACGAACACCTTTATCTACTACGGCATGTCTATCAATGCTGTGAATATGTCTGGCAATCGGTATCTCAACTACGTGGCGGTTTCTGCGGCGGAGATCCCTGGCTACTGGACAGCTGTGTATCTCATGGACAAGATCGGAAGGAAACCTGTACTCATAGGGGCATTCTGGGTCTGTGCTGCTTGTCAGATAGGATACATCTTCTTACCTCAAGGTAGGTATTTGACATATATTTTTCAGCCTAGTATGTAAAGAACGTAATTCCTTCCGTAATCAATATTATGTATATTTAGTTTAAATTTTAACAATACTAATTTGCAATATATTACAGCCTTATTTCAGTAAAAGTCATACGAGTATAATATGTCTTTTCAGATAATTGCGTCAACCTTTAATGACTTTTAATAAGGCAATTAAACAAGCTTATCAACATGTGGCACTTAATCCGCCTTTAGACATTTAGTAGCTTGTAGCAGAGTTATCAGATGATATAGTATGAGTTTTTGTTCGTAGATCTGTACGCAGTCTCGCTCACGGTGTACCTGATCGGCAAGTACAGCATCGCAATGGTGATGACGTCAGTGTATGTCTATACTATGGAGTTGTACCCCACTAGACATAGGCACAGTTTGTTTGCATTCTCTTCCATGATGGGAAGAATTGGCTCCATCGTCGCACCGCTTACACCCGCTATGGTATGTTTTTCTATCAAATAAACTGCTTTGGTTTTCGAGTTTCTCTTTACTACCGTATTAATTAAGATTTAAGATGCATCTATAACCAGCACAGTCGTGGTTATGTTTTAATATGTTATTAACATTCTATAACGCAAAACATCTAGTACATTTTTGGTTGTACAAAATCTAATTATACCTTACTTCTTGAAACAGGGTGCTTCAACATTTGACGAGCTGCCATTCGTGCTGTTCGCGAGTTTTGCTTTCTTGTCCGGCCTACTGATCTTCATCACGCCAGAGACCCTCGGTACTAAACTTCCCGATACGATGGAGGAGGCTTCTAACCTTGGACAAAAGAAGAAACATAAAAACTACAATTAGCATCATATTATGTTAAGAATTAGTGGTTATGAGTGTAGTGGCAGCTGGACCTCAAAATACAATCTAATTTAGTACGTAAGCGATTACTAAAGTAATTTAAGTAATAGGTATTTAATGTTTTTACCATTAAATAAAGATCGTTTAATGAGTTTAAAATTAATTGGAATGGCTTGAATACATTAGGCAGTAGCTTCTTGAGACGGTGAAGCTGATGTAAGAGATGATTTGTGAAGGCATCGATGTGTACTTTCAAATGCCATAAAGTTAATATATTCACTTCCAAGAGACAGCAAAAGGAACCCAATTAAATTGTGCAAGGTTGTTATCAACATTTAGCTTAATTAATACTATCATAATTTGTGATAAATACAGTCTTTAATCAGAATGTTGTGATTCCGAAGTGTCTAGATTAGTAAAATTATACGTGACGGGCTTAGTGCCTAATTACCTCGTATAGATCAATGTTGTTTCCATAAGGTACTGCAGGTTTATTGTTAAGATAATTGTTGACAAGTTAATATTTAAAAACCAAATAATAAATAAATAATAATAAATACACCCAACAGTCACATACATAGTCCTGACCCCACACTAAGATCGAGTCTTGTGTCGTGGGTATCAGAAACTACGAGAGACTTTATACAAACGGCAATACATAGTGATTGCAGTTATGAAATCTTCGTGGTAATTTATTGAGATTTAAATATCATTGTTATATAGTATTTTTTGAAAAGATAAAACGGCAATTAAAAGATCTCTTGAGAAAAGGGGAAACGGAAATAAAATGTTGCATTTTTTCATAGAGCTTGTTTAATTTCAAATTAATTGTTATTTGTACATCCTTTTTTTAAGTTTATAAAGTCATCCGTTACATGGTGAATGTAAATAACCGTTTGAATATCATGGTGTTATAACGTGGGTCCCGGAGAGAACAAACGACTCAAGTTCTTTGGCTCCGAAATAGTAGAAAATACTACACCTACTTACTCTACTCGTTAAATCTCGAAAGATTACACAATTGAATGTTGTTATGAAGACGTCATCTTTTGTTAACTCTAAGAAATGACATATTTTTATTAAATTTTTGATAAATCAATTTCTAGATATTTTTTCGTCATTACTGCTGGTGTTTTTAGTATCAATATCTATTACATGTATATGTTACTGTAAAAGCTCGAACTACGGTTAATCTTAAGATTTAAGTGTAAGTCTTAGGATTTACCGACATGAGTTGGTAAATGTAAGAATTTCTGAAAATACGACGATGTTTTCGAGCTTTTACCATTCGAATTCAGTATATGCTAGGTTTTACCACTGTCAGCTGGTAGATGTTGGTTTTAGGAATAAAACAATGAGTAATTCTTAATTATTTACTTTAACGAACTATTAGACAAAACAGGTACATAGTATTATAAAGGTATCATATGATAGTAATAAGTACGAACTAATACCAACTTATTTAAATTATTTTGAAAAAACACATTAACCTAACCTAACCTAATTATCTTTCTTGTTTGCCACAAGCTCGTCCAATATTTCATAAAATCTATGCTTCATACTCATTTTTATTCACAAATAACTTTTAAACACCAAAAATACAATTAGAAATCAAATTATCGTGCAAGTTCAAACGTGTCAAACAAGCGACTGAGGCGAGCGGATCGGCGGATGTTTTGTTTTTCAACATTTACCGTGCCATTAATGTAAATCCTAAGATTTACCAACGGAATGGTGATAAGAGTTCGAATCGCAAACCTTTTAGGACATTTACCATTAGGAATTGGTAGATCTTAGGTTTTACTGGAATATCTTAGGATTTACTGCAGTTCGAGCTTTTACAGTAACATATACACATTGACATTGCCTTATTATCAGATTCTTAAAAATTGCTCATTCATAATATGGAATGCGTAAAAATTATTACTATAACTGTTAGATTCAGGCGCCTTACATTTTTTCAGTAAGGAAAAATGCAAGAATTTTACTAAGAGTTTTCAGCAGGCGCCAGTTTAATATTTATATTACTGCAGTTCAATAATGAATATTGCGTTTGTTCTATATGAAATTAGAAGAGTAACAAAATAGAGCCCATTTCCAAAATAGTTATCATGTAAAAGGTACAATGCAAGTAATTAACTACGATTGGGTAGAATAACAATTTATGGACTGACTAATTCTTCCGGTTACATAAATTCGAAATCATTATGAAGAACTCTCACGAATGCTGGTTTCTTTATAATGTTTTCATCATCATTATAACCACTTGGAAGTACTAGTTATACAGGGTATATCAAGACCACGACCGAAAACGAACCCAGGTGGTAGTATTAGTGACTTCAGAAACAACGCAAGTAAAAATTTCGCAAAAAAAAATCGACAACTTTTTTTTTGTAGTTTATTACTTCTCGTCGTATTTGGGTGATAAATACATAGTTTTCCTAAAATAATGATGTAGACCTCTTTATTTTTAAACACTCAATGGTACGTAAGGGTTTAAATTATTATTTTCGCAAAAACTAGGTATTTACCACCCAAACAAGATGATTTTTAAAAATATCTAAAAAAAATATCTGTCGCTGCTTTGGTGAAATTTTTATTTGCACGTGTCTGGAACCACTAAATCTACCACCTGGCTTCGTTTTCGGTCGCAGTCTTGATATACCCGGTATACATATACTCACGTAACTGCAAAAAACACAGGCGAGAGATTAAGATTCACATCTGCGATCTTCACGCTCGTAATGAAGAGAGTTTTCAAAACAGAAATATTCAATAGAAGTATAGTTACAAATAGACTAGGGGTAGATGCAATTCGTTATACATCTACAGAAATGAGCAAATATCAACAAACTTAACAATAAATGTCCATATTTATTGATGAAAACTGGCGATTTTTTATTCTAGCTTGGCACGTGGCTGCACTGCACTTGGCGGCAAGTACTATGATGCCTAGATATAATTATTATATAGGAAATAGAAAATAAGGATACTATTATCTATCTCTTAAGGATTAATCATATTTTAACCAGTTGTACCTACGAGGTAAGTATGTCGCCTCGCGCGGCCAAAACACTGCTCGCAGAAATTCGACGTGAAATTGTTAGTTCAACCACAGAATACTAAGTTCAACTATCATGTAATTTATTCTATAGCGATGTTTCCCTGTTATTTCATTGGTTTTTTCGAGTAACATGTAAATTACAATGTAGAAAAACATATATAAAATCACTTGTTGTTATAAAATCCATAACCAAAGTAAAATATGTGATGATCAACATCTGAGTCAATTTCACTTTTAATGCTCGCTATAAATCAATTAATATAATTAGGTAGTCGAGGGCGTGCGGCTTATTATCATCATACAGATAATTATTTATAACAAAATGACGAATATTTGCCAGTGCAGTTGGGAGAGAGAGCGGGGTCGGTTCTCGCTATTTCCATCATGGATTCTAAGGATTCACCCATCCAGGAGTTTGAGATGGAGCCTGCTAAGCCCAAGATAGATCTGGACACGATCCTGGTGGAAGAGTTAGGCCAGTTCGGGAAGTTTCAGTTGAGGAGTCTGGCGTTGGCGGCTTTCCTTGTTATATTCAGTGCGTGGGCAGCCACTGAGTATGTGTTTACTACGGCCAGAATCGGTACCAGGTGAGTCAGCATTGTATTTAAATTTCTATTTTAAGTGAAATTACAATATGGTGCTTGAAACAGTGACTAATGTTTGTATTTTGTCATCTATAATATGGGGTCAACTCATTTTCCTTTATTTATGTTAGGTACTTGTTGCTTCAGTTGCAAGGAAAGTTAACATATTTTTGACTTAACTTGCTGATGTTAAATTCGTCTATTGATGTTTAAGTGATTTGTAAATTTTTTTAAATATATTTTTGGATAAAAAGGAGGCTGTATTACATGACCTGGCTCTTATTGTTTTTATGGTATGATGTAGAATATTCAAGCATAATGTGCATGTAAGGGACATGTGTGTTGCACATGTGTTATTGTTAAAACAATTCATTGTTCGCATGTAGTTTGTGATTATCTGTGCGAGTCTGTTGAATAAGCGATTCCATCTTTATAAAAATTATTATGTATATAGTATTTAGATGATATGCGTCCAACATCTAAGACTATTTAATTGCATCCAATATATAATATATTTCTGTAACTAACCTAGAAAAAGGTCCAAACAACAATACTTGAATGTTTTTTTTTAAATAATTGTGCATCCGTGTCGCAATCGTAACACCGAACATTAAGAGAGATCCTTTACATTAATAACCGATAGTAAATTTCTCATGTAGAATCTTTTTACTGTAAATTATGCATGATAGTTTGCTTCAACATTCCATACTCATCTAATTATCTTCCCTTGGAACGAAAATGGATAGATTACCATGCAAATTATCTCGTAATTTCTCTCATAAACAATAATTCCTCATTAGGTGCTTGATTCCGGAGTGCGAGACGTCCTCGTCGGCCGTGTTCTCTCCGGAGTGGATCCTCAACGCCGTGCCCGCGGCCGGCTCCGGCTTCGACAACTGTCAGCGGTTCGCCAACACATCTTTCAACAGTGACGTCATCAGCGGCGCTTGTCCCGCTGCCCTCTTCGACTCCGACAACCTGATCCGTTGTGAGGAGTACGTCTTTGAGAATACGCACAGCGTAGTGTACGATGTTAGTTATATTGTTATTCTTTATTTTAGTTCTATTATGTTTATCTATCTATCGCATTATCGTACATAATTCAAAAGACATATTCTTTAAGGGACCGGAATAGGTCAAATCATGGTTATCAGTTTCAAATTAAAATTGTTCAATCCTTGGGTAATATAATTCCAAATCCACTTGTGCTTTAATTAAATTATAATATACACTTGTATTTATATTGTACATAATCGGAAGTGTGTCTAAATTCTTCAATATTCTTATTAAAACAATAATTGGTTTTCTCTCGTTTCCAGTACGGCTTAGCCTGCGACGAGTGGCGCAGATCAATGATCGGTTCTATCAGAACCTTCGGTACTCTGACAGCTCTGCCCATCACGGGCTTCGTGTCGGACCGCTGGGGTAGGAAGACAGCTCTCGTCATCAACGCCTTTAACACAGCCTGGATAGGAGTCACCAGGTACTGGGCAAACACCTTCGTCGGGTTCGTCATCTCCGAGTTTGCTGAAGCCATGTTTGGCTCTGGTGGATTTTCCACCGCTTATATATTGTGTAAGTAGAAGTGATATTGTAGTTAGAAATAATTTAAGGGAAAAACGAAAACCATTGAACATCGAACTACTCTCGTTTAAAAATTTGTATTTGCTCTAACTTGATATTATTTACTTCGTATAGCATTCCTTTATATTTTACTTAAAGAAATGAAGGTGTTTGTGCATCAGCATTGTCTTATCCATTCACAACGTCATTATTATATTTTAAAACATTATATATCATTAAAGACACTGTAATATCATAATCTCTACTTTTTTGGGATCATTTTTATGATCTGTAATCTAAATTATTTATTAACTAAGGAAGCGATGGAAGCAAATAGCATTAATAAACAATTCTTATAAAATATAGTGCTTAATGCAACAATGGATTATACTTACCTTATATTATCACTTTGAGTGTTCTAAAACCAAGAGAATTTGACATTGATCAGAATAAAGTGATGGAGTAAGCTGCTGTGTCTAGAATCCTTTTTTGAAAAATTTATGTTGTTGTTTACTATCTAGTTACAATAGTATTTTCTGGAATCTCAAGTGTTATTTCACCTGAGTTCATTTTGCACTTATGGTCTTTATAATTAAGTATTTATTTTTATTTCTAAATACTTTCTGTTTTCACTCAGCAGAACTTCTTTGACTTATTATGTTGTCAGACGCATCGATTTCAGATACGAATGGTATTCTCCGTGAAATATTATTAATTTAACCTTCAAATAGTTTATTGTTTCAAGTTAAAACTTGAGATTTTTGTACGGATTACGTGACTTCCCTTGGTTTCTCGAATATCAAGCGTATAATTATTTGTGTGTATATAATAGTTTCTAGGAGTTTCTAGTTTATTATATTGCATTGGTAATTCCTAGACGATAAAAACTATGTGAAAATAGCAAATCAACAGTATAAAATTATGATTTATGAATTTTCCTATACTTTTTAAGCGTCGATATAATAGCTTTGTTTTTTGACAACTACCTACCAGTAAAATGATTCTTTTAAACATACAGCTCTTGAGCCTTAGTAAATATCATGCGTATAAAGTAAAATTTTGATAGCAATATGTCAATGTTACAAATAATCAGTGAAGAGTATTAAAAGTTTATGATGTGGATATTACGAATATAATTGCAGTTCGCTGATAGAGGTATAAAAACATTGCAATGTGTGTGTGGGTGGATACTGGGTAGATTAAACAGGACAAAGTATCATTCCCATGTTCATGACTCAATTTCAACATTATGATATGACAGCATAATTGCTTTCCTCTTTACTCACAGATAGTATTTTATGTAAATAACTGTTAATAATAATAAACTATATATTTTTATTACAGTGATGGAAATTGTGGGAACGAAATATCGTGTTGCAGCTGGAGCAACTATAAACACTTTCTTCTCTATTGGCCAAGTCCTTATGGGATTAATAGCATGGGGCGTGCCCAACTGGCGATTCCTCACCTTGACTCTATATATCCCGCAGTTTTTAACCCTGCTATACATCTGGCTTATCACGGAATCCATAAGGTGGTACATGAGCAAAGGTCGCTTTGAGGAATCTGAAGCTGTTCTTAGGAAAGCAGCTAAAATCAATGGGAGACAACTCTCAGAAAAGTCTTTAGTGGCACTTAGGTTGATAGCAGAAGAGGATAAAAAGGCCAAGGCCATGCAAGCGGCCCAGAGGTTCCATGAGCCGTGGTTGATCGTACAAGTGTTCAGACATAAGAAGATCCTGCTCAGATGCGTAGTGACTCCCGTGTGGTGGATCACAAACACCTTTATCTACTATGGAATGTCCATCAACGCTGTGAATATGTCAGGCAACCGGTATCTTAACTACGTTGCCGTCGCCGCAGCAGAGATCCCTGGGTACTGGATAGCTGTGTTCCTCATGGGCAAGATCGGAAGGAAGCCGGTGCTCATTGGAGCATTCTGGATTTGCGCTGCTTGCCAAATTGGATACATTTTCATGCCTGAAGGTAATTTGTTTATGCTGAAAATTTTCTTCTATGGGATATTTTGTTTCTTGAGTAATCGAAGTATAAGTACTTAAAGATGAAAACTGATATGCTATTTAAAAGAGAAACCATTCACCAAATAAAGACCAAGTAATTCAATAAAGTAAATAAATAAGTAAGTAAGTAATAAATTATTAAGTCACAATTTGTCTTTTTGCATTTATCAATGTTTTATTTGTGACATCAATAGTTAAAGTTCGTAATCCTCTTTTGACGATTAGATACTTAAAAATCAAACTTTATATAACTTAAGAAAAACTGTGTGAGAAGTTGTTTCGCATATTCAGGTATTGAAAAATTTGTACTATCTTTGATGTAAAGGTCTGTACGGTGCTTCACTTACGTTATACCTCATCGGCAAGTGCAGCATCGCCATTGTGATGTTTTCGGTGTATATCTACACCGCTGAGTTGTATCCAACTAAGTACCGACACAGTCTCTTCGCCTTCTCCTCCATGGTGGGAAGAATTGGTTCCATCGTCGCACCGCTTACACCCGCTATGGTGAGCTTCATGATCAAATTCAATTCTTTAAGACTTCAATTCATATTCGTTTGTTTTAGTATTAGAATGATTTGAAGTGGCTATTTTAAGAGACTAGACTGCATCGCAATGTTTGAAGGTACCATCTAACCGTGTTTTGTACTTTATTCAGGGTGCATCAACATTCGACAACCTGCCTTTCGTACTATTCGCAAGTTTCGCCTTCTTGTCTGGATTATTGACCTTCCTTATTCCGGAGACTCTCGGTACCAAACTGCCCGCTACCATGGAAGAGGCTTCCAACCTTGGACAAGACAAGAGAAATAGGAACTAAAATTAAACTCAATTGAACTAGTCATGGTGTTATGGTGACAATTTTGGAAGTTAAAGCAAATTGCCAATTCAATTTTCATGCAAGGTAAAAGGGAAACTTGATTTAGAAGCTGTAACTGAAATAATTTATAATTCAAATGTAAGAGAAAATATTTCTTCATTTTTAAATACTTATAACACTATAAGTTTGATATTTTGTTAATTGAAGATATTACGATGTAAATTGAAACATCAACCTGTGTTTGTAAGATTTTTCTATTTTTGGGTTTATGGTTATAGTTTTGTTTATAAATACTGTTTATTACAATAATTGACTGATATTTAGTTTGAGGCATTTGGATACTATAGTTAATTATTAATTTAATTTAATTTATCAATATTATTATCTAGGTTTAGTAAAACAAGAAATATAAGACATTTTATTGTAAAATATTGATATTAAATGTAAAATTTTAACCTGTCGATGATATTTCATTTAAAAAAAATATAATTTGAACAAAGTTATAGGGTCAGCAATATCATCTTCAAAATTCAAACAACACAAGCAGGAGACGAATATTATTTTTAGCTCACAGTATAATAATTAATAACACATCTTAAAATGAGCTTTTCGAAAGACGATAATAGCGCAAATATTTAAAAAAATAAAAGATATTTAACAAGGGATGAGTATAGAGGAGCTAAGTAAAGCTTTGATACGACAGAAAGGGTAGATGCAATTAAAAATTATTATTCTATACAACTTGGCAACTGTCAATTCTGTATATTCTGTAAATTCATCCATATAGCTATCTATCGTATGCAAATTTAATCACAATGTTAATTTTCACCATTATAGTGCGTGGTGATTGACTATCAATACACACATGATTCCGAAAAGTCAGAGGTGTGCTCTAGGATTTGAACTTGTGGCCACCGTGCACCTGTTGGCAGCCGCGTCTGGTACATTACCAATAGGCCACCGGCGCACTCATTAATCTTTATCAATTACAAAAGTATATTAACATACTTCTCTTTTGACTAAAGCTAGCGAAACTGTTGTAGGAAATAAAATTGTTAAAATCTCCAAATGAAGCAGAACAAGTGATGTAGCAATGTTTCATCGGTCAGTTGCACTTGGCTGTCCCCATCGAACAATATTATTTGTTGTTATTGATATACAAAGAATATGGCCAAGAAAGGAATTATATTAGGGCTCTATAAAATATGCAAAAGAAGCGTGAGAGTATTATTATTTTTATTTACACTACCTTCACGTTTTCTTTTGCATATTATATAGAGCCCTAATATAATTCCATTTTTGGCCATATTCTTTGTATATTTATGTAAGCAGAAAATTCATGGCTATTATTTATACTATTATTATTATTCGATAACATTCTAATACTCGAAAAAAATTAAAGTATTTTCGTTAAATATATATATGTATATCAAGAGAGAAAGTTGTAGTGTCTTGGAAAATGTAGCTATAATATTGCTAATCCTCATCATAAATAATTCAATAAATGTATTACAAGAGACGCGGGCACTTGCTTTTATCACAGAACAGATAAGAGGAGGGCGAACATTCGCCAGTGCGGTTGAGAGAGAGAGCGGGGTCGCTGGTCGACCACAACATGGAGTCTAAATAGTCAACCCAGGACTTGGAGTCTCCAAAGTGCAAGATAGATCTGGACTCGATCCTGGTGGAGGAGTTGGGCCAGTTCGGAAAGTTTCAGATGAGAAGTCTGGCGCAGGCAGCCTTTTTCGTGATACTGTGTGAGTGGGCTGCTACTGAGTACGTGTTTACTACGGCCAGAATTAGCACTAGGTGAGTGTAATAATCGTTAATTTCTTATTAAGTAGGTTCAAATGAGATAAAAGTAATTTGGTGTTCGAAATAATGGTTAAAGTTCCTTTTGTCCCATAACTTGCGATATGGGATGGCTTGATCGCTTCCTATAATATAATTTATGTTTGTATTTTTGTGTTTTTCGCAAGGAAATTTTAGCAGTCGTATTCAGAATCCAAATTAACAAGACATGTTTATGTATAAAAAATCCGTCTTCGCTTAATTTTATCTTTTAGTATTCATATTGGCACCTGAACTTATCAATTGAGCAAGATTTTCCCATTTACTATACCACTAACACGTTTTCAATATTTTCTACTTCCAACCAGGACAGATCTTTTATAACAAATTTTATAATGTTATTTTCCAGATGTTTGATCCCGGAGTGCGAGTCGTCCTCCTCGGCGGTGTTCTCTCCGGAGTGGATCCTCAACGCCGTGCCCGCGGCCGGCTCTGGCTTCGACAACTGTCAGCGGTTCGCCAACACCTCTGCCAGCAGTAACGTCACCAGCGGAACATGTCCTGCTGGCCTGTTCGACTCCAACAACCTGATCGCCTGTCAGGAGGACGTCTATGAGAATACGCACAGTGTCGTTTACGACGTAAGTATTTTATTATTACTTATAATAGGCGAGACGACAGTATCAAAAAATTAAAGATTTTATGTTTTTAAGGGAAAATACGTATTACAAGGATTTCAAATGATAATTCAGTTTTAATCTATACTTGGAGATTAATAAGATTTTAAATAATATCAAAGTACAAAATATAGCAATCGGCCATTTTGACAAAAACGCTCTTCACAACGCATGATGTCACGCCTATATAAAAATGACGCATTCGCTGCGCATAGACCACAGATTTAGTAGTACGCAATGACATGTTTACCTAGTAGTGACATCAAAGCGGACGCCATGACACCTACTAGCGTTTTTTGTGCAATATTGAAAAATTGTTAGAAAAATGGCTTAAAACTGTGTTAAGCCTTTGTTAATTCTTGAAATATAGATTTTTTCGTATATAATAAATGTGTGCCCATATTTTAGAATATAATTTGAAAATCATTCGTCTCGCCTATTATTGTTTTGAAATCGGTGCGTCAGCTTCGAAGTCCACGGAAAAATAGTTGACACCTTTTTGATAATATAACACTAATCGCACAATTTACTTTCAAGTTAATTTTAATTAACAACTGAACAGCTCGTTTATTAAGAACAGAAGTATAACTAAATTTTAATTTTATTTAGGACAGGCTCCATGGCGCAGTTGGTTAGACGCCGCGCCGACTGTGAAACGCGAGGCCACGTCTGAAACAGTCGATCCCCACACCGAGACAAATATTTGTGTGATCCACAGGTATTTGTTCCGGGTCTAGGTGTTTGTGCGACCGAAAAGTCTCTTGCTGTTTCTGATACCCACAATACAAGACACGATCTTACGAGTAGTGTGAGGTCAGGACTATGTACATATATTAAATATATTTTCCAGTATGGCTTGGCATGTGATGATTGGCGCCGATCAATGATCGGCTCCATCCGAGTCCTTGGCGCTCTCACAGCGCTTCCCCTCACCGGCTTCGTGTCGGACCGCTGGGGCAGGAAGACGGCCCTCATGATAAACGCCTTTAATACAGCCTGGATAGGAACCACTAGGTACTGGGCCGACACGTACATCGGTTTCGTCCTCTCGGAGTTCGCTGAAGCCACGTTCGGCTCTGGTGGATTCTCTGCTGCCTATATCTTAAGTGAGTTACATTATTCATGTTTTGATGCTACAATTCGAGGTTTTTGTTAAACAGAATAGGTACAAGTACAGATGTTTCCATATTTGTCTAAAGTTTGCCAATAGACTTTTTCTGAGTGACATACATGCTGTTTTTTCAAAATGTCGAATGTTTTCCACTCTTCAGAACTTTTGGATTGACTTTTATGAAATACCCTATTATGGACTACAAGCATAATATTTTATGCTTTAATCCCTACAGTACGTTCTTTTTGGTTAATATTTTACATCTAACTTGACTTGTTTGCATTACCAATTTCGTTATATCTCATTACAAATATAATCTACATATGCTAATTCGACATCCATTTTTGGAACACTCCGTTGTTTAATTATCCTATCAAATGTAACGCAATTACCTACTACGTATACCTACGACATTTATGATGTGTATAATGTTGCTGATAATTGTTGATATCATGTAAAAGTTTTGGAATCAAATGGTAGTCAACTATGCTTAATGTTGATATATCTAAATCGTTACAGTTGCGATAATTAGTAATGACTGATTCCACCACTCTTATCTTCAGTGTCTAGTTTCTTAATATTCTCAAGACAACTGCTTTCTCCTGTTGACGAAACTATTAGATGTAATTTTACGAGAATAAAAAATCCATCAGATGGTACATGAGCAAGAACCGCTTTGAAGAATCTGAAGCTATACTCAAGAAAGCTGCCAGAATTAATGGAACACAAGTGTCGGAGGAGTCTTTGATAGCACTAAGGTCGAAAGCAGAGGAAGAAAGGAAAGTGAAGGCTCTAGAAGCGGCCCAGTAGATCAATGAGCCGTGGCTGATCGTACAAGGGTTCAGAAATAAGAAGATTCTCATCAGGTGCATGGCGACGCCGGTGTGGTGGATTTCAAACACTTTGATCTTCTACGGCATGTCGATTAATGCTGTGAATATGTCTGGCAACCGGCAATTCAATATGGTGATATAGTTATCTACAATTAATATTATTATACATTAGTGAATAGTGAGAAATATAATATTAATTATTATTTTTATTTTGTTAAATAGGTCAGGCAAACGAGCAAGCAGGCCACCTGTTAGTAAGTGATCATTGCCGCCCATGAACATCCATAACTCTCAAATGTGTTGCCGGCCCATCAATACGAGAGAGAAGAAGTAAAAAGGATGAAAAGAAGAAGGGTTGTTGCGCATTATCCAGCAATCTCACTGACCGAAAGAAACGCGACAGTGAATCTGTCACTTCACGTCAATTACCTGTGGGATAGTGGTATCACCCTGGACGAGCCTGTGCTGAGTCATGAGCGAAAACAGCGTCGCTCTACTACTTCCAATTATATTATTACTGTGATTTCAAAAAGATCGCAATAATATTTTATATTTATGGTTTGAAAAAATATTTGCCTAGTAGTAAAAAATCACGATTTATTTTTCATGGTTTTTGATCAACCCATATTGGTACGAGTCATTTTACCACTCAGGGAATTTCCTAAACCGAAATGAAGTTCAGCTGAGTGGTAAAAATACCCATATCTATAAAGAGTGGCCAAAAATCGTGAAACCTAATATCTCGATTTTTGACAAAAAATCATCTCGGTATTTTTTCAGATTTAGTGCATTGAACCTGGGGTAGTGTTGAGTAGGACATACAAGAGGTAGTACATTTGTCCCGTACATGACGTCAAAATGTAAGAGCGGCTCAACTTTTTGAAATGTACTACTTCATATTTTGTGTCCCGGTACTCGTTACACTACGTCATTAACTATAGGATGAGAGCGAGAGGTACTAATACCTTCAAACTATCTAGTACGCCTCACTTCAATTGAAGTGGGACATTGTACTAGCTCAGTACAAAAATGAGGCTACTCTTACAAACTCTTTTTCAAGTCATGTCCTACTCAACACTAACCTGGGGTGATTAGAAATAAGAGGGTTACATTACATATCATATTTTAAAATCACTCTGAATAGTTATAATAGTTAATCGAGCAACAGTGCAGTATGATTAGGTCTATGGTGTAATATTGAAAATATATACGAAATAAGAAACAATCGATTATGAAACAAAAACCACAGAAGACATTTTGCTGGTACTGTTTTATAAATGATTGTATTAGTCCTTCGCTTAAAGAATCCAGGATTATAGGCAGAATAATATTATGGGGACGTAGGATTTAGATCTAGGAACTTGCAAAGTTCTTTCTTCGGGCTGAGGTGTTGGTGGTTAAAAATCTGTAGCTAACACAGAACATAGGACGGACGGTGTTGTTGAAGAGAGAAGAGACATTCATTTCAAACTTGATCGATACGCGTAGAGTGCAATGAACCTGAGTGTACCAAAAGTTATCTATTACCATGTGTCAATTTGTTATTAACAAGGTTTTTATTATGTAACTAGCTTCTGCCCACAAACTTCGTGACGTGATTAACTTTATTTAAATTAACTTCAATTGGAATTTCCCATTTCGTCCCGTCTTGACCCGTTTATCCCGCCAGTCCCGTCTCATTCTCAACCAAGGCATCCAGTCCCATCCCATCCCTTTGAGTATAAAATAGTTACGAATATATCGGAATTCCTTCCTCATCCCACGGGAACACAATCATTTTTGGGATAAAAAGTAGCCTAAGTGTTAATCCAAGGTGTCAGCTACCTCCATTCCAAATTTCATCGAAATCCGTTAAGCCGTTTCTGAGTTCATCGCGCACAGTCACACAAACAGACAACAATTCAAAAAATCATTGTTTTGGGTACTATGACGTTAATACAGACCCCCATATTCGTTTTTCTCATTTATCTTCCATGTACAGACATCGATCGGTTACAAATTTATTATTTGAATGTAAGAAAACATAGCAAGCGCTATTGTACTGAACTAAGATGATACTGAGGACATTTGCAATCACCTTTCAACAACTGTTACAATTAATTTACATTTTGATATCAGCAATATATTATTGAAAAACGGGAACAATGGAAAAATACAACACGCGAAGAAAGGTATTAAAACGCATATTCAACAGCTAACTATATCAGCTCTTAATACTTACTCTAGTTGAGTTCATAAAACATTAACCTTAATTCGATGCATATCGTAAGGTAGAGAATAGACAGTGACATTGTCACACTGAATTACACTTAATATTCAGTTGTAGTTTATACGTGGTAGCGGCAAGTCATTATGGGTAGTGTGGAGGAGAATGGGGAGGTACAGGTGGAGAAGGTGGATCTGGACACAATCCTGGTGGAGGAGATCGGGCAGTTTGGAAAGTTCCAGTTCAGGACTTTGTGCTTGACTCTGATAGCCGTGCTGTTCTCGGCTTTCCATGCTGAGTATGTGTTTACTACGGCTAGGATTGGCAGCAGGTGAGTGTTTTAGTATTATATCGTTGAAAGGTACTCGTATCTAGAAATGTTGAGTTAGTTTACTAGAATAGTATTGTCACTAGTAAATGATAGGATTAATCTCTGAGTTTGTAAACAAAGATTTGTAATAAGACGAATTGTATAAATGTAATTGTAATAACACACTTGATTAAGTGTTTTCTATTCTCTAAAATAATTATTCACTCATCGATGAAAGATAATTAATAGGCATATCAAATTATGAAGTGGACTTGGAAAATTTAAGCTAGTTAGTTGCATCCATATAAATATTGGTCAAATTGTAAGACACTAAGGGGTTATGTGATCTCAGTAAACGAAACATTACTGACCACTCAGTTCTCCCATTCTCTTATATCAAATCTCCCAACATGTTTACTTCTAGATGCTTGATCCCGGAGTGTGAGGATGCCTCCACGGCACAGTTTTCTCCTGACTGGATCCTCAACGCAGTGCCGGCGACCAGCTCAGGGTTCGACAATTGCAACCGCTTTGGGAATAGGTCGCTACCAGTGGCCAATGTTACTGACGTGTGCCCTGCGAGCCTGTTCGACGCGAGCAGGGTGGTCAGCTGCGAACACTATGTGTATGAGCACCAGGAGACTGTTGTTTATGATGTAAGTTATTTTGATTTTTATATTGAGAAAAGCCATGTTTTGTGCTTGCTTCTAAGATTATCACTTCGCAGATCATTCTGTTGCCGTTTAAATATGCCAACTATTACCATTATTCAGAAAATGGAAAGAAGGAATTATTCGCCAGCCAGCACGCGTGGTTCCGTTAAGGAAAGGAGAGGAAGGGATAAAATTTAAAAATTCCTCAAAGCATTCGCCATGATACAGATGGTAGAACACGCTTACAGAGGCGACAATGAATTAAGCAAACAAGAATTGGCAATAATTAAGCTTAGATGTCAATCTTAGAGCATAGTTATGTATGCTTGGTCAACCATATATTTTGACATGTTTAGAGCTCATGCATTAGATTATCACGTTTGTAATAAAGTCACTTATCAAATACAATCAATATTCACATTTGTGCGTGTACAAATTTTTTCAGGCTATTGAACTATTAATCCTAACGGCCCGGATATAAAACATTACCGCTATGTCCATTTCTCCCGCCAAACAGCAGTGTAAATGCACTGTTGTGTTCCGGTTTGAAGAACATTGTAGCCAGAGTAACTATTGGACATATCGAGACTTAACATCTTATGTCTCAGGATGGCGAGCGCAGTGGAATGCCAAGCATTGCCTTGTAACTCATGGTGTTGTTTGGTTTTGCTACTGTCCATGACCGGTCGTATCGCTTACCATCAGGCGAATGGCAGGCTCGTCTCGTCATTCATTGCAATAAAAAAAAAATACTTATAAATACTTCCTTTGCTTATTTATTAATTTGGTAGACATGCCGTACAAGAAGATATACATCAGAAATAGCATATTCCATGAATGAATCGCGACATCTATGGTAAATGAAAATCTTTGATAGCAGAGTTAGATGTACAAGTGAAGATCTACGATTGTACACTTGGGTCACTCACTTCATATTTTCTCCTAGATCATCTTTTATGTGACCCTTTCTTAGATTGTCAACGCAACACTTTTTATCCACGTTGCTGAATAATTTGGCTTATAAATTTACCACCGTCTGGCTGCTTGACATAATTGTCTGTTTTATAACCACTTTTGCCAACTATCTCAGGTCTTCGGGGATACAGTGCTAATACGTATATAATATGTTGAGGTGAGGTAGGCTCAAACTCTGTCATCTTTTAAGATTCTGGCAAAAGAGCACTACCTTTCTGCTTAAACAGATATACTGATTAATATTATTTCCTTTATTTAAATATATTGGTAATATACTTAAATATGTATGTTTATTTATATATAAATGTATTTATGTATGTTTATATACATTACTTATGTCGTTTTTGTGTATTTATGTATAAAAAGTATTATTTATTTGGGCTTTTATTGTCTTTATTATACACTGCCCTATCTTTCTCCTTGTCATAAATCCATCCAAGGGTTGTCTGGTAGAGATTGCCTTAGTGCGAGAAGACCGCCATTTATACTTTGTTGTTTTGTTGTCTCCATACCTATTGTTATATTTATTGTGTACAATAAAGAATACAAATAAAATAAATAAATATGTTCTCAGTACGACCTTGCCTGCGACGAATGGCGCCGCACCCTGATCGGGTTCGTGCGTACCTTCGGCACCCTCGCCGCCCTGCCCATCACGGGCTACATCTCGGACAAGTGGGGCAGACGCACCGCGCTCGCACTCAACGCCTTCAACACCGCCTGGATCGGCCTCACGCGCTACTGGGCCAGCACCTACCTCGGCTTCATGATCTCGCAGTTCGTAGAGGCCATGATGGGCGCTGGGGTGTTCTCTTGCACTTTTATTTTGGGTTAGTAGACTTGGACATATTATTTTCGTATTTGTCTTTTGGTTTGTCGTTAGATTTAAATGGTAATAATGATGATGCAGCATACTATTGGTTGGCGGTCTTTGCCTACTGAAAGATCTTTTTATAAAAATATTTCTTTATATTGAGATATGTTTTTACAGTACAAGAGCTGGTGGGTCCCAAATACCGCGTGATCGCCGGAGCAGTTCTCACAACATTCTTTGCTCTGGGCCAAGTCTTGATGGGTTTCATAGCGTGGGCGATCCCAGCCTGGCGCCCCCTGACCCTGGCGCTGTACATACCACAGCTCATAACCCTCTGCTACTTCTGGCTGCTCCCTGAATCCGTCCGCTGGTACATGAGCAAAGGCCGATACGCTGAATCCGAGGCATTATTGAAAGAAGTAGCAAGGGTCAATGGGAAAGTCCTGTCAGACAAATCATTGGCAGCTTTGCGTCGAACAGCAGAAGAAGACAAAAAAAGACAGGAGGAGGATAAGGAAATTAAGAAACACGAGCTGTTGATAGTGCTCGTGTTCAGGCACAAGCAAATATTAAGGCGGTGCTTGGTATCGCCTGTTTGGTGGATCACGACGACGCTGGTCTACTATGGATTATCGATCAATGCTGTGAACATGGCTGGCAACCCTTACTTGAACTACGTGGCGGTGGCGGCGGCAGATATCCCTGGGTTCTGGCTGGCAATGCTCTTCATGGGCAGGATCGGAAGGCGGCCGTTGCTCATCACAGGGTTTTGGATGTGCGCTGCGTGCCAAATAGCTTACATCTTTATGCCCGATGGTAAGTGACCTTTGACAATATGCCAGCTCGCGTATTTCCAGTAAATTTTAACCTTGTTTTTTTTTTACAAATTGTAAATAAAATACGTATATCAGGTAGTAGAATAGATGATAGATGTATCAGATGTCAGGCAATATCAGTACTGCACTTATAGACGCAGTGTAGCTGCTTTGTCATATTAAGCATGTAGCTGAAGCCTTGGATTAACAGGCTACTTTTTATCCCTAAAAAAGTGTTCCAGTGGGATGAGGAAAAAAACCTGATATTTTTGTTACTTTTTTAAATCAAAGGGATGGGAAAGGTCTGGATTACATGCCTTGAGTGACAATGAGAGGGGATGGGAGGGATATAAGAGGACGAGACGGGGTCGGAAATTCCAAATAAAGTTCATTTCAAATAAATATAATCACGCTGACTAAGTTTGCGGGCAGAAGCTAGTATAACATATATCGCTGGAGATATGAAACCGCTAACAATAGAAGCCGTCAAAATATTAAATCATCTAGTTTGCATACTCTTAACTCTTAAGTATCATGGATCAGGTGATAAGAGGCTTTGCAACTGCACTTTGTTGCAATGGATTTACTACAAGGATAGGAATATAGACGACGTCTGATGTTTAAACATAATGCAGTTTTTCAGCTTCAAATAAAATATAGTGATTATGAAGCTTTGTCGCTGGTCGGTGCATGCATGAATGATATGAAAACGGAAGGATTCAAATTCAACAAAGACTTATTAAGGAACCTTTAATTTAAGAGCTATGTTTCGAAAAACTATTATAGTAACTATCATAGTGCATGTTGGCCTGTTGCAAACGGACCAGACGCGGCTGCTTACATGTTCACGGTGATCGCGGGTTCAAATCCCAGGGCACACCTTTGACTTTTCGGAGTTATGTGTGTAGGATAGTCAATCACCACGCACTATAACGGTGAAGGAAAATAACGTGAGGAAACCTGCATACCGTAGCGATTTTAAAGAATTTCTATGGTATGTAAATCCGCCAACCCGCACTAGGCCAGCGTAGTGGACTGTATGGCCTAACCACTCTCAATCGATTCTCTCGATTGTAGAGTATGCCCGTGCCCTGCAGTGGGACGTATATGGGCTGATATAGATATAGATCATAGTAAGCATCCATTTTCCTTCCGACATCTGGTGTCGAAAGAAAGAAATATTGATTGCTGACGCCACACGTTAAGACGACGTCAAATATTCTTTAAAAATATTTAAAATTTGCAGGCTTGTACGCCGTGTCGCTAACAGTGTACATGATCGGCAAGATCAGCATCGCGACGGTGGCGTCCACGATATACATGTACACCACGGAGCTGTACCCCACGCGGTACCGGCACAACCTCTTCGCCTTCTCCTCCATGATGGGCAGGATTGGATCTATAATCGCGCCGCTCACTCCTGCTATAGTGAGTATTTCTGACAACAGAGTGACCTTCTTAAATAGGCTGAAAAATCTGTAATTAAGAATTAAAATTTATGACTTTTCGATGGATGTGGGACTTTGTAGCTTAATTAGTTTTTGCACTTACACATATAAATGCTTGTGGCTTGTGGTGACCTGTGTTTAGCAGTTGAACTGGCTTTTGCTTTCTATCTACTCAAATCTTGTACTTGACTTCAGGGTGCAGCCACATTCGATGACCTGCCTTTCGTTCTGTTCGCTGGTTTCGCGCTGCTGTCCGGAGCGCTGGTCTTCCTGACTCCTGAGACTCTTGGCTCCAAGTTCCCTGACACCATGGAAGAAGCCTCCGACATCGGTCTTGAGAAAAAATAATTTTACTTATTATATTTAGTATTGTATTTATAAGTAATCTTATTTTATACAGTATGTCCCAGTTTTTAATGTGATAAATTATATTACCTACACTAAAATTGTAACGAGAGAGACGACCGAATAGTTAACGTCACATTTGCATACAAGTTCCTTTTATTGGTAACATCGAGAGTGTGCAAATTGCATGGAAGTTTTACTTAAATACAAGCGGTGACGGTCAAAATAGAGTAGGAAATCTTGGGTGGAAGACGAAGTCATGCAACTTACATGTGTGCGTCACTTGTAAAAAAATTACAAGTTCAAACAACCCACATGCAAGTTGTAGCTTATATGCATGTTTGTTCAAGTTGCATGCAATTTACAACTTGCATACAAGTAACTTACCTAATGGAATCGCACCCTTAGAAGAGATCTTGGTCTGGCTTGGTTTCCTTCTAGCCGAGGATGATGATAAAAAATCCTATGAATTTTTCCCTTACTATGTACGTACAATAAGATCGTTTATATTTACAAAACAAAACAACTATTATGGCTCAGTTACTTTCTAATAAGAGCATGAAACTTAAATACCAGTAAAAATTGTTAGTTAAGGAGAGTTAATCCGCAGCGAATTGTAACAATAGATAACATGAAACATATTGTAACAATGAATTAATCATTTCATTAATATGATTTTGAAGTAAAATGTCATCATCATTAGCACTTCTTCTTCACCTCTTTTGATTGAGGCAAATTATACTCGTAATATACTAGCGGCCCAGCCAGGCTTCGCCCGGGTGCAGATAGTTTTTGAGTCCAGTCCATATTAGCAACATATTATTTTGAGTACTAACTGTTTAATATTTAAATTTAATGTGACCGCCGTCGACTATATTGGTTTTTCCGTCCCGTCCCGTTATATCTCGTTCTGTCCTTTTTCATTCTGTCTCATGACGAAAAGCATGCAATCCTGTCCTCTTTTGATCCGTGCCATCCATTAAAGAATCCAGGATTATTGGCAGTAATAATATGGGGCCGTGGGATATAGATTTAGGAACTTGCAAAGCTCCTTGTTCGGGCTGAGGTGTTGGTGGCTACAAATCTGTACCTAACATAGAACATAGCACGGACGGTGTTGTAGAAGAGAGAAGAGATATTCATTTCAAACTTGATCGATACGCGTAGAGTGGAATGAACCTGAGTGTAGAAAAGTTACCTATAACAGGTCCTACTTACGTTAACTTGTATTAAGTAATGTTGCTAGCGCTATTATACTGAAGTGTAAAGAAATGAGGACTTTAGCAAACATGTTAAAACAAATGTTGCAATAAATTTAGTTTTGATATCGTGAATAGGTATATTATTGAAAAACGTGACTAATGATAAAAATACAACGCGTGAAGAAAGGCATTAAAATGCATATTCGACTGCCGAATCAGCTATTAATACTTACTCAAGTGGAGATCATAAAACATTATCTTAAAGTCGATGCATGTCGTAAGGTAGATTATCACATTGAGATAATCATAATATTCAGTTGGAGTTTATACGTGGTAGCTGCAAGTCATTATGGGTAGTGTAGAGAAGAATGGGGAGGCACAGGTGAAGAAGGTGGATCTGGACACGATCCTGGTGGAGGAGATCGGGCAGTTTGGAAAGTTCCAGTTCAGGACTTTGTGCTTGACTCTGATAGCCGTGCTGTTCTCGGCTTTCCATGCTGAGTATGTATTTACTACGGCTAGGATTGGTAGCAGGTGAGTGTTTTAGTATTTTATTGTTGGAAGGTACTCGTATTTAGAAATGTTGAGTTTGTTTACTAGAATAGTATTGACACTAAATGATAGGATTAATCTCTGAGTTTGTACACAAAGATTTGTTATAAGACGAATTGTATAAATACCGGGTGTACAAGAGAATGGCGCAACTGCTAATATACATTTTAGTAAATCGTGATTACGTCTGGATTATGATGCATTTTCGTAGCCGACTCTGATAATAACAAAGATGCCAAGAAATCAAAAATTAACATCACACGTGCTTCCCCTTAACATATTACGCCAAAGTGATTGAACCTTACAACTGAACGGGTCGCTCCACAACAGATCAGTAGGAATACTATATTTATGCAATAGGAATTTAACATTGAACGAACCGTAGAATATGGTATGTATCGAACATGGGCAGAAGACCTACACTAATTCAAGCGTACTGCTCATTACTATACTTTCATTTCATTTCATTTCATTACTTCATTAGACACATAAAATGTACTATGTGTACATAGAGCCGTCGCTCGGTCTTCCGATGCAACGTGTTTGATTCAACTTCTCGTAATTTTGCACAACTCACTAAAGTATTCTACCGTTTTTTGCCACAAACCCATCATCATTGCAATGGCCAAAATACACTTAGATACTTCACAATAAATACCATGGGATATACCGTGCGTCAAATTTCATAAAATTCAATCAAAATAACTGAAAACGAGTTGATAATAATAATAATGTATTTCCTAAGGGAAAAAAAATACCATAAAATACTAATAAGTAATATAATAAAAATTACAACGAATATCTTGTAAATAGAAAATAAGTACTATGTGTATTGACTTGTCATAAGAGCTATTTAATTGCCTACGTGACCAATAAACGAATTTCATTTCATTTCAAAAAATGTACACGACAAATATTGTACATGTACACGCGAACGTAGTCCGAATTCAACTAATAAAAGATAAATGATTTTTTCGAAAACAGAAAGATAAAGGCTTGTTCACATTAGACACATTTACACGTATTTCATTTCATAATAATTGTTTTTTTTAATTTTTACACGTGTTTACTGTTTTCACTAGTTTAATATCATAATATGCTATTTCTTAAGTAAATACTATTTACTCGGCTACAATGATTTTTTAAATTTCGCTTCTATTATAAGATTTCAGTACATTTTTTACCATTTTAAAGCAACATCATTATTAATATTCATTAAATAATAAGCAAAGGCAGTCTTGTAACTGTCTGGATCAAATTATGGAACTACTTCAACACATTTAAACAAGATTAATATCTCTGGGGAGAGTAACGATCACTTTATCAATCCATTATGATCTTTCGTTTTTACGTAACTCTTATTATCAAGTACCTAACCAAATTAAGTTGTACTAAGTGTGAAGTGTGAACACATCCTAACATGGCGCTCATCCTTTGAAAAATGCACACAAAACACCGCCAATGGTATTAGTGTCACTCAAGCTCGCAAGCGGCGAGCTCAAAGGAAGAATAATCGAGCCGCGCTAGTTCCGACAAAGTTTCGACGAGTACGTGACGTACAGTGACCTTCGGCTTCCTTTAAGAAATGGGCCGAATTCTGAAATCATTTTAATATCTTATTTTTTATTTATCAGTGTAATTGCGTAAAAAGATTTTTTTATGAATATGAATTACTTAGATAATTTAAATGTTATGTATTACTAAACATTTGTCATTAATAAATTTGCAACCTAACACGGTTTAACCGAGGACCAGCGTGATTTCTTGGTATCTTACAGTTTGGATTTGTGACACCTTAAGGAAAAAAATGACAAAACAGTCGATCCATGAACAATGCAACTATACCAAAAGTTATTATGTTGTTAATTTGTTGTTGACACTATAAATCTAAGTACGCTCCTGCTTAGCTGTTTTATTTATGTGAAATGAAACAAAAATACCTTTTTGTAAAATTAGAGAAGGACAAAGTATACAGCTGAGAGTTCATGACCAGGCCAGGTCATGAACTGTGATGTGTAAAAAATATTAAGGCGAAGACTATGAAATTTTTGGTGCTGAAAAAAATGGTTTTCGTGGTATATTTCATTAACCATTTAATTAACGACGAAACGACAAATACGTACATATATGTTACAATCTTGTTCTTTACCCATTCCAGTTGGATTTTTGCGAAAATGTGATGGTAATACTTGAAATTTTAACGGTCATAACTCAAAAACGGATAAATATTTTCTAAATATTATATTTTTATAATCATATTAATATTATGCCCTTGTATCCAACTTAGCAGGTGTTCCATTGTCTTGAACACCCTGTATAATTATAATAACACACTTGATTAATTGCTTTCTATTCTCTATTCTCTATATTTATTCACTCATCGATGAAAGATAATTAATAGGCATATCAAATTATGAAGTAGAATTGGAAAATGTAAGTCACTTGCATCCATACAGTGCATTAGTAGTATCTTAGTCAAATTGTTAGACACACACTGGTTATGTGATATCGGTAAACGAATTCATTACTGACCACTCAGTTCTCCCATTCTTTTATATCAAATCTTCAAACATGGTTACTTCTAGATGCTTGATCCCGGAGTGTGAGGATGCCTCCACGGCACAGTTTTCTCCTGACTGGATCCTCAACGCAGTGCCGGCGACCAACTCAGGGTTCGACAATTGCAACCGCTTTGGGAATAGGTCGCTACCAGTGGCCAATGTTACTGACGTGTGCCCTGCGAGTCTGTTCGACGCGAGCAGGGTGGTCAGCTGCGAACACTATGTGTATGAGCACCAGGAGACTGTTGTTTATGATGTAAGTTATTTTAATTATTATATTGAGAGAAGCCATGCTTAATGCTTGCATCGAAAATTATCGCTTAGCAGATATGTTGCCTTTCAACTATTACAATCATTCAGAAAATGGAAAGAACAAATTATTCATAACACAGTATTGATTGGGATCGGTAATCTCTTTCGCTAGACTTAACAAAAGTCGAAGGTTCCTAGCGCTATCGTTAAACGAGAGTTATTTATAAAATTCATTTTTAAGCGATGTACCTAGAAGCTAATTATGAGCGTAAACAGATTTCTATAAAAATCTCATAATTCTGATAAAGAAATTGGCAATACGTAAGCTTTGATGTTAATCTTAGAGCATATCCATCCATTTTCGGAGTTATGTGTGTATTGATAGCTAGTCAATCACCACGCACTTTAACGGTGAGGAAAACATTGTGAGGAAACCTGCATACCGTACCGATTTTAAAGAATTTCTACGATATGTAAGTCCGCCAACCCGCACTAGGCCAGCGTAGTGGACTATATGGCCTAACCACTCTCAATCGATTCTCTCGATTGTAGAGTAGGCCCGTGCCCTGCAGTGGGACGTATATGGGCTGATATAGATAGATAGATATCCATGCATGCGTGGTCAACCGTATATTTTGACATGTTCAGAGGTCACGGATCACATTATCACAATCGTGATCACATCACGTTTGTAATAAAGTCACTTATCAAAAGCAATGGATACCTATTCACATTTGTGTGTGTACTAAACTTTTCAGACCATTGTTAATCTTAAATGCCCGGAGCTAAACCCTCATCGATAACCCATCGTAATCAAAAATATTTATGAATAGTTCCTTTACTTATGTTCATAATTTCGTAGACATGCCGTCCAAGAAGATATACATCAGAAATAGCATATTCTATTAATGAATCGCGACATCTATCGTAAATGAATGTCTTTGATAGTAGAGTTAGATGTACAAGTAAAAGTCTAGTTACGCTGATCACTTGGGTCACTCTCTTCATATTTTCTTCTATCATCCTTTATCATAAACTTAGAGTTTCAACGCAACACTTTTTATCCCCGTTGCAGAATAGTTCGGCTTGTAACTTTGCTGTTGACTGCTTGACATAGTTTTCTTTATTTTAATAGTTGGTACCTTTGCCAACTAACTCAGGTATTCGGGGATACAGTTTATAATATGTTCTCAGTACGACCTAGCCTGCGACGAATGGCGCCGCACCCTGATCGGGTTCGTGCGTGCCTTCGGCACCCTCGCCGCCTTGCCCATCACGGGCTACATCTCGGACAGGTGGGGCAGGCGCACCGCGCTCGCACTCAACGCCTTCAACACCGCCTGGATCGGCCTCACGCGCTACTGGGCCGGCACCTACCTCGGCTTCATGATCTCGCAGTTGGTAGAGGCCATGATGGGCAATGGGGTGTTCTCTTGCACTTTTATTTTGGGTGAGTTGACTTGGGCATATTAATTTTGTATTTGTCTTCTGGTTTGTTGTTAGATTTAAATGGTAATAATTATGATGCAGATGATGGTCTCTCCCACCAAAAGTTTTTTTTCTTCATATACCATAGGTCTGGCTTACGAGTAAACAGGTAACCTGGTGATAAGTGATCACTGCCACCCATGAATACCGCAACACTTGAATCATAAATTTGTTGCCAGCCCATCAAATTGGGAGGGTAGCGGGCATCTGGCATCCGGAAATGATCGTTTGTATGATTTAATATACCATAGAATAGTATTTCATACGAAGATATGATTAAGGGGTTTCCTTCGTCCTTGCGTAGATCTAAGTTAATCATTCTTTTGTCCCATTTTTCCAATAATCTAGCCAATGAAAGTTTAGATGCAATTATCTCTTTATTATAGGATAGACATGCGTATCGAAATGTTAATATTAGGGAATACAACAAGTAGAAAAGTTTACTGCAGTTAGAATATAAAGAGGTTCAAGATAATTGCACGTTTTAGTGAAATTAAAGTATTATAATTTTATTGCAAGATTTGATATAAAAGTTTATTTTGATAAAATAGCGTCCTCCGTTTTATCTGGGCAATAAAGTTCACACCTATCCTGCCTGGTTATGCATTAATAATTCATAAAATTTTTATAACATTTTTAAATTAATTGTTAGTAGGTATAGACTTTGCATATTGCTCTAACACTATTCGTCGTGGCTTTTCAAATATTTTGTTTAGCCCTTCTACTAATAAAAAAATTGTTGAAATAGCCAATACTATAAGTATTTTTGAATATTGAAATTAAATATGTTTTTACAGTACAAGAGCTGGTGGGTCCCAAATACCGCGTGATCGCCGGAGCAGTTCTCACAACATTCTTTGCTCTGGGCCAAGTCTTGATGGGTTTCATAGCGTGGGCGATCCCAGCCTGGCGCCCCCTGACCCTGGCGCTGTACATACCACAGCTCATAACCCTCTGCTACTTCTGGCTGCTCCCTGAATCCGTCCGCTGGTACATGAGCAAAGGCCGATACGCTGAATCCGAGGCATTATTGAAAGAAGTAGCAAGGGTCAATGGAAAAGTCCTGTCAGACAAATCATTGGCAGCTTTGCGTCGAACAGCAGAAGAAGACAAAAAAAGACAGGAGGAGGATAAGGAAATTAAGAAACACGTGCTGTTGATAGTGCTCGTGTTCAGGCACAAGCAAATATTAAGGCGGTGCTTGGTATCGCCTGTTTGGTGGATCACGACGACGCTGGTCTACTATGGATTATCGATCAATGCTGTGAACATGGCTGGCAACCCTTACTTGAACTACGTGGCGGTGGCGGCGGCAGATATCCCTGGGTTCTGGCTGGCAATGCTCTTCATGGGCAGGATCGGAAGGCGGCCGTTGCTCATCACAGGGTTTTGGATGTGCGCTGCGTGCCAAATAGGTTACATTTTTATGCCCGACGGTAAGTGACCTTTGACAATATGCCAGCTCGCGTATTTCCAGTAAATTTTAAACTTCTTTTTTTTTTTACAAATTGTAAATAAAGTACGTATATCCGGTAGTAGAATAGATGATAGATGTATTAGATGTCAGGCAATATCAGCACTGCACTTATAGACGCAGTGTAGCTGCTTTGTCATATTAAGCATGTAGCTGAAGCCTTGGATTAACAGGCTACTTTTTATCCCTAAAAAAGTGTTCCAGTGGGATGAGGAAAGAAACCTGATATTTTTGTTACGTTTTTAAATCAAAGGGATGGGAAAGGACTGGATTACATGCCTTGAGTGACAATGAGAGGGGATGGGAGGGATATAAGGGGACGAGACGGGGTCGGAAATTCCAAATAAAGTTCATTTCAAATAAATATAATCACGCTGACTAAGTTTGCGGACAGAAGCTAGTATAACATATATCGCTGGAGATATGAAACCGCTAACAATAGAAGCTGTCAAAATATTAAATCATCTAGTTTGCATACTCTTAACTCTTAAGTATCATGAATCAGGTAATAAGAGGGTTTACAACTGCACTTTGTTGCAATGGATTTACTACAAGGATAGGAATATAGACGACGTCTGATGTTTAAACATAATGCAGTTTGTCAGCTTCAAATAAAATATAGTGATTATGAAGCTTTGTCGCTGGTCGGTGCATGCATGAATGATATGAAAACAGAAGGATTTAAGTTCAACAAAGACTTACTAAGGAACCTTTAATTTAAGAGCTATGTTTCGATAAACTATCATAGTAACTATCATAGTGCATGTTGGCCTGTTGCAAACGGACCAGACGCGGCTGCTTACATGTTCACGGTGGTCGCGGGTTCAAATCCCAGGACACACCTTTGACTTTTTGGAGTTATGTGTGTAGGATAGTCAATCACCACGCACTATAACGGTGAAGGAAAATAACGTGAGGAAACCTGCGTACCGTAGCGATTTTAAAGAATTTCTACGGTATGTAAATCCGCCAACCCGCACTAGGCCAGCGTGGTGGACTGTCTGGCCTAACCACTCTCAATCGATTCTCTCGATTGTAGAGTAGGCCCGTGCCCTGCAGTGGGACGTATATGGGCTGATATAGATATAGATCATAGTAAGCATCCATTTTCCTTCCGACATCTGGTGTCGAAAGAAAGAAATATTGATTGCTGACGCCACACTTTAAGACGACGTCAAATATTCTTTAAAAATATTTTAAAATTTGCAGGCATGTACGCCGTGTCGCTAACAGTGTACATGATCGGCAAGATCAGCATCGCGACGGTGGCGTCCACGATATACATGTACACCACGGAGCTGTACCCCACGCGGTACCGACACAACCTGTTCGCCTTCTCCTCCATGATGGGCAGGATTGGATCTATAATCGCGCCGCTCACTCCTGCTATAGTGAGTATTTCTGTCAACAGAGTGACCTACTTAAATAGGCTGAAAAATGTGTAATAAAGAATTAAAATTTGTGACTTTTCGATGGATGTGGGACTTTGTAGCTTAATTAGTTTTTACACTTACACATATAAATGCTTGTGGCTTGTGGTGACCTGTGTTTAGCAGTTGAACTGGCTTTTGCTTTCTATCTACTCAAATCTTGTGCTTGACTTCAGGGTGCAGCCACATTCGATGACCTGCCTTTCGTTCTGTTCGCTGGTTTCGCGCTGCTGTCCGGAGCGCTGGTCTTCCTGACTCCTGAGACTCTTGGCTCCAAGTTCCCAGACACCATGGAAGAAGCCTCCGACATCGGTCTTGAGAAAAAATAATTTTACTTTTTATATTTAGTATTGTATTTATAAGTAATCTTATTTTATACAGTATGTCCCAGTTTTTAATGTGATAAATTATATAACCTACACTAAAATTGTAACGAGAGAGACGACCGAATAGTTAACGTCACATTTGCATACAATTTTCTTTTATTGGTAACATCGAGAGTGTGCAAATTGCATGGAAGTTTTACTTAAATACAAGCGGTGACGGTTAAAATAGAGTAGGAAATCTTGGGTGGAAGACGAAGTCATGCAACTTACCTGTGCGCGTCACTTGTAAAAAAATTACAAGTTCAAACAACCCACATGCAAGTTGTAGCTTATATGCATGTTTGTTCAAGTTGCATGCAATTTACAACTTGCATACAAGTAACTTGCCTAATGGAATCGCGCCCTTAGGAGAGACCTTGGTCTGGCTTGGTTTCCTTGTAGCCGAGGATGATGATAAAAATCCTATGAAACTTTTTTTACTATGGACGTACAATAAGATCGTTTACATTTAAAAAACAAAACAACTAATATGGCACAGTTACTTTCTTAATAAGAGCATAAAAAGATAAATATCAGTAAAAATGGCGGTTCAAAATGTAATTAGAATTGCGGTTCCTAGTTTAGGAGAGTTAATCCGCAGCGAAATCTAACAATAGATAACATAACATATAGACCAATTTCACTCATTCCAGTGATATCAAAAGTGTTTGAAAAATACATATACAAAGAATTATATAATTATATTGAATGTAATAATATACTGTGTGACGAACAGAAACAATTTAGACAATTTAGAACAATATATATGGCAATATATGATTTCATACACAATATTCTAATTAACATGGACAAAAGAACACCTGTTTGCGCTATCTTTTGCGATATGACTCAGGCTTTTGATTATGTCCACTATGACACTCTCTTAAACAAATTAGAAGCATACGGTGTTAGGGGTAATGTGTATAGTCTCATTAAATCATATTTAAATAACAGAACTCAAATAACCGAAATTAATAGAATTAATATTAAGACAAAAACCGAGCTAATATTTCGATCAGTGGAACGTAAAGTTCTGTATGGCGTACCACAGGGAAGCGTTCTGGGACCACTTTTGTTTATATTATACATCAATGACATACCTAAATGTATTAATTACCCTATGACACTTTTTGCTGACGATAGCACTTTGACAATACATTGTAAACATATTGACATATATAGAAATGAAATAAATAACTCATTGACATCTGTGATAAATTGGTTGGTCAGTTATAACTTAAAAATTAATCTTAGTAAAACAAAAATAGTACATTTCAGTCAACGAATTGCCGACAATAATAATTTAAATATTTGTTATGATAATAACACTATTGAGGCGGTAAATAGTACAAAATTTTTAGGATTAGAAATTGACAAAAAACTGTGCTGGAAACAACAAGATCATTTTAATTTTTAATGATGACAAGACTATGTACCTACATACTACGTTATTTTTTGTATTTTTGTATAATTGTTCCATTGAAATTTAATAAATTCTAGTGTTAATAATAATAATTAAATAAATTGTAATGCATGTTCATAATAATGCAATTTTGCACACCATCTTTTGGTTAAATATGGCTGTACTGTATTTCTTTTTTGTATATTCATCTGTATTATTACCCATATTTGCAAAATAAATATATCTTTATCTTTATAACACATATTGTACCAATGAATTAATCCTTTCAAAAATATGATTTGGAAGTAAAATGTCATCATTAGCCACTTCTTCTTCACTTCTTTTGAATGAGGCAAATTATAATATACTAGCGGCCCAACCCGGCTTCGCCCAGTTGCAGATAGTTTTTGAGTCCAGTCCATATTAACAACATATTATTTCGAGTACTAACTGTTTTATATTTAAATTCAATGTGACCGCCGTCGATTATATTGCTTTTCCGGTTTCCCGTCCCGTCCCGTTATATCTCGTTCTGTCCTTTTTCATTCTGTCCCATGACAAAAAGGATGCAATCCTGTCCTCTTTTGATCCGTGCCATCCATTAAAGAATCCAGAATTATTTCCAGTAATAATATGGGGCCGTGGGGTATAGATCTAGGAACTTGCAAAGCTCCTTGTTCGGCTGAGGTGTTGGTGGCTACAAATCTGTACCTAACATAGAACATAGGACGGACGGTGTTGTTGAGAGAGAAGGAATAAACCTGAGTATAGAAAAGTTACCTATTACAGGTCCTACTTACGTTAACTTGTATTAAACAATATAGCAAGTGCTATTATACTGAAGTGTAAAGAAATGAGGACATTTGCAAACATCTTAAAACAACATACATACATACATAATCGTCATACCTGTATCCCATAGGGGTAGGCAGAGACTATGGGTCGCCACTTTGCTCGATCCTGACATATTACTTTCGCTTCATCAACTTTCATCAATCTCTTCATGCATTCTCGTCGGTTCAGGGTACTTTTGACCTGACCCTTATTGAGGGTATCACCGATTTGGATGGTGTAGGTACGGTGAGGTCGACCCCTACCGACTCTCCCTTCCACACTCGCCTTGTATATTTGCTTGGTTATTCTCCTTTCATCTTTTCTCTCTACATGACCAAACCATCCTAACATTCCTTTGTCTATTCTTGTCACTACATCCTCTTTCACTCCACAAGTTTTCATCACCACGCTATTCCGCACTCTGTCACGCAAACTCACACCACACATTCCCCTTAATGACCTCATCTCTACTGCTCTAATTTTACTTTCAAGCTTCTTCTGCCATACCCAACTTTCACTACCATACATAAGCGTTGGCACCAACACTCCTCTATGGACAGCCAGTCGAGCCTCTTTTGAGACCTTCCGACTCCCCATAAAGGAGTGTAGCGCACCATTCACTTGATTTCCTGCATTCACACGTCTTTCGATATCACTTAAAACAACTGTTGCAATAAATTTCGTTTTGATATCGTCAATATATAATTGAAAAACGTGACAAATGATAAAAATACAAGACGTGAAGACAGACATTAAAATGCATATTCGACTGCCAAAACAGCTCTTAATACTTACTCAAGTGGAGATCATAAAACATTATCTTAAATTCGATGCATATCGTAAGGTAGAGAATAAACACTGACATTATCACATTGAGATAAACATAATATTCAGTTGTAGTTTATACTTGGTAGCGGCAAGTCATTATGGGTAGTGTGGAGGAGAATGGGGAGGTACAGGTGGAGAAGGTGGATCTGGACACGATCCTGGTGGAGGAGATCGGGCAGTTTGGAAAGTTCCAGTTCAGGACTTTGTGCTTGACTCTGATAGCCGTGCTGTTCTCGGCTTTCCATGCTGAGTATGTGTTTACTACGGCTAGGATTGGTAGCAGGTGAGTGTTTTAGTATTTTATTGTTGAAATATACTCGTATTTAGAAATGTTTAGTTTGTTTACTAGAATAGTATTGACACTAAATGATAGGATTAATCTCTGAGTTTGTAAACTAAGATTTGTAATAAGACGAATTGTATAAATATAATTGTAATAACACACTTGATTAAGTGCTTTCTAATCTCTATAATATTTATTCACTCATCGATGAAAGATAGGAATATCAAATTATGAAGTGGACTTGCAAAATTTAAGCTAGTTAGTTGCATCCATATAAATCTTGGTCAAATTGTAAGACACTAGGGGTTATGTGATCTCAGTAAACGAAACATTACTGACCACTCAGTTCTCCCATTCTTTTATATTAAATATTCCACCATCTTTACTTCTAGATGCTTGATCCCGGAGTGTGAGGATGCTTCCACGGCACAGTTTTCTCCTGACTGGATCCTCAACGCAGTGCCAGCGACCAGCTCAGGGTTCGACAATTGCAACCGCTTTGGGAATAGGTCGCTACCTTTAGTCAATGTTACTGACGTGTGCCCTGCGAGCCTGTTCGACGCGAGCAGGGTGGTCAGCTGCGAACACTATGTGTATGAGCACCAGGAGACTGTTGTTTATGATGTAGGTTATTTTAATTATTATATTGAGAGAAGCCATGCTTCATGCTTGCATCGAAAATTATCGCTTAGCAGATCATTATGTTGCCTTTCAAATATGCCTATTACCATAATTCAGAAAATGGAAAGAACAAATTATTCTTAACACAGTATTGATTGGGATCGGTAATCTCTTTCACAAGACTTAACACAAGTCGAAGGTTCCTAGAGCTATCGTTAAACCAGAGTTATTTATAAAATGCATCTTTAAGTGATGTACCTAGACGCTAATTACGTGCGTAAACAGATTTCTATAAAAAACTCATAATTCTGATTTAAAAATTGGCTATATTTAGGCTTAGATGTTAATCTTAGAGCATATCCATGCATGCGTGGTCTACCGTATATTTTGACATGTTCAGAGAATCACATTATCACAATCTTGATCACAACATGTGTGGAATAAAGTCACTTATCAAAAACAATGGATATTCACATTTGTGTGTGTACTAAACTTTTCAAACCATTGTTAATCTTAAATGCCCGGAGATAAACCCTTACAACCTAAGAAGATATACATCAGAAATTACATATTCCATGAATAATTCGCGACATCTATGGTAAATGAAACTCTTTGATAGTAGAGGTAGATGTAAAAGTAAAGGTGTACTCAAAGTTACGATTATCACTTGAGTCACTCTCTTCATATTTTGTCTATCTCTCTATCTCTATCATCCTTTATACACTTTCTTAGAGTGTCAACGCAATACCCTTTATCCCCGTTGCAGAATAGTTTGGCTTGTAACTTTGCTGTTGGCTGCTTGACATAGTTTTCTATATTTTAATAGTTGGTAACTGTAAAGCTGTGTATAGTAATATTGGCACCTTTGCCAACTACCTCAGGTTTTTGGGGATACAGTGCTAATACGTATATAATATGTTCTCAGTACGACCTAGCCTGCGACGAATGGCGCCGCACCCTGATCGGGTTCGTGCGTACCTTCGGCACCCTCACCGCCCTGCCCATCACGGGCTACATCTCGGACAGGTGGGGCAGGCGCACCGCGCTCGCGCTCAACGCCTTCAACACTGCCTGGATCGGCCTCACGCGCTACTGGGCCGGCACCTACCTCGGCTTCATGATCTCGCAGTTCGTAGAGGCCATGATGGGCGCTGGAGTGTTCTCTTGCACTTTTATTTTGGGTGAGTTGACTTGGGCATATTAATTTTGTATTTATCTTCTGGTTTGTCGTTAGATTTAAATGGTAATAATTATGATGCAGATGTAGATGAGAGTCTCTGCCACTGAAAGTTTTTTTATAAATACCATAGTTCCAGCATACGAGCAAACAGGTGACCTGGTGATAAGTGATCACTGCCACCCATGAACATCCGCAACACTTGGATCATAGATGTGTTGCCGGCCCATCAAATTGGGAGGGAAGCGGGAAGGAAAAAGAATGGGAAGAGGAAGCTGGTATTGGGCATCCGGAAAGTTAGCTTACACACCGTATTAGGTTTCAGAAAATTATCGTTTGTTTGATTTAAAATACCATAGAATAGTATTTCATACGAGGATAATTGATATAGGGGTTTACGTAGATCTAAGTTAATCAATATTTTATCCCATTTTTCCAATAACCTAGCCAATGGAAGTTCAGATGCAATTATCTCCTTATTGTAGGATACACATGCGTATCGAAATGTTAATATTAGGGAATACAACAAGTAGAAAAGTCTACTGCAATTAGAATATAAAGAGGTTCAAGATAATTGCACGTTTTAGTGAAATTAAAGTATTATAATTTTATTGCAAGATTTGTTATAAAAGTTTATTTTGATAAAATAGCGTCCTCCGTTTTATCTGGGCAATAAAGTTCACACCTATCCTGCATTAATAACTCATAAAATTTTTATAACATTTTTAAATTAATTGTTAGTAGGTATAGACTTCGCATATACGAGAATAGATAAGATCTTTGCTGTAACACTATTCGTCGTGGCTTTTCAAATATTTTGTTTAGCCCTTCTACTAATAAAAAAATTGTTGACATAGCCACTACTATAAGTATTTCTGAATATTGAAATATGTTTTTACAGTACAAGAACTGGTGGGTCCCAAATACCGCGTGATCGCCGGAGCAGTTCTCACAACATTCTTTGCTCTGGGCCAAGTCTTGATGGGTTTCATAGCGTGGGCGATCCCAGCCTGGCGCCCCCTGACCCTGGCGCTGTACATACCACAGCTCATAACCCTCTGCTACTTCTGGCTGCTCCCTGAATCCGTCCGCTGGTACATGAGCAAAGGCCGATACGCTGAATCCGAGGCATTATTGAAAGAAGTAGCAAGGGTTAATGGGAAAGTCCTGTCAGACAAATCATTGGCAGCTTTGCGTCGAACAGCAGAAGAAGAGAAGAAGAGACAGGAGGCGGAGAAGGAAATTAAGAAAAACGAGCCGTTGTTGATAGTGCTCGTGTTCAGGCACAAGCGAATATTAAGGCGGTGCTTGGTGTCGCCTGTTTGGTGGATCACGACGACGCTGATCTACTATGGATTGTCGATCAATGCTGTGAACATGGCTGGTAACCCTTACATGAACTACGTGGCGGTGGCGGCGGCAGAGATCCCTGGGTTCTGGCTGGCAGTTCTCTTCATGGGCAGGATCGGAAGGCGGCCGGTGCTCATCACAGGGTTCTGGATGTGCGCTGCGTGCCAAATAGGTTACATCTTTATGCCCGACGGTAAGTGGCCTTTGACAATATGCCAGCTCGCGTGTTTCCAGTATAATTTAACCTTGTTTTTTTTTACAAATTGTAAGTAAAATATATCATGTAAACATTATTAAGTAGAATGATGTATTATACGCCAGGAAATATCAGTACTGCACTTATAGATGAAGTGTAGCCGCTGTGTCATGCTAAGTATAAAAAAGTCCGTCTGTATGCGATAAGATATAATGCATTATACAGTTTTAGATATCTAAACCGATTCTGAGTAAATTAATCCCTTATAAGTAGTAAATTTGGATTACTACGATAGCATGAATATAAGCATCTAGTTAATGTTAGCTTCAACAGGGTGGCCCTTGGGCCACACAGAATAAAATGTTAGTATAATTTACTTTCTCGGTATTATGATTATTTTGTATCATCGTCATTGTGTTTATATCTAACATAGTATACGAGACATTCATGCATCACACGTGTAAGGACCATAATAGTAATGTCAGTTGATAATATGATGACCTTAATCAAATATTGAAATGTTTTATAATACTCTTTATCTTCAGATATCATATGATATAACATAATATACGTATATCGCTGGAGATATGAAACCGCTAACAATAGGAGCCGTCAAAATATTAAATCATCTAGTTTGCATAGTCTTAACTGTTAAGTATCATGGATCAGGTGATAAGAGGCTTTGCAACTGCACTTTGTTGCAATGGTTCTACTACAAGGATAGGATTATAGGCAACGTCTGATGTTTGAAGATGATGCAGTATTTCAGCTTAAGTACAAATAAAGTGATTATAAAGCTTATCAGGAGTCGGTGCAAGCATGAATGATATGAAAACGGAAGGATTCAAGTTCAAGGAAAACTACTTACTAACGGAACCTTTAATTTAAGTGCTATGTTTCGATAAACCATCATATATAATATCCATCTTCCTTCCGACACCTCACGTAGAAAGAAATAAATATTAATTGCTGACGCCACAATTTAGGAAGACGGCAAATCTTCTTTAAAAATATTTAAAATTTCCAGGTATGTACGCCGTCTCTCTAACAGTGTACGTGATCGGCAAGATCAGCATCGCGACGGTAGTGACCGCGATATACATGTACACCACGGAGCTGTACCCTACGCGGTACCGGCACAACCTCTTCGCCTACTCCTCCATGATGGGCAGGATCGGCTCTATTACCGCCCCTCTCACTCCTGCTATTGTAAGTCTGTCTACTGAGTAACCTGTTTGACTGGAAAACCTCTAGTAGTGATTATGAAAATGAGGTTCCGATTCTTTTCGGACATCTCTGAAATTAAGAATTTAAATATTAGATTCTTCGATGTTGTACGTAGGACTTTGTAGCTTAATAAATTGTAGAATATCAGCTTTTAATAGATTTCAACACATTTGTTTACAAACATTGAACATGATTTTGCACATACAGTACGCCTTTTTAGCGCCTGCATCTTCTTTAAATTAAGAGGCTCTCTATAACACTGCTTATTTGGGAAACTGGTTAAAGAAAATCCTCTGTAAGTGGAAAAAAATAGAGATTCCTTGAGATCCTAGTTAAACAGATTTCACTATTCTAAGCATTGGATGCAGTCCGCTTTCGACAGACTGTTGTGGAAATGCTTGTGGCTTGTGGTTACCTGTGTTTAGCAGTTGAACTGGCTTGTGCTTTCTATCAACACGAATATTGTACTTGTCTTCAGGGTGCAGCCACATTCGATGACCTGCCTTTCGTTCTGTTCGCTGGTTTCGCGCTGCTGTCCGGAGCGCTGGTCTTCCTGACTCCTGAGACTCTTGGCTCCAAGTTCCCTGACACCATGGAAGAAGCCTCCGACATCGGCCTTGAGAAGAAATAGATTTACTTATTTTAATAAGTATTTTAATTATTTTAAACAGTATTTTTCAGTTCAGCAGTGATAAATTTTTCCATACCAAAAGTAATAAAGTGGAACGAAAAAAATTGCAGGAAGTCGTTGGACGTTGGTGATACTCAGGAGAGAGCTTTGTCCAGCATTGGATTTCTTATAGCTGAGGATAATTATAAAAAGTTATGGAAATAGTTGTTAGATTCAGGCGGTTTGGAACATACCGTTCTGAAGTCTTTGGAAAGGGGCATATTTACCAGTGGATATTCTGGCTACGGTGAAAAGTTAGACAGTAAATTGCCACAATTTGTCTATTAAATAGGATAGATAAAATTACAAATGATATTTACTCGTCAAACATTGTATTAGATTACCCAATATACGGTTTTTATTGCTGATGAGACAGTAGTCCCGTGACAGATTGACGTCGGACAGGGATGATGCAACTAGTACAGACACCCATAATATAGCATCTTCATATACTTATCAAAATATGTTTTCATTTTATACAATTTATCCGCCCATGGATATCCACAACACTTGAATCATAGATGTGTTGCCGGCCCATGAAATCGGAAGGGGAGCGGGAACGAAAAAGAATGGGAAGAGGAAATTGTTTTGGGCATCCGGCAATCACACTCACCCAACGAAACGCGACAGAAAAGCTGTCGTTTCACGTCGATCCCTTGTGAGACAGTGGCACCGCCCCGGAAGTACTATGCTGAGTAAAGAATGACAACAGTGTAGGTCTACCACTCTGACAATTTTTTTTTGATATTTACAGGGTATATCAAGACCGCGACCGAAAACGAAGCCAGGTGGTAGTTTTAACGGTTACAGACACAATGCAAGTAAACATTTTGCAAAAATAGCCACGGTTTTTTTTTACAATTTTTAAAAAATCATCGTGTTTGGGGGGTACATACCTAGTTTTTGCAAAAATAGTAATTTAACCCCTTACGTGCCATTGCGTGTTTAAAAATAAAGCTGTGTACGTCATTATTTTATAAAAATTATGTATTAGCACTCAAATACGAGGATAAGTAAAAAAATAAAAATTGAAGATTTTTTTTGTGAAATTTTTACTTGCATTGGGTTTGATATCACTAATACCACCACTTGGCTTCGTTTTCGGTCGCGGTCTTGATATACCCTGTATGTTTTCTCTCCGTCTGTTAGTATTCTACCTATTGTTTTGTGGCGGCTAAAAAAATTGTGTTATTATTCTACAATAGATGGTTAAAATGTTTACTACACGGAAGACTGATTTTCAAATAGATGTCAGGAATTTATTCATTTATAAAAAAATAAATAGCTTATTGTTCAAATAATTCCACTAGATAAAAATAATGCAATATTTAGCTAAAAAAATTAAACTTAATAAGCTTGAGCGTCTCCAAAACTTTTGTATCAGATTCATATTTGGTCTCCGCAAATATGACCATGTTTCTGAATTTCGTGCTAAGCTCAAGTGGTTACCCATCCGGTTTCGTCGGAATACTCATATTCTCTCACTTCTCTACAGTATTTTGTATAATCCTCTCACGCCTTCTTATCTTAAAGATCGATTCATCTTTCTCCATGACTCACATTCGAGATCTTTGAGGTCGTCGGAGAACCTGAAATTGAGAATGCCTATGCACTCCACAGTATTCATGGACAAATCATTTCCTGTCCAAGCTGTCCGACTGTGGAACTCACTTCCAGTTGAGGTAAGACGGGCACGAACACTGTCATCATTTAAAAATATGATCAAGAATTATTTCCTCTCTCAACATGATTGTCGCTGAGTAGGTACTATTTTCGTCCTTCAAATCCTTTAATGAATGTTAGGATAAGTATATAATATGTTTACGTATATGTATGTATTGTATGTTTGTATGTATGTATTTTTGTATTGTAAGTATGTGTATATTCATATATTTTTACATGTGTTTATGTTTATATTTATATGTATATATATATAGAGTAATACATTGTAGATTATTGTTATTTATTTTACGCTTTAGACTGCCCTTTCTTTCTCCTATTTATATTTCCATCCCATGGTTGCCTGTAAGAAATTACCTAGTGTGATAAGGCCGCCACTTGTACTATTATTTGTATTGTATAAGTTTGCATTTGTATATCTCCTTTAAGTGCAAAAAAGTATTAAATAAATAAATAAATAAATAAAATGTTGTTTACGGCAATACGTAGTTCATAATAAATTATAAACTATAACTTACGTGTAAGTTTCATTAATTCTCCTTTCATTTATTTTTGTAAAATTATAAAAGGAAATGAAAATAATGTCAAAGTTTGAGTTTTCACAAACCTTTACCTATAAAGTCTATTATATCACTCTAAATAAACTAAGCTCCTGAAGAAATATTTATAGCAAAATGTGCGGTAATGTGCATCGGCTTAAGGAAGGAACTTCATTTATCTTAAACGTAATATAGTATTACATACTTGCACATCAAACATGCACGGAGACCTAAAACCCAACGAGTCCTAAACCAGATCAGTGATTTCACTGCTCGCAATCTCGGTGATTGGTTTTTTACCTGATTTTATATAATTCTTAAGCACGGGCAGCACACTGGTATACATTTTACTTTGGTTAATACACCTTAGCAGTTTTGTTCGCCAGGCCAATTAGACAGTTCAGTTGGCTACATCACTTTTTTTATACTAGACTGCAAAAGTGACTGAAAGATGAAAGACTGAAGATGAAGGACTGAAAGATGAGAATTGTGATTTTCCCGTGCTTATATTATCAACATATTATACATATAATATAAGTAATGTTCGAATCAGTATACAACCAGACATGGCAGCCTCCGTGAAACAGGCCGTTAGACGCCGGCTGTGAAACGAGAGACCGCGGGTTCGATCCCCGCACCGAGACAAATTATTGTGAGCCATACATGTATTTGTCTCCGGTCTGGGTGTATGTGAGACCGAAACGTCTCTCGTATTTTGTAATACACAGAACACAAGACTTCATTGCTCGTAATGTGAGATCAAGACCATGTATGTGACTGTTGGGTATTATTATTATGTTATGAGCTCATCAGAAATATCTTCATTGCAAAGAGTATGCAAGATCTGTAAAGCCCTCTAATTTCGTAACTAAAGTTTACTGACTACAATAACGACACGTAATATGATGTAGATAGTGCTGCATTAATTACCGTTGATTTGCTCAACAATTAGTGATATTACTAAACCACACACCGTGACGTTTTACTTAGAAGTGAAAAATAGCATGGGGAGTGGACTGGACCGCACTGACGAAGGTAGCAGGTTCTAAACGGGATTTATGACATCTCACACTTTTAGGCATTTCACTTGTATTTCACAAGCTCAAGTCTATATTCCTAAGGGTTTAGACAGAAGTTCCATTGGCGTCTGCATCGCACCGAGTTCAATTCCGTGCCAAGATATGTATAAATAATAGTTCATTTAATCTAATCATATTATTTTGGGAATTGCTAATGAGATTTCTACATTTCTTCTTTTCCGAGTACCTATAAAAATCAATTCCGACTGATCGATGACAATCTCGAATTGTATTGAAGTTAATGTACGCAGTTTTTCACAAGTAAAAAATATAATTAAGGTAGAACACCATTATTGTGTCATCCTTGAATTACTTTTTGTTCAATCGCATCATTCGCTTAGTAGCAAAGTATTTGGATCAATAAATATGGAGGCTTGGGAGCGATTCATTGATCTTGAGACTTTTGTTTTACTTACCATTATTGCATACTTTCGAAATAAATATTACACAACAATAAATATATATTATAAATTATTTAATGTTTATCAACTGAAATCCTATTTGTTAGTCCATCAAATCATACTTCAATTATATTCAAACAGTAGTCAGAAAAAGTTCCAGAAAAACTTAGTACCTATAGTCTCTCAACGGGCTTCTTTCCGACAGAATTCCTTAAAATTTTCTACAAATGATTTTCCTGATTACATGCTAATAAGATCTACTGATATCGTAAAAGCGTAAATATGTTTTTATTTTATACTGGCAAAATAATCCGACTACAATGTATTTGATGCTCAGTGTAGGGAGGCGCAGATAGATAATGCAGGGGCAAGAGATGTATATCTGTAGATGGATATCTCTTGCCGGCCGAAGAGTTTTTTAACGGCCTGATCAACACTGGCTATATACCAGCAGAGATTTTTATACAGGTTTAGTCATAAACGGTATAATAAGCCGAAAGGGGAATACACTCATCATAATGAACAATTGTTGCTATGGGTTCAACATCAAATTCAAACGATTATTTTTGTATGGAACAGCTGTTTTTTTGGAACGAAGTTCCTTATTTCTCTATTTCAGGGTTGGACCCACAGCAAAAGTTGGTCATTATGATGAATGTAGACCCCTTATAGCTTTATACACCTTTCTGACTAACTCTGTATAATAGGTCCGGCAAACGAGCAAACTAGTCACCTGATGTGTAAGTGATGAGTGATGACTGCCGCCTATGAACATGCATTTAAATGCATTGCAATTTAACAGAGATTTTAGACACACGTCTACAATCTTTGCGTCGTGCATACAACACTACCGGCACTTTAAATCGGGAGGGAGTGGATAGGAAAAAGGATTTAAAGAAGAAAGACATATTGGGAAATTATCAAAAGAAGAAACAAAAAGGGCTTTTCGCTGTTGTATACGGTGGTCGCTATGTGATATGCTATATCCTACCTTCAGCCAGTTATACACCTTTTTTCACCCACTAACAAGTATTTGAAGGTTATACAATTGTTTAACCTACTGGAAGTCATTGTGATATACGTATTGACACAATCGATTGTTACTAGTACTTTTATTAATCGGTATAATGTGTGACACTAGCTTTTACTTGCGGCTTAGCTCGTATTAACGTAGATTTTGTAAATGTGTTCAGAGTGTCCACAAAGAAGGTCTTATTATAAAGCGTAGTATTTTTTATCTTCCTAAAGGTACCCTATGTTCTTTTCTTTAACCTTTTTTTTACGAGGTGAAAACTTATTATAGTTTCCTTCCTGCAATCCCTGGGGGTGAGGGCGGAAAGGATATGTCGGGGTCACTGGCCTTCCAGCTCGGCGCGCGGATATTAATGCCGAGCTGGGTCCCTAACATTAAAACCCTACGCCGGCATACTGACCAAAACCCCTCGATTGCCCCCTTTAAATCAGGGTGACTACGGTCTCTGCAAGCGTGGGTCGCCCGGTACTACTCCGCAGCTACTATTTACCCCTGACAACGTGAATATAACATTTTATCAGGTGGTGGCCTGTTGGTAACGGACCAGACGCGGCTGCCATCATGTTCACGGCGGTCGCGGGTTCAAATCCCAGGGCAAACCTCTGACTTTTCGGAGTCATGTCTGTATTGATAGTCAATCACCACGCACTTTAACGATGAAGGAAAACATCGTGAGGAAACCTGCATACCGTAGCGATTTTAAAGAATTTTTACCGGTATGTAAGTCCGCTAACGCGCACTAGGCCAGCGTGGTGGACTATATGGCCTAACCACTCTCAATCGATTATCTCGATTGTAGAGTAGACCCGTGCTCAGCAGTGGAACATAATTATATGGGCTGATAAAATACAATAAAATACAATTAGGTTCGGTTAATAAGTTAAAATGTGAAACCGTTACAAACAAACAACCCAATTAATATGAATTCGCATTAATAATATAATGTTATTTAAGCTTTTTGTTTATTTATAGTAGTTATCGGTAATGAAAAATCCCAGTGAGCAGCATGGGTTATCGATGTTATTTCCAATATTCCCAAGTGATTTCTAAAATGATACAAATATTAAGTGGATTTAAGGATTCTGTACATTTCAAGTTATTAATCCTAATTATATAATACATTCAATTGAAATTTAAAGGTGGAAGACAAGAAATAACATTTGTAAGATTTGTGATATATGAAAGGGACATGAAAAGCTCACTCGCTCTTCTCACTCGCTGAACGAAAGCCTAAACATAGAACATACATACATACATACATTCATAAACTCACAAGGGGTAGGCAGAGGTGCCACCAGGACACCCACATTTCGCCTTGTATGTTCCATCCCATTATGTGATAGGGGGCGAGCCAATCAGCATATCGGGCACAAATTCCTGACTCCGGGCTGATAAAGAATAGAAAAACCCAATATCACTTTGCCCGACCCGGGATTCGAACCCGAGACCTCAGCTTTGTAATCATACCTACATATAACTTTTGCTAGAAAACCGCCCCTATCAAATGGGAACATTTATATTTATTTATTTTTATTCATTATTGTACACAATAAATGTAACAGTAGGTTTATAGATGCAATAAAACAACAAAGTACAAATGCTGGTCTTGTTGCACTAAAGCATTATCTACCAGACAACCAATGAATGGATTCATGAGAAGGAGAAAGAAAGGTCACTGTATAATAAAAATAATAAAAGCTCAAATAAATAGGCCTCTTCATTTGTATAAAATATAAACACGAGATACGTAATATAAAAATAATACATTTATAGAAAAATAAAGATACATATATAAGCCAGTTAGATCAGAAAATAAACATTGCCAATGAATATTCTTATTCTGGGTAGGTTGTGCTAAGATCTGAATACAGATTTTATTCTTTTTCAAAACAACATCCCATTTCTTCCTATATTTCTAATTAATTAACATCACCCAAAGATTGTGGAAGACGTCGCTGTTTTGCGATAATACCGCCGACTGTAATACTTTTTTTTAATTTTCTATACCCCGTTGTTTTATACAATAAAATAATTAATTAATTAATTGAGGCATATATAACAGGCCCACTTGATTTATTTTTTCTCCTCCGTTACAGTCACAAAATCAGCCCAGGAAAATAAATAATAAAACCCGGGCAGGTGTTTCGATGCTTGACTCAAGTAATAAGAAGTGAATTGATCGCAACCGGTTCTGCGGTTTTGGTGGGAAAACACAGTTAGTTTCCTATTTACAAAATTTGAATACAATGAAACCAAATCAGAGATTCACCAAACACCCAAATGGTTTCCAATTTCCTTCCACAGAACCCTCAAATCAGTTACGCATGTTGCAAAAATACGTATTGAATGGTTATATAAATGCCTTCGCCGGAGTATGGCAAACACGCAGTAGAGTCACTCGCAGCGTGCGCAGGCGCAGAGCTCGCAGTGGTAGAGCAGAGGAGCGTGCGGTGGAGTCGCGCACGGCCGTACTCTACATCACAAACTATAAGTGGAATAATAATTGTGTTGTGATGTGTTAGTGTTGTATCGGTAAGTTTGTGTCGTTTTTTCATGAATGGAACAAAGAAATGGCCGCGTACAGTGTGCTCGTGTTTTTTGTTTGTTTACGGAATCGCAACTGTTTCAGTGCGGAAGAAATGTATTCGTAATTTTTATTTGGTTTCCACGGGTTCAACGTAGTGTGATAAATTCGTAGCATAAAATTACGAAAATAATACGTATTTTAAAAATAAAATACAGTTAATTAATTCAATAATCAAATAAAATTACTAAAATAAAATATGATAATATTTTGAAAATATAATACACATTATTAATTATAAAAAAATAACACATCTATTAAGTATGTTATTGTTCCAAATCAAGCATTATCAAGTAGTTTATTTAAAGCATATGCCATTTATATTACCTTAAAATATAGGTCGTATAATAAATCTACATATATTAATTAGCTTTTGCAAACACACATACTTTCCTTTCCTTTCCTTCCTCATCTAAATTAGTATCTAAGCCTCTGCTTAGCCAGATATCCATTAATTTGTGCGGGAGACCTTCATCTACCATAATGACCTAGCAAAGGTTACGGTGCTAACGTATTTTATTACAAGTTTGTCGACCTTTTTCGAAATTGTCAAGCTACCTATAGTCCATAGAGCTTTCTATAGCAGCCCATATACGTCCCAATGCAGGGCGCGAGCCTCCTCTATAATCGAGAGTACGATGGAGAGAGGTTAGTCCATATAGTCCACCACGCTGGCCTGGTGCGGGTTGGCAAACTTTACATGCCGTAGAAATTCTTAAAAATCGCTTCCTTTCGTTCTTTTCTCAATTAAATTTTACGACTCGCTCATGTTTTATAGTTAAACATCTGCAGTCGATTTAGAAAATAAAAATGCATGTTTAAATAAAGTTTAAAATTACAAAAAAATATCAAATAAATATAAAAATTTAAGTTGGCGAGTTGCTACCGCCACAATTATAATCAATACACATATGACTCCGAAAAGTTAGAGGTGTGCCCTGGGATTTAAACCCGCGACCACCGTGAACATGCAGGCGCGTCCAGTCCGTTAACTAACAGGATCGAGGTCAATTTCTGTGCCCACAAATATTTATTTCGGGTCTGTGTGTTGTGAGACTGTCAAATCACGAAGATTCCAATTCCTGTAATATAACATTTGTATTCCATCAATCCATCAGCCAAAGGAAGTCCACTGCTGAACAAAGGCCTCTCCCAATGATCTCCACAGTTTTTCCAAATTTGTATTAATGTATGCAAAACTTGTATTACTACGTTGGAAGTATATGTTTATTTATTGAGTGTATTTAAAAATAGCTGTTAATCGCCCTCTTTAATGTTTACTACATTACGCATAGATAACGCTCGGAACATACAGCATGTTACAAAATATATTACTATTTCTTGGAGAAGTATTACAAGCTTAATAATACATGCAATGCATTGTAACAGCTCGTAATCGGTCATTGCTGAGTATAAAACTCTTCTACAGCCAAGAATTCAATTGAGAGGAATCAGGCAATGGGTACAATGCTGGCTGAGTGTGGGTTGGTGGACCTCACACGCGCACCGAACTCAATGTTTATGATACCCATAAATATTTGTTATGGTTATAAGTTTTTTACATACATACATACATAAACGCACGCCTTTTTCCCAGAAGGGGTAGGCAGAGGAGCCACCAGGACACCCACATTTCGCCTTGTTGTTCCGTCCCACGATGTGATAGGGGGCGAGCCTACCGCCTTATCGGGCACAAATTCCTGACTCCGGCCTGATAATGAATAGAAAAGTCCAATATCACTTTGCCCGACCTAGGATTCGAACCCGAGACCTCAGCTTTGTAATCGTACCGTAGTACAACTACGCTACCAAGGCAGTCAGCCAGTAATAAGTTTTTAAAAACAAAAAATCTCTGATCATTCTATCATTCACGACACAATATCGCTAGTAATTTACTATGGGGTCAGGTGTGCTTGAATTTATTTATTGGTCTAATATTTATGACTCAAAAATAGCTCTTAATATAATTTGACATGTACCTCGGACATTTGGTATGAAATTCAGTCATTTACGTCTAAATAAGTATTAAATTATTTAATTAAGTCAGTAAATCTTGATTTTGCAGTCTTAATATAATATTACGGCATTTAAACAATGTATTAAATGAGACAGACACTCTGTAATCCTTATTTTAACGCTTTCAGTTGCATCTTCGTTATTTTTATCTTAAAGAAAATCAAATGAGGAAGTACTTTTATGACTTACACGTCCAAATAAACTGCTGAAGTCGTAATTGAAAAATATTTTCGCGTCTTGTCAAAAAAATTATATCTTGAAGTCGGTATATTTAATACTAAACGAGCGATTTGGGTTACCTCTTCGTTCGTTATTTTTAAAAAGAAAAATAATGCTTGGGTGAAATGGAAGAAGTGTTGGAATAACTCAGACTACCTTCAGTTCTCCAATTATTTCTTTCTTTGGAAGAAGGTTATTTAATTGGGGCTATTAAGCTGGCAGAGACTTCAACGACAGTTTATCACTCCAAATTCCAATGTTTAATTAAAAGAATTTTCACCTTCTAGTTGAATAAATAATTGTGTCACGCCATTTCTAAATTTTATTCATCAAAATAAATAAATACACCCGACATTCACATACATATTCCTGACCCCACACTAAGATCGAGTCTTGTGTCGTGAGTATCAGGAACTACGAGAGACTTTTCCGTCTCAAAAACACCTAGATCTGAAACGAATACCTATGGATCCGATGAACCCGCGGCCTAAAAATAAAAATATATCATATTTTCATACACCACGGAAAGCTTTACTAACAATGGGATCAATATGCAAATCAACAAATATTTTAATCTAATTTGACATCTGATTAGCATTTTAGGATCTACGGAGCAAAAATAATATATCTTATTTTTTTATTTTTTTTTAAATATACATGTAAATTACTTTTTTTTAATTTAATTTTTAAGTTATATTTTATTATAAAAAGTGCTAATTAATCATAATATTACACTCAAATTAATGTTTTAATTTGCATATTGATCCTATTGTTAGTAAATATTTCCATGTGTATAGTTTAATAGATCTAATAGACTTTTTGCGATCCTCCACTCGCCTTCTGTTTCAAAAGCTTTGGCTAACCAAAGGTCTAAACCTCAATAATTAAAATATAACAATTTACAACTACTATAATTGAAACTATTCAAAAGTGTTGTTTCGAGTTATGAAGTATGAACTACAGATGTCTCGAATATAACATACTTTATCTGTAGTTAGTTCCACTGAGTGTATAGATACTGAGTGAGTATGTCTAATTCAAAATACGAAACTCCTGTCCGACCGGGAGTTCGATGGGGGCTCAGGTCAAAGTCCAAAACCACGTACCATTTGTTATAACCCACTTCAGGCATTTTATGCTAGATTATTCATATTGCGGTTAAAATATTGTGTGTTATGTATTAGAGTTATTGTTTATTATATTGTATTGTAAAATGTTTATCTCACTGTACTGAAATCCAACTATATTCAATTCCATTTTAGACTTTAGTTTTGAGTTTTTCGAGAGAACTATTAAAAATTAAATAATCAAGATGCTACAAGTTATTATAAATAAAATAATATGTAAATTGTAGTCACGTGTCAGTCTCATATTTATTTATTCAGATAGAATTGCTAGCGGAGATTACAATGATAATTTCGATTCTAAACCAAATGAGTTTACTTGTAAATTGTAATTACTTTTTTAGTACACAAAAAGCAATTATAACTATGGTAACGGGCAATAGTATAATATTATACTATATATGCTTACAAATGCTAAAATGAGTTTGTCTGTTATGTCTATACACCTTAAGTACTTAACCGGTGATTATGAATTTTCGCACATATGTTTTTAGAAGAAAAGGCTTCGATAAAAAAAAAAGACATTAAATACTTTTGATCTACGAAAAAGTACTATTGCTGAGGGATTGAAAAATATTTGTTGCTTTTGCATTAATACTTTCTGTGTCGACTGACTCAGTCTTAATAAGAGTAAAAGTTTTTTCTTTGATTTAATTCGGTTAATAAGATTGTTATAACACCATTAATAATGTTTAACTGTTCTTTCTACCGTATTCATTAGCCGTACACACATGTTTCTTAAATTGTGGTATATTTTATCAGTGCTATTGAGTTTCTATCATGTAATTCGTGTATTTATTTGCAATGAAAAAACATGAACTCAAAGCAAGTATCAATGAAGTGATAGAAAAAGATTCAAGAATGCACCAGGAACACATTCTAGTCCTGGGCTAGCTATATGTTTTTTTTTCATCATAATCAAACCCGAAGCTAGAAGGTACTCGTGGTATGAAATTGTACACATCACACTGCGTAGTGGTTGTCAAGTGAATGAATTGCCCACATAATGACACCGTACAAACGTGCAATTTCGCATGTGACTTGCATTCGCGTGATATCACCCATTAGTGTACGCCTTGTGTCAACATATTCTTTTATAGTTTTTGTACGCGGAAGAAAATCACCATAGTGACCAAGTGTATCGCGTTTCGGGTTCAGCCTTTGGATATCCGGTGGAGAGTACGCAAAAATATGACACGTTATTTGGATAGCATTGTGGTTACCATCATAATCATAGTATTCACCTTGTTTTCTCTCCTTGCCAAGATAAAACGTGTTTTTGTATATTAATAGTAATTAACGTATACCGTTTAATCCTTGCATAATTTCGGATATTACTTAATATTCGGATAATGATAAAAATGTATGAAAGTCTATTATATTGTGCACGTGACACTTCTATTACAAATTCGCGATCCTTCAATGACAAAAAGTCATTGAAGGATCAAGTCATATAACTTAATAATTACTCTCACGTGTTTCAATGCAGAACATGCATACTCTACATCTTTACAAATATAAGAAATTGGTACTGGAAATATACGCGATAAATTATTAATTTCTTCAAGACTGTCTTTTAATAAGTCCCATATACTCAATGAATATTAATTGTAATAACTGAAATAACAAGAGACATTTCGGTCTCACAAACACCAGACCTGAAGCAAATATTTGCGGATCACACAAACATTTTTCTCGGTGTGGGATCAAACCCGGGGCCACATATTTGACAGCAAGCGTCTGACAAACTCCACCACAGATGCTGCCAAAATATGCTGCCTTCAAAAACCCTTGTTCCACACTAACGATTTCACATTTACCCCATTAAACAATACTTTCTCCTATACAAGAGATCCATAGTCAGCCAGTTATTATCAATTCAGTGCATGCGTCAGCGAGCTAGATGAACTCCAAACACTAAAACTTAGTATTCAAAATGCAACCACCATTCAGTGTTCTTGTTTTAACTGATCTGTGACTTGTTTTTTGTATAACAATTCAAAGATGTCCTTGGATTTAATAGAGTCATGGTTGGGTGATATTCAAAATTTTGAATTTAATATAATTTCGTTTTAATATAGTAAAATCATTTATTCGGTGTGTTGGTTTAAATAAATTATTATATTAACATTTTATATGTAAATTGGATGTTTTTAAATAAATATAATTGACTTCTAAGATAACTCTAGGACATTATACAATTCATGACTCATTGCTGTGTTTTAATGAAGAATTTAGAAAAAATAAAATGTGCTTGAGTTCTATTGAAGCCCCAAATTCCAAATACACATACTGATTCATGAGAGTTCGATCGTCATCGAGGGATCAATCAATCAGTCAAATTATGGCGCAATTATAGGTATATTTAAGGGTAATCACGATGATAAACTACTCATTTCCTAATTAAAAAATCCTATAAATTTATTATAGCATAATAACTTTTGCTAGTCATATGAATTGTTTTTCCGATACGCAAATAAACAATTAGGAATAACCAGTAATGAATTATTCAGGCACAATAAAGTTTCAATAGTTGTTCCACTCCGTTTTGCTTCCCTTTCTTCCCTTGTTTTGTGTGACCAGCAACGCTTACTGTATCAGCCCATATACGTCCTACTGCAGGGCACGAGAACCTTCTACAATCGAGAGTACGATTGATAGGGATTAGGCCATATACTCCACCACGCTAGCCGAGTGCGGGTTCGCAGCAATAATTATACTATGCAAGTGGTGTTGGTGCTCGTGGCTGATGGTAATGATTTATCACTAGGTCAGTCGTTTGCTTATTTCCCTGATCTATGCAAATAAAAAGTTAAAATATAAATTGACAGCTTCCATGGCGTAAGTGATTGAGAACGGGTTGTGAAACGAGATCCGGGGGTACGATCTGCAACGGGACAATTATTTGTTCCGGGTCTTGGTGCTTTGAGACCAAATCTCTCGTAAATCAGATACCCATGATACAAGACTCTTCTATGGGCTCAGGATTATGTGTGAATGTTGGGTATAGGATATCGTCTACCGCGTCTATATAAAAATCGCCTCCAATAGCGTTAATTATCTGCGTTTACGCACGACACCGCAACCGCGATAACAGTTACGATGCGTCTGCGGCGGATCGTGTGGCGGTTACATTAGTTGGATCAGATCAACACATCGTTGCGTAACACTGCAGTGTGGATGTGCCATTACGCTATTGATTTCATCACGATTCCTTGTGTTGACAACATAGATGCATAAACTCAGTCTTATATACAAGGGGTAGACAGAAGTCCCACTAGTATCACCCAGCCTTCAAAACTTTTTCTGTGTATACATACAAAGCACGTTGTATACTGTGTATAGATATGTACATTCACAGAGGAGTAGGTAGAGATGCAACCGGTACCATCCATATTAGAAGCCTTACTTCTCAAGATATGAAAGAGGTCTAGCTTATCGCCATACCGGGCAAAATTCAACTGACAAATAATATGAGACTTTAAACTGAAGTGATTATACAAAGTGAATAGTTCAACATGGGATTTGAACACGGAAGATCAGAGTTTATAGTTCACATATTCTGTTACCGGAACAATGAGGCGTCAGAAGAAACAAAGCCAACAGATGAGCATCTTGTTCATCTGTTTGCGATATAAGAAACAAGAATGCTGCTAATCCAAAATCTTTATATTACAAGAGATATTCGTCTCCGCCCGAACATTAACCATCGTAGATAAGGGTGGAAGACCCGTCATAGTAAGACACGCAAGTATGACGCAATTAGGGCTTAGCCTGTTTATCAGTCTTCGACCAAGCCGGCAAAATCATAGATACGCAATTTGGATTGAATTTTACTCACCATTAGGTGCACTAGAGTCGCTATGTTACGCTATCATAAAAAAAAATATACAAGCAAAAAAAATTATCTAGAACAGGCAGTATAGTTCTAGTCTAGTGCTATGTCCAAGCAGTGGTCCCGCGTCTTTGTTCCAGTAGTTAGTGGGTGACAGTGCGGGGAGCGGCGACAGTGGCGCAGGGTCATGTGACGTGGTAGCCGGCTCTGCGTTATCAGTGACCCCAGCTATGCTATAACTCTCCGCTGATATCAGCCACGTGCTACGTTATATGTAAATATCATACTGGACAGTCATGCTAGTAGCCCTGTATGAGTTCTGGGAACCTACAAGCTTTGTTTATGCAAAGTATTTCTTATAGAGGAATATTCTTTGTGGCTCAATTATTCGTATATGTCTTTGCCCGCGGTTTTTTGTCTTAGATCCAACATCCTTCAAAAAATGTCAACATTGGAGTATCGCGACAGAGATCGTCACAATCGTCTATCGTTTTTCTAAAATGCCTTTTCTCGGTACCAAATCGACTCGGTATCACAGCTGTTGCTGAACTTATTTGTTCTGTGAGATGTTGGTTGTTGTTGGATCGAGTTTATGTAACGGGACTCTACCACTTTTTAGAGCTGGTCTTTGTAGTAAATATTAAATAATCCATAAATTCACGCCTTTTTCCCAGAAAGGGTAAGCAGAGGTGCTACCAGGGCACCCACTTTTCGCCTTGTGTATTCCGTCCCACGATGTGATAGGGGGTAAGCCTAACATAGCCATATCGAGCCATATCGGATACATATTCCTGAATCTGGGCCGATTATGAATAGTAAAATCCAATATCAATTTGCCCGAGCCGGTATTCATCATATCGTCAATTTTATCAATCAATCAATAAATCGTAATTGCGTCACCAAGACCAATATTGACTATATTATCAAGTGCTTTAATAGTCCAGTCATTTAAGTTTAAATTAGGTAAGAATCTCGGAATTCGAGATACCCAGCTGTAAGTCTGTAAATACTTGTATATTGACACCCTAAAAGTTGTCTCAAAACCTACATATGGTAGGGTGTACGCAACTATTAAATTTCAAGGTCAAATGTCACAAAAATCGGTTATTTGCGCTTTTTTTGTAAATTTCTCATTTCCTCTGGGTTTTTTGCTACATATATTTATTATGAATATTGTAGAATACAAAATTCTCTACAAATTTTGTTTAAAAAATTTTTTCATACGTTAAACCGTTTTCGAGATAGAGGGCGGAGAGCGCGCGGTCACAGCATCACTTCAGGTCAACGGGAAAAAACGTAAACGCGCCATATATAGTTGATGAACTATAAATGAACCAGAGATTATTAGAGAATGGAACTCAAACCTTATTGGCAGTCTATGATGCTCCAAAATCTTTGAAAAGTCTCGATCATCTTCGTTATATGCATTACGTCAAGTCTACAAAACTTAATAAACCTGTGCAGCTTTCAAATATTCCACCAACAAGTGCAGCTGCTCATCAACATTTCAAACGTGTATATTATGAAGTTCAAACTTGGTTTGGGCATGATTTGAAACCCCAGGTATAAGGTTGGGCAATGCAAAACGATTTTCTGGAGCCTATCATGACAATTTTACCACCTGCTCCAGAAGATTTGTTAAATACAAATTTCTGCAACTGCGAGAGTGGTTGTGGTTTGCGATGCGGATGCAGGAAAGCAGGCTTGCAATGCTCTTTAGCTTGTGGCCAATGTAATGGGGAAGCTTGTCTCAATGCTCTACCATATCAGAGCGACATTAACGAAGATGGAACATTTGACACCGAAATCATGGAAGAACTTGAGACAAATGTCGTTGAAGACGATAATGAAGACCAGTTTGAAATTTACCAGCAGCTGGAAGACGACGGTGAAGAGGAAGAAGATGATTAAAATTATAAATTGTAGTTTTTGTACCCTTTATTCCATTTTTTTACTTTAATAAAATAAATGAATTCAATGATATTTTTTAGTAAAAATATTAATTCATAATTTATTTGATTTTCTTCTCTGTTATTAATATTAATTAGGTTAAAATTCAAATGTAATTCCTATATTTTCATTAACAATTCTGCAATTACATGGGCAGATAAGTGTTGTTAAATAAATTAATACTGAATAAAACGTGGATAGGTTAGGAAAAAAAAGATAAAATATAACATAATAGTTAATAAAAATTGACAAATATTTATAATTATTGATTTATCGATAGATAATCAACTATATATGGCGCGTTTTCGACCGGAGGCACCGGTTGACCTGAAGTGATCCTGTGACCGCGCGCTATCCGCCCTCTATCTCGAAAACGGTTCACCGTATGAAAAAAAAAATTAAACAAAATTTGTAGAGAATTTTGTATTCTACAATATTCAAAATAAATATATGTAGCAAAAAACCCATAGGAAATGAGAAATTTACAAAAAAGCGCAAAAAAACTATTTTTGTGACCTTTGACATTGAAATTTAATAGTTGCGTACACCCTACCATATGTAGGTTTTGAGACAACTTTTAGGGTGTCAATATACAAGTATTTACAGACTTACAGCTGGGTATCTCGAATTCCGAGGTGAACTTCTAAAATGACTGGACTATAAATACAAGATGACACCGATTATCGATATGACTATTTGGTTATTGTAACAATTATAAAATCGATTACAAGTCAATTAACGATATTTTGAGCGTTTTACAAGTTTGTGCTATATTAAGACACTGATAGTCTGATTGTGATTTAAGCAATTCTAAATGGGTTAAGTGATAGTAATTATTATTATTACAATACTATTCCTGAGCGAATTCTCTAAGTACAAATTGTTTTTAAAACGTGTTAAACTGACTCCAAAATAAGTAAATAAATATTTCCACATACATACATACATAAACTCACGCCTTTATCCCCGAAAGGGTAGGCAGAGACGCCACTAGGACATCCACATTTCGCCTTGTATGTTCCGTCTCACGATGTGTTAGGGGGCGAACCTATCGCCATATCGGGCACAAATTCCTGACTCCGAACTGATAATGAATAGAAAAATCCAATATCACTTTGCCCGACCCGGGATACGAACCCGAGACCTCAGCTTTGTAACCGTACCGTAATACAACTACGCCGCCGAGGCAGTCACACCTTATAGTAGTATCAAAGGCATACTATAAGGGTTTTATCCCATTGGGTGAGAATCAGGGTATATCAGAACTGAACTGTAAGAAACTGAGTTGAATTCCCAGATCGGGCTCTCCACATAATGTGAGTTTTTTTAAATTTGCAATATCTTATATCCATTATCCCGAGACTCTAATAAGATTCTGGTATGGCGACATAATATCGTCTTCTACCGGATCTTGGGACGTAGAAAAGCTCATAATAATGTATATTATCGAATGGAGCCCTCGTACAGACACGCAAAGTTTCGGACGTCCACCCCCAAGGACAAATGACGTAATAAGGGTTGCAGGATCGCTGGATGCAGGCCGTTTCCAACACCTTGCTGTAAAGATCTTTAGGGAACGCCTATGTTCAGTAGACTTCTTAGGACTTAAGAAAATGTCGATTCCAAAGAATTTATAATATTTAATGCGTGTTCGTATTAGGATAAGGTGACCATTGACATCGTACGAAAATCCGCTGGGTCGTTGACTGACCTACATGATTAGCATTGATATTGCCGGAAATTCAGTTTTTTAACATTATTGTTGGCGTTTATTTGGCGACAATTGTAGTGAGCAAATCATTCCTCACCTGATTCATACAAATATTATGACTAACGTAAGAAATAATTTATGTAAGGTGAGAAATAGTATATATTAGCATCGCTGACTGTAAATATGTTAAATATAATTTAAGTTTTTCTGAGAAAATTTTATTTATAGTCATATTCATCATAATAATTACCATTAATGTCTATTTTTCTCAAAATTTTGCGTCTTTTGTTTATATTAACTACGATAATCTTTTTCGCCAACATAGGAACCTATTAAAGCTGGCGTTACGAGCAATTGCTAGTATGAAAGTATAAAAAGTATTTTTCTGAAATTGCTATCATTGTGCCTGTCAGAATGAAATCAATTGTGCTTAATATACAGGGTATATCAAGACTGCGACCGAAAACGAAGCCAGGTGGTAGTATTAGTGACTTCAGACACAATGCAACTAAAAATTCCGCACAATAAATCGTCATTTTTTTTGGTAATTTTTTTACTTATCGCCGTATTTGGGTGATAAATACATATTTTTCCCAAAATAATGATGTACACCTTTTTATTTTTAAAGACGCAATGATACGTAAGGGTTAAAATTACTATTTTCGCAAAAACTAAGGATTTACCACCTAAAAACTATGATTCTTAATATATTTTTTAAAATAATCTATTGTTTATTTTGCGAAATTTTTAATTGCATTGTGTCTATAGCCACTAAAACTACCACCCGGCTTCGTTTTCGGACGCGGTCTTGATATACCCGGTATAGTGTTATGGAAGTAATGAAGAACGAAGATCAAATTCGTAATCGAGAGGCCACGGGCTCGATCACCTCACCGAAGGAAATATTTGTTCGATCAAGAAATATTAATTATGTATATTGGGTTTTGACATAGTGGGACCTAAAAAATCCTATTGTCTCTTAAACCCACGCTATAAAAGTTATATCTTAGTATATTCATTACTCAAAGCTTTACAGTATAATAATTTTCCACTATGACCACCAAAAGGCCTTGAATTTTGCATTAGTTTATTTTTAAAATTAAAGTGTTTATTCTTCTAAGTAACGTATGAAAAATAAAGTGTTTATTTACATATATTATCATTACTAATTTAACTAGCTCATCCGTTGAACTTTGTAAACAAATTCTGCAGATTGATCTCGTAATTTCTGAGTTGATGCGGTAGGGAAACACCTGGCATACATAGCTCTCCATATCGCGTTAAGTGAGCTTAAGCATTTTTTAAAACACATGTATTAATATATATATTTTTTTAAATGGCACGGCAGTAAGTAAGTGCGTTGCCTAACAATAAGAGCACCGATTCGAAAATGCCAACAATTTGCCACTCTAGACCACTATGCCACCCTACTTAAATGCTTCTTAACACTGATCCCATATTCGCCATGATACAGACGGTAGAACACATTCCTCAATACCGTGCTTTATATAATTATTTATTACTGTCCACTGCTAGACATGGGACTCCTCTACAACCGAGAGTTCGATTGAGAGGGCTTGGGCCATAGTCCACCACGCTGGCCTAGTACAACTTCGCGGACTTCAAATGCCATGGACTATGTTATTCAGATCTCTATGGCATGCCCGTTTCCTCGCGATGTTTATAAACACGGTGAAAAATGCGTGGTAATTGACTATCAATACACACACCTCGGAAAAGTCCGCGAATCCGCGACCAGCGTCTCAGCGGCTTTTCTCAACCACCACGCACTTTTTTCAATATAAGACACGATTTTTGACAAAACTACCAGGCCGTTTTCTTTCATACATGGTATAATGTTACCTGGGGTGTTTAGAAACATGTTTTTCAAATTAAATACCGTATATCAATATCACCTGTATATGTAGATGAAAAAGTAAACATAATCAACGGGTCGAATCAAATCACGTGAGAATAGTTCCGTATGGGCCGGTCATGTACTCACGTCGGTTGTTATGCAAAATATCTGGTATTTATTTTACTGCTTAAAACCGGTGTGATGTGGATTTCATGTTTTTTTTATTTATTTAATAAGTATTACTTCTAAATTATGAATACATATTCAGATGAAATAATTTGCAATACTTATATTTTTAGAGCACGTGGTTTTATGACAAATAAATAAAAGCGGTCATTTTAGAATTATTGTTAGATTTTTCTTTTATTTTTTCCACATTTGCTGATCCACGATTGACACTAGATTGTACAAATATTTGCAGTTGAGCATTAGGATTGAATTTATTTTGTTACTTAGAGCGCTAAAACAACGCACCTTTTTACTTGATCCTATTAAAATTCAATGTAACTAAATTAAATCGAATATCATGAGGAGCCCAATTGGTAATAAATATGTTTTATATTTGATTTTCTATTGATTATCTATTGATTTTCATTGCAAATAATGTCGCAGCCGAAAGTCCATTTAAGTACAGACATTTCTTTTTCACTTATCTTAACTTTTTGTACTTCACCTCTTCGCCAACTGTTAAAATATTCCTTCAAACAAATATGAAATATGAATCCTGCTTTTATGATTTTTTAAATAAATCAATAAATTGAATGTTAAGTATGGCACTTTAATGGTGAAGGAAAACATCGCGAGGAACCCTCATACCAGACAGTTCTTAACAAGATTCTCTAAGATATGCGAAATCCACCAACCTGCACTAGGCCATTGTGGTAGACTATGGCCTATAGCCTCTCAATCGTACCCTTGATTGTAGAGTAGGCCCGTGCCCTGCAGTGGGACGTATACATTGATACATGTGTATAATCTCATTCGAACTCTCGGTGGAAGAAAAGTCCCGCATCAAATAATGATACACTTTTTAAGGGTTATTTATTTATTTATTTATTTATTTATTTATTTAAATCTTTATTGTACACAGTTAACAACAATAATACACAATATAGAAACAATAAAAAAAAAAAGTACAAATGGCGGTCTTATCGCTCTACAGCAATATCTTACAGACAACCATGGGATGGATTTAAAAGAAGGAGAGAGAGAGGGCAGTGTAAAAAAATAAAGAATTAAAGCTATAATGGTTATGCATATAGGGTTAATGCATATTTCGTTTGACATAATTTAAATTCAAACGTAACTTTACAAGAATTGATCACGATGACAATACATTTACCACAAACAATTTGTCGTAGATTTCTTATCCTGTTACATATAGCAAAGTCAAAATATTAGTTCTCGCTGAGCTTCAATGCTTGGTGTCATTTAAATGCTCGCCACTCTTGATCCTGGCTTACAGGAGTTGCAGTGGCCCGCCCTTCTGCGTAGAATATTTTTCTTATATACGTACAAATTGTGACTAAGTAATACCTTACACACCTACATTAAATATTTCTAACCATTTCTAGTAATTAGCTAAAATCACTAATTGTTCCGTGAACTTATAACGTGTTGTATAACATACAATCGATAATTCTAGATATGAACGATGCATTATTGCCAGCAGTTAAGTAACTCGACAAAAAAGAAAACAATTAGTTATTTATGAAACGTCGCCGTGATTGTTTCCATTGTTGTGGCGACTCGATCATCACTAATCTCACTGACATTAACTGCTTTGCACTTGAGAAAAACACCAAGTTCACATGGCTCTTGTGAAGATGCGTCTCATTTCGTAATATCAATACATGTATCTTGTTTAAACCGAATGGCAGGTGCTAATATAATGTAGCATCACCATGGTCCGATGTGTACATCGCCGAGGAACATCTTGGTCGCATGTCAAGAAGGGTGGTCCGCAATCTTGACCCACTTGGTTTCAATTCGCCGCTTGGATGCGATACCTACTCGATACAAGCCGTTGCTTACTATTATCTGACCGATCATCAATGAGATATAAACATCGATCATGACAATTCTCAAGATACGATACTTTACTGTATTATTCGAACTTATAATCGCCCAAAGCCGAGCACAGTGCCCCTAGCCGGAACATTTTGAAGTATCGTATAGTAATTCTCGTATAGTAAAGTAAACGTTTCCCGCTGTGAAATTTTAGTTCCAAATACGCTCACAATGGCGCTGTTTAAATTCCCATACAAAATTTTACTATTACTATTCTATTACGATACTGCAAAATGTTCCGGCTAGGGGCACAGGACTCTTGTACAACCGATAGTTAGATAGTATTACCCGGTAAACTGAGGCATCTACAAAAGCTACAGAGTTTGTTAAAATACGACGAATAATAGTGATACGAATACAGTTATTAGGTATATGTGGATCCAGCTTTGATTACTTTGAAAAAAATATCAGCAGGTTCTCACGGCATTTGTCATCACAACGCTTAGTAGTGAAACTGTATCAGTTAATTATGATGTCATCGCTTACAATCATTATGTAATTAGCTGTGATTGTTTATTTATTTACCACTTCTGTTCTGTACTTCTAATAATAAATATCATCTGTTTAGTTATCAAAATCTATATTCTTGGTTAAAGTTCTAATGGCAAAACATGCTGCGTACCACTTTCTTAAAAATTAAGTTTATTCAATGGTAAACTGTCCTTTTTATATTATAAACAAATTATGGGAGTGAATTTGATTTGTTTATTTTTCAATAAGGCCACTACTTGGAGGGGGTATTACACTATTTACTTAAGGAGTACATTTACAATTAAGGACTGTAAGATAAATTTGAATTCACATTAAGAGTATTATGACGCAGTGATCAACGTGTACAAATCGAAATGTTTGTAGGTACGCAGTGCAGTGACCACAGAGCAATAGTTACAGATACGCAACAATGTTACACTATTATACCGATAATATAATTGTTCACTGCCGTTTCTGTAATCGTTTATTTTCTTTTATTCTTCATAATATACGCCATTTGTTTCTTTTGATTAACAAATTGTGTGAACTATTAGAGCCTTGATTGAGCTCGTTGGATACAGTATCAATAAATCGGCTCCAACAACGTGGTCCCACAGATCTCATAGAAAATTTACAATGTTCTAGTAAAAAGTGCACGGTGACCTCACACGTAACATAACATTAAAAACACGCGCACGCGAGAAACAGCACAAAATTATTATAATTTTACTTGAATTATACATTAATTAGTAATATTTTACCACTAGCTAACATAAGAAATCATTTATTCATTCATATGGTTATCGCCATTTACATTAATTACATAAAATTAAAGTATTCAGTCAAACAACTCGATCACAGAACTTCAAGCACTTAATATCGTCGTCCATTTATCCGCAAACAAATTACGTTCATAATTGATGTCTAGGGGAGCATATTACGATATCTTTAAACTGTAATTCTACTTGTGTAAGTAATAGTATAAAAGCTGAATTATATAAATGCTACTTGGGGAACGGTATAAAGGTGTTTCCTTGGTAGTCAGATGCTTTTGATGGTTCTTTGGACTTCTGAAACACATTAAAGTTTATTTCTAGTAAAGCAACCACGGTCCAAACTTCATAGTTGCTGGTCATGTGATGTTAGATGCGCACGCATACAAACTGTCAGTTGTTACAATGTTTGTTAAAATGACCTAAGTCTGGGGTTTATGGGTTCTTAGACTATATCAAATTATTTCAGTTAATAAACCAGGAATCTATTGTTTCCATTCACGTTGAAAGCATGTCTGCTTACTTACAACAATGTATCCGGATGTATTCGTAATTTCATTATTTTCCTAATAATCTAAAACAACAATAGCTAATAATTGTGCAGTAGCTATATGTATACTCGTGATAAGTGCGCATATTAAGTGTAAAGTACAAAAAATATTGTCGATAATATTAATTTATTAAAATGTGGAAAATAATGAAATGCACGTGATGCCATTTATATAGTTTATTGTAAAGATGATGTACGTTTTGTAGTCTGGAAAGATAAGTGCCATTCAAAGTAACAGCAAGATGTAAATTTTAATAAAAAAATATTCTGGAATTATAATTTTACTAAAATGTATGCTGATAAATAAAGTGTAATACAAAGAGAGTGTCTATTCTCACCGGGCGAGACAATTGCGCCAGTCAACCGGCCTAATATGCGAGGATTATACGAGTAGAAATAAATATACATGGAAAAATAATTATGGAAAACTCGGTTATTACTGCCTCAGTGACGCAGTTGTACTACGGTATGACTGCAAAGCTGAAGTCTAGGATTCGAATCCCAGGTCGAGCAAAATGATATTGGATTTTTCCACAATCAGCCCGGAGTCAGGTACTTGTACCCGATATGACTCGCCCCTATCACATCGCGGGACGGAAAATACATGGCGAAACATGGGTATCCTGGTTACACCTCTGTTTACCACTTCTGATAAAAAGGCGTGAGTTTATGTATGTATGTACCTATAATTATGGAAAACTGTATATCAATGTCATTGCGTGCTTATTAAATCAATTGGTAACATCTGGACTCACACATGATGAACACGAGACGCAACACTTGGATCAGTAGGCTTTCCACCATCGAGGGTTCGATGATAACTTTTATGTTCGTTTGCGTGTCATCTTGTATGGACCTACCACACAGATACAGGAATATTCACTCGTTGAGAGTTACTCACTACCTGTATGTACAATCCCGTTTGTGACGTATTTTATTTTCTTTAGATTATTGAGCTTCAGTTGTGCAGTGTACAAAATATTCAACTGACGTCAATAAGCATTATATGGCCATATAATATATCGTGAAGTATCTACTGCGTTGTTGACTATGTTAAAACTGTGAATTCAATTGTTTTTTACGACAAATAAAATGTAACAGTATAGTGGTTGTGTTTCATTCTTTAAGGTATTCTTATGGTCTTTCGAAAGGCGAACAAATATTGTAGTGATACTGTATATATATTTCCCCTGTCATATCTTGGTACGGAAATAGCAAGGGCAAAATGAGTAGTAGCATTGTACTTTTTTTTTTTTTTTTTTTATAGAAAAAGGAGGCAAACGAGCAGACGGGCTACCTGATGGAGAGTAGTCACCGCCGCCTATAAACACCTACGACAACAGAGCTGTCATCGGTACGTTGCCGGCCTTTGAGGAAAGTGTAGGCTCTTTTCTTTTCACTTACGTCGTTATGCACAGTCGAATGTCTGTAAAATTTCCCCAGCAAAAATGGACAATAGACTTTACACCAAATATGAATAGTGACTGTGAGTAACAACATGCTCATTCCTGTTTCCCTATACGCAAGGAAGTGACGCAAAATTAGGAACAATACAAATATATAGGTATTGAGTTTATTTGCCTATACTGTCTGCATGTATTTGGCAGGGAGCTTGGCTTTTCCTCTCTGAAAAAAGAACCAATGGGACGTCATTTATCAGTCAAATTGTTGTTGGAAATAGGTTTTATTTGCATTTTGTTCAGTTGGTGCGGGTGTTTGAACTTACCGCAATTATGCTCGAAGATTAGCATTAAATATATTATTATTTCTTTCAATGTTAAGGGACTCTTTTCTAATTAAATAATTGTATATTTTCAATTATTATTCTTTACTTTTATGTGAAATTATACTTGTAATTACTTTGTCATTCTCGAATCTTTACACGACAAAATAAATATTAATAAATTTTCTATTCATTCATTATTATCAAAAATCGTTATAAGTTTTATTTTAGATACTTTTACAAAAGCATTCTAAACAAAAAATAACAAATTATATATTCATATATTTTTTAAATAAAACGTACAATAAAGGTCAGGAGCATAAATATTTAATAAATCTGCATAAAATCACAGCTGTGACAAATTGATTTCCTTATGTACTGCAGTCCATACTCTGTATTGAATCATTACTAAACAATTAATAACCGATAACTCAATATCAACATCGTGGTCTGCGCAAATGTGAGTTAATTGTGACTCACAAATTGCGTTTGTGAAGTAAGGGTTATTAAGACAATAGATCATAAATATCCCTTACACTCATCTATATTATCTACCTATCTATATCAGCCCATATACGTCCCACTGCAGGGCACGGGCCTACTCTACAATCGAGGGAATCGATTGAGAGTGGTTAGGCCATATAGTCCACCACGCTGGCCTAGTGCGGGTTGGCGGACTTACATACCGTAGAATATTTTTTTAAATCGCTGCGGCGCGGCATGCAGGTTTCCTCACGATGTTTTCCTTCACCGTTAAAGTGCGTGGTGATTGACTATCAATACACACATAACTCCGAAAAGTCAGACGTGTGCCCTGGGATTTGAACCCGCGACCACCGTGAACATGTAGGTAGCCGCGTCTGGTCCGTTACCAACAGGCCACCACTCATATAGGTACATAATTATATAGGTATATTGCACATCATATATGGACATCTAATGTAGCATTGACGCTTTCAGTATAACGTAGGGTAATACATACTGCCCTTACGGACGCAATATGTAGAATATTTTTAATGGGTATGTCTACACTTGGCAAAATATTCAAATTGAAAATTTCTCTTAAAATTATTTTCTCTGCCTGTAAACCAAAGTCCAAAGTAATGAGACAAATATTTATTTTGGACACTCAGTGCCATAATAATATGTTAATGTTCTTATAACAATCGCCGGTACAAAACCAAATATTATATTTAAACTTACATACGTACATACTACACGTAATCGATCATAGTTACGCCTTTATTACATTGAGGCAGGCAATGGCCATGGATTTGGCATTTTTCATTTTCGATTATATTTTTACACAGTCATACAAAGTAGTCTTTGAAAATGAAATGAAAATAATTTATTGAATCTATTAAAATGTAAAATAATATTTATATTCAGTCTTTTTTTTACCACCCGGTTTGGAAAGCGGTTTTCACTAGAAAAGAACGAGCAAGAAACTCTAGTATTGCTCTTTTCAAAACCAGTTTACAATGTAGTGATCCATCACTTCAACCAATTTTATCAATCTTGTCATTCTAAACTTCCCTAATGGTCAAACACCTCATATTTATAAGGATAATCTTATTTAACTGTTTTAACTGTATTTCTATTTACCTAAATCTATTGCTCATCGTTACTTAAAAAATAAATCGGCAATTTTTATGACCGCTAAACACACATTAAAGTTGTTGACTCAATCGGTTTATCCGTAAGTGTTATATGGTTCGAGGAAGTTAGGAAACCAATTATTAATCCTTGTCGATACGGCTTATTAAATTGCATATACTTAACGAGAGGTAATTTTACTATTATTAGTTTTAAGGAAATTGTATTAATGCAGTGGTTTTCTTAGTGATTTTCCTATTACTACCCCTCCTTTATTCATTATATTCTTTATTACATTATTTTTCTGCCGAGCTTTATCTCCTGACTCTTTACATGTTGCATAAATATTTTTGTTTTGTTATTTAACTAGTGAGTACTACTATGCTAGCCTAGTTATTAGCCTTACTTTACCTTTGAAATTCAAAATCCCTTACACAACGACACTTATAATTAAAAATTAATTATAATGATGTATAAATAGGTAAAAAATGTTAGTATTGGCTCATCTTCCACGAACAGCTGGTAGTATGCAGAGAATTTCGTCACGAGTTCCGTTTCCGTATAGGTAAATGAACGCATTCATCACTCACGATTTGTACTGAACTTTAATCCAATCGCTGTACGTCCTCGGAACGGTGGCCCGTGGATTTTACTGCTGGCTTCTGTCTTGCCGACATCATTGTGTGTAAAGAAGATTCTTTTGCCGCTAAGATCTCTTTACCTTCATGGTGTCGAGTGATAATAATGTTTTAATGAATCGTTGGTCTACTTATATAAACTATATTCCAAAAACCTCCAAGTAGGTATTTATTGTATGAAATATTTCTTATGTGTGATTAGTTTTTCAATCATGATTAAAAATATTTAAACACAATCTTTTATTGAACTTCACACTTGAAGTATACTTTTTATAATAAAACCCCGTTCCCATTTCTTCCAATGAGTAGTTTCTACTGTTAGTAGTGGAATATGCTATAAATTTGCAAGAGTTTTCATTGTAATTTATACTCTACTTAGGCCTAGGTTGTGGCTACATACACGGACTATGAACCATAGGATCTTGAGGATCGATTCCAAGGTCAGCTATTCAAGATTTTCAGTTTAAAGAACCTGAAATGACTTTGGCGTAACTGGTTATACAGTTATAACTGGTGTGCGGCCTGTGCAATAGCCTTAGCTCCTATGATCGCTGTGCAGAAGTAAGCTCGACGAAATATGGGTGGTACTAGTGCCTATCTCTCCTTTTCATGTCAAAGAGGAACTGTTAAACTTCCCTTCGGCTTCTCGGGAGAAGCAAGAAACCGGTATACCGCTATTACTAGCCTTCCAACCCAGCACGCTTGCGGATATTGCGGCCAGGCCTGATCCCTAACAAATTCTACACCGATATACCGACTAAAATCCATGGGTGTCCATTCCCGACTGCCCAGTCAGGCATACGGATGTAATGTTATGTATGTAATATGTAATTAATATAGTGTATTCATATTGCTCTAGGATTGAGAAGGTACATGACATCTGCCAACCACAATAGCGCAGCGTAGCAAACTAAAACGTCTGCACCCGAATGGATTGATATCAGTAAGGTAGTGGTTTTTAAGGTTAAGATTAAAAGCCTAATCATTTAGCAACAAGGCTGAAAATCATTTTGCGCCCACCTTGAGCATATATCCCCGTTGGTTAGACTGAAAAAGCTTATGCCGTAGTTCACCACGCTGGCCTATTGTCGATTGTTTGAATTCATATACCATACAAATCGTCGCAAACATCTTTCTGATTTGCAAGTTCTACTCATGACATTTTCCTTGACCATTTAAAGTCTGTTAAATTACTAAACATACCCTAAAGTCGAATGGGTGGGGGATTCGAACCCCACCGTCTAGGTAGTTCATGACCTATGCTACTGACAGGCCATCACTTACCTATTATTCTCACTCTCCCTCCCTCTCTCTCTCTCTCTTTCTCTTTCTCCAGCCATAGGAAGTCCACTGTTGCAAATAGATTATGCATTGTATACTATTCACTTAGCAACCAAAAAGTATACAATAGTAATGAGCAATAGGAAAACACGTGGCGTGCGGCGAGTGACGCCGAGTGCCGAGCTCTGATTGATGCGTCGTCGAGTATAAAAACCACCGTGAACTATTACTACTTTCAGTCATAACATACTATTTGTGACTTACACTTTGTGTATTACAGTGAAAATAAGTTCTCGTTGTGGTTAACTGTAAGTAAAATATTTATTATTTGCAAGGATAATTTATTTCAAAGTGGGTGCGCTTAGAAACATTCACATAAATTAAATCTAGAACTGGATCTGTACGCCTTTACTAATTATTATTATCGGTGCGGGAATTTAATCTTATCCCCCGATGAATTTAGCTTAGAACCCCGGAAGGTGTTGTTCTGAGCTTACAACCCTATAACTAATTTGACCAAAAGCGATTTGGCATGTGACAGACGTGGTCCATCCAATGTCATTGCTTGCTAAGTTTCATGATGCTGGTACAATGGAAACTTCATATTTCGGATTTTATTTTATCTGTGAAAGTTGAAAAATGCATACAAAGTTAAAAAACAGAGAAGGAAATAATGTTATTTTTATTTTTACGCTGTTAGTCTAGACTTGCTCATAATAAGATTGAGTACTAAATCTGTAATGTTGACTAAATCGAAACATATTGGAATAACTTAAATATACGAGTATTATGTATTTTTACATATACCTATTATAAATTAACAAAAAAAATGTAATCACAATTATTTAGAAAAAAATATATTCAAACTTCTAATATAGTGAGGGAAAAACAGACTGAAACAATAGCTATAATAATACTCATTTATTGTACCGAGGCAAAAATGTGCGTCGTCGAATATAATTTTTAAATAAAGTTCGTGTAATTCTGATGTGGAAAATTGCAACGAAATTCATAACAAAAGGTAATGTATTGTCAACTTCTTTCTCGGTATTAAGATTCCACAGCAGAAAACTCAACAGGCCATAACATCGATATAAATTCCTCGTATTCCATTAAAAGACAATAGGTCTTTGGATTTGAGATGCAAATGTTGTTCTTATGATGCCACAACAGCGTATAACAACATTCCAGTGAGCAAGTGAATTCATATCATTGCTTTATCGTCAATTTATTTTTTAAATTGAATTTTTTTGCTGCCAAATACAATAATTTCTATGTAAATGTTTATTATGTTGTATATTCATAGGATGCATTATCCATAATCAGGCATAAATTTTTCATAATAGATTAATATGTAGCAAGTGCAAACCAGACTAATAGAAAGAGTTCCGCACCATTAGACAATGGCGCGAGCCATCTCACACTGGATCGTTTTGTATTTGTTATTTTATGTTTTAATAAACAGTATAATCCGTCCAAATTAAAATCAAGATAATTAATTATCTACCTAATGAACTGTAAAAACAAATGAGATTTAAAATCGTATTCCCAATTTTATATTTTTACTGTTTTACTACGAAGCTAAAGAACGTAAAGTGTGTCAAAAGTTCACCTTGTTACTTATATTACAACAGTTTGAAAAATAAAGTTCTTTAAAATATTATGTTGAACCCACAGTCTGCGAAACTTAGCAATAGAGTCCAATCGGTTTCCCGCATACTCACTAAACGCAAATATTTGAATGAATCTAATGTATATCGTGCTATTGATATATCTAACATACTTTACAATTTAAAGTATTAGTACGATTAAAAAGTAATTAAATGTATCGCATACGCGTAATAGCTTTGTTCAACAACGCATAATGAACCAACCTCTCTTGTGCGGTTACACGCGGTTATCATCTAAAACGCTTCACACGGTCATGTTTTTCATTCAGCTCAAGAGAACTTGAGTAATTGTCATGGTGTTTTAGCATTTGATTTTTAGGGGTCAATTTGTGTACAATTTTTACCTTGGCCGTTGATTTTGTGATTGTGATGTGTTTTTTTCGTCTTTTCCTGAAGGAAAATTAAGTAACTAGTGGTGAGGGAAAACTAATTTCATTTTAAATAATATTAGGCTTATGATTTTACAAACCGCTGTCAGTTTAAAACCTTTTCGAGAACATCGCTATCGACATTTTTCAATCGAAAAACTTTTAAAGTATATTGTCCGATTTGGGATTCGAACCTGAGACTTAACGATTTACGGCCCATAAATACATACTAACCCTTGAGTAAAGCGACAAGTGATATATAGGTACTAATAAATATAATTAATTGATTACAAGTGATATGGAATGTTGAAGACAATGCATTTTAAATCTTTGTATGTAATTAATTAATAGCGGTTATTTCTCCTCAGTTTGACCAGTTCAAGGATGTTCGCTTCATCTATCGATCGACACGTTTAAACTATATCACATGCAAAACGAGTCATATGAATTATATGTTACTACATCTATTAGATGTGCATAGATACACAAACTCACGCCTTTTTCCCAAAAGGAGTAGGCAGAGGTGCTATCAGGATGATTCAGATTATTATATTAACCATTAGATGTCAATACATCTGTAATACATGCAATATAATATTGCATCAGTACATAATCAGTCAATACTGATCATCATCATATTAAATGGATGTTTTTTCCATTTACATACATACATAATGCCACAGTAAGACAAATATGGACTGGTGTTGATACCAAAAGTAGCTTTTACATTTTATTTTTATATAAATAAATTAATCGAATTGTAAGTTAACGTTACAATTTAAAGAAAGGGCCAGATGAAAGATTTTTTTTTTGTAGATTATATTATAGAATTTGATAATTAGCGTTACGTGTCTAAAACAATAGGATGTGTTCTGTTGCAGGTATGATGATAGTGAGTGACGTCGGAAGCTGCTCTGAAGTGTAACACTACCCACCATGTCTAAAGAAACCAGTATTAAGGTAAATACATAATTATTATAGTTTTTAACTACCGGATATATTCAGACTGCAACCTAAAAGGAAGCCAGGTGGTAATTTTCGTGATTACAGAAACAATACAACTAAAAATTTCACAATAAAAGCGACAGGTTAATTTTGCATTTTTTGCGAAATTTTCAGTTGCTTTGTGTCTGAAGTCACTAATACTACCACCTGGCTTTCTTTTCGGTCTTAGTCTGGATGTACCCTGTATTATACCCAAGGTTTTTTATTAATTTAGTTAAAGTGACTATATTGTGCCTGTTGGTAAGGGTGTCCCGCCTTAATATTTCAAGTCTGCTCTAAGCCTAAAACAACAATGTACATTAACGCTCATGTCAAGACGCCCATATGAAGACTTGGAGCTGAAGTCCCATAAATAATTCTTATTTCCATCGCAAAATATGTGAAAGCAAAAGCTTATCACCAAGCCGGCGCAAAGACGTGCAATTAATATCACAATATTGAAGAAATCTACTAGGTGTTAAATTAAAATTATTTTTTACCATATTCTTCTTTTTCGGTTAATTTATTGAAACTTCCTCAAGCGGCTACAGGAAAAAACAATTTGCATTATATTAGTAACAATGAACCGTGTCATCTTCCGTCCCCGTGTGAATATGCTATTTATGCACTGAAACTAATTCTGATATCCGAAACAAATGCGTGCTCTTGAGAATTCATTAAATGTGACGCATTAAGAAGATTTTATTTATTTGTTTTGGTGGAAGTGATAATATCCAACGCTTAGCTTCATAATGTAATAGGTAAATGAAATTAACGGGTAATCCCAACAGTCGCGTACATAGCCCTTAGTCCTTACCCAACTCTGAGATATAAATTGTGTCGTGGGTATCAGAAACTTTGAGACAATATTTGGTCTCACAAACAACCAGACCCAAAACAAACGTTTCGTTTTACACCCGGCTCTCAGCCAACTGCGTCAGGGCGATTGTCATGGTATCTGTCTCTACAGCCACTGCTGAACATCTTCCTCGCCCTAGGATCTCCACATTGCTTTGTTGAAAGCGACCTGCGTCCAGCGACTGCCTTTTCATCGTCATTAGTGGAGTACTGGAATGGAGACCAAGAACTGGATATAGAAACCGGGGCAGGCCCTTGACGAGGTGGACCGACGACCTGGTCCACGTGGCGGGGAGGCGCTGGATGAGGACTGCCCAGGACCGAACAACCTGGCGTGCATTAAAAGAGGCCTACACTCAGCATTGGGTGGATACATAGGCTGAAGAAGAAGAAGAAGAAGAAGAAGTGGAGTACTAATGAGTTAATATGTCTAGATGGAGGAGGCGTCCGTCGCCGACGGTCAGTTCAACCTGGACGGCATCCTGAGCGAGCTGGGCAGCTTCGGCAAGTACCAGCTGCTGTTGCTGTTCCTGCTCTCCTTCCGCGACTCCTTCCTCGCCATGTGCAACTTCAACTACGTGTTCACTGCTGCTGAGGTTGGATACAGGTGAGGCTTCGAAGGCTTGATGGATTCTTATAGGTTGCACATTTTGTGGACCGGATCACCTAATGTTGGTGAATAGCTGAGAAATTGTATATAGGCTAATTACTTTAACATATTGGTAAATTAAGAGTTCTATTGGCATTATTAAATTAGGGTGTTATAAAAAGTTTAGTTGTATATTTATGGATATGAAATTCTTCAAATTCACACATAATTTTTTATAAAGGGTTTTTTTTTATATATCGGTACACACATCAGCCACACACCACAATATAGAGCTCATACTTAGATATGCACGTATCATATCGTAGAGGACAGAAATAACAGCTTCCAAAATAACCAAAACTATGAACTAAACCCAACCAAATATTAATTTCTTGACCACATAACCATTTAACCTTGATAATTCCTTTAAAGAAAAATTGTTTATAAGTCTTTCGCATTTCTAGAATAACTACAATTAGGTACACCAATAAAATCAACATCATTGAACCAGTGGCGTCATATTTATAAAACATAGATAAAAGATAAAGAGAGAGTGAGTCAGCGTGTTATGTAAAGTATGTAAATGAATGACCTTGTCGCCGTTTCATTGCTTTCTGTTATTGTTCATATTATGCCTTATGGTAATTACTTTTCTGTTAATTGAATAGTGATGTTACTTTCGGATTATGCGATGGGTTAAAAGGCTTTTTGGTTAACACTAGGCAGGCTAGGTGGCAGGTAGCATCGAATAGGTCGGTTAGGAAATTTTTGGGAGAGGCCTCTGTTCAGCAGTGGACTTTTTGTAGCTGAAGAGGGAATAAGAGAGGTTAGGATGGTGGATTGAAGAACTTATTTTCTGAAGATTTGCTGGCAGGGAAACAGCTGGTCGTGATATTATAAGTCCAATTTATACTAAACTGTAACTTAATCATCAATAATTAATTATTTGGCATATGCGAAAAGCGAAGTCAAGTATTTTGTACATAAAAAAGAAAATACTGATGATTTTACGATGTACCGGCCTAATAGATCATAAACCGTCTCCCCTTTGTCAGTTAAACCACCCCACACACTCAAACAATACACAACAGCGATATAGACTATACCCCCACAGAATAAAACAAAGCCGAAAAAAATTGATCATAAACAGGCATTTTTTGCTGTCGTAGCATTTACTGGACTTTTTACCAAAATACATAGAGTAGGTTTCACAGTTAATTATGGTACGTGAAAGCTTGTGCGTGTATAATAATGACATTACTTTAAAAAACCGAATGAACAGTACTTCAAATTTAATTCCAAATCTCGTGTAACACGGTACACCTTGTAATCAAAGTTGTAAACTTTTTATGTGTAATTTTATGTAACATTGGCCCATCACGTGTTCCGCGCCGCCACTGCGATACGCACGGGTGGACTATCAATTTTCGCAATAAAACGCATACGATAATCTTTCTCGTAAAACAATCAATCTCTGTTTTGGGGGAAATTGGGCTATGAGGGATATCGCAGGCTCAAGGCGTACGAAAATATGGGCGAGTAATTTTACGAGGCCTTCAATGCATTGGTAGCGTTACACAATTTTAGGCTGTAAAGTTATACATCCGAATCTTCTTGCTCTAGGCGCGTGGCTCCTGGGCCCACGAGGATGTGGGCTGTGGCCCACAATCACCCTTATGTAGTACCTCTTATGGTTCAGAATAAGGGAACTGGGAAATGTTGCTAATTTTTATTTTTCATTACCTACAGTAATTAAATAATAATAACATACATACAGACATAAACTCACGCCTTTTTCCCAGAAGGGGTAGGCAGAGACACCCATATTTCGCCTTGTATGTTCCGTCCCATGGTGTGATAGGGGGCAAGCCTATCGCCATATCGGGCACAAATTCCTGACTCCGGGCTGATAATAAATAGAAAAATCCAATATCACTTTGCCCGATCCTGGATTCGAACCCGAGACCACAGCTTTGTAATCGTACCGTAGTACAACTACGCCACCGAATAATAATAAACAAATACACCCAACAGTCACATACATAGTCCTGATCCCACACTAAGATCGAGTCTTGTGTCGTGGGTATCAGAAACTAGACGTTTTCGGTCTCACAAACACCCAGACCCAAAACAAATACCTGTGGTTCACATTCACACACAACATTTGTTTCGGTGCCGGGATCGAACCCGCGGCCTCTCGTTTCACAGCCTCTAACCAACTGCGCCACGAAGGCTGTAGGTAATTGATTTAACGAGAGCGATGAGACTTTGCTATCACATTCACGATATAAAGCTGTTAGTGGGATGTTGATGTTCGTCCGAGTAGCGACACTGACAACTGTACATGATGAAAATCCGCCATAGTGACAAACGCAAGCCATGTTTAGAAATTGGCCTGAATAGGTTTCGACCAGGCCGTCTTAATTGCAGACCAGTTTGTGGTAGCCATCCCTTGTCATTGGAGGGTTCTCTTGAATCGAAGTGTGCTTAGCATCAAGTGTATTTTATTCAATTTGGTCTGCTGGTACATAAAATAAGCAATTAAATGTTCGTAAAACAATACGCCAAATGTTTTAACAACTGGACCGAACCCGTGCACGTGTGAAATTCAGTTACGTAGATAAAAAACTATATAAATTAACATATCAAACATTAAAAGAATAATAATGCAGATGCAAAAATCACACATTACTCACATAATTCATTTAATAAAATTTATTTACATAAAATCACACAGTTTTGCGCAGTCGTTACATAAAAACTGCTGGATAAATTTATATTTTAATTTATGCATCAAATTTAATGTGTTCATTCATTCATTAATTTATTAAAAATATAATTATTTCTTCATTCATACAGATATCCTAAACTCACGCTTGTATTCGGGTAGAGGTAGGCAGAGGAATCACTTTTGCCAACCAGAGCTTCTGATAGGGCACAAATTTCAGTTCCGAGTAATTTCCATAAGATTTATAAACCGAAATATTTGATCATATTAGATTATCCACAGTCAACATAAAGAGAAAAGATAATATTTATAACCATTAACCGCTATTGTAAAAACTTATAAAGGAGATCGGAATTCGGAACATACATATAATTATATTTTATACACTGGTCTTATGTTACCGAGATAATATTCGCGTAGTACGTAGAAAAAGATGCTTAAATGTAGTTAAATTTAAAAAATGTAGAACTTTAATAGATAATTTCCTATCACACGTTTAGATCTTCTATTACCACGTAGCCGTCTTAAACATAAACAAGATAAAATATAAATATCGTGAAGACCATCCACTAATAAATATGTAAAGTTTGTTTGTGCAACAACAATAACTTGCATAGCAACCGTGATGATCGTCACTATAACATATTATTTTACCCTGCAAATCCGGTTATGGCTATAGGTATTATTAATTATAATCATTTAATAAAACGTCCTGGTATATATACTAGGACTTACTACAATTTATAGATCCAGTAGCAAAACCTATACACCATGAACTACTGGTTATAGGTGGTTATATTTACTGGTGGTAGGTCTCTCATATGTGAGAGGCCGCCTGGGTAGGTACCACCTCAATGTCTATTTCTCCCGCCAAACAGCAGTGTAAATGCGCTGTTGTGTTCCGGTTTGAAGGACATTGGAGCCAGAGTAACTACTGGACATATTGAGACTTAACATCTTATGTCTCAGGATGGCGAGCACAGTGGAATTCCAAGCATTGCCTTGTAATTCATGGTGTTGATTGGTTTTGCTACTGTCCATGAGCGGTCGTATCGCTTACCATCAGGCGAATAGCATGCTCGTCTCGCCATTCATTGCAATAAAAAAAAAAAAAAAAAAAAAAAAAAAAAACTACAAAGCAATCATTGGCATTCTGCTGCGTTCGCCATCCTGAGACATAAAGTGTTAAGTCTCATTATGTCCTGTAGTTCCTCTGGCTACAATGTCATTAAAACCGGAATACAACAGTGCATTTACATTGCTGTTTGGCGGAATAAATAGTCATTACGGGGGACCAGGCGGCCTCTCACATACGAGAAACCTACCACCAGTAAAATATTCTAAATCAGTTTAATATGTGATTTAGACTAAGTCCTGAATCCTTTTCAAGGCCCTTTGCATGGAAAGTAATATGTGCTAGTAGAAATAAAGAAAGAAAGAAACATTTATTTTTACTAGCAATGGTTTACAACTATAAGTAATAAGTAGTAATATGACAGTGCTTGTCAACAAAACGGCTCATGCTCAGCAGGTGCTGGTAATAAGACCAACGCTGGTCTTCCGCAAGGCCGGTAAGTGTTGTTACAAGCGCCAACATAATAAGAAAAAAAAAAAGAAAAAAAAATAGTAATATCAATGAACGTTATCTGCTCGTATAATAATAATACGTTATTATTATTCTCAGTGTTCGTAGTCTGAAAGCGAGGTCGCAGATAAGGCAGATGTTAAGTATTGTGCCCAACGTTAAGGTTTAATTAATGTTTAGGTACAATTTAAACTTATTACGATAACTTACGATTGCTAAAACATAACCTCTTCTCTTGGCTTTGCCACTGTCGAGTTAAAACTACATACATACATACATAAACTTACGCCTTTATCCCCGAAGGTGTAGGCAGAGGCGCCACCAGGACACCCCCATTTCGCCATGTATGTTCCGTCCCACGATGTGATAGGGGGCGAGCCTATCGCCATATCAGGCACAAATTCCTGACTCCGGGCTGATAATGAATAGAAAAATCCAATATCACTTTGCCCGACCCGGGACTCGAACCCGAGACCTCAGCTTTGTAACCGTACCGTAATACAATTACGCCACCGAGGCAGTCAAAACTAAAATAGACTTTGTTACTGTTTGTGGACAAACTACATACTTTCGGGCTTCAAATAATTTTGTATCGTCCACATATGTTGAACTACACAAGTTGAACAAATATCACATAAGATAGATATTATCAATAAATATGCATAGTCGTGCACCATCACGGATATACGCACAATTATATCAACAATAAACTACGATTATTTCCCTTTAGTACGTTGCACAACAACAACGTGATTGTCTGTTGGTAACCGACGCGGCGGCCGAGACAGTGGTTGCAGGTTCGAATCCCCACAAATAACTTTGACTCTTCGGAGTCATGTGTAATGTGTATATTAGGCAGCCACGTCTTTTGATAGTGAATTAAACTTTTGCAATGAATAGGCAAAATACCAGTAACGGCGATTTTGTCATATTATAATTTCTTACCATATGTATGTGGGTTCTACATGTTTTAAAGACTAATACTATCCTTTATGTTAATTTACGCAATTAAACCTTTTCTTACAGATGCCAAGTGCCGGAATGTGAGCTCTCTGCCAATAACTCGTGGACGTCATTCGCCCTGCCGAACACAACCAACACGTGCTATAGAATGGCGCCTCACAATAGCACTGCTTACGACTACAGTGAAGACGAGCAGCAATGGATGTCGATATGGTCGGCCAACCAGACGTGCTCGCGTGAATACTTCAGTAACAAGACGACGAGGTGTGATAAAATAGTGTATGATGACTACAACAGTATTGTGGCTGAGGTAAGATATTACATTCTATAAAACCTTTATTATACTATACTACTATATGGCCTAACTACTCTCAATCGATTTCCTCGATTGCAGAGTAGGCCCGTGCCCAGCAGTGGGACGTATATGGGCTGATACAAAACCTTTATTAATCTCTTGGGTCTCGTCGCAGCAGGCGTATTACACCTATACAAGCCTACATTGTACAGACTGTGAATCGTAAGATCATGGGTTTAAATCTCTGGTCAGTAGCCTTACCATGACCTCTTAATGCGACGCAATTCAGGACCTATTCTGAACCGCTTTGTGTTTTCGTACCATGACATCGTTTTAGCCGATCAATTTAGGTTAGCGCCTAAACTGAATCGCAAATCGTTCGCAAATCACGTTTTCATTCATTCAATTCGTACCATGACTAAACTTCAAGACCTCAGTTGAGTCGCTGATCTGTCAAAACTTGCGATTCAAATAAAGTTCTTTATTTACTACCGAAACTGAATCGTTATTGAATAAAATAGATATTTCAGTGAAATGAATGCATTAGGAAAGTAGGTAACGTTCAATAGTGCTTTTTTAATTATATTTCTAAGTAATGTACATTGAATAAGCATAATTTATATTATTTTAGATGTCACATAATTTATTATTTTTCGAATAGTTGGAGTGTGATAATGAGGATAATACCACAATAATACTTCACGTCGTAAAATTAATAAAACAACAACAATTCAATACTATTTTAGCATAATAATCAAAACACCCGCGTTCCGAGAATGTCACAACTCACAATCTCGAATGTCATATATATCATAAAGTAACGTTCATAAGTTTGACACACTATTCTGCACGTTGACGCGTATAATATACCTACATACAATATACATATTATAATAATCAATTAAAAATTGATATAACGTCACCTAAAATACTATTCTGTGTCAATCTGCAACATTCACATTGAAGGTAATCTTAGCCAAAAGTTAATACATAGCACAATAATACAAATTATCAATCGTAAATATTATCGTAACTTTTACACTATTAAGTTTCAGAACGCTGCTAACTAGTGCGGTGAGAAAGAAACAAAGGATATGATTATTCTATAGCGCTGTCTCTTTCTAGCTTTACGGATCAGAGACTTATTCGTTCACTCATTTGGTTAGTTTGCGACTCACTTGCGATTCAGTATTAACATGGTCATGGTACGAAATAAAACGATAACCTAAAATGAATTGCATCGCAAATGAATCGCTAATACAACGGTCATGGTAGGACTGCAGATCAGCTTACTAAATTGATTGAGGTCTTGGACCATTTTGCAGGCTTTTGAGACCAAACATTGTTCTGCGTCGGGCGATCCCTGGGATGAAATTCGGGTGTTACTCGCCCTAAGCTTTCTAGCGTCGCTTGAAATGCGCGCAACGGCCCCCTGATAGGTTTTAGTTGGTATGCTGACGCATGATTTGTTAGGGACCTGACTCGGCCGCATTATCCGCAACATGCCAGACTGGAAGGCTAGTGACATCAACAAACCCCTTTCGGCCTCCTCCGGGGTACCGAAAGGGGAACTTGACAGCTTTCCTCTTGACTCAAAAAAAGAGATAGGATCACCATTCACCAAATCCTTGAAAATAAGCTCATGAAGCTAAGTGGCACTGTAGCTCCTCTGCCAACTCCTTTGTAAGTTCAACCGTGGTATTATAAATGTGTTATATTGGTTTTTTTTTAAATATGTTTTTTCTACTTTATTCCCACACAGCTCTACATTTGATATTGAGTGCTGGTGAGTTGATAACGCCTCGTAGGCCGATATAATGATGTCGATCCTAAAATACACAATTTTCCTGTCGAACAATTGATGTGAATCAAATATTTTTACATCCTTTCAATTATTATACTAAATAGAAATTCATGTCCAATTAACTACATGCTCAACCAGTAGTGCCAAACTAAGCTGTGCAATTTGTTCCGTTGACCTTTAAATCTCATACATAATTACGTGTCGTAAAATTTGTTTTGTGTCATCACTGTCAACCAGAACGGTGACATATTCACTAATCATGTTTTTAAATCTTGCAATTACGAACGTTTTCTTCAAAGACAACAATTTCTTACTAACTCTTTATTTTTAAAATCTGACAACGCATCTACGAATCTCTATGAAAAAATAACACACGTAAGAAAATCCCATAGCAATAGAGGCAGTTCACTAACATCGAGATTCATCAGACCCCGATGTAAATCATCAGGAGACACTAACGTTCGTACGTGCGCAGCGTCATGGGACGGTCATCGTGACTGCGCATCATTATACATTCACGTGGGTCTCCACATGCCACTGTGCAAACCTCACTAAATAATAAGATGTAAAAGATTGGAGATTAGCCTGAGAGTAAATTGAGCTAGGAACAATTTTATATTAAAACCAACTGTACATAGTCTCGACCTTACAGTGAAACAAATGTCTTGTGTCGATGGTATTCGAAAATTTAAAAGACTTTTGGTTTCACAAACACCCAGACTCAATGTAAGGAAAATGCTGGATTGTATTGTTTCGATTATTTCATCCTAGTGTAAATAAAAGCAAGTAAAAAAAATGTAATAAAACACCATTTAGGACTTCTAAACAGGAATAAAAAATGAAAGGAAATTATGACAATAAAAATAATTTTTAATAAAAAAATAAAAGTCGACTACAAAGTTCCACTACAAAGTAACAAATAATAGTCTATTACACTGTGCTTGTACACATCGATTAAAATTCTTATTGACTCGACTAGCCAACAAATCTTAAATACGTAATATTTTGAAGGCGGGTCGCCAAGTGCCGAGTAGTAGACGAGGTCTAACAAAAAAATGCGATAGAAGTAGGTTATACCCGCAAGCCGCCGCGCCGCGATTGCCATTCTCAATGAGCTTGTAAACACACACCAATGGCGGTCATTGTCAGGGTCGCGGGTTCAAATCGGCCGCGCGGCAGAGGAAGTGCTGAATCGACCGCAAATTGCAGTGATTTACGCTAGCTATTCATTATTTTATCTTGCTGTTTACATTTATTTTCATTCAGCAGGGTTTTTCGTTTTTTTTCAACACAAGTCAGATAGAAATTTGATTTGAGGCTGTGGTTTTTTGAAGCCCGTAAGATGGTGTAATTTTTAAATCGATGTTTTTTTTATTATTTAAGTGTCAATTGTGTATGAACTACTCACAAAAATATTCAACATCACCTCTATTACCTTTTCTCTATCCACCGAAAAACAAAATAAGAATGAACTTAAATTTAAATTTAATCGTATAGAATGTATTTATGACTCTTGTTTTTACACTTGACTTACAAAATGCAAACAAAATTCGCCCCCACGGTACAATATGTTAGGTAATATGAAATTATGAACTATTATGCCATTATACTACTACTTTTGTACGAAAACGTCTTGATAGATTATAATTTAACCCTTATAAATTCAAAATACTTTTAAGAAATACTATCATTTGTAATAAACCGTGAAGTGTTGTTCCCCTGCAAAATTAAAATTTGAATACCAAAAATATCTAATTATACAAATTTTGAATATTTTTATTAGTTATTTTTAGAGATTTAGCTCATCATCAGCAAAGAAACAGCCAGCTTTTGTGTATGTTTATTTTTTGTTATTCAATAAATACGGGGAAGGTTCAAGGTGCATTATTTTAGGTCCGCTCTTTTTTGGAAGTTTGAGATCTCGAACAAATTATGACAGGGAAGAAAATTTACTATGTATTAATTAAATAAATTATAATATAATTATCAAGCTATGAACTTTGGAATTCTGTCCAAGCGTATACAGGTTAAATGCAAAACTAGCGTGGAAGAGCTTTCAACGTCAGTTACCTACTTATATTCGCTTAGTTCTAAGAATAGTCTTACAATTAAATCATAATTTAATTACAGTATAAAGCAACACAGAAATCTAATGATGCCTATTAATTTTCAGTTCGACCTGGGCTGCGAGCCTTGGAAGCGGACGCTCATCGGCACCGTGCATAACCTGGGACTGGTGTTCTCCTTCGTCGTCTCAGGACTCATCTCAGATAGGTGAGGTTTAGATTTACAGTGGCGTCTCTTACATTTAAAGTCTAGGACCTTTTACATCGTGATATGGCTTGCGACTTCTCAATATAATTACAATGATATTATTTTTTAGATTTACTCTTGTATCGTGGATCTATGTTAGAAACTTATTACACACGCTGAAACACATAGTTTGGATAAATATCTGCAGGCTATGTACTATCTGTACGAGGAATGACTCCAAAACCTTCGACCATGAAAACTATGTAATTTCAAAGATTTTGCAATATTTTATGTATCATTCGGTATTTCCTCGCAAATTCCGGCGCATAAGCCTATTTCCAACAAATTCCTCTTGTATGAAATCCATTTGACAAACCCAAACATCGAAACATTATTTAGCAACAATTCTCCGGTCTTTCCATAAATCTTATCGAAACCAGTCGTTTGTTATTTACTTCAAAAGCAAAAACAAAAGTATAAAACACATATTTTGTGAAATTAGTATGCCGTCTGCTTATGACCGCTGCCCCACTTGCATTATGTGTCGTGGTATTCCGATCAGTTGCTTTGGTAGAATAACAACATTACGGGGAACAAAGCCCTTTGATGAAGATGTCACTTGGAATGTACACAAAGGCGCCGAATTTTTTTAGAGTCCATTTGATACCAAAGAAAATTATTGTCTGGTGTAATTTATTGAAGATATTATAAACTAATACAAGGACACCGACACAGCTGGACCTTAATGTAATTCAGTGCCGCATGGGTATTAATAGATGATTTTTGTCGATTAGACCGACCTTCTTAAAACCAGCTGCACAGAATGCACACATTGTTTTAGCATGTCACGGGAAAATATACCAGTATCGTCCAGCTAATCGTGTTATTTTTAATAACAACATCAAAATATACAGAACCCTGGTATTCTGTGCTCTTTACGGTTTTTATCGGTGTCATCTCCATGCGAACCGAATTGAGGAAAATGTTATTGTAATAACAAGAAACAGGACAATTATGTTACATTTCATTTTTATTTCATTAATTAAAGGATTTCCCACAAGGAATACACATAACATTAGAATAACAATAATAAACAAATAAAATCAATCCGCGTGTTTCCTCATTTATAGGAAATCACAACAAGCTCAACGAATGCTCAACACAAATTAAAATAAAATTTAAAATTGAAACAAATCAACACAAATTAAACACAAATCAAATTAAAATAAAACTAAAAATTGAAACAGATCAACAAAGTAAATTAAAATTGAAATTGGTAATGAATGTAACAATAATAAGAAGAAAAAAAAAACATGATATTATTATATTATGTACTTTAAGTTAAACAATTAATAACATTAATAGAATGAGATCAAAAATACAGAAATCGTAGAAATATGCAGTTAAATACGTATATTGTGCGTCAAAATTTACTTTTCTTGGGTTTGTATTGTGTTTATTAATAGTCTTCTGAACTTGGCTGGAAGTATGATGTTACATCATACTTTTCAACTCGTTTAACCGTTATATTTAGACAGCCACTTTTATTTTTTAATTTATTTGCGAACACCCACAGGTTAAATGAATTTAATATATTTAATGGAATAAAATGTTAGTATTTATTGCATTATGAAAACCTATTAATATATGCAGATATTTATATATCATATTGCAAAGGTACGTTTACAGATTTATAAAAGAGTCAATACAACACCATATAATAAAGCCCTAATGGACACTGAAATAAAGATTTGAAAAATAAAAAAAATTAACTATGGTTTTATGAAAAAATATTGTTATAGAATATAGCGCTCCATGTACTCTCGAATACAGAGATGTCCCTTGCTTAACATGTGGTATATGGTCTCATACACATTTGCCGGCTGTGAAACGAGAGGCCGCGGGTTCGATCCCCGCACCGAAACAAATATTTGTGTGAACCACAGCTATTTGTTTCGGGTCTGGGTGTTTGTGAGACCGAAAAGTCTCTCGTAGTTTCTGATACCCACGACACAAGACTTGATCTTAGTGTGGGGTCAGGACTATGTATGTGACTGTTGGGTGTATTTATTTTATTTTTTATTATTTATACAGGTACGGTCGAAAGGTGATCATAGTGGGCACCCCAATAGTGGTGGGCGTGGCTGGACTGATCAAGTCCTTCTCCATCAACTACTGGATGCTGCTGGTGCTGGAGTTCCTCGAGACCGCGCTGGGATATGGAAACGCTTCCATGGTTTTGTGTAAGTATGTCGCTATACCATGTCATCAGGTACTTTATGCAGTCACCATGCGAGACAGAAACGGTAAATGACGAGAGAGAAATGGTAGGTGTACGAATTACTAGATGTTATTTTTATTGTTTCGTTTTTGTCGTCTAATCATCTTATATTAACTACAGGTCTTTAAACATATATATTTATGAATGATAAATAGAAATCAAAGCATTATAAAGACTGAGTTAAAATTATGCCCGCATACTCCCACATTGCGGCTCTGTTATGTTAGTTCAACAACACTTTGTTTACCAATAATGCCCCCTTGGTCAGTTACTATAATACCTAAGTTAATCACTATCATCGTTTTATACTTCAGCACTAGAGACAGTAAGTCAGAAGCGTCGAGTGGTGTTCTCATGTATAGCAGACATCCTCGCCAGTTTCGGCAGCGCGTTCTTCGGCCTCATCGCCTGGAAGATTCCCTACTGGAGACACATGATGAGGGCTATATACGCTCCTCTTCTCGTTGTGGTCTTCTACATATTCCTGGTGGATGAGGGAGTACGATGGTTGCTGGCTCACAACAAGAAGCACGAAGCTGTGCGTGTGCTGAACAAAGTGGCGAAGGTCAATAAAATAACGCTGTCGCAGAAGGCGAAAGCTATGCTGATTAAAATTACTGAAGAGAGGAACAAGTCGGATGAGGTGAGATTTAATTTATTAATATCCATAATTAGTTAATACATCAAATTATAGTGAAAATATAAAATATTTTCTATACAAACTGAAACCTGGAGCAAGAGTTTGATTACAGTTTCTTTTTGTGTTACATGTTAAAAATACCCAAATGTATTAAGTCATCAAATAAATTAAGCGACTTAAAAGGAATGAAAGCAAAACTCAAATTAAATAAAATACGATCTTCCATCGTCAGAGTTTCGGCTAGCAATACGTCACAGTATTTATGTATCTACTTAGCACCGCACAAATTTGCTAGGCGCTAATCGAATGCTAAGCACATGAGCCAGTGACATAATATATTGGCACAGTAACCGACTACTAACTACTGTCAAGGTCGACTGTACGCCTGGATAATGACACCAACACCTAATAATCTTGTTTACGTTGAACTAATACTTTTATGAAAGGTACTATAGACTAATAAATCTCTTAAAAGCACATGACATCTTTATAATAAATCTGTATGCGTAGCAATTTGAATAACTTAGATGAAACTTTTCAATTTTCAATTGATTTGTGGATTTGTAAGGAGGCTTATTTAGAGCAATATCGTCATCGAGGATTGAACTGTGCTAATCGAATTCACACGTAAAAATTACACAAGGATTTTGTCGACATCCGCCATACGAGCCTACCAGGCTTCATCAAACATTTCTCCCTACTTTTAATATTATGTTAAGCAGGACAATAGTTTTAAGTTCTTCGTGCCGTTTATTATTTAAACCGTAAAAATAGTCTTTCCTTTTGAACCAATCATTTTTGTACAAACGTGGCGACATACAATAATGGTCAACTCTTTAGCCATAAATTTGTACGTTAGTAATACTAACTACTTTTTGCCATTAATAATTAACCATTTTGACTTTCAGGCTGGTCAAAGTCCTGCACCAGAAGAAGCTCTGAGTCCGCATCTCCTCTCGGTCCTGCGCTCTCGCAAGATGCTGGTCCGCGTCGCCCTTATCGCGGCTTGCTTCATCTGTTCCACGTTCGTGTACAACGGAACCATCATCAACTCGACCAGCATCTCTGGCAACAAGTACCTCAACTTCTCCGCGTTGCTCCTCGTCGCTGTTCCTACGAGAGTCATCACTGCTCTTACCCTGACGAGGTTTGGCAGGAAGGCGCCCATCTGTGTAGCGTATACGCTGTGTGCGCTGTTCTTTATCGCTTCGGCGTTTGTTCCTAAATGTGAGTATATTTTCATTTAAAGTATATTTAAGCTATTTAAAACTGATGTAGGCAGGTTTTGTCCTAACTACTAGTCATAACAGAACAGATGTAATTTTATCTACTTCTAGTTAAACATTCTAATTTGTAAGTGATTCTTGAATCTCCTTATTCAAAGTCTAAATAAGTACAAGAACACAATTTTCAGACATTCATTCGATAATGATGCAAATTGGTTTTCGCAGTTTCCTTCCTCGAATACAAGAGATTAGTTACGCTAACAGCCATTTGTTTAACAATAGTTAAATTTGTGGTAATTTTTGAATTGCCATGTAAGTGGCCATTGCCTTCGTGTATACTCACATTATCTCAATTACCAAACCTAAAACGATTGAGGTCTGTTACTACTACAAATCGTACATTGGATTTTGATGGATGGGTATTAAGCGCAATACCATTATTTTAAATTTTTTATTTCTTCATAAGTTGCTAAACATAAAAATGTCCACAGCGGCATTTACCAATCTGACAAGGTACAAATATTTTATAATATTATATTTTTCATCTGACTGCCTCGGTGGCGTAGTTGTATTACAGTACGGTTACAAAGCTGAGGTCTCGGGTTCGAGTCCCGGGTCGGGCAAAGTGATATTGGATTTTTCTATTCATTATCAGTCCCGAGTCAGGAATTTGTGCCCGATATGGCAATAGGCTCGCCACTTATCACATCGTGGGACGGAACATATAAGGTGAAATGTGGGTGTCCTGTTGGCGCCTCTGCATACCCCTTCGGGTATAAAGGCGTGAGTTTATGTATGTATGTATGTATTTTCCATACACCAATGCTACTAAGTACGGGACTCCTCTAGAATTTAGAGTTGGATTACAAGCGTATAAGGCATGCTCCACTGGTCGGTCTATTTGCGAATTTGCTTCAAATACCATAGAAATTCTTGCAAAAATCTTTGTCGCATGCAGACTTCCCAACGACATTCACTTTATTTTCGTTCTTACTTTTTTTTAGTCAATTACCGCACACATAAAGTAATAAACGCATGGAATTCGAACCGCAACCAGAATCTAAACAATTTAACTGTTACAAACAAACCACCACGCACATTGTAATGACCTGATGGGCTACAAATTATAATTTGATCAAGTCTACAGCAATATACAGGGTATATCAAGACCGCGACCGAAAACGAAGCTAGGTGGTAATATTAGTGACTTCAGACACAAAGCAAGTAAAAATTTCGCAAAAAAAATCGACAACATTATTTTTGTAATTTTTTACTTATCGTCGCATTTGGGTGATAAATACATAATTTTCCTAAAATAAAGATGTACACCTCTTTATTTTTAACGCGATGATACGTAAGGGTTGAAACCAGTATTTTCGCAAAAATTAGGTGTTTACCACCCAAACACGATAATTTTTAAAAAAATCTAAAAAAATATCTGTCACTGTTTTGGCGAAATTTTTATTTGCATCGTGTTTGGAGCCACTAAAACTACCACTTGGCTTCGTTTTCGGTCGCAGTCTTGATATACCCGGTATAACACTGAACATTGGTTTGTTTGTTTGAATGCGCTAATCTGAGGAACTACTGGTTTGAATTGAAAAACTATTTTTGTGTTCGATAGTCCACTCGTCTAGGAAAGCCATAGGAATATTGTTATCCCGGGAAAATATAAAGCGGGGTTTTTATCCCGGAAAAGCTTTTTCACCCCTGCGCAGCTCCGAGTAGTGATCGACTATTTTGATCATATATTTTACGAGCCATACAATTTCAGCAATCTGGTGGGCGTCGGTGCTATTCTACCTGGCCGGCAAAATGTGCAGCAGCTACGGCGTGTTCAGCATGTACGTGGTGGCCATGGAGGTGTTCCCCACCACGTCCAGGAACTCGCTCACCAACATCGCCAACACTGTTGGCAGGCTCGGCTCCGTGCTGGCACCTCAGGCTCCGCTACTGGTAATTCGGACTCTATGTTGTTTGTTTTACGGCCTTTGTAGGCTGACGAGCTGCAGCCCGCCTGGTGATAAACGATCCAGGGATCCAGCACAACCAGTACCTAATCCATTAAAATAATATTGTTCATTTAATCAAATGACAATTGGCTTAAATATTGAGATATAATCGTTGGGTACATCGACATTGTATTAAAACGCATTCTGTTGTATATTTTCAGATAATAATATATTATGTAAAAAACAATTTTTTGTCCAAAAAAACACTTAATTATTTTAATGTGCTTACATTTTTTTAAGTCAATATTTATCATAACCATGATAATATCGAATTGAAATTTGTTCCAAAATACGAGATGAACTATTGCTTCCGTTATAATTCAGTACTTTTTTAAAAGTTAAACACATTATGTCATAATATGGTGTTGCAATAACTAAAACACATTACTAAATTTCAGGAGCAGTACATGTCTGGGCTACCAAGCGTGTTGTTTGGTGTCGTGGCGCTTGGAGCAGCGATGTTAGCGTTACTCCTGCCTGATACAAGCCAGGCGGCATTGCCTGATGACGTTGCTGACGCAGAGAAACTTGACAACCAAGTGGTAGAAGAACCACCAGCCATAGCTCCTAGTGCGAGCATTAACGAGCAAGAGAAAGAAAGGTTTTAGACTCCAGAGGTACCTAGAGTATGAAGTCAATTGAACTAATAAATAGTGATACCGAACTAAAACTGGATCTGACAATGAAAATTGAACTCTGGTGCTATGAATTAAGATCGTTTGTTGTGATGTGAAGTGTGAGCTAAGAACTTGCCAACCTTTTTACACGATATTAAAACCTAAGTTTAGTGCTAGTTATTAGGTCGTAGAGGTTATGCAAGGTACTAGGATTTAGGAACTAGTTGTTAATAAATGTGATGTTATGAGTGTTAAAGGACAGTAGTTAAGGTTTTATCAAAGAGACCTTAAGGCATTAACTGTAAAAAGAACCGAAAAGTTTATATTCTGAAATAGGAGTTGTTATCAAAGAGATCCTGAGATAATATTTAACAAATATACAAAAGTTTGTGTTTCTTACTATTTACTTCAACGTTAAGTAATTAAAACTAAAACACTACTACACACTATTTACAGTATGTATTCAATTTTATTAATTGCTAATCTAAATCAAACTATATTTTATTTGTCTTAAGACGTTCTTATTTTCCACTTTAACCACGTTGACAGCATGGTGTTTCCAAACTGTTCCTAAGTTAATGGTATTTTGTAATAAAATTGGCTTTAAAACTACATTTAAGTGTACTTAAGTAAGTTTAATACTTGTACTTTTTTATTCTAATAGTATTAGTTGAGTTTACCTGTTAAGGTACTAGATGGCGTTAGCAGTACAAAATAATATATTTCATGTCATTTGATTTAAAACAAGTGCTCCTGTTACTATTTATGACTAATTATTTTAATTTGTTATTTTCTTGTTTCAAATATGTTACCAATATACAATAACAGAACTCTGAAATGACTGTATAATTATTTTTCTGTGTGTCGTTCGAATCACTAAGAATTTTTTTATTGTTATTACGGTAAATAGTTTTTTTTTTAATTTGTGTCACCCTGTTTTTAACCGACTTCAGAGGAGGTTATCAATTCGTACATTTTTTTTTCTTATGTATGTTCACCGATTACTCTGAGATTTCTGATTCGATTTACGTAATTCTTCTTTAGTTGGATGCAAAATAGCTGCCATTTGGTCCCATAAAAAGTTGGTGAAGACCTGATGAATATCTTCGGACTTAGAGAGTAGAACTCCTCGAAATTGAGCAGGTTTCCAATGGTTTTTACACAATAGGTTCAGTATAAAATTCAAATTGTAGTGAGGTAGAGAAAAAGGGGTGGGGGTGTGGAGGGGGTGAGAAAATTAACATGCATGTAAATACTTAATATCTTCGGCAGCTTTGAACCGATTTTAGTGATTTTTCTTTTGTTTGATGCGGAATAGTTGTCATTTGATCCTATAAAATATTGGTGAAGATCTGATGAATGTCTTCGGACCTAGACAGTAGAACTCCTCAAAATTGAGTAAGTTTCCATCAATTTGCAAGTAAATACTTAATATCTTCGGCAACATTGAACCGATTTTAGTCATTCTTCTTTAGTTTGATGCGGAATAGTTGCCATTTGGTTTTATAAAAAAGTGGTGAAGACCTGATGAATATCTTCGGACCTGGAGAGTAGAACTCCTCGAAATTGAGTAAGTTTCCATTAATATGCATGTAAATACTTAATATCTTCGGCAGCTTTGAACCGATTTTAGTGATTCTTCTTTAGTTTGATGCGGAATAGTTGCCATTTGGTTCTATAAAAAATTAGTGAAGACCTGATGAATATCTTCGGACCAATACAGTAGAACTCCTCAAAATTGAGTAGATTTCCAATGGTTCTTTTTGTAACAGGTTCAGTATTAAAGTCAAATTTTAGTAAGGTAGAGATAAAAGGGTGGGGGTGAGAAGGGGGCGAGAAGGGGGCGAGAAAATGAAAATAATGTAAATACTTAATATCTTCGGCAGCTTTGACCCGTTTTTAGTTATTCTTCTTTAGTTAGATGCGAAATAGCTGTCATTTGGTCCCATAAAAAATGTTGAAGACCTGGTGAATATTTTCGGACCTAGACAGTAGAACTTCTCAAAATTGAGTAGGTTTCCAATAGTTCTTTTTTAACAGGTTCAGTATTAACGTCGAACTATAGTGAGGCAGAAGAAGTGATGGGGGTGAGGAGGAGGGTGAGAAAATTAAGTTACTGTAGGCGTTTTACTCTTATGAGCGTTGTTAACGAAAATTGAGTTTAGCTCACACTAAAAAGTAAAAAATAAAAAAAACTACGTTTAAAAAAACCGACTTCAACTACTAAAAAGTATTAAATAACTTAAGAAAGATTTGTTTTAATACACCTCTTATGCAAACCTATACCTTTCATATCAATAAAATACAATTATTTATATGTGCTACCTATTGATAGGTTTGAAGTCGGTGCCAAGCCCTAAACAAAATAAAACTTAATATTATAAACAGCTTAGTTTCTGTAAACAAATTTTTACGCTAAAGATTAACCTACATAAATAATCCTATAAGCATGTTTTGAAAACAAACTAATAATGGAATTAAGTAATAATGAATACCTACTATTATAAAAACAACTTATATACTATACCTTCGTGCAGCAGATAAATTATACAACTCTATAATATATAAATTAGGTTACAACGAATCAAAATTTTACTATATTTCGAGACGACCGTCTACCTCGTTTGCCCGCTTGGGTCGTTTTCATTGTTCTAGACTAGTATAGACTTTTTCAATATTTTTGAATATGCGACACTTTTTCAGTTTAAAAACTTCTGGCGACCCCCGTGGGCGATAGACAGACTCAAAGTTAGTGATTTAGAAGACTGTGTTAATGAGTTTCTCCATTTTGGTACCTAAATTTATTATGAACACCTATACTCTGTAAGAATGGCGACTTCTTGAATAAGGCCCCCAGGTGGTCGTGACCCACAGATTGAAAAACACTGTTGTAGACAAAGCTATCCCGCTCAAGGTCACGCGCGGCGAGTGTAGGTACCTAATATTCCATTTGGCTTGGCACCGATTTCAAACCTATCAATAGGTAGCACATATAAATAATTGTATTTTATTGATATGAAAGGTATAGGTTTGCATAAGAGGTGTATTAAAACAAATCTTTCTTAAGTTATTTAATACTTTTTAGTAGTTGAAGTCGGTTTTTTTAAACGTAGTTTTTTTTATTTATACTAGGACTTTGCATGTCACTGTTGGTTACATTTATTAATGTATTCCCACGAAATCTTGCCGCATTTTCTCAAGCTATTTTTCCTCCTACTTGTCCAGAAACTATAGTTTTAGAATAAATTACACTATGTTAAGATACGTATGATGTTTTGTTACAATTTTACCTAGAGAACTAAGATATTTGGTCAGTTTTACTGCTTGCATTTAATAAATTATTTCATATTGAATCTCAAATGTTTTATTCTTATGACGTGTTATTTTTAAGTATTTTTTTAATATATGAAATTAACTGCTTTTAGTACTGCAGGATTTTAATTAACCAATCATGATTGTCAGCTCAGCAGTCCACTGTTGGACGTCAACTTCTCTAAGTACATGCCATTGTTATGCCATTGTTGCTTTATTAATTGAGTGGAACATAGGAAAGTATATAAACTGTGAACCGCAAGGTTCTGGTTTCGATTCTCAGGTAGGGCGGTCCACATAGTGCGAAATTACAATTTGCAAATTTTTTTATGACACTTGAATGCATGATCAATTGTCCATACATGATGTCGGAAATTCATAAGGATGAATAAAGGCTCAATAATAAGGTCGGCCCACGATGAGCAGGACTATTGATGACCTCTGCCCACCCATTTATAATTCAATTTATAATGAATTATATTTCTAAAAATATCATCATCATTATCTATTATTACCTCAAATAAAGATCAGAACAGGGCATACAAGTCTTATTCCTGCGCAACGCAAAGACCACTCTATCAGTAATAAAATCGACTTATTTTTATTTGTAATCACTGTTAATCATCTAGTTTATAAGAATGACATATAAATTATTAAAAAAAATGTTTTACAAATACAGTTAAAAATATGATAACTTTGAGAAAATATTAATCTTGTGTTTACGTAAGTTATTTATAACATTGTCAAGGCCAGTGGGAAAGTAATGTATTTATATTATTATTATACACTATTTATCAATTATTTTAAAGCTCAATAAAATGTAATGTTTAACTGTGTGTTCGGAAATTCCAAAGATGTATCATTAGGCTAGTATTATCTATACATATAATAAAAATGTAAATGGTCGATGTCTGTACATGGTTTAAGAAATTTTAACGCGGGGGGTCCTTATAACAGTAACAGAATCCAAAACAATTTTTTTTAGAATTTTTGTCTGTCTGTCTGTCTGTCTGTCTGTCTGTCTGTATGTTTGCTTGCGCATCACGCAAAAACTACTGCACCAAATGAGATGCGGTTTTCACAGTTGTATTGCTGTAGGTTCAACTTAAAAACTGGTATATGTTGCATTTACATACAGGGTGTTTCTTTTTGTTTGCCTGCACATTACTCAAAAACTACCGCACGAAATGAGATGCGGTTTTCACTGTTGTATTGTTGCAGGCTCGACTTAATATTTGGTATTTTATTTTTATTTTATTATTTTATTGATATATGTTGCATTCACGTACAGGGTGTTTCTTTTTGTATGTTTGTTCGTTTGTTTCGTTCTGGATTACAGAACGGGCGGGATATAATGGGACGGGACGGGGCGGGATGAGAAATACCAAATAAAGTTAATCACGCTGACGAAGTTTGCGGGCAGAAGCTAGTTATCAATAAGTTAATGGATTAATCTTACAATATCAAGGACAAACGCATGTTCTATTGGAAACCAGAGTGATGGTTGATTAACATGTTATCTAGGATAATCTTACGACTATTAAGTACTATTAATGCCAATATGGCGATAGGCTCACCCCCGATCACATAGTGTGATGGAACGTATGTACAAGGCGAAATGTGGGTGTTATTTAACATCTCTGCCTACCCCTAAGTGATTATTGTCGCGCTCGAACATCTTCAATCAATACATGGTGTGTTGCTGCCTGCTGGTCTGTCAAAATGGTCAGAAGAAACGATAGGAGGAGGAAATTTGTATTGGGCGCACGTCAATCTCACTCAACGAATGAAACAAGAAAGCAAAATCGTTGCTTTACATCGGGATTCCGGGAGACAGTGGGGACCCGGTACCACCCGGATCGAGTGGACTCAGTAATTGTATGAGTGTGACATCGACTCCAGAGCACGGCTTTGCAGTCAAGCCGTAAATATTAAATCATGTATTATTGTACGAGTATATGAACCGGCTCTAGATATGTATAATTAATTAGGAAATTAGTTATCGCAATCCACAGATATGGTATCGATTTAAAAAGGTGCAATGAAAATAAACCAGTTCCTTAACGCATTTATCTAATGTCCTTGCCGAAATAAACATTTAAAGTGTTTATTTTGCTTACAGAAAAATAGCACAAATTATAGTGAATATAAGGGGCCTTTTACAACAAAAAAAAAGTTACTTATACAGCGTCATACGTTTCTAGTATAAATTACATAAGTGATATAACGCCTGTCACATCAATACTGTGAGATTAGAATGGCCTTGAAAGTTCGTAGAATGTTGTACAAGCTTCCATACTAAAGTCCCATGGTGGGCGACAGTTTATCATGTACTGAATGAAATCAAATTGCTTACAGGTTTCGCATTGAAGGTTATGTTTAATGGGACCTGAAATATGGAATGAAATACAAAAGATTTAATTATTGTCGCTTAAATCAATAAATAAATGATATTTGGTGGGAGCCAAAATAATTCGATTTTTGGATCTTCAGCGCAATTCAATTTTTATTTCAAAAATTTCGATTTGCGTATCTAAATTCCGTAATTATACCGGGATAACAGACTCGTATCGCCGAATACATCAAAAGTAACTAGCGTTGAAGCCACGTGTCTACTTAATCAAACAAAATACACATTATTTATTTATCAGATTTATAGAGACATATTACAAACAAGTGACACTAATAATACGTTAAGGTTTTCCCAAACTATACGTAGGTATTTACTAATTACGCACAAACGTGAATCTAGATGTCTGCAATTATATAGATATCTAGATTATTTATTAAACAAGGAACCTTCAATGAATACCTAATCTGTGGCGGGCAAAGAATATTTATTAAATCCGTGTTCAATACAGATTTATACTCGTAATCTGTACTTGACATGATAATATTGATAAATAATTAAAGTATTTTTTACCTTATAATAATATAATACTCGTATTTGGTTTTCAATCCGATATTAGTATGGTTTCTTTATTTTTTTATTTTTTTAAATAAGCCGTATTCGATTTCCGTAAAACTCCTCTATTGTATTTCCGACTTCATGAAATTGCCAGAATTTTAGCGGCTAAAAATCCCACGTGGGGCGCCATTTGCGCTGTGGAACCTCTAACAGCTGATGCATCAAATTCTACTCTCATTATTATATTCTACTCAAATCACGTTAAGTAAATTGCAAAGCAATGCGAATCAACAACATCTGCAGATAGGTATAAAACTACTGCCATGGATTTCAAAGATGCTAATATTTTCACAAAATCCCTACCCCTGTATTCCTTCGATTTTGGGTTCGATCCTCTCCTTGTTACCAATTCTTATTGTATTAATATGTAGGTTAAATAATTGTATTGGAATTGGTCTTTAGCTAATGGAACAATCTTGATAGTTTTAACTTTATCAGACGCGTGGATTCGAACTCGCACCTATCGTCCAACGTTATCGTGTTATTAGGCCTAAACATATCGAACAAATTAATATAACATTAAAGTCACAAAAACCTGTGTTATGGTATGAAAATATGCAACCAAAAAAATCAGTCTCTATGGCGCAGGTTCGATCCCCGAACCAGAAAAATATTTTGGCGGCTCACAAATATTGATTTCGGGTCTCTCGTAGTTTTTGATACCCACGACACAACACTCGTATCCTAGATAAGGTGGTGGTTATTCATTAATGTTTTTAAAATATTGTATCGCCTAAATATCGAGTGTATGTGTACTGAAATAAGTTGTGTGTACAAAGCTGGAAAATCCGGTTAGGTATCACGTTTGCTTGACGATAAAACAAAACAATATTATTTAGTCATATCTTTAATCAGAATATCAGTCACATTAACATACCTTTCTCGCTTATTTGCGAACGTATACAAGATTAAAACAATATTATTATCGAAACGCTCAAGTATTGTCAACAGGATGCTCAGTGGAGCAGTAGTACATAATTCTTAGCCATTCAAACGGTAGATAATAATACATGTAATGTTATGTCAAACGGTCTTCTTGGTCTTCGAATAGAGTAAATGGACATCTGCATTCACATGGCACACCACACTGTTCTGCATAGTCATGCAATATTTTATCTATTACGTTGGTAATGAAATCATTAAAATATTCACATTCATTTCTACTACTTACATATTAAGAGTACATGCGACCTACAACTAACACAATACAAATATATCTTTAAAATAAAGATTACAAACGCTATTTCCAAGACTGGAAGAATTTTATCGCTGAAGTTTAGATTCGGGCTTTCCAATCCTTTCGGCTTCAGCCAAGGTGTCGGGCATCTTGGTGCCGAGGGTTTCGGGCTGCGTGAGGACCAGCACTCCGGACAAGAAGCCCATGGCACCGAACATAATGGAGGGAATTCCCTCCCAGTACACCATCTGCAGAGGGAAAAATTTGGTTATGGTATGCGTGAAACTATTTTTGGGTATCTAATTATTATGAGAATAGAGAGTAGAAGAACCTTAATTTGGTAAATAATAAACAAAGAATAATAATAAATACACCCAACAGTCACATACATAGTCCTGACCCCACACTAAGATCGAGTCTTGTGTCGTGGGTGTCAGGAACTACGAGAGACTTTTCGGTCTCACAAACACCCAGACCCGAAACAAATACTTGTGGTTCACACAAACATTTGTCTCGGTGCGGGGATCGAACCCGCGGCCTCTCGTTTCACAGCCGGCGTCCAACACACTGCGCCACGGAGGCTGTCAAAGAAAATACTGAGTGAAGTTTATAAAGTCATGCTTTATATGATATCCTATAGTTTTTAATCTGTATAGCACTATACTAAACACGGTCTATTATTAGGTTTTATTTTCCACCCTTGTTATTGAAATAACTATGTATTTAAGCCCCCAAGGAATGATGCTTTTAATATTATTATTTTATATTAATGTAAAAATAAAAGTAAAACTTCACACAAAGTATGCAATTATTCATCGGCTTACAAAGGGTATTAATAATTACAATTTATCAAATATTTTTTCGTACACACTTACCAATACTGGAGTCAGTGGCGCAGTGATGGAGCCAATACGTCCAATCATAGAGGAGAAGGCGAGCAAACTATGACGGTACTCGGTGGGGTACAGCTCCGAGGTGAATAGGTACAGTGACGTGAACACCATCGAGATGCCGAACTTGCCCAACAGGTACAATATCAGCCTTACGACGTAGAAATCTGCAAAATATTAGAAATTACAATCTCACCCATGAGTATAAATGGGGGTTTAGTTCTAAAGTGAGCCTTGAGATGTCGCTTTTTTATATTTGCAACCGGATTTAAACTACTGTAATAAATTCGTTCTTCTTAAGTTGTTGAGCCCTCTTTGAGACTGTATGTAAGTCTAGGGATATATTGTATTACGCTCCCCAAAAAGTATGTCGTCGCAAAAAAACAAAATAGCAAATTAAAACACAACAATAATCGCAAATATTAAGAAAACATTTAAAGAAATAGATGTAATATCGCGATTTGATTTATAAGATAACTCGGATTGAGCTCCCTATCGTGATTACCACCCGCGTTCTTTGAAGATAATACATATTTTTTACATAAGTTACTAATCGTCTGCATTGGTGATATCTCAATACATAACATTCCTCTATCATTGACCTTGACAAAGGATTAAATACTTTAGGATAATATATGTTACATAAAATTAACATCATATAATAATCTATTTCAATGAATTTACTGTCACACAAATAAAAGACAATCGGATTTGATTAAGTTGAGTTTTAATCAGTCCTAACTGCCTTCCTTAATCATAAAAACCAACTAGGAAATTATGAACATGACCATGACCAGACAGAAAAATTTGATTTCCATTGAAAACCCAATCAATAAACCTTATCAAATTAGTTCTTTATCTCAAATGCCTACTGTTAAGTATAAAAAAATCGGAAATATGGCAAAGTAGGTACTTTGGAAAACGTCTGAAGAGAGATTTCTCCACAATAATTTCAAAGGTTTACCTACTCCGGCTTCTTGCATCATCGCAGCTTTGCAGACTCATGCCTAAACCCCCCTTCACACTCTAACTCTTATTCGGTTTCGAACAGGTTGGCATAAATAAGACAAACAGTGAGAGTCAGTGATAATGTTTCTTGCCAGTCGATACTCTACTTACGCCGACTATTATACTTTCCATCAGACATCAGTGTGATCACCGTGCAATTATAGAAAAAATAACCATAGAAAAGCCCAGCGGGGGGTATTTGAATACTAAGACTAATTGAAAGAATCTTACCGTTAGGGATGACAGCGAAGGCGATATTGCAGAGGGCGCTGAAGAAAAACCCGAACGAGAGAGTAGGTTTTCTGCCGACCCTGTCTAGGACGAGGACGGCGGTGTAGAAACCGGGGATCTCGATGGCACACGTCAGGATGAAGTTAAGGTACATGGTGTCCGACAGACTCGTGGAGTTGATAGACAGCCCGTAGTACACGAAGGTAGTAGTGATCCACCAGATAGGAGTCGTGCACACACGCCGAAGGAGGATGGGAGATTTGATGATCGTGCTGAAGACTCCGGGACGATCAACCTGAATAAAAATAAACTTTCAGAACAACTTACCAAAATATCATCATGGTTTTAATTTGGTGATTATATTACGTCATTTTGTATGTTTCTTTTTAATACAGCATAATATTGCGAAGTTCATACAGAAACTATACAGATTATTATTTGACAAAACTATCCATACAACGTTAAATAGTACGTTATATACATCTTTGATTCAATAGTTCAGTACTCACCGCCTGCTCAGTAGTAGCAGCTGCGGGAGGAGTCATCAACGCCTCCATGGACTTTTCACTTATTTCTTTCTTATTCATCCTGGATGCTTTCTCCAACACAGTTCTTGCCTCTTCAAACCTCTGCTTAGAAAGTAGCCATCTGACGCTCTCCGAGAGAACCCAGTAGTAGATGATGATGAGGAAGCAAGGGATGTGAAGAGTCATGATCATGTACCGCCAGGGCTGGACCAGCCAGGCAATACCGCCAAGGACGACCTGACCGACGGCAAACATGGACGTGCAGGTAGCACTTATAAACACTCGGTATTTTGGGCCCACGAATTCGGTGGCTGGAACAAAATATATAATATAGTAACACTGATAAAGATAAACATGGATGAGAAAAAATTTAAGATAGTGCTCGGCGATTGTTAGTTCCGGAATTTTATTTCTGCTCAAAGAGCAACATAAATGAGCTCATAATTATACCAGGCACAGCCATAATATTCTACATAGAGAAGAATATAGTTGTAGTATGTTTGGCATTTGACGTCAGCATTTTCAGAAAGATACAATTAATATAATTTTGTAATCAGCTAGAAAAAGATTCACGGGCTAATTGTTAAATCGCATACTTGTAACACAAACAAATAAAGAGATCCTTTCGAAGATAAAGTCAAGGAATGTGTATCGATAAATTATATAAAACGTACCGAAAATATAAGCGGAGCTGAAAGTTCCGGCTCCAAGTGTGGTCTGTATGATTTGTAGTGCCAGGTACATGGGATAGTTGACGGAGAAGGCCCTGATGAGGCCAAACACTGCCAGGTTGACGACGCTGCCGACCAGGGCTACGCGCCGACCATACTTGTCTGACACAAACCCAATAATTGGCAAGACGAGCAGAGTACCCACGCTGTTTAAGGTACCAGCTAACGCTCGCATCCATTCTTGACAACCGAGGTCGAACTGGAAGATAAAAATAAATCGTTCACGCCTGCTTGGATTTATTACAACACTCTGAAGTATTCTGGATCGACAAATATGAACGAACATTGATAATGTAAACTTGAAAACTTTGACAGTAACATAATTATTTAAATAGATGTAGATTTTTAAAATAGATATGACAATAGAACGGCGGTTTGCTTTCAAGTTAGATGAAGCAGCATTCTTTGTATAGTAGTTCATTGGGGAAGAATGACAAACCTAAGATCGATCTCAGCGGCGTGCAATTGGAAAGAATAAGTCCAGCTGTGGATTACAAGTGTTAAAAGTTCTTACATCATAGACAACAGAGTTATCACGAGCGTAGACGAGGCCGTCGTCACACGCCATTCGGTTGTCAGTGAACAAATACGCCGGGCAGTAGTCCAAGCTGCCGTTCGCTTCGCGGGTTGGAACAAATCTCTCACAGTTCTGGAATCCTGAGTCCGTTTGCGGGATGGCGTTGGATAACCACTCGGGCTCAAATGATGAGTTCTTTTGTGTTTCTCCACATTCCGGAACCATGCATCTGGAGAAGAGAAAATTAAGCTTGTAAAATAGCTGGTGAAATAACATTATGATTGGCAGTCTCCGTAATGTAGTGAAAAAGACTCTTGTGTAAAAGCAAACGAGGGTTAACATCCTAGTTTATAGGTGTTTGGATAATTTATTTCTAATCTAGATATCATGTAAATATAAGACTTTTTTGGAAGTAAAACTTCTTTAGACGCGTCTTGGGTGCACGAAAGTATTTTTTTGAAAAAGTTTGAGTAGTCAATTAATAATCCAATTAAACAGATTAATACATTGAGATTGTCTGAAACATTTCCTGAGTAGTTTTACAAATTAAGTGGAATAAAAATTTTATGTTTTGTACTTTGACGCGTAATATGAAAATTGAGAATATTGAAGTATGGTATTACATTTCTTTGAAGTTTTAATATATTTTTATAACTCCATTTCTCACAGTAAGATCATCAAATAATAAAAACGATAATTTAGTGAGCAGATGTAATGCAGGAGTATTATCGCTGTAACCATGTGGATTAGTCACAAGCCAAAATAGAATAATTAGTATCAATCTTCATTTACCCATCAATCAATATGAAGTAATGATAATGATAAATAATAAATTTGTCTTTTTCTCTGAAATTGATTGATATGCCTAATATAATCAATAAATTCAAAATATTTGCTAAACATTACGTTATACTTATACTTTGCTGAGATATATATTTTTTTAAATTATTTGTTTGTTTATTGTCGATTACCAAATAAAATATATTCAAAGAATAAAATACATACATACATACATAAACTCACGCCTTTATCCCAGAATGGGTAGGCAGAGGCGCCACCAGGACACCCACATTTCGCCTCGTATGTTCCGTCCCATGATGTGATAGGGGGCGATCCTATCGCCATATCAGGCACAAATTCCTGACTCCGGGCTGATAATGAATAGAAAAACCCAATATCACTTTGCCCGACCCGGGATTCGAATCCGAGACCTAAGCTTTGTAGTCGTACCGTAGAACAACTACGCCACCGAGGTAGTGGAATAAATAAATGCAAGTTAACTAAGATAAAAATGACAATTGTATAGACGGCACTCGTTCAGTTCGTATCGTTATTGGTGAATTTATCATTAACTTTCATCTGAGGGTTAGTAAATGGGTTCCTAATGCAACTTTTTTGTCATATATTTTTGTAGGTATGTAATTGTAACTTAGGAAAATTAAATTAAAATACTTTTAACTATAATTTGACACTGTACCGGTTTTGTACCGATTTCTGTATGAAAAATAAATAATGTTATCCTTAATAATAATATTTTATGAGTCCCAAGTACATTTTATAGATAATGTTGTATCCGTAGAGAATAATATGATTTTTTCACTACTTTTTTTTGCTGAAAACTTTTTTTTCTCCAGGGCCCTAAATAAATAAGAATAATACTGTATATATACCAGACACTGTTAAATGAGAAAGCATTCGTTGATGCTAAATGCCTGTAGTAAACGTACTTTAGTAATAAATAATGGTAAATAATTACAATATATTAATTATTTGGCATATATTATTTGGGACAGATCTTTAACGTAAAAGTAATTCGTAAAATCAATTAAATCTCTCAATCATACTTAAGAATAACTCCTGTTTAATAGGATCTAGCGACTACTTGTGACGGTATCTGAGAGGATGTCTGAACCATCAAATCAAATCAATTCCGCTCGCTTAGGAAACATCTTTATAATTCGAATTCGACAGCCTCCGTGGCGCAGTTGGTTAGAAGCCGGCTGTGAAACGAGAGGCCGCGGGTTCGATCACCGCACCGAAACAAATATTTGTGTGGACCACAGGTATTTGTTTCGGGTCTGTGTGTTTGTGAGATCGAAAAGTCTCTCGTAGTTCCTGATACCCACGACACAAGACTCGATCTTAGTGTTAGACTATGTATGTGACTGTTGGGTGTATTTATCTACCGTTGGGTGTGTTTATTTATTTACCCAAGTAACATCTGTAAAAAGCTTTTATACTATAACAAATATCCATGCAGATCCACCGTCTCTACCTGTAGTATTTTCAGATTAAAAAATCACCCTACAAGTTTCGACTTTATGTACAATATTTCTATTATTACAGCTCGTGTAAGCTTTTCATATAGCATATGTAGGTTACTGCGTTAGTTTAGTGCGTGGTGGCCTGTTGGTAACGGACCAGACGCGGCTGCCTACATGTATACGGTGGGCGCAGGTTCAAATCCCAGGGCACACCTCTGACTTTTCGGAGTCGTGTGTGTATTGATTATAGTGTGATATGTGTGCTTCTTTACAAGAGGTAGGAAATATTCCTGTGGAAACGGAATGGGTGAGGATGTGGGAGATTATAGGAAGGATTTCGTCTAGGATAGGAAAAATCATATTACGGCTGACATGGTCACTTCCGACCGCATTAGACGAAATAAGCGTGATGGTCTTTCTAACATCACAACTAGCAAATTATTTGAAGACAAAAGCAGGACAATCGGGAGTCTGGCGGGTAGAAAGATGTTTAATAGTGTTATCTTTGACCATTGTATTAAAATACAGAGTCTGAAGAAATTTCCAGACTTTAGCCGAATCTCCATTTTCAACTGATCTGTGAATATGTCGGCGTTGAGCGTTCCTACACACCTTACTGCAGTGATTCCGAATGGCGATGTACTTAAGACAATTCAACTCGCTAGGACGGTGGTTGTATCTGGACTTGGCCGATGCTGTTTTCCTGAGCAACCCCTTAATTTCGGCAGTAAGCCAGGATGCTGGTAGATGTTTCACCTTTATTGGCTGAACTGGTGCATGCGTGTCAAAGCTACTTCCTTGTTGAAACTTATAAATATTTTTTGAAGACCAATAACAGTGAAAAAACCATATTGACGACATTTTTTTCGGTACAAAAGTGCGAGTGACAATACACACAAGCCTCCTTATATCATAATTAATTAAGTCCATATTAAAACTACAGAATTCAAATCCTTTGTATATTTTTTACGAAATTTTCAACATAATACGAATACCTTCAAAATTCCGCTCCGAATGCAAGGAGATCGGGTGTGAAGGTAACGAAGGAAAAAATATTATTTTGCCTAAAATGACTGCATTCCTTTAGTTTGCCATATGAAATTACTTCCCAGAACTTGGTTCTTATTAGCAAAATTATTGAATTGTGTAATAATACAGCATGTCTTTTTTTTCAATATCATCGGGTTCGATTTCTAGTTAGGCATATTGATTTATTTATTATTTCAGCAAATATCACCAACAGGTAATGAATAAAATGGCTTACTGTAAAGACGTATATACGCGTGTAAAACCATTTATGAAGAATAGAAGCGAAAACACATTTTGAGCGCCAGTATAAAAAAAATTGTATGACGATTTCATTATTTTTTTTCAACTATGCTTAATAATTAAGCTCTTATACATAGACTTCCCACAGCAGGGAACGATGCCGCAGGCCTTATTTATAACAATCAAGACAACGATGGAGAGTGCTTAGACCATAGTCTAAGCGCATAAAGTACCTATGGGCTAAGCGCTCTCCATTGCACTCTGGACTATGGTCCACCACGCTGGCCTAGTGAAAATTCAATTCAGTGATACTTCACTATAAATACAACACTGACCTGTGCGGTATAGCAGCTGCTGAGAAGATGTACTCGCTCATAAAAGCCGACATGATGGTAGGCACGGCCACCAGCAGGATATTATAGAGCTGGAACTTGCCAAACTGGCCCAGCTCGTTCACCAGCACATAGTCCAGGTCTATATGCTTGGCCTCGGCCTGGCCTGGGCCACTGGCAGAGCTTACTCGCGGCGCGTCACCCATTTTAATTAATTAATGTTTTTGCTACGCGGCTATCCTCGCCGCCCGCCCGGTGCAAGTAACTACAATGTGCAAGTGAGCTAGTAATTAGTACGGGTCGATTGATAGTGCCTGGTGATAAAATATATCAAGATAAGCTCGGTGACAATCCGCCTTACACGCTTGATTTGTAAAATTTGTAAACAGTCCATTGAATGCTCAATTCTTTTGTAAATATCTTATTGATTTTGGAATATTGCTCTTTGATTACTTTCGCTTCATTGAGCAGTTTACGGTCTGATGAATGTAACGCAAACAATATCTATAATATTTTCATAAACAGTTTATACAAAAATATAATGTAAAAATTTCCGTATCTAATGAATATCATAAACAATTAAGAGAAAAAAGATGGTTGGAAAATAATGTAGATTTAAATCTGTAACTTGACGTTTGAATCATTTTGTTTTCGAGGTACACAGAATTATAGCTTCCTTCTTACCTGTTGTTCTAAATAGTAAAGTACATTATATACGGCGTATAGTATTTATTGGATCAAATCGACCTAACCATGGATACTGCCGCCCATCTTGGAATCAATTTAGGAAGGACATTCTGGTAGTGTTTCCAATGATCTGAAATTCATGTAGTTTATCAAATGTTATGAAGAACATAGTGACTAGAGGATTTCGCATGCCGCAATACGAAGTTCAGGTATATTCGGAAGTGACCACGGCTGAGAGATCTGATCTTAAATAATTTACATGTCTCTGGATAGCTTTTCATCTCTCGACACAATTACAGTGTATCGGATATACACTGTCTCCATATTCTACAGGTATAGCCTCAGGATGGACCTTGGACTCGTTACGACTAATTAGGACACAATCAAAATATAATCTCTCATCAATAACAACCAGAATTACAATCTTTTTCACAGATTATAATCGGACACGCGTGGTTGTCTACGGCAAATTTGAAAATACAGTAAGAAACAGCTGCGTTTATTTAAACATTTTTAAATATTTTTTTAACAACCGCATACACACACTCCTGAAATTCCCATTGGGTAAAGGTTTTCTAATGGCACCCATATTTTGACAAATTTATTTCCATGCGCAGATATGATAGGTGGCGAACCTAAGTTAGTTAGAAATTCCAGGCCTGAGCATAAGGAAGTTTATCACACCAAAAGATGCACTCAAAGTAGTTTGCCCGACCAGGGATTCGAACCCTGGGCATCACCAGTTCATAGTCAAACTTTACTGCCACTAGTGACTACACTAAGGAGACAATGAAACAGACTTTAACTCAAGCAGACGGCGCGTCATATTATACTAATAATACTAATAATAATTTATTTTTAATAAATAAAATTAGCACGAGATAAGACAACGTAGAAAGGCAAAAACCTAAGGATATATTTTTTAAAGTTTATCCCATCAAATCGAATTTTATCCAAAACATTTCAATTCTGTACCTACATTGAAAAAATCATCAAGTAACAAATAAATCAAATTCATAAGACCTTATAATGAGAAAAGAACACGGTGGGCGCCATTTACAAACCAAAACAATATAATTCTAATTTCGTCATCAGCAGACAACCTTGACAATAAAGCCAAGTTGTAGATATTATCCAAATAAGAATTGTAGAAATGAATTAAAATTCTCCACATATTCTTGTGGTGTCTGAAAGGTATAAAAATCAAAAGAATTCAATAGTTCATAATGTTGTATATCTAAATCCATTAATCTCTTGATAACCAACTGATACAGTAATTGGAGTCGTGATTTTGTAGGTTTTTAGTCAAATGTGAATATGTTTTTAGTTGGACCCAGAGCAAATATATTCTCGTTTTTGCTCCTAAATTCAAATAAATCCCATCGTACTCGTTATAGATAAAATTTTCTGAAATATGCCTCTATCAGTCATATTAAAAATAAACAATGTTATCATTTTATAATTTTATTTTAATAGACTCAAATCCGTAAAGCTCCATTAAAAAATGTTCGCTGTTCATGGATTTTATATCAACATTCTTTTAAGTTGGTTGAAGCTACGTTGAATGTAATAAAAAGTACAAGGAATGTGAATGTATATATTATAGTATTCTCTCTCCCTCTTCAGCCGCAGGAAATCTTCTGCTGAACATAGGCCTCACCCAAGGATCTCGACATCGACCAGTTGGAAGCGACCTGCATCACGACAAAGTAATAAATAACTGTATTGGTAAAGTCTGTACGTATAATATTAGGCTTTACACTACTTCTGTTATGAGTAATACGTGACATGAAACTAACATTTTTTTATAACTATAACTAACAATTCGTATTAAAAATATATCTTACTTGCAAATTACAACAACTTATTAATGAACTGCTCTGATTTAAACCGACTTGTAATTTTTGTAATAATCACTACATTGTGAACTGGTTTTGAAAAGATCAACACTAGAGTTTCTTGCCCGTTCTTCTCTAGTGAAAACCGCTTTCCGAACCGGGTGGTAGTTCAAAAAATGACTGAATCTAAGTAATGTTGAACATTTTAATTGATTCAGTAAATTATTTTCATTTTCAACAGCACCTGTCATTAATCCAGATTGATTTTACAACCCACCTATCGCTTCACGTCATCCCTTGCACAAACAACCCAACACCGGATACTCACGGTTTACAACATTATCACATAAACATGATTGATTGATGACTTATTAATTTTACAGGCAATCAAATATTTTCGAATCCGATTTAGATTTAGAAGATAAATATCGCTCAAAATTGTGTGGGTTCCTAAGCTTCATGGGCATTAAGAACCAAGGTGCTTGGTTGTATTACCTTATATGTAAGGGGCCGGACGCAAGCCAACTGTATTTTAAATTATGCAGATGTTACAAAAACTTGGAGTTACCACTGTTGCGGAGGATCATCGCCTTATAAGCGTCTTTCAGCGTCTGCATAAATGCGAATGCTCTGAAAAGTTGTTTAGTCGTATTTTTTGTCTCTTTTTCTTACCAGAACCACACACGCAAGCTTGCGAAGCTACAGCTTGATGGTCCACATCTGCTGACCAGAACCAAGAGGAATTGTCAGAATCGTCTGTTGACAAATTAATCCTCTATCTCTATAGAATTGCACTTAAAAGATTCATTTTTTTTAAAGTATAAATCAAAATTAAAATTGCCGCCTCGCGCATTCTGTTGTTGGTAGAGTTGCTCATGGTTCTTGAGTGTACGTTTCTAACTTATTAATATAAACCTATAGAGCAAAGTGAGGTTGCAAGAGGTTGGTGAAGTCTGTAAAAGACACCCCATATTTATATTCCTTATATTTTAATATCTGACCGAAACGCACAACGTGCTCAATGACATGCGGTGCCGGATGTCAGTGCCGAACTGGGTGCTGCAAACCCCTACGCCGCCATATAACCAAAACCTCTTGATTTCCATCTTCGCGCATTATATAAGTGACTGTGGTGCCTGCTAGGGAGACGCGCCCGATTCCTAGACATATAGACTAATTTCGGTGAATTCGCATTGCATCCCAAGCACACCACCAATTAGTCGCCTTGTGCGACGGGCAGGGAAAACCGTGGTGGAATTCTAACGCGCCCTAGCCACAAGACACCTAACACTCAGAGAAAATAATATTCTATTTTACTTAGTAGCTGGCACGTGATGGCGAAATATCTATTGCATGCTTATTTGGTATTGTATTAATTACGCAATGCATCAAAAAAGAAACAAGACTGCATTGCACCAGGCACCTTATTTCCCCAACATAGCAATTTGTTCAATAGCACATTCAACTACTTTTTTACAAGTGTTAAGAAGAAAATAATCCGCTCCTTAAATACTGGAACGCAATACAGGAAAAGTCAAACACTACCTTACTGATCGACCTCATCAGTAATGATAAATTCAATAACAAAATATATCTTTGAAACATATTTCAAAGTTTTACTCCAACTATTGTAGGTATAAGACAATGGTACAAACTTTGCATTGGATTCTTTTACCAGTGAGATCGTTATTTTTCACATTTTTCACATGAACTTTAACAAATGACAGCCTCCGTGGCGCAGTTGATTAAACGCCGCCTGTTAAACGAGAGGCCGCGGGTTCGATCCCCGCACCAAGACAAATGTTTGTGAGAACCACAAGTATTTGTTTCGGTTCTGGGTGTTTGTGAGACCGAATACCCACGACACAAGCCTCTATCCTAGTGTGGAGTCAGGACTATGTATGTGACTGTTGGATGTATTTATTTATTTATTTATAAAATGTTCTTACTGGAAATAGGTACATTATTGGGAATGACGCTTGCTGTAACAAAAATTCGGTGTGGGGTTTGTGAAGTTGGCGCTTGGTTCTTCACGACATATCGTGATATCTCTTACTCTTAAACAGAGAGAGCTGTATGATCATGTGTGTCTTGGCAAACTACATTATGTACCATATTTATCGAATAATTCCGTTTCGGTTTGTAAACTACTTTTATCAGATTTCAAACCTATACAAGATGAAAAATAAAAAATACACCATTTTTATTTTAATGATGTGTATTATACAACTTTTTAAATAAAATTAAATTAACAATTACCCCTTTGTGCGTACAGACTTTAACCCCATAATCTGTAATGATCCCATAAATTATATTTGTATAAATAAAATAACGCACTATGAGAGAGCACGTGACGTCGGTCAGGTATTTGATCATCTGCTCTGGTTAAGCTTGGATTCGGGCTTGCCAATCATTTCGGCTTCGGCTAAAGTGTCGGGCATCTTGGTGCCGAGGGTTTCGGGCTGCGTGAGGACCAACACTCCGGACAGGACGCCCATAGCACCGAACATCACGGACGGGAGACCCGGCCAGTATTCCATCTGGAAAAGAAGCATTGAAAAATAGTAGGAAAGAAAATTGAAGACAATAATTAAAAACGGCTACACATGTATACTACATGTGGAAAAATATTCAGTCAAGATCACGTAACCGAGGAAAACGCTACAGTAATTTGCAAAAACTAAAAATAATCCTGTTGTTATATAATAAGCGATTTCAAGTATCCTTGAATAATGCTTAGTATTATATTTATATGTGACATTATTTGTCATGATAGATCTGTGCCATAGAGTATGCTATAGAGTATAGAAGTATCAGAATCCGGTTTTCATCAGAAAAATTGACATACCTAGATAGTCACTTTCAAAACATTATAGAAAAGTAGATATCATTTTATCTAATTCTGCCAAGACAGTAGATGGCGAGAAGTCACCTAACAGATTTTAGACCAGAGCCAGCAATATACATCCATTATTTCAATTCAGGAACAACTGCTCTACTTATTACTGATGTAATTACCACAATAAGCCCTGAAACTTACCAAAACTGGTGTGAGGGGCGCAGTAATCGATCCAATACGTCCAACCATGGAGGAGAATGCGAGCAGACTGTGACGGTACTCAGTGGGGTACAGCTCCGAGGTGAACAGGTACAGCGACGTGAACACCACCGAGATACCGAACTTGCCCAGCAAGAACAACACCAATCGGAGGACGGTCAAATCTGAAACAAGAATAATAAAAAATTAGCACAACTCGAGGAATACACTGGTGGTGATGTAAAAGGAAGTGTAATGATGAGAATAGAAAAATAAATATTTATTTTTCTCTAGCTAACCGCTACAGGAACCAGGGTCTGCTTTCCAGCTCAACTATCGCCATTCTACCCGGTCTTTTCCATACTCGAATGCGAAAGCTTTAGCTCTCCTTGAAAAAGGAATGTCTTGATAAATTGTTCAGGTAGAGTTGACAAATGTTAGGGAATCCCAAATAGTGACAATAGAAAAAGTCAGTAAGCTTCAACGGTAGCGATCATATGCCAAAAGAATTTGTTGACACCCTAATAACCATATTACTGAAAGTGGCAAAGAAAAAAAAATTATGCGAAAGTCTTTTTTTACCATCGAATTAATTAAAGATCTGTAGTATCTACTCTTGTGAGATAAAAGCGTGACTAATATGTGCCAAACTGTACGAAGGAGTTGGCATGGCAAATTATAAACATGATATTCTATCTCGGGACTATTTCTATTATTGCATATTTTGTATATATGACGTAGAAATATTAGAGTCTAATCAATTTAAAAACCGTCTATACATAATGAATTCGCGATTTATTTGTGCTTTTTAAAGAGATTGCTAAAAAAACAATAGCCAACTTCACCTTGAACCTCCAATTAAAAGCGTTAATAATTAAACAATGACGGTGCCGTGTCCAATTGAAGTGTAAAATAATACAACCACGGTAGAACGTGTAGTGTGAATCAAAATATACAAGCTTACGCTAATACCCTTATGGGTTAGGCAACAGTGCCACTTATATTAGCTGAATATTGTATAAGAAAGTGACCTGAACTATTCCGGCATGACGGTAATCAATTTTTAGATTATATAAGGTTCAATAAGTTAAAGAGATACCCTAGCATTCATAGTCCCACTCACACAGCTAACACTGCAACTCCTATCAGACAGGATTTAAATCCCAGTAGCACCATCTACGAGAGTGGCACGTAGAGAATGAACCCTTAGCACTGAAGCTCAGTGAATCCCATAGGGACAATCTCAGGAGACTAGCCTGTCTATAACTCTAAATAATCAGAAAACTATAAATTGATATCTCCATATTGGGCACAAATTCCTGATTCCAGGCTGATAATGAATAGAAAAATCCAATAACACTTTGCCCAACCCGGGATTCAAACCCGAGACCTCAGCTTTGACATCGTACCTTAGTACAATTACGCCACTAGGCAGTCGGCACTGAGGATACAGAAACGATATATTTACAATAAAATGGTGGTGTTTTAGAAATGTATTAATTTAGGATTTATGTTTTTCAACATTTATATTTGTAAGAGTTCACGATTTACAAAGTTTTTTACGATCAAAAGATTAAATATCTTGTGACTAGTGACGTGTTTTACACATTATACGATTTTAATAAAGGGTTTTAACTTTGACCTTCACATCCTAAGGAAAATGCGGATTAATAGATAAACTATTATTACAAATGCATTTAATTTAATACAATTTATATCAGCAGGTATTAATAGGTTGTAAATTATCATTGATCCTCAAGTTCAACCTTAAATTTAGACATTGCTTATCTGTTTAACTGGATTTATATTACATTCCCGATATAGATAAACTGCGTCGCATTTGGTGTAATAAATAATTATTCGTAGCACAAAGTAATCTAGATTAAGATAAACAGTAAACAACCCAATAATAGAAATTAAAAAATAATAATGTTTGTTATGGGTTAATTCAACTGTTTTGTTTTTACACAGCTAGGTTTATTTTTAAGCCCATATTTTTGTATCATTCATAAACTCACCATTAGAGATGAAAGCAAAGGCGATGTTACAAGCTGCACTGAAGAAGAAACCTCCTGAGAGAGTGGCCTTCCTGCCGATCCTGTCCAAGATAAAGACGGCGGTGTAGAAGCCGGGAATCTCAATACCGCACGTCAAGATGTAGTTGAGGTACATGGTGTCCGACAGACTGGTGGAGTTGATGGACAGCCCGTAGTACACGAAGGTAGTAGTGATCCACCAGATAGGAGTCGTGCACACACGCCGAAGGAGGATGGGAGATTTGATGATCGTACTGATCACACCGGGACGCTCCACCTAAATTAAAGTGAAAATAATTGTAATGTAAGTATTTTCAAACAAAATTCCACTGAGCCTTGTTTACTCCCACTAGATGATCAGATACATTCATCACACACCTTTTCGACAGGCTCTTCAGGAGGAGTCAATAACGCCTGCATAGACTTTTCGCTGATCTCTGTCCTGTTAATTTTGGAAGCTTTCTCGAGCACGGTTCTGGCGTCATCAAACCTCTGCTTGGACAGTAGCCACCTGACGCTCTCCGACAAGATCCAGTAGTAGACGATTATGATGAAGCAGGGAATGTGGAGCGCCATGATCATGTACCGCCAGGGTTGCACCAACCAGGCGACACCGGCCAGGATCACTTGACCGACGGCAAACATAGAGGAGCAAGTCGCACTTGTGACCACACGATATTTTGGACCGACGAATTCCGCCGCTGTAATGGAAAAAAAACAATTTTAAGACTTTATTTCGCAGTACTTTATTACATAAATATCAAACAACTTTTCAATGTAAGAGGGAATTATCATCTAAACTTTCATATAACTACAACATCGCTTAATTATTTATCGATGGTCTTTGTCACCGTTTTGCATCCACTATCCAGCCACTTTGCGAAAATTTACACTCCATATTTTCAGTGATCTTACACTGCGTATTTATTACCATCTGCTTTGCTAGACTATGATGGTACGTAACTTTTTAAGTCTTTTTAATCATTTTCCAGGTTGCTCAATCAGCCATTAGGAACAATGCAATAACATATCTGCCAAGATGCAACCATCATATAAAAACAAGCAAATACCTGTCAAAGTAACCCATTATCGTTTTGCGATCTTGGCTTAGCATAAATGTATTTGGTATTGTTCTACAGTGTAACTGCAGGACAGTCTAAAAATAGTTACCTCACCAAGAGATACTTAATCTGTATTATACTCCTGTCTCCATAGTCACTATCCTAAAAGTACATAAAACTTACCGAAAATGTAAGCAGAGCTGAATGTTCCAGCTCCGAGGGTAGTCTGCACGATTTGAAGAGTCAGGTACATAGGGTAGCTGACGGAAAATGCCCTGATGAGGCCAAACAAGGCCAGGTTGAATACACTGACGATTAAGGCCACACGACGACCGAACTTGTCCGAGACGAATCCGATGACGGGAAGCACCAAAAGGGTGCCCACACTGTTGAGAGTACCAGCTAAGGCACGCAGCCACTCTTGGCAACCCAGGTCGTACTAAAACCAATAGGAAAATGTATACAATGTATCTATCCCTAAACGTAATGATATTACGGGAATGGGAGGAAAATATTAGTTCTTTCTTTCTTCCTGCCTTGTTATCTAATTATGAGGGTATAGTAACAGATTACTCTGGAGATCTTTGGGCTATATTCAGCAGTAGAATTTCTGTAAATCAAGTTTTAGTAGCTGGAACAATAAAATAACAAAAAACGTCTGATAGTTTTCAAGTTACAGCCGTTTTGATAAAAGTTTAAAAAACTATTGTTTTTTAATGTCTTCCTCATGTGATCGTGTTATTGTCATGTTATGCGGTACTTGTATATATAAGGTTGTCTGGCCGAAGTTAATAAACAGCAATAAAGCCTATTCTTATCGCTTTTAATGGTAGGAGTATTATTAAAATAAATGTGTTTGATAAAAAATGTCTTATGGTATGGTATCAGCCGAAATACCGAGCCCTGTATACAATGGTAAAGAATCTGCCACAGTGACTCACGCATGTGTCGTGTTCCTGGTAATCTGTATATTATATCTTTAAATATGCCGACGTAATTGAATCGAGCGGTAAGAGATAACTATATCTCAATAATGGTCGAGGCAGATGATTTTCAAATAAACTTAGAGTATGATTTTTTGTGTAAATCAGATAAACAAATATCAATATCCAATTATTTTAAGAATACGGATATTTTCTGCGTTAACAAACTTGCTTGACGCCAATCACACGAACATTTATACGCATTCTTAAAATTAATTCGTACCTACAGCGATAACACGTGACTCAATTAAACAATAATATGCACGTGGAACAGTTAATCTATCACAAATAAATATTTTAGTGGTAGATATTAAAAATATGGATTTGCTAATCTAAAATATATGTTACCTAGAATGTGATATTATTTACAGCTAATAATAAAAAGAAGTAATTCTTCATTTTTAAAGAATTGTTTGGTTACTTTTCCTGTGTTTTGTTGACCCTAAAGTAGTCATGTTTGGCCTTGTATTGCAATAAGCATTGCACATAATTATTATCATATTTAGCCGCAGGAAATCCACAGCAAAATATAGGCAATAACCAGTTATTTCAACTTTCATTGACTTTGACTGATTTCAGGGTCATACATATTTTATAGATACTCGACTGTTATTTATTAAATTGGTCCTTTAAATATATTTATTTGTTAAGTTTACAAAATTTATGATAATAAATAATTTGGATTTTTTATGTGGAAGTCGCGAACGATAGTTACAGTAATGGTTAACAAACACTTATTATTATATTCAACTAACTAATTAAACGAATTTACATAAGGATAAAATAACAATTACGGTACTATACCTCAATAATCTTAACTATCTTAATAATCCATACGATAGGGTACATTTTACGACATACCTCAATAGGTGTACCGATATTACGAGTATAATACAAAAATAAGCAATTTATTATTGGATTTACATTTTGTTACTAAACCATGTTTAAAGCCTCTGATATGGTTTTATTGATATTGTGAATCATCGATTAATATTACGCAGAAATCCACGTGTTTTCAAACAATGAAATGCAACTGAACTATGTAGGTATATTTATAAATGGAAAAAAGAGTGACAAATTAAATGAGTACAATAAAGAGTTAGTGTCAATGTACTTTGTTTTTATACTCTGACAAGTCGGTTCAGCTTCTACATAAATAATCTTGCGCCAAAGTTCAGTATGGTTGTACGTGCTTTAGCTTATCCAAATATCCGACCTTACCGCCTCAGAGCTGGCCGCATATTCGATATTCGGCCAAATAGCTATTGTTTGATAGCCTCCATGGCGCAGTTAATTAGACGCGGGCTGTGAAACGAGAGGCCGCGGCTTCGATCCCTGCACCAAGACAAGTGTTCGTGAAGCCACAAGTATATATTTCAGTTTTGGCTGTTTGTGAAATCGAAAAATCTCTCGTAGCTTTTGACTACACACTACACAAGACTTAATTGACCTTACTGTGGGATCAGGGCTATGTATGTGACAATTGGGTGCCATTGTGCTCACTAGAGGCGAAATTAAATAAATATATTTATTATTGCACCCTATGCAGATATACCGGCGAATGTATGCAATGTATATACACGCGAAAGACTGTTATTTTGGACTTATAGTTGTAGTCGAAACAGCTATGCACATCTAATCAATACCGGATACACACGGGCTACATCCGAAAAGCGACATGCTTGCGTGGGTCACTATCTAGTATCGTTCATCGATATTTCCGAATATAAGTAAGATTGTAATTAAAAAAATGTTACGATAAGATGATTATTTACATAATTTATTTACATAATCATCATATATAGATATAGATAGATTAATCAGGTCTAGTATTTTTTTTGGTTTCAATAAGATCTTGAAAACAATAACTTCGAATATTTTTGTTGTTGTCGAAAAATGACCTAACTGTGTGACGGATATTGCCGTCCCGCATAATTAAGTTATTTACGCATCTGAATTAACTATAACAAATTAATTATGTTATTTGATTATGGCTCGTTAACTGTTATTATTATTTTTTGTAATCGGATGAAACCTCAATATGGACCGTATTTCCGTAACATTTTTTCAGTTGCCGATATTTCAAACTACTTACTACGAGCAACAGAATTTCGAAACTTTTATAAATTCAAAACTGGTATAATAATGATGCCATTTATTACTTTTATACACAAGCAAAACAGTCTAGCTCATATTTTAGTAGGTTCCCCAGGAAGCCGTAAGAGACATGCTAATGTCAAAGGCAATCCCGATACACATCTTAATGTTCCAGCTGGATCTAACAAATCCTACTGCAGCACATCAGCTAAAATCTTTCAATGATCGTCGCCAGCCATTTCCTTCCGCGAGGACTATTCGCTCATGTAATGTGGCCAATAATATCGATGACCAATTTAGGTCAATTTTTACGAGCAGAGAAAACTCTCGTGTAACGCTGCCTAACAATAAGAGATCTCCATCTACTGAAGCAGTTGTAAAACACAGAAATACAAACAGGAATTAAGTTGTAGTAAGTACTCACATCGTACACAACAGAATTATCCCGAGCATACACGAAGCCGTCGCATTCCACTGTTCTCTGCTGGAACAGAGAAGCTGGGCAGTAGTCCAGGGTGCCATTAACTCCTCCTACGGGAGCGAATCGTTGACAACTCGCGAATCCAGAGTCGGTGCGCGGGATTGCGTTGGGCAGCCATTCAGGTTCGAATAATGAGCTTTTGTTCACTTCCCCACATTCAGGCACCGCGCATCTAGAAGAATTAAGATTTTTATGTATTTATTGAAAAAGGTAAACCAACGTCATGTTTATGAGAAATTTCGTAAATAGACGTTAATGTCGAAACTAAACTAATACATATCAGTTAACGGTATACACAACAATTAGTTCAACATCAAATCAAATTTAGAAAATAAATTAACAAGAAAAGAATAAAAGTAATGTAGGGAATGGAAAATACACTTCTGCATAGTATTGAAATTCAAGGATATCTATTGACTTGTAATGGCTATTTGGAGGTAAAGCTAAGGAAAATTTGTTGCAATCTCAGGTAGTACAAACATTGTCCTTTATTTAATAAGTAATTCATTGACTTGTTATTGCTGTTATTTGAATTGCTAAACAAAGATTATGATTGTCGTGATCAAGAGGGAAGTAAATATGTAACAGATCAACTATTTGACATAATGAGACTTAACATCTTATGTCTCAGGATGGCGAGCGCGGTGGAATGCCAAGCATTGCTTTTTAAGTCATTGTAATGTTTGGTTCGCTACTGTTCATGAGCGGTCGTATCTCTTCCCATCAGGCGAATGACATGCTCGTCTCGCCATTCATAACAAAAACAAAAATGTTTTTTTACTATGATTTTTATCTACAATCTTTTATTATGATGATTGGCGTGATATAGGAAAAGTCTTTGTTCAATACCATATTGAACAAAGACTTTGAGTATAACGAATTATTTAAAAAATGTTGTTGTCAATGCTGTTTGGCAAGAGAAGTAGACATTGGGTGGTACCTACCCAGGCAGCCCCTTACATATGAGAGATTTACCACCAGTGCTGCGGAAGCCCTCTTCCTTCTTTTCGTCCTTTCTCCTACGTTATCCTCTCATTTTAAAGTATTGGGAAAGCGTCTGGGATCCAGGCGTTGTAAATGTTAATGGGGAAGGCAATCATATACTGTCGGTGAGCTGTTCGCTCATTAACAAAAAAAATACAGAATATGGTTCCAGAAAATCCTAAAATTATGGGACTATCTGGTAAAAGATTACTAGAAAAGAGAATATTTTGAAAAAACCCACCTGTGCGGTATAGCGGCAGCGGAGAAGACGTACTCGCTTGGGAAGGCCGACATGATGATCGGCACGGACACCAGCAGGATGTTGTACAGCTGGAACCTGCCAAACTGGCCCAGCTCGTTCACCAACACATAGTCCAGGTCGATCACCTTCTTCTCCTGGCCTTTCCTACTCGCCGAGCTGAGCCGCGGCTCGCCATTCCGACTCTCCATTTTAATAATTTATTTCAAACGCGGCCGCTCTCACCGCGGACCCAGCTCAATTGAATCTCACATCAATTACGCTACTACAGATCGCAATATCTTACAGTTTATATTGGAGATTAATCGTGTATTTACGATAAGATCTGGGTTTAGTCTTGGGACACGTGAACGCGTATCTTTGATTTTTAATTTATAGCCGGCTTTAAGTACAGATACATATGTTTGATGTTTTATCACTTTTATTTCCTTTTATCAATGTCGTCCGGGAAATGTATTTACTTGCACAAGCTCTCATGCATAGGAAGATAGGCAGAGATTCACAAGAGCTAACTACATTACAAATCATTTCCGTCTCCAAATGTAATAAGGATGAGCCCACTTACCTTAAGTGGAAACAGCTAAGACCAGCCATTTATATCGTCTCTAACTATAAAGCAATATACATAATTATGTCAGGTACCTATTTTATTATTTGCACTGCATATCACTTAATATTCATTCTGATCGGAATGTAATTCTCATATTTTAATTACAGAGGCTGGAGAACTTATTGTGAATTCAAGTAGATCATTAATTTGTACAGTCTTTTTGTCTTGCCTATTTAACTTGTTCTTCTTCCACACTCACTATTCAGCGTAATTTTTACGCAGCATATTAAAGAAAATATTTAATAGTTGCATAGCAAGGCACGTAATAGAAAATGCAGTGCTTTCCAGATAAATTATTCACAGTCAGAATTGACGCAATCATACCAGCCAGTTTGTAACAAGATGTGCAGAGGCTGAACCCGATGTGGACATCCTTGGGAGAGCCCAGAGGCCTATAGGCTCAGCAGTGGATTTCCTGAGGTTGAAGAGAAAACGGGGGAAAAAGAGAGAGAGAGAGGCTGAACTCGAAACACCACCAACACCATTGAATATGGTTATAGCTATCGAATCTGTTATAAATATTCCACCACCTACAAAATGAAAGTATTTCCTTTACCTTGGATCGCATTTACGTAGAATTAGCAAATCATTACGTTCATGCATATTGCAGAATGACTCGGCATGCCTGTTTAAGAGGTATTTCATGCATAGAATTAGTATAATCCACCACGCGGCAATAATGCGGGCTGGTAGATATCACTTACCTATATAAATTCCCAGCGTTCCGGCCCAGCTCCACCTGGACGTAGATATTCTGTTTCTTCACTCCACACCAAAAAATCTTAATTTTATATAAAGGTAATAACTACGTTTCCCCATACCATCTCGGCAAAATAGAATGTTCAATTTTCCCCGTTGTTGTTCATTGATGCTCCGCTCCTATCGATAATAGTGTGATGTTATATAGTCTTTACCCTTTCCCGATAAATAGGGTAACTAACATACATAAGTACATACATAAACTCACGCCTTTATCCTAGAATGGGTAGGCAGAGGCGCCAATAGGACACCCACATTTCGCCTTGTATGTTCCGTCCCATGATGTGATAGGGGGCGAGCATATCGCCATATCGGGCACAAATTCCTGACTCCGGACTGATAATGAACAGAAAACCTAATATCACTTTGCCCGACCCGGAATTCGAATCCAAGAACTCAGCTTACCGTGGTCGTACCGTAGTACAACTACGCTTCCGAGGCAGTCGACAAAGCTTACAAAGTTTTACAAAGTTTCGTACAGTAAAATACCACAAAAAAAATTAATAATACTTTAATTTCCCGTTTGTTGATTGTTCTTACGTATTTAACATATTGTATAGCTTAGTGGTCGAAATTCATTCGATAGTAAGTGCAGCACATTCCAAATATAATATCAATTTTTTTTAAGTCCACAAGATGTTTATTACGGTTGACACAGTTAAGCTAGTCTACACTGAACTGTATGGCCTAACCCCTCTCAATCAGATTTTCGATTGCAGAGGAGGCCCATGCCCTGCATTTAGACGTATTTGGGTTGCTACAGTTGGTACATACAGTGCATTACAGTACATTGAACCGCATATACTACGAGTATATACATTTGCAAGGGTCGTTATGGGAGATTTCCATTATCGTATACGATGGCCTACTGGCCATAATGGAATCCTGTTAATACGAAAACCTGTGTTCATTTATTTTTGTGAACACCTTCTATAATACACATACATAAACTCACGCCTTTATCCTAGAATGGGTAGGCAGAGGCGCCAATAGGACACCCACATTTCGCCTTGTATGTTCCGTCCCATTATGTGATAGGGGGCGAACCTATCGCCATATCGGGCACAAATTCCTGACTCCGGGCTGATAATGAATAGAAAAACCCATTATCACTTACACTTATAATACACATACTTGATTAAAAATATAATTATTATGTTCAGATATAATCAATTGCACCAATACTATGTAGTTTGCTGAATGATAATATTTAATCTTGAGCCAGTTTATCATTTAGATAATCGGAATTTTCAATAAGATTTCCTACAAAACTTATTTACAAGTAGGAATGCAAACACGACGATAGTTTTTCTACCTGTGTGGCAAGATCGTAAACAAAAACACATTTACAATACAGAAAAACTTTACAAACAAATCGATAAAAATATTCTTTTCTTGCGATAACCTTTCGAGCTAGCTAGAGGAGATAACAGCTTCGGTGAAATAGAAGAAAGTGATTTAGCGATACGAAGTATCATATTTCGATAATGATAACTTGATAAAAAGAACAATTACTTAAATTAAAGCAGCATTTGCAAGAAGGGGTCTAATCGCAGGGCACACCTCTGACTTTTCGGAGTCACGCGTATTGATACTCAATCACCACGCACTACAACGGTGAAGGAAAACATTGTGATGAAAGCATTAATTTAACACATAGTACAACCTAAGGAAGTAAAGCTAAGGAACGTATTACAGCTATGAAGAATGGTGCAAGAAACTTCAAAGTCAACACCAACTACCAACTGCATCTCCCATACCCTCTCAGTCTGCGGACTCCTTTCTTAACCAAAATCAAATACAACCTCCATTTTATAACCGTCATATTGCAGATTTTAAATAATACACCCAATAGTCACATACAAAGTCCTGACTCCACACTAAGATAGAGTCTTGTGTCGTGGGTATCAGGAACTACGAGAGACTTTTCGGTCTCACAAACACCCAGACCCGAAACAAATATCTGTGATTCACACAAACATTTTTTTCGGTGCGGGGATTGAACCCGCGACCTCTTGTCTCACAGCCGGTGTCTAACCAACTGCGCCACGGACGCTGTCAAGTCAGATCAGAAATTTTGTCCAAAAAAGCGCGTTTTCTCCACCGATCAATTCTGGTTCAAAATCTTATCGTCTTTTAGGTATAATAGGAGTGTAGGAAAATCCAACACGTGATGGGCACGCGATAATGTTTTGGTAATTTGAAAGTCGCCGATCTGTTATGGGCTGACAACTGCATTTAATACCGCAATGGTATGCAGATAACCAGTGTCATATTATTCTTTTAATCTTAGTAATCGATCAAAGATACTTAAGGGAATAAACATAAATACATAATTTTACTGGTCGGATATTTAAGTCCGATGGATAATGATCATAAAGCTGATACGCCAGTGTAAAAACCGCGATAATGACCGACGAAACAGTGTCGCGATTCAGGATCAACCTGTGTCGTCTAATGGCAAATTATATAAACATTTAATCATTAATTACTCTGGATCTGCCCTAAAACCGAATTGAAGTGGGATTAATCGGGCCATTCCCAAATATACCCGAAAAGGTGGGTGAAAATTGCCATGTAGTGGACACCTTAACATGGAAATGGAAAAAACGCCGCGAGGATCGCCACCACTTAAGTATACGAACAGGAACAGCACCAGACAGGGCCACGTTTTCCTATCGGAGCGTTGAATGATACGGCTGCAATGATAAGAACTCTTATTCGGAGTTGCAAACGTTGATCAGACCACCAGATCCGCTCATGGTCCGCTGACCATTTAATTTAAGATTTCACTTTACCTCACTGCAAAAACTAAGAGCGGTAGATCCTTAGATAACATTTCTCGCGAAAAGCTACTTTGTAAGCATTTCTACTCTCAAGATCATATCACTCAATATAATTTCCTAATATGCACGTATCTTCAATATTTATATTACTTCGTAGTATCCTGACAATAACTAAACCGCCAGACAATCTTTACGAGTTGATAATCACAAGGTTGTATTCGAAATCTTTACAATTTAAATATTCCTTGAAATATCTGGATTTAGATAATATACTACGCACAAAAATTAAAGGATATTTTTTTTAATCAATTTTTTTTGGTGTTTTTTGAGAGTCTGTATCTTGGAGAAAATTGATTGTTAAGAAATTCGGAAACTAAAACTTGGAAGCTTGAAATGTCTATTTTGCAGATCTGTGCTCTATTTCTTGGTTCCTTGCTAAGTTGATAAGCAATCGTAAGAAAGCCAACGAGAAAAAAAAATCCAATATTTTTCTGGATTTCAAAACCGTGCATTTACACGGGTAGTATTTTTTTGGTGACATCATTATAAAATTCCCGTAGATAATTTAGTTGCCTTTAATTTGATATACCAGAAACCGCCGTGACATGATTTGGAGCTGACTTATGGTAAATCAAAGTAAAAATGGCCTATCACACTTTGACATTGGATTACTCCATGAATATCAATCCTGGGGAAAAGAAAATCAGAATTTTAGTAACTTCAAAACATGTTCTATAAGATGGTATTAAAGTCTTATGATAATAAATAGTATTTCTAAGTAAAATTGTTGACTGAAAAAAAGGTAAAAAAACGGTTATTTATGGATATTCGGAAAACACTGCATATCTTTGGATAAAAGAAACAAACCAAGGATATCGTCGGTAACTTTTCAACCTTAAAGTATTCTAAAGACACTCTGAAAATTTCAAACTGCTCCGATTTGATTATCTTAGTGTTCAGAAGGTTTAAACTTACTGTATTCAGCAAAGTCGTCGTAATGAGCATTTTTCGCATGCTAATGGTTTTGTAACTTGAGAATATTTTTTTTAGTGATTATCCATATTCTTTTAATCAAATCCTTTTTTCTAACGTTTTCACTATTCTACGCAATTGTAAAAAAAAGACTGGCACTGTTTTACCGCCGGCATTAGCGTTACCCAAAGCGTACTTCGGGGAGGTTGCGTGGTCGGATTTATAGTAAAACAGTGCCAGTATTTTTTTACAATTGCGGAGAGTAGCGAAAACGTTAGAAAAAATGATTTGATTAAAAGAATATGGATAATCACCAAAAAAAGCATTCTGAAGTGACAAAAATCGATCACACACGAAAAATGCTTATTACGACAATTTTGACGAATACAGTAAGTTCAAACCTTCCGAACACTAAGATAATGAAATCGGAGCAGTTTGAAATTTTCAGAGTGTCTTTAGAATACTTTAAGGTTGAAAAGTTACCGACGATATCCTTGGTTTGTATCTTTTATCCAAAGATATGCAGTGTTTTCCGAATATCCATAAATAACCGTTTTTTTACCTTTTTTTCAGTCAACAATTTTACTTAGAAATACTATTCATTATCATAAGACTTTAATACCATCTTATAGAACATGTTTTGAAGTTACTAAAATTCTGGTTTTGTTTTCCCCATGATTGATATTCATGGAGTAATCCAATGTCAAAGTGTGATAGGCCATTTTTACTTTGATTTACCATAAGTCAGCTCCAAATCATGTCACGGAGGTTTCTGGTATATCAAATTAAAGGCAATTAAATTATCTACGGGAATTTTATAATGATTTCACCAAAAAAATACTACCCATGTAAATGCACGATTTTGAAATCCAGAAAAATTTTGGATTTTTTTTTTCTCGTTGGTTTTCTTACGATTGCTTATCAACTTAGCGAGGAATCAAGAAATAGAGCACAGATCTGCAAAATAGACATTTCAAGCTTCCAAGTTTTAGTTTCCGAATTTCTTAACAATCAATTTTCTCCAAGATACAGACTCTCAAAAAACACCAAAAAAAATTGATCAAAAAAAATATCCTTTAATTTTTGTGAGTAGTGTATTATAATGACCTATACCAATGGTATGTGTTTAATTACCCGCACGTGTTCCGAAAAACTGCTACTAGTTTGGTGGTAAGAGAGAGAGCTGTAGCGACCATGACACCCCAGCACCGTAATATAATAGGTATTGTTCTGATACGGAAACTCATAATTCTCTTATCGTTACTAAAAAGGGACAAACTAGTTCGATAGCATAGATGTTCTATGAAGCGTGGAGGACTCCGAGATACTTGCTACTTAAGATAAATCATCGTCTAGTGCGTGGAGCCACAACAGTCCAGCACAAGTTTATGATACAAAACAGAAATAAGCTATGATCTGATCTTTTTCTGAGTAAATACTATTATTCATAAAAAGAATTTAATATATGTAGTACTATTTAAATAGTTTATTATGATGTATCTACTGTACTGTGCATAGCTGATGGATTTGGAAACGCAAGAATTTACGCGTAAAGTACGCGCGAACTTCATCTTTGCTATTGGTTATTTTATACGCATAACTATCACGAAGAGAACAATGACTACAGCATAATAAATAAATAAATAATGCTTCTTCTAAAGATCTTCTAAAACCTAAAGCAGATCTTCATTCTGAGATGACGACCATTGCTCGCCGTTAATTTGAAATACGACCTCGAATTATTAGCTGTATTTGAAATCTAAACATGGAGCAATAAGACCTTACAATAGTTTTAGTCGATAGTATAATATCAGACTCATATCAATTAAATAGTCCCTTAGTACACAGTAGTACATTTTTGTCGTAAACTCTACGCTAAGCAATTATTGAATTAACATGAAATGTCTCTGCGGCTGTAAACTATTTAGTCGTCATTTGCTGCCGAGTTCAATAATACTGTTATCGCTGCCATATAATTAATCCTACGCATACCTATCAAGTTATCAGTAAATAAATAAATACTAAGGATTAACAATGCTGTGTTTATTTTAATATTTGCGTACTTGATAAGTATTTTTACAAGCAGTGATGTGGACAAGTAAAAATCGTGGTAGGAGTTAACTGATGAACTCATAATGGCATATTGGCAGGCTCCGTGGCGCAGTTGTTTAGACGTCGGTTGTGATTTTTGAAACGTGAGGCCGTGGGTTTGATCCCTATATCGCGACAATACTTGTGTGATCCACAGTTATTTGTTTTGGGTGTTTGTGACTGAAAAAGTATCTCGTAATATACCCATGACACAATACTCGATCTTAGTGTTGGGTCAGGACTACTTATTTAACTTTATGTGTCTCTTTTCATTTTGATAGGCACCTTCTTTTTTTTCTTCAGTAACGCACCTACTATCCATACCATATTAAACTGTTCTCTAAGCCATACCATTGATTAAGTTCTTGATAGCCGGCAATCGCTGGCCATCTGGTGAGTCGTTTGCTCATGAGTCAATCTATGAAATAAAAATAAATAGCAAACATGCTAGGAATGCAAACTTTTGTCTGTTCTGTAGAAGCCACAGATATTAAAGGAATTATATATAAGTTTCTATTGAGGTTGATAAATGACAGAGATATTTTATCGAGCAATCTATACCACGAAACACAGCTCATTTCTGATAATGGATAAACAAAATATCTGATTATAATAAATTGTAGGTCATTTTTACGCTTCAATAAATTTCACCAATTTTGATTAACTAATATTCTCAACTTATTATTATCGTTATTATTATCTTCACCCAATGGGTACCTGATGGTGGACAACGCCGCGGCAGACCTGTGGCCCGAGCACGAACGGCTGTCGAAAAAGTATTCGTATCGTAATCGAGAAATGTTGTATGAGATTTCTTCAGCGCCTCTATCGTGCGTAAAATGAACTAATTTTGCGAGCACGAATGATTTTATCTTACTTTCGTATCGTAATCGAGAAGTAACGTAAACAAAACTCGAATTGTATCAACGACGGAATTTGCTTTGTGCTACGGACTACCGTCGTACTCTGGTTAACGTATCGAGTCCTCGATACGTTTACGTTACGAATTCGATAGTTTTTCGTGCTAAGGCTACTGAAAATCTCTGGCGAGACGGCCTGGATGCTTTCGAGCCCATGTGGTTTGAAATTTCTTTACATCGCGTATTTTGGAGGAAGACAGGGGAGAGCTTTACCCAGTAGTGGTATGAAATAGGTTAACTAAAAAATATATTCTAAAGGGGAAAAGTCAAAAGTCCGCAAGACCGTTTTGTTTCAAAGCTGTGGAGCAAATAGCTGGCACATTTTTACCCTCTTGATTAAAGCCCCCGTTCTTTTAAATAAATCGCCATCAAGAACTTGCACAGGCATAATTTTGTCGACCTTCAAGGAATAATCAATTCTCCTCAGCCAAACTTATAAATACTACAGCAGTTAACATCAATTAATTATATTATAATTACTTAAAAAATATATTTATATCAACCATTTCCGCGCACTAAATCTGAACAGTTTAGTAACTATAACTTAAAAGATACCATCGCAATTTGCTCAGGGATTTTGATGTAATCTAAATACTGCAGGAAAATTAAACTTCATAAATATTTCAATAAAATTATTTAATATTCATATGCATAAGGTTTAATAATTACTAAATCCAATATGTACAATTATCACTACGACTTAAATTATTATAAAACTATGATAAATAATAAAACATGTCTTTTCTTAATCCTGTACCTTGTACAACTGTAAGCTAGCGACTAGCTTTCGGCTTTGCCTTTCAATACATACAATACATACATACTTAAACTCACGCCTTTTTCCCAAATGCTACCAGGACACCCACATTTCGCCTTGTATTTACCATCCCACGATGTGATAGGGGGCGAGCCTATCGCTATATTGGGCAGAAATTTCAGACTCTGGGCTGAAAATCAATAGAAAAATCCAATATCACTTTGCCCAACCTGGGATTCGAACCCGAGACCTAAGCTTCGTAATCGTACCGTAGTAAAACTACGCCACCGAGGCATTCCTTTCAATACTTTTTACTTAATTTCACAATAGTCGGCAACATCGTTCATTGGGTAATGTACCGGAATATTATATTTTAAAACTTACTCATTTTCCGTAAAAAATACACACTACTTATACACACTCAACAAACTTATGTTTAAATTTAGAACAAAGGGAATTGTCGGTCTTTATAAAACTTATATTTATTCTCTCTATGTATTTAAATAGCATCTGTATAATAATACTAAAATGGACAGACAAAATGATAGTCAAATTGTAAATCGACCAACAAGAGGTACCTGACTACACAATAGATACATTCTGATCATCATACGTTACTTATTGTCTTCAAATCTCCCAACAATCTAGTCAATACCTCTCAACGCCTCAACGTCACAGTTCATAAACAGTATCTCAACTTCACACTCACTTTAAAAGTCACAGTCTAACACAGACTAGTCGACGATGATATCGGTGGTCTTCTTGGACCTCGGCGCGACGCTGATGTTCTCAGCCTGGGCCACTGTGTCTGGCAGCCTGATGCGCAGGGTCTCTGGAGTCAGCAGCATCAGGAATCCGGAAATGCACGACATCAGCCCGAATATCAGGTACGGCAGGGACTCCATTACTGCCATCTGGAATGTGTTAATGGAACTTTAAACCAATGCTGCTGCAAAGAAAGGTCCCGTTTTATACATCTATAGATAATACACTAGTGAACATGCTTGTAGATCTTTGGATTTACACGAGGAATTCCATATTGATCAGTTCGAAGTGGACTTCATCTATGGGCTTTCTACAACCTTTATTATAAGGTTCATAGCTATGCTGGTACCTGGATAATATTATCATTTGGAGGATACATAGAGGTGCAATATTTGAACATACGGTGTAACGGATTGTCTTTCTTAAGTTATATTCAATTGTTTGTATTATAAAGCATTTGAATCTGTATGAAACTAAAGAATTGTATTCACGTAAACTAATGTACATTTGTTTAATTAAAATGACAAATCCTCCTACTTAATAGTAAACTAAAATCAATCGATCCAACTTACTTACTTTACCCTTCTATTTCTAAATACGAATATAAAATACACAGCCATGTACATAGTAAATATTGGTTACAACTATGGCAGCCTTCCTTGACGAAAACTGGGCCATAAAATTAAAGGCTGCCATCCCTATTCCATAGATAAATATTTCCGATCAATATTATTTTCTACTATATCAATATTAATATTCTACCCATAATAACACCAAAAAATTCTTATAATTTGAAACACTTAACACAAAATACACACGTCCATTTGAGGTAAAAACTACATGCAACACTATTAGGTGTCTATTTACTACTACATCTAACAGAACACTAGACTTGACTAAATACATCTCTAGTACGGGTATTACTGGCCGACTGACCGACCAACAATGGCGTCTGAGGCGCGAGCATTGATCCAATCCTTCCGATGGCCGAGCACGTATTCATGAGCGAGTGGCGCGCCAGCGTGGGGAACAGCTCGATGGTGTAGATGTAGATGGAGGCGAATATCATGCTGATAGACAGCTTTCCAATCATCTGCAGGACCATCATCGCTGACCCTAACGGTGGTTTAACCTTTAATCGGCGGCTTTTATATCCTACATCATGGTAGAGAATTTATCGGTAGGCCTTTAAAATGCTACATCATGGAATCCGAACCTTGACGAGTTTGAATGTTGCTGATGTGTTTTTTATAGATATATACAAGCAGGTGATACCTTAGTTAAATGGCAGTGAGATTTCTTTATATCTCAGAATCCTAAATGCTCTTTTTTTCTGTATTCCTACTTTCTAACTTTCTTCCGCATTTAATAACTATAGTAGATGAATTTTAACGATTCGAATTTGTTTTAGCTATTCAACATATTTTTAAGTTTGTAGAGTAACTGAATTATACTCACCTTTTAAGAGTTTGATAATAATATAGTGGATACTATGTTAAAGTTCTGATCTTAAATTCTCTTCTACACTAAAAAAATATTCGCTAAAGCATTTATGACATTTTCAATTCAGGGCTTATTAATATTAATATGCTACTTAAACTGACCAGCAAGGGCGTCTGTGGAGCAACGATAGATCCAATACGGCCAAACATAGAGCATAATCCGAGCAGAGAGTGCCGAGCTTCCGTGGGGAACAGCTCCGAGGTGTAAATGTAGATGCTGCTGAAGGCCATGCTGATGCTCAGCTTGCCGACCATATTGAGCGTGGTCTGCAGCCACACGATACCTGCAGAGACAAACTACGGTCTAGCTACTGACGACTTTACTGATGATACCACGTGAGCAATGATTAAGGAACTAGGTGATGATGCAAATGATAAAGTTGATGGCAATGTAAATTATATTGAAGCCGTTTTTACTAATATTTATAAAACCAAACTAGAAGTGTGCAATGAAAGTGGTATTAAAGACGTTTAAGCGACAAGATGAACTAAACACTAATACTAATAGCTGTTAAATTGGTTTGCTTTCTAAGAAATGTTCGATTTAAAAGTTATACTTACTATTTGGGACGAAAGGCAGCGCGACGAGAGAGGCTCCGCACACGAAAAATGCTGTTATTATGGAACTCTTCCTCCCGAATCTATCCAGGGTAAGTACGCTGAGAGCGTATCCAGGAATCTCGACCAAGGACGTGAGAATATAGTTCACGTAGCTGTTGCCCGCCAAGGACACAGAGTTTATCGACAATCCGTAGTACACAAATGTAAGTGTTATCCACCAGAAAGAACAAATGAGTAGCCGAGTCATTATCGTCTTCGACTTAACCACTTGCATGAACAGCGATTTCTTCTTCTCTAATTTAGGAGAAGATATTTCAGTAATTTGTTGTTCTTGAGATTTTGATTCTTCCTCAAGTTTTGTATCATCCGTTAAAATCTTTATTGTTTCGGCAGATAGTTTCTTTTTGTTGGTTGCAGCTGCTTTGAAGATTATACGGGCAGCTTCTTTTTTGTTGCCTTTGCTGAGCAGCCATCGCACGCTCTCTTCGATCACGAAGCAGTACAATAAAAATAAGATGGAGGGCGCGTAGATGACGAGGGTGAATGTTCTCCAGTAGGGGAGGGCCCAGGCTACCAGGGCGCATAACACTTGGCCGATTGCGAACGTACAGGATATGATGTTGCCGCCGAGAACTCGACGATTCAGACCCACCATTTCAAGAGCTGAAATGAAAAAAAAAACACATTATCAGAAAGAAATAATTTACCAATCATAAACTTATGCCTAAATAATATAACCCAGCATATTTTTATTCAATTTATTCAATTTATTGAATATTAGTATAGGCTATTATCTTCTACAAGCGATGGAAGACATCAGGTGTATTACCGAGGATGAACCCGGTGCTGTAGACGCCGGAGCCAACGGTGGCCTCGACGAACTCAAGCACGAGGTACAGAATGTAGCTGTTGGCGAAGGATCGAATCACACCCATCACGCCCGCAGCCACTGCCGTTACGATGAACGCTGTGCGACGACCGAACCTGGTGGATGAAGACAATGTTGAAATGAGAATATGAATTAAAATAAATAGAATTGGCGACGTATTATATGGCGTGTATTCAAAATTACGTAGAGCCGCCTCATTGATCAGAATATCAATCCATCCTAGGAGCCGTGGCCATTTGATATCTCATGCATGCCGCATATGAACTGGGAGCTGTGAGGTCCAGGGATCGATGCCAATGTCCAAGCCGGGCAATAAACTTTGTATTAAAGTTTGAAACGTTACATGAGTAGTACCCTTTTTACTCCTGTCTACACTTTTTATGCTTCAGCCAGATATTACGTAATTTGCAATAAGTAGCGCAGTTTTTGTGTTCAGGCATCAACCAGGGATATTTTTCAATTTTCCTTACTATTTACTTGAATTGTCTCCAATAAATAACAACTCGAACAACAATACAATGAATAAAGCGAATATTAACTGTGACGATCAATAGAGTCACCCAAGAAATATCAAAACATTTGTATAAAAATACAAACTATATTCATGTTAATAAACACATTACACAAACAATAAAATTAACAGAATTATTACTTTTATTCCATTGTCGACTTTTATATTTTTCGCAGTAACTATTATTACTCGAGCTGCAGTTGTTGGGACAAACAATAGCCATATAACACAAGGATGTACGTGCCATGTACCTTATGCATATAATGCACTGTAACATACAATGTATTCAAATACACTTGTACTGTATTACCTCTGGTAATAGTAAATATTATCCGCAACTAACTAGTTAAATAAATAAATACACCCAACAGTCACATACATAGTCCTGACCCCACACTAAGATCGAGTCTTGTGTCGTGGGTATCAGGAACTACGAGAGACTTTTCGGTCTCACAAACACCCAGACCCGAAACAAATATCTGTGGTTCACACAAACATTTGTTTCGGTGCGGGGATCGAACCCGCGGCCTCTCGTTTCACAGCCGGCGTCTAACCAACTGTGCCACGGTGGCTGTCAAAATGTAAATGTTAAAAATGTAGCTGCAATTAGTTGGTTATTATTGTCCTGGAATTGTACCTTCTACCCCCTTTTAGCATTTTGATTCCAACTCAAAGGAACAATTACTTTCGCACAATATAGGTTGGTGTTGGAAGATCCGTGGCCGCCCCGGGAGCGTCCACTGCACACAACAGTTAACCCGTACAACACAACACAACAGTAAATCGTATTTTCGATACATTCTTTGTATTTCCGGATACAATCGACGAGATATCATATTTTTTTTTACTCGGTATATACAGACTGTCCCAGAACTAGGCAATAAACCAGTAACGAGAGAAAGACCAATACACGACGAGACGGCAACAAAAAAATTATAGTCATATCCCCGTTAATTTTAAAGAAACAGCCATTCTAGTAAACATTTAAAAAACTACTTTGACCAACACTTTATAGCATTGTGACCAGTGATCTCCATAAGACAAGTCATTTTTCAAGAAATACTATCATATTCCACAAAGAACAATTTTTTTATTATTTATTAATCTACTTTGACACCGGGTGTAGTTATTTTGTGGAGCCAGTATAAAACAAAGAAAAAACCGAGCTGTTTAATAATCTTATCTTGTATATTATACGATTTTAATATACATTATATTGAAATAAAACTATATTTTACGGATTTTATCGCGATTTGGTTTACCTAATTTTTACATTTTTTAACTTCCCGACGTTTCGATTACTTTACAGCTTTCGTGGTCACGAGACGAGCCTTAAAAACGTGGGGAAGTTAAAAAATGTAAAAATTAAACCAAATTGCGATAAAATCCGTAAAATATAGTTTTATTTCAATGTGTAACATTCGCGTAAATCTAAGATACCATTATTATACGAGTACTTACGCGTCAGATACGAAGGCGGTGATGGGCAGCGCGGCGAACACGCCGGCGCTGTGGATGGTGCCCACCAGCGTGCGCTTCCACTCCTCACACGCCAGGTCGAACTGGAACATCATACCGATGTGTCAGACATCATATCAATAAGACTTGACTTATTGACTAACTTTTGCATGAGTCTTTACAAAGTCATTACATTCTAACATTTATTATAGTATTAAGAATTTTTGTTTTAAATGTCTTTTAATAAATAAGTATATTTTTTACTTCAAAATTATTGATTTTTTGCATAACTATTAATATATTAATTTTTGAAATACATAAAATATTAATTTTGGATATAACTTTTTACCTTTCAAGTATGACTTTTTATGATTTTGTATAAACAGCTTTGTTTTACTAACACCACATATTTTATATAACAAGATTATGCATAAATAATATAAAATGTATTTCAAAATTTTTAATTACATTTACTCATTTCGATAAAAATAATTGTTTATGATAAGTAACAATGATATAAAAATCAAAGTAGTAATAGGAATAGTACCAAGGCAGGAGATGCCTTGCGACGAGCAGCATTTGTGCAAACTTATTTTTATTTTACTCTTTGTACAATTCAATAGTACAGGCGGACTAAATGCCTAAGGGCATTTTCTCCCAGTCAACCTTAAGGTAGTGCAGAGAGACGGAAACAGGTGCTTAATAATAAACTTCAATTCCATAAGATGAACGGAACGGTAATTTATAAATGACGGTCAAACACAAACATTTACTTTAAATTTTCATCACAAATATAGGTAATATATCTACACCCACAATAATTAACTCCCCTTACTTATTTAATACTAGCAGCCTGGCCCGGCTCCGCACGGGTGCACATACATTTTTTTGAAAATATTCTAGCGCCTATTTTCATATGGTGAAATAATATTTCAAATCGGTCCAGTAGTTTCTAAGCATATTAATGGCAGCAAACAACCAAATCTTTCCTCTTTATAATATTAGTTTAGAAAATAAACACGGCAAGGAAATAAACATGCGTAAGACAGGTGTAACAATTGTTTAATCTTCCGTGTTATACGCGTAGTAGACGAGTCTAAATGTTGATAAAACAACATTCTTTATGATGAAACAAGCAGCAATTTCCATTTCTATTGTTTGTAAGAATACAGTGCGGTATTACATAACTTATTATAATAAGATAATATGTATTGTAACTGACTGATGGAAACTATCTAAGGCCTTTTTCCTATTCTTGGCTCTCCAGCTCTACCCGATCTTTCTCTCTTTTTGTCCGCTGACCTTTTTCTTTCTCCATTATCCCACTCCCTACTTTCCTTATTATTTATTTTCCATCTCTTTCCTGTCTTTTTTAAAAAAACCTAAAAAAAAAAAAAAAAAAAAATAAGAAGGGGTAGGCAGAGGCGCCACCAGGACACCCACATTCCGCCTTGTATGTTCCGTCCCATGAAGTGATAGGGGGCGAGCCTATCGTCATATCGGGCACAAACTCCTGACTCCGCTTTTGTGTCCTAGCATAATATTATGCGTATTACTTATCTCCTAAACTTTACGAAGCAATTTGCTGTAGAAGGTAAATTTTATCTTCGCAATAATTTCCTGATAAGGAAATTATTTCATTTTATATACATTATTATTTTACACTTAATAAATACTCCTATAGCACGTTGAGCGACTTTAAGCTTATGGATTAGCCCCACAGTCAGTGTCCACGTCTCGGCTCCGTACGTCATTACAGGGAGGACGCACTGGTTAAACACTTTTGTCTTCAGGCTCTGTGGTATATCCGACGAAAATATGTGGTACAACTTCCTAAACGCTGCCCAGCCCAACTGAATCCTCCTGTCGGCTTCCTTTTCGAAGTTGTGTCTACCCAATTGCATTAATTGCCCGAGGTAGATATTCTCCTTGACAACTTCGAGAAGCGTGCCATCGATGATAACCGAATATACTCCTAAACGGATATAATTTGCCTTTTATTTAGAATAATATTTTGAGTACATAATATTTAGCTCCATAATTTTGGCTAAAAATCTGATAAGCAGACAGATAAACCCCAAACACGATCTAAATAAAGATCTCCATCCCCCATTTGCATATTATTCCTAATATTAACCGTTCATAATTTACGACATAATCCTGACTGTCTGCATAATTTATTATTCGTAAAAACACCGAATTTAATATCAACTGATTACGCATATCGATAACAGACCAATAATCGCTTAATCATTAGATGAACGCAACTATCCATCATTTTTTGCGAGTACATACGTTTTGCAGTTGAAACGTATAAGTGGAATGCTAATTTGATAGTGTCGTGAGTTTATAATTAATTCCATTTTAATCTATGATCCATGACTGGGGGTAGGCGGTACATTCAGTATTGAAAGTGATAAGCTTATAATACACATCATAACTAACACCTGTATCGCTGAAAGTTACCGAACAAAGATATAAAACGAGACAAAGAAATCATGATCTCTTGTGAATTGAGTATCAACCTGGAAAGCGGATGTGTGGATAGCCCACCTTGAGAATCAAACTCAGAACGTTCCGGTTTATAGTACATAAAAGCTGCCAATAAACCGATAGCTTTTTGCTCTAACATACAGTCGTGTGTACCTACATATATATGAAAATTTTTCGTCTCAATAGATTTTGTCCCTTTTTTTGTTTTGTTCAGACGTAAATAAACGAGCAGACAGTCATCGTACTTTATAAACAATGGAAACACTAAAGGGATTGTCTCATTGCCGACCTTCAAGGAAAGTGTTGGCTTTTTCCTTGAAGGCGCAGGTCATATCGGTATGAAAATACCGACCAAACAGATAGCAATCGATGTATCCACACACATTTTAATCGTTGTTGTTATCCTTCTTACAACAACAAACAACGTATACTTTAGTTTAATAGATTAGTTCCAACACACATAACAAACAAACTTCATTTATTAGCATTGATCTGATAAGCACGCGAAGAGACACTGCAAATAGGTTAGGTACCTGATGGTGACCAATTACCACCGCTAGTGCTTATACGCACACTAAACCTGTGACCGATATAGTCACTCATTGTACCCTTTGAATTTTTATTTGTTATCTAATTCCTAAATAAATAAACCTGTGAATAAGTGCCATTAATTTTGCATTTTGTATGGGTCTTTTTTACCTGAAATAAATGTATTTTTTAATTTTTTATTACGACCTTCGGTAATAGATAAGAAACGGTATAAGTATTAAGAATGATGTGAGCATTGTGTCGCTTTTATGTTGGAATATTAATGAAAGTTAAAGATAATGCTATGGATAATGGATGGATCTAGCAAAGTGGAATTCTATAATCTGTACGTATTCCTAAGGGCCACCGAAGTGGTGTTCGTAGAATAAAACTTACTGCAAAATAAACTGCTTCAAAATGTCTCAGACAACGATCCTCACCTCAGCAACAATAGTGTTGTTATTCTGATAGATCCACGAATGGCACTGCACCGTGCTGTTTGGATGGAAGTTGCTGGCGGTGCACTCTGTTCCTAGGGGCCAGAACCGCTCGCAGCGACCCCCTGACTCGGGCAGGGCCCACAGCCCCCACGCGTCCGGCTCGAACTCGGGGGGCGATGACTCGCATTCTGGCACTTTGCATCTGAAATAGCCGGGTAGCAAAGACTTTAGTACATTGATTGATATGATAACTAATATTTTCATCTATGGGGTATGGATATCTTATACACTTTATGCCCGAATAATCAAACGCCACTTTAATATTATGTTGCACGATAGTCCCGCTTAAATGTACCTACTGATTAAGCGGGCCGTGGGTAGTCTAATGCCAATTACTATTTAAATGGAGTAAGAGAATTGCAGAATAACAGGTATAATCTAGGTATTATATTATTAACATTAAAAAATGTTTGGTATCAGTTAATTAAATATACTGTACATAATAAACATGCCAATTTGTTTCTTTCTTACTCATGTATCGTACACCTGAACGAACAATGTCATCATCAAAATAACTACACTTTAATTAAGAACATTATCATATTAGTAAACAGTTATCGAATTTTGAATTGCCTGATTTAACGCGAATTAATTATTGTATTATTGATTTATTCTCATATTTAAGAACATTGTAGCACTTCATAATCTGCATACCATAGCGATTTGCAAAAGTTTCGATGGCTCGATGGCAGTAAGGTCCGCCAACCCGAACTAAGCCAGCGTGGTGGACAATATGGCCTAACCCCTCCTAATCGAACTCTCTATTGAAGAGGATGCTCGTGCCCTGCAGTGGCACTTACATAATATATGGGCTGATAAAATACAAAAATAACACTTTATACCATTCACTTTTCCTACCCTTGTTGTATACAAGCGTGTGAGTATGAATGTGAAAAGCAGTTCATTCATTGTATTGATAACACAATTGAATAATAATGGCGTCCAAACTACAATGTGTCGTAAAGCCAAAAGTGTAAAACAGGTGTTGCACAAATACACGTGTTAATTTAATCTCCAATGAATTTAATGCAAGATAATGTTCTGCCTCTAGTTGATAAACAATATGATGCATTATGGATAAATTCAATAGCGTTGAGCCACCGGAAACTATTAGGAAACAACATTATAACACATAATAAACCTTTATAAACATTTCAATGTGTGATATAATTATCAATCGCTAATTTTATTACAATCGAATTAACCCGTATCAAATAAACAGCAGGCTACATCGAAAAAACCACTCGACTTCAAAATACGATTTAAATGGTCGAACAAATATAAAGTTTTACTTGGTAGGTAAGCTTTAACTTTTAAAATCGATTTTAATTTGTTTACAAAATATAGGTATCATTTTTACTTCAAGTGTTTGCTCCACGTTGCGTATGTTTACCATACATGTTTGGTTCTTAATATATAAATGATACCTCTCCAAAAAATAACGATTGATTTGATTTATTAAAAAACGCATACATGATATTTCAAGATGTTCAGAAACAAACGCATACAGGTCAAGTGAGAACCTCCTATTATAAACCTATTTAAAGAGTTAATTAATTATATGCACAGCACATCACCACACAAAACAAAGTCAAGGAGACATCATAAGGAAAACAATTTGCAAGCAGGACATGCAGTGTGGTGTTTACGGAAGATCTATTTCAATTGAGAGCAATAGACTCAGAGCGAGGTTTTTGTGACCCTAACCGAGGCCTTCCGCGGTGTCCTAACTACTTCTTCCTTGTGATGACAATATCTTTTTTTATGTGCTACGACAATTATTACAATGCAGTAAGTACAGTGCAGTAAGTACATTTGTAAGTACAGTTTAAACTAAATAGAATACCAACCACCAGGAGTTGATTACCTCTCGCCATTCGATGGAGAGGTGTTTTAAAGTACCTGATTGAAACCGAGTATACGCAGGCTGAACCCGAAATCCGACACCTTCGTGCAGTATCTAGTATAATTTTAAACCTTTTGTACGTATATAAGATCTTATCTCGCTACTCAGTCACAAATATCCTAAACGGCATTTCTTTAAAAACGAAAATAAACTTAAATTTCAATGCAATAAAAAATATACAAAACCCTTAAGTGAAAATTGTACCCAGAAGAATTACAGAGCATTTATGTGCTTACAATGTTGTAGAAGTAATAAATATTTAAATCAATAATAATAAAAAATAGCATAAAGATAATAAAGTAATTTTTGATTAAGATATTTCAGCTTTATCATGTAAAACATTCGTTGAAATCGACAACGACACGCTGATTAAAATTTCATTGACTTGGTGCTTTATCTATAATATCGGCCCATATATAATTAATAGGTACGCCCCACAACAAGCCACGAGCGTCCTCTACGATTGAAAATATCTTGCATGTTGTCCTAGTGAAGATCGAAATTCATTACTATAAAAGTCTTATTACCGCCGATACCGACCTATTATTATAATTGAAGCCCGTTAACGAATTATTTTGGTACTGAGAAAAACACGCACAACGTATATTGGCTCAACTTGGAAAGTAACTCAGGACTTTATGCTAGTCTTTAATCTTATACTATGTATAAGCTCATCGCCAACCACTGCCGAACGTAAGCCTCCCCCATTAATTATCCGATCCCCTCCTCCTCTTATCTTGTCCCAAAAAATATATACACTTGAAATTTATACATCTTGAGCGACACGAAGCTCCATCAATACATATTATAATAAATTTGTAACCGCTCGATGTGTGTACATGAAAGGAAAATGATAAAAACGAAATTGGGGGGTCTGACTAATATAATAGAACCCAAAACAATTATTTTCAGAATTTTTTGTCGTTCTGTAGGGTTATGCGTGATGAACTCAGAAACGGCTTAACGGATTTCGATGAAATTTGGAATGGAGATATTTAACACCCTGGATTATCACTTAGGCTACTTTTATCCTGAAAAATTTCGTTTTCCCGTGGGGTGAGAAAGGAATTCCGATATATTTGCTACTTTTTATACTCAAAGGGATAGGCCGGGACTGGATTACATGCCTTGAGTGAGCCTTGACAGAACCGGAAATTCCAAATAAAGTTAATCACGCAGACGAAGTTTGCGGGCAGAAGCTAGTTTAACATATAAACCTAAAAATAACTTATATTAATGACACAATGTTTTGTGTTCTAAGGTCAGATGTGTCCCAGTGGCTCAGACTAACGACCAACGTCCTGTTTGCACGGAGTTCAATCTTTACTGTAACTGATCTTAAAATGGAGGTCGTCGGTTCCGGGATTATGACTCGTGCTATAGTTGTGAAATTCCTTGTTAATCTTTATTGAATGTGAAGTATAAATTGTTATCCCGTTTAGCAATCGTCCTGACGTTAAAACTTGACCTCTTTGATCTCGTAGGACCCCATATGGCTGAACTTTAGAATTCTGGCAATCATTTTTGTGATTGCAAATCATTCATTTTTATATGAACCTGTGATCTATACATATAATAAATTTGTAACCGCTCGATGTGTGTACATGGAAGATAAATGAGAAAAACTAATATGGGGTTCTGTATAGCGTAATAGAACCCAAAACAATTATTTTTAGAATTTTTGTCTGTTTGTATGTTGGTTTGTGCGGTTGTGCGCGATGAATTTAGAAATGGCTTAACAGAATTCGATGAAATTCGGTATAGAGGTAGCTGAATCCCTGTATTAATTCTTAGACTACTTTTTATCCCGAAAAATTTAGTGTTCCTGCGGGATGAGGAAGGAATATGTTTGTTACTTTTTTATAATCACAGGGGTGGAATGGTACTGGATTACATGCCTTGAGTGAGAATGAAACGGGACGGGATGGTACGGGATGGAAAATTCCTAAGAAAGTTAATTTCAAATAAAGTTAATCACGCAGACCAAGTTTGCGGGCAGAAGCTACTTGATAATAAATTAATCTATAATGATAAGCATACTTCTTTGTCAAAATTAGTTATAGTATAAAAAAATCTAAGATACCTATGACTATGCTTTGGATTGAAAATCCTTTACTTTACTGGTGACATTCAGCCATTATAATAATGGCTAGTGATCATATACTTAGGCTTTAAATGTTCAATTCACAATTACGAGCAAATAGTGGTTTCAATTATTTAGTACATGACATTGAAAAAACGGGCACATCATTTTCCTTGTGGTACTTGATATAATTGCGTCGTGTCGTAATATGTACATAATATGTCGCAGCAGCTTAAGTCTTAAGATATAAATGCTGAAATTGGTTGGTTAATGGTTGTAGGTCTCTCATATGTTAGAGGCCGCCTGGGTAGGTAACTACCACCGCAATATCTATTTCTCCCGCCAAACAGAAGTGTAAATGCACTGTTGTATTCCGGTTTGAAGGACATTGTAGCCAGAGTAACTACTGGACATATTGAGACTTAACATCTTATGTCTCAGGATGGCGAGCGCAGTGGAGTGCCAAGCAATGTTTTGTAATTCGTGGTGTTTGTTTGGTTTGCTACTGTCCATGAGCGGTCGTATCGCTTACCATCAGGCGAATGGCATGCTCGTCTCGCCATTCAAAACAATAAAAAAAAAAGAAAATGAAATTCAAGCGACATAAGATTGGCGCAACTGCTAATGGTTGCGAGTTCGGTGACCGCGCTCATGAATATTTCGAAGAAATACATGGCCTACATCGAAACGGCGCCGCAACTGTGAGATACGAGCATCTTCTCACTAAAACAACTGCTTACCCTTGAAAAAAAGACAAAACATTCGGTAACTAAAATAGGTTTTAAATCAGTCTATGAATGAGACCGATATAACATATATTTTGGATACACAAACATATAAAATAAGACTTTTTAACAAAATAATAAGCAATAGAATACGTCATTATTATCCTAATCATTTGAGATAATTAATTAATATTTACAATAGCGAATTTACTATTATTTACAATACATTTGTGCAGATGCGTCTAAATTGGCACGCAGTCGAAGATATGGTGAAAGTCAGCCAGCAATGCACTGTACGTGCATTAGCGATGAGAAAATGTTCGCCCCACACTTCAGCCGTCAGTCAAGTGATTGATCTGTTTCCAAGCACCTTGATTACTTGGTGAGGTGTCTTCAATTCGTATGAGGAATTGAGTGTAGAGTTTAAAGTGTTAGGAACCAACGCTGGGTACGACGCAACTCACACACAAGTCTTTGAAAGAAGTTACAGAAAAATATTGTTTCCAAGTGGCAATTTACAAGATATTTTATTAAAGTAGCAACCATCCCTTCTGAACGGTGTAAAAGACTCCACAAGAAATACAAAGAACGTTCTTGAAAATTAATGAGATGATCGGATTTATGGAATAATGTTTATCTGTCCGTTCAGCTCTTCGTGCATGATTAGTGGGTATCATACAAATATTTACTCTCAAAAATACCAAAATAAATTCCTAAAATCAGTGATAAAACAAACCTAATTGTATTAACATAACTGATATGTGTAGGTCATAACATCCTTTCATATCTATTAGTACGAACTGAGCGACCACTATTGCCGTATCTTCTTTTTTAATTATTCAACATTTTGTAATTGCACAATAGGTATTTCTTTAAAAATTTGAACTGTATCAAATCCTACCGTACTAACCAATCTCCACAGTATTTACTTTACGCTACTTTAAATATTACCGAAAACAAAAATCGTTGTTCAAATTGCTTGATATAAAAACATTCGATGACTCAGCACCTCGTGTTGGCAACAATCATTAACTAAACGTTATGATCAGCTCACAGTATCTATTATCTATCGTATTAACTCAACAAGAATCGTGTGAGTTGCGGATTAGCATTATCATTTTGGGGCTTTAATAAAAATAATTTGTCCCTCCTGCCTAAGCCAACGGGAACAAAACAAGATTCTAATATTCAGCTAATTACTCAACGATGACGCAAAAATGTGAAATCACACGAAAACAGTGTGCACGTGAAATAGGGCTGCCTACTATAAGTCCTTTCATCCTACTGTCATTAAGGTTTGGGTGAAAAAACATTGATAAAATAAACCACGGAATGATTACTCCAACGAAGTGCGTGAAACGAGAGCTCATATGACTTAATTTTTTATTACATTCTTAAGCCAAGCTTGAAAGATACTATCTATATTGTAAGGCTTACTATATTATTAGGTTTTGAAGAAAGGTACTATGTACGTACCTATTAAATATTGAATAGCCTACTATTTCCGTCTCTACGGTCGATAGAGGGATACCTATTGCAATGCCGTGTACAATCTTAGTATTGAACAACTCAAATTACGTTTTCCAAGTAGAAAACATACATAAAGGACTCTCTGCAAGAATCAAAGAGAATCAAAATCCTGATGCATAGTCTGTTGTTCCATCAATGAGGCGAAAAACATGATTTTCGAGTAACAACAAATTATACTTCAAATACGAATTTTGCTGCCGCTGATGAAGACAAAGATATTTGCTTTGTAAATTTTTGCACGGTATTGCAAAAACTTACACAAGAACAAGATCGGACAGAAATTTACCATCGCTCCACAGAAAACTGAACGTTTTAGTTTTGGTTATACAAATCTTTTTTGGCACACAAAATTTACCCTCTCCTCGTCCCTACATTTAGAATAGCCGGCAACGCTCTTCATGATTCCCAAATAAGGTAAGATCTTTATGTTTTTGTCACTCTTAGATATTATACGAAAAATCGCAACCCTAATTCAACATCATCAATGTTAACATCATGAGTTAGATTAGTGCGATACCAACACATCAATAAGGACTGTAGGTCGTGAGCATCGCGTGATCCACCCCGTGAACGTGGCGGGACAGATACGAATCAAAGTCGAATGATATCTGCACCACATTATCCTCCGCAATCGGAAGAAAATGCTACCAGATAAATATTTAGTTTTAAATACTTTAGTGATTTATGATAAAACTCTATTAAGAATTGATTGGAGTTATTTTTACACGGGGAAACATGAGTTATTTCTACCACGACCCGGATGAGCAGAGTGGTGATAGTGAATTTAATACAAGGTGTTACTTGACTACATAATTCTAATACAAGGATGTCCAGAAATTACCACTAAAATTAACTTTATCGTATCAACAGTGTAGTCATTTAAAGAAGAAAATAAAACAGTAAATTTGGCGAGCAATGATGAATAAAGATAACCTCATTGCGGTTGCAGGCGACCATTACAGATCGGTACCAACTGATCGCTCTGGTAATCTTAAAGCCTTTGCACATGGCGTATTTTAACGCGTTGAGGAAGCCCAGATGTCGCGAGCAAACTCGCTTTAAACGCAATTCAGACGCAGTCAGTAAACCTTTGCAGTTTGCATAGTAAACCTCTGGTCATCAACTGCGCCGTGAGCACGCATCGTCGTCGGCGCGTTAAAAATACGCCGTGTGCCAAATGCCGTACTCAGAGACATTTAATGTCAATTAAATCATTACTTAGTGTAGATTTTACAAAGAGAAACTATACTAAGGAACAATTTAATCGACATTAAACGTCTCTGAGTGCGACCGCAAGGCCCTTTGGAACGAAACAACCTGGTAGATGAAGAATTTACACAAGTTGAGGGAACGGGGTACTTGCTTTGCGTCGAAATAAAAACTAGAATAAAACGCAAGCGCTACTAGCATTTACATAAACAGACCCCAAACTATAGGTAAGTAAGCAAAATTGTAACAATTAAAACCACCCACATGGAACGTAATGTATCACTTTAAATTAATAAAGTAAATTAAATAAACCGTCGTAAATAAATCAGGATCAAAAAGCACGTTTACCGCGCTAACGAATAATTAACCAATCTTAGTAATGCTAATTCTTTTCCGGCTATTATTAGTATTAATAAAGCCTGATTACTAATTTTGTTAAGAATATTTAAAGTGTGTATAATTTTCTGCAAGCAGCAACCATTAATCATGGTCAAGGCTATATATGGAATTTACATACAATATGTCCAATGCGATATCTCGTAAATTGTGACAAGATGCACAAATCGTCACGTGTGTCAACATAAGATGATTTTAGTTTCCAAAAACAAGGAATACGTTCATATATTCACGTCCAAAGGGGTAGGCAGAAGTAGTAGTTGTAGTAACCTTGGTAGGCGAGCTAATTTTCGTCTCAAATGGGGCATAGAGTATATCTATCCCAGTCCCCAGGCATTCATATCAATTCAGCTACAACAGTAATCAACGGCTTTACTCCTCAAAATCGTTGAAAGACATGGAACACTAACAACGTAAATCACAATTCACAAAGCTGCCAACAATGCTATCGGCAGATCAATGAATACTGGCTTCTCGCTTTTATGCAAGATCATTGACGCATGACATTTTTTATAACTGGCAATGCACCGTGAAATCGTATCGTTTTACATTAATTTCGTCATTTACTACATCTTTGTGATCTCTACCATTGATAAGGGAACTAGATGTTATATTTCCTTCACCTGCGCTAGGTATTAAATTACTACACAGCACCTGATACTGCAAGCAGGACCATTAAATAAAATAATTACAACCAACACTCACATACATAGTCCTGACCCCACATGTATTAAGTCTTGTGTCGTGGATATCAGAAACTACGAGAGACTTTTCGGTTCCACAAACACCCAGAACTGAGACAAATATTTGTAGGCCTCACAAATATTTGTCTCGACGCGGGGATCGAACCCGCGGCCTCTCATTTCACAGACGGCGTCTAACCAACTGCGCCACGAAGGATGTGAGGCATTGTTAGATTTCTATGACATGATGGTGATTCAGTGCAGTTTAGAAAGAATGTCAACCTGGTTGTCAATTTTCGACACCATATGTAGGTCAATGAGCCCTTGGTCAGCACGCGACTGCTCTACAGTTGGAAGTTCGAAATTTGAGAAAACCCACGTCGCAGTCCACCAGGTTAACGCATTTGTAGGCTGACGCACTTAACCTACCATAAAAGTTGTAAAGATCTCTATGACACTCGTATATCAACTTTCTCACTATAAGTTCACACTAAAATTTGAGATATCAACAAAATGTAATATTTTGAGAGCACTATATTTTCAAGCGCAAATCCTTGCATTTTTAGAACAATAAGACAATGATATATTTGCAAAATACGGAAAATTCACACAAAGTTGGTTGTGCAACCAGACAAATGAACTTCACAGATCACAAAGCAATAACATAGGTACCTAAATCCGAAAATACCTCTAATATTTTCGACTGTACACCTGTAAGCTGTTCTCAGTACCTAATCTGTAAGATTTTTGAGACAGTTGAATGCTCGTGAGAATAAAGTATTTTTACTTGAAACTTTATGTTTATTAACATTAGTGGAAACAAAATAATATAAATACATTTTATAACGATGAGTATAATAATTGTAGTACCTACCCGGTTCTACTATTTCCATTCGCGTAATGATCGTTGACTATTCTCTTATTTGTGAGAGGCCGCCTGGGTAGGTACCACCGCAATATCTATTTCTCTCGCCAAACAGTAGTATAAATGCACTGTTGTGTTCCGGTTTGAAGGACATTGTAACCAGAGTAACTACTGGACATAATGAGACTTAACATCTTACATCTCAGGATGGCGAGCGCAATGAAGTGCCAAGCAAAGCTTTGTAATTCATGGTGTTGTTTCGTTTTCTACTATCCATGAGCGGTCTTATAGCTTACCATCAGACGAATGGCCTGTTCATCTCGCTATTCAATGCTATAAAAAAAAGCTCGTGCAAACCTGCAGGCCAGCATGTTGCTTTCTTTTTATGTCTGAGTCATCTTTTAAATCTTCTGTGATTATATGTCTCAAGTATTTAAATATTTATCACCACTAAATATTTTATTTCAATATTAATACATATATCCAAATATTGTAAATGCAAAAATGAGTATATTTTATTTGTTCTTCTTTTACGTGCAACTAATAGTACAGTCATTTGGTTGTAAAAATAGAGTTAAGTTCCTACAATTTATGTCATAACCTTTTGTTTTTGAGATAACAGCAGAATTTGTATCTAAACAGAAAAAGACACATATAAGTGACCTTAATATTGTGTACAATGTACGTAAATTAAATTCTTGATGAAAAACAGTATTTCACAACTTGCTCAAGCTCGTAATGATGATTGGGGCCAAGCAATTGTTGAAAGTCGCAGCCGATGCACACTATCACAATTATTGCATGAAAAAATTGTACCAAACGCCCCCGACTGAAGAAAGAAAAAAAAGAGGGCCCTATGCAAACGAGATTGATTCTGCGATGCAGTACATTTATTCATGTCTCGAAGAAAATTCCGAACTAATGACAAAAACAGTGAAAGCACAACAGCTGCTGAACAAATATGGTGATGATAAATGATGATGATGAATTGCTGTAACTGCCAATAAGGCGCCTGTGGTTTGTTTTCGAAGTACACGGTACATGTATTGAACTACACTTTACGGCGCTCGTACGCCCAAACTATAGATTTTACAAAAAAAAAGGCTTTGACACAAATTGTAGGAAATGTTCTCTAGTTTCATTTTGTATAGATATGTTTTTCTGTAAAATGCGGAAAGGAGTTATTATCAAATAACTGTTTAGGCGCTAATTTTCCAATATGGCGACGCGAGCGGCAAAGTTATGAGGTGGCAAAGATGAAATTCAGAAAGAGCACGTCAAAATCTGTAATATTGCAAAAAAAACTCCCGGAAAACTTTCCAAGTAAAAATACCAAATGACTGTACTATAAGTAGTTACTCAATTACAATATTTCCACATTAAAGCATGTAATTTTTGCATAGAAATATTTAGCTTAGTAAAAGCTACTATTCAATACATAAAAATCAACACAGATCATCATTGTGAATCAATCACACTTATATGATTATTCAGATAACTAACACCCATATTCTAAGACGTTTTCTCGACTCCACTTGACGTTACTAGAGGAAATCCGTATTCTTAGTAGAAAAAAATCACCTCCACTCAACGTCACTCAAAAATTTTCCTGTCTCGAGGAAAGGAATCAACTGTCAAACTCAAGGTACGTCGCGACCTACCTTAAGGAAGAAATAAAAGAAATAATCCTACTTTAAAATTGTAATTAAAAGAGAGAAATAAAGTTTACCTTTTAAAATTCTTAAATACCTAAATATGCCAACAATTTTTTGAGGTGGGTGCCTCTACACGATTTACACGTTTTCCTAGTGAATGATACAAACATTACTCTTTATTTCATTTAATAAAAGATTTGTGGTTTGGAAATAGTGTTTATTATTTTAAACAAGTTATTAAAGATTTCCAACAGTTCCTGTAATACTTGTACGATACTCCGTACGAATATCCCGAACGACGATTCATCCATAAGAATATCCTTCGAAATTTCCGGGTTGGATGGTATGACCCTCCTCATGTCTGCATGCGTTTTTTTCTCCGACTCACTAAATATTTGTCTTCCAGTCACAATCCCGAAGATTTTGAGTTCAATAATTATTTATTATTCTATGTAAACACTCTGACATGACATTTGACTGTCACTTTTCAAGTGATCATAGACTATTTTCAAAGGTTTTTTGTTAAATCTCTACTTTATCTATACATCAATGACGTAATTAATGACGTTTTTCCTTGACTCAACCTCACTCGAGGAACCTTTAGTAAAGGTATATTTTTAACTAAGCATACCATTTTCGAGGGTCCCTCCAATTCATTTGTAAAGTCACCTCGACTGAAATAAGGTTGAGAAAGATTGGAGGACACGTCTTAGAATACGGGTGTAAGATCCCTATCATAGTTAAGATGATTATTTTCTTGATATACATAGATGGATGGATAGATATGCACGTGACACGGTGCTATTTGTGTACAAGGTGCTACTGTAACCATATTTGACAACGATATTAAGAGTACCACTGCATCGCAGAAGTTGAGATAGTTTCATTGTCGCCTTTTGTTGGATAAGTGAAATTTCCCCAACGATTCCCTAAGACTCTCGGCGAAGTCTGTAGTTGCTGAATATTCAGACGAATTCTCGAAACATTATTTTAGATTTGTCAAGTCAGAAATGCGTGCTAAACAACACTGATTCCCACCCAAAATGATAGCAGGGATATTTAAATTTTAAATATTCCGATTACCTTTAAATAAAATAGCTGAAAATGTTTCTCGTACACAGGATCTACAATACATTTAATTAAATCAGACGCCAAAAGACGTACTAACTATTCAGCAGTAGGAAGTCCACTGCTGAACAAAGGCTTCCCTCAAGGATTTCCACATCGACCTGCTGGAAGCGGAACTGAAAGACCAACTGCCAGACTTCAATGTAGAGGACTTCAGTGGTCAGCAGTATACATTTATCACCCAATTCGGTTTGTTCTCTAAAAATTCTTAAGTAGTATAGGATTAACAAAACATAAACAACAACCGGTTTGATGCAAGTTGGTTGTTTAAAAACAATGCAAAAAGTGGGGAGTGTATACAATATAAGCAGATAAGATCTTTAAGGAAAAATAATAAATATAAGTTGCACAAAAACATGGGATATGCGGATTCGTCGGCGAAACATGTTCGGTAACTTTTCGCAAGAGACCGGTTACTTGCTAAGAGGACAACATTATGAAAAGTAAGTATATTTTTACTTTTATGCAATTATCAAGTTTTGTGATATAAATAACAGGCTCCAATGACCCAAATATCTAAAGGTCATTTGGAAGTAGGATTAAAATATTTGTGAACAAAAATTAGCCATATCCTGGTTGACAACGGATCAGACTGATAAACTAGAAGTCAAAGTACCATTGACTTTTAGAAGCTACGTGTGTTTTCGCAAGTAAATAATAATTACAATAGTTATCGCCCGCTTTAGTGATAAAAACATCGTGAAGAAGCCGGCATAGACAGAAATATATCACAGATATCCGCATTACCTAATTTCATACGCATGTAGGTAAGTGAAGTTCAGCAACCCGACATAAAGTCAGCATCGTGGTGTAGTCGTCATAGTCGTCGTAGTAGAAATCGTACCTCTCAATAGTAGAAGAGGCTCGTCCTAAGCAGTGGATAGTAATATGATTTTATACATAAGCATTAAGCACCTATTATATACAAGAAAAAAATAGCGTAATAATTATAGTTTATAAGTGGTATAATTGATCTAAAATTTAAGAGGACTACATACGAACGAATATTTGCATCTTCAAATCTAGCTTTATAATGAATGAAAAGATAATGGCTTCTTAGGTTTACGCGAATGTTACACATTGAAATAAAACTATTTTTACGGATTTTATCGCGGTTTGGTTTAATTATTACAATTTTTAACTTCCCGACGTTTCGATTGCTTTTCAGCTTTCGTGGGCACGGGGCGGACTGAAACGTCGGGAAGTTAAAAAAAGTAAAAATTAAACCAAATCGCGATAAAATCCGTAAAAATAGTTTTATTTCAATGAATGAAAAGATGTTTATTTCCAAGTGGCTATGCCCGCAGTTTTAACCAACTTCAATTTGGATTGATATGTAACAGGAATTGTTGTACCGAGATAAAATATTACCAATGTTATTCGCCGTCATATAATCTTCTTTCATTTCATAAATTTTACTCCAAAAATCGACTTGTATTGCTACGCCGCGTAACATAAGGGCAAACTTAAACACAGTTTCGCAAATAATATACCTATTAATTTATCATTACCAAAGATAAAAATAAGAATTCATACACACAGCACAAACACCAAAATTTCGCGCATCTCACCTGTAAGGTATTTCTCCGGCCGCGAAGATGTACTGGCTGTTGTACACTGCACTAAACATGATGACCAGGAGAATCAGGAAGTAGTTCTGTATCTGGTACCGGCCGAACTGGCCCAGCTCGCCGAGGATCGCGTCCAGGTCCACTCCATCTTTAGGCTTCGTCATGGTGACCAATTACCACCACGTCTGCGCTGCACCGCGGCTACCGACCGACTGCCACGCTCACCACGCTCGCCACGCGCCTCACCATCCGCCTTATCGCTTTTCACCACCGATATGCCGTGACGTCTGCCAGCCATTGACATTGTCACAATAATTGAAACTTTTTCTGGGATGAAGTCGTTAACTTCTTTGTTTGGATTTTTTATGTAGGTCAATTTTTGTTTGTTTTATTTATCATTTGTACAACATTTAGTATTATAATCTTTAAGTTTTAATATTTTGTTTACATTTTTAATGTTTATCAGCGTGTTTATGTTTTACTGCTGCGCCTGAGCATATTTTACAATTACAAGTAGTAAATCTTTATTTCACCCCTGTGGCCAACATATTCATCATACTAGGGAGGAACAGGATTAAGGAACAAATAACTGTATAATCGGATATCGTTCAGAGGGGTCTGATTTATGATTTACGTATATACCCGTGGATTGAATGCTATGCTTGCTAAACAACACGGATTATTACATGCATATTTATAGCGGAGTATACAAAACCGGAATTATTGCGAACTGATTGATGTAACAATACTTTAAGACGAAAGAAGACTGTGTCTAACAGTGGTCTGCTCTATGCTTATTAGGCCAACCTTAAGATGAACCAGTAATGATGTGACCAAGCGACGGTTGAGTAACACGTGCAAAAATGTGTCTAAACAATATAGTTTAGAAAGTCTCGTCACTCCGAAGTGCGAAACATTCTACGTATTTGAGTGTTCGCCATTTCTTCCTCAAATCTATAGCTGCTTTAAAACAATAATGGCAGAAAAAATATACAAACATAAACTCAAGCCTTTTTCCCAGAAGGGTAGGCAGAGGTGCCAACAGCCACCAGGACATCCACATTTCGCTTTGTATCTTCCTGACTTCGGACTGATAATAAATAGAAACAATATCATTTTGCCCGACCCAGATTCGAACCCGAGACCTCGCCCTTGTAATCGTACTGTAGTACAACTACGCTACCGAGGCAGAGAAGCAGAAAAAATATATAAAACATTTCAAGCATTACCGCCGGGTGCCCAACAAGGAAGTAACGAATATTTTAAAAGGATAATATTGAATTTAAAAAATACGCTTATAAATCGTGATGCGTATAATATTTTTCCTTTTGTATTTATTGACCTTTGTACCTATTTATCAGCATCATCAGCCCGTTGCAGTCCACTGCTGGACATAAGCCTCTCCCAAGGTACACCACAAAGTGCCACCTATTTATTCATCGTATATCTGTTTTATAGATAATTTTACAATCTAATCAAATCTAGTCAGACGTAGTAATGCGGTTTGATTTTATCACAAATATGAAAAATCTCCTTTATCTGACTGATTGAAGTGGATGTTCTGATCGTTACAATGTAATCTCTACAACATTGTAGTAATGCCTCGGTGCAGCATGGAGACAACTGAAATATTGATAAGACATTGCGAAACCGATGTTCCAGATTGGGATATTAACTTTTTATTTTAGTAGTGCTAAGTAGAAGAAAATCTACTTTTTTTAAGATCTCTACAACAATATCAAAAATATTTGCAGTAAGTACGTACCTACTGCAAATATTGTTGATATTTTTTATGCTGTTTTTAGTCCTGTTCGTAGTCCTTATCCTGTTTTAATATACCAAATACTGGTATAAATATACCAACCTGCAAAACGCCAGACCTGCAGACTAAAAAGTCTATTCCCGAAAATGTTGTCATGTAGTCGGTCTTGCTGTTAATTTAAACCGTCTAATTCTGCAAAACGCCATAACATTTTACGTTATAGTGGTGAAAAGAAAAGCATGGGAAGGATACCCAAGAACATGTTTCATCTGATGAATAATGATACTTGATATTAATACTGATAAGTAATTACACGTTTGCACGACCTAGAATTGAAAATTAAAAATTACCTGTGTAAGCTGTTAGCGCACTTGTAGAAACGATTCGTGACGAAAAGAGATTAAGGATTACAGTCTGTCGTTCATAAATCTAATTGATTTCACACTTAGAATTATGTGTTGAAAGGCAAAGTACGTAATAAATTAATGTTTATTAACAAAGAATCGCCTTAACGAACTAGTGGAAAGTAATACAAGCTTAAAAAAGGAAGACTAAGCAATAGTCTCACCTATTATATTAGCTATCCCCCATGTCCTTTCCTCTACTCACTCCTATGACATGTTTTACTGGTGGTAGGTCTCTGATATGTGAGAGGCCGCCTGGATAGGTACCACCGCAATGCCTATTTCTCCAACAAACAGTAGTATAAATGCACTGTTGTGCTCCGGTTTTAAAGGACATTGTAGCCAGAGTAACTACTGGACATATTGAGACTTAACATTTTATGTCTCAGCATGGCGGGCGCAGTGGAATGCCAATGCTTTGTAATCCATGGTATTGTTTGGTTTTCTACTGTCCATGAGCGGTCGTATCACTTACCACCAGGCGAATGGTATGCTCGTCTCGCCATTCAAAGCAATAAAAAAAATGTAAATAGTATTATTTTAATAGTATAGTAATTATTTTCCTTGACGATGAATAAATCTTTTAAAAACAGTTTAGAAAATAGATAATACACATGTCGATTAGCTTAGGTTTAGAAGAAGCTTCTACACCAAATAATTGTGCGTAACATATTACATGACATGTTGATAATTCCGAAAACGATCAATATTGGGGATAAAAACAAGCCTACCTGTGTGCAAATTCAGAAGGTCAGTTGGTCTCTTACAGCGTTAACGTCTAACAAACATACACACACATTCACTTATTTACAATTTGCGATAATTCATGCGATAGTTACGGTGGAGTACTTCTCAAGATCTCACGTATAACGTCACCAGCGACGATTTCTGTATCAATGAATGTTTATTTTATAGCTAGGAACAGCGAACCCACCGGAAGGTAATTGATTACCACTAGACAATAAGCGAATTCTATGAATAACTCACTTTTCATAAAGTAGAAGTGGCACGAAGATGTGACAAGATCGTCTACAGCCTTTAGTCTCGAGTCCCAAGATTCGTGGTGGCTCGAACATTTTTCTAGTGGTTTAAGTCCACTTAAATTCGCTAACATTATTCAGTTTTGAACTTTCATTGAATTCAAAATTGTGATTCATTCGGATTGGGGAGGCGGGTACAGTTAGGTAATTGAGAATACGATAGATGTATCGCATTCTCAATGTTAAGTGTATTGTTTATTTATCTAGGCAATAAATAAATATGGACTTTACTAAAATGAGTTCACTGCACCTGAATCCTCGAGGGTTTACTATCGTAATATTAGTGCGTCAAATCAAAATAATATTGGATATCTCCCTTGAATGTGTATTTCTTTTCTGTTATTCCTTACAATACAATATATTAGTTATGTTAAATCAGCTGTTATCGAGTTATAATAGATTATGATATTTTAGCGATTGCTAATTATCGGATAATTTTAAAGGCGTTGCTAACATTGGTGTGGAGGCACTGAGCATCTAAGAGTTTTCTATATTTACCTAATGAAACACCATTTGATTTCCCTTTGCAGCATTATAGTCTCCTTTGTAAAAAGTTTGAATTGATTAACAAATACTTCCTAAATAAGTTGACCACCAGGATACAGCAGTATGTTAAATCATCTACGTAAGTGTTGCTTTGACACCAGTTTAAAAACATCGTATTTCAACAAAAACATTTAAGAGCCCTACAAATATGTATATAAATCTTTCTTCTTGTTGAGTCTGGGTGTATGTGAGACCGAAAAGTCTCTCGTAGTTTCTGATACCTACGAAACAAGACTTAATTGTTTTTAATGTGAGTTCAGGACTACACAGGATGAATTTTTCAAGTGGGCCTGGGAGGCGAGGTGTTAAGGTTACGGAAGAAAAAATTGAAATTAGCTAAAAATGCGCTCCTTCCTTTAGTTTGCCGTATGTCATTACTTCCCAGGATTTGATCCTTATTAGCAACATTATGAAATGTTGTTATAATCAAAATCATCGGATTCGATTCCTCGCTAGGAATATTGATTTATCAAAAATCCAAGTATGCAGTTATAGTTTTCATCAAAATCGGGCTCGTGACTCCTCTCAGTATTTTTCGCTATTCCTCATAGTTTCGGATTTGGCCATCCACGCCCACTTGAAATATTCACCTGTATATGTGTCTGTTTGGTGTATTGATTTATTGTTTTTTTTTTATTCTACATTAGCGATGAAACGCTAAATAAAACAAACTCAATGTGTAACATAATAATTATCATATATTTTTTCATATCCTTAAAGAGTTATGTACAATCAACATAGAACGCTGGGAACAACATCTAAACCGCCGCGCAGCCGCCGCACGGCTCTACACAGTACAAGTCACAGAACAAGGTATACACAATATAAGTACACAGTAACAAGTGGATACATTTAGTATTGGATTTTTGGGTAATGAGACGGACGTACGTTCGGCGGCCGAGGCGAACCTATTGTTAGATGCTATTTTCATTTTTTGACACTGAGCGCATATCTAGTTCTTGTATAAACAACTTTTTGGAAGCAATGGTAGTAAGGGGCATAATATTAAATTTTATAGGGGCTAGTTTAATCGGAGAATCTTAATGGCGAGCAATATGTTAAAGTTTGAACTGGAAAGCGGACCTTACACTGTATAATGTTTTTCAAACGAAAAAACAATTATCATCACACCGCGCGTATTTTATATTAAACAATGATTATCAGACATTTTCTCTTAATAATGTTTTGTTAAGATTTTCTATACAAATATTTGAATATAAGATAAGACACGTAAATTACACATTAATATCTATATTTCCTACTCCGTTGTGTTTGCCCATCGTCTGTCGTATCTAAGACGACTTTATAGTTAACAGTAGCGTGTGTCGTCTTGACAATAATGTCAGCTATTTTATTTCATCATCATCTTCAGCGACATGTAATCCCTCACTAAACAGAAGTATGTAGCTAAAAATTTATTGTTTAGCGAAATGAAATCATTTTTAGACCGTCAGTACCGTGTTGTTTTTTGAATTTTGACTGATTCTCGTCAGAAGCTTGCAAGAAGTGCGGAATTTAATTAATAAAAGAACTTACAGAACAAGTCTGATATTGCCTTTGTCACGTCGATTCCAAGATTTTTGTAAATTTTGCGAAGGCATTCGGCTCGTTCGTCTCGTCTTTGTTCTTAAAAAATGCAAGTAGCTAATGACTCTCATTATTTAAAGTCATTTTTATTGGCTTAGACTTAGTTCCATCTATATAAATATTGATAGCAATATATTACGGCTTCTTGTAATCTTTATTGGAGTTATATTTCATACATTGTTGCATACAGTTCGTTCCTATGCGCGATATATCGTCAACTAGTTTTTACTCGCAGCTGCTCTCGTGTGGTGATTCGTGATATTTGTGTCATCAAATAATAATGTGCTAAACACAATAAGCTAACCAGTATGCTAACCAATTCCATACCAACGCCATCTAGTCAAAAGTGGAACGAAAGTTGTTAAATTTCAAAACGATATTGTTTTATTCAGTAGGAGCTTAAACTGGAATTCATGGAAGCATACTTTATACTCTAGGATATGATCCATCTGTGTTCAAATTCAAGCAAATCAAAACAAATGTTAGCCAACAAAAATCTTTACAAATTTTCTTATTTATATTTTATACACCGTACCTAATAAGGTCTAAACTCTAAAGTGTATAGAATTGTGTATAGAATTCGTCTCAATTGTAAAGAAGACCCGAGTCGAGTATATCCTAATTGGTATTACGCCGCCGTCCGTACGTCCGTCTTTTATATTACCGAATAGAGAACTATGACCGATTTTAAAAGTACATTGGTCATATACAATATACAGGGTGTACAAGACAATGGAACACCTGCTAAGTTGGATGCAAGGGCATAATATTAAAATGATTATAAAAATATAATATTTGGAAAATATTTATCCGTTTTTGAGTTATGACCGTTTAAAGTTTCAAGTATTACCATCACATTTTCGCAAAAATCCAACTGGAATGGGTAAAGAACAAGATTTTAACTTATACGTATTTTGTCGTTTCGTCGTTAATTAAATGGTTAATGAAATATACCACGAAAACCATTTTTAACAGCAACAAAATTTTCATTGACTTCGCCTTAACATTTTTTACACATAGGCCAGGTCATGAACTCTCAGCTGTACACTTTGTCCTTCTCTAATTTTACAAAAAGGTATTTTTTGTTTCATTTCACATAAATAAAACAGCTAAGCAGGAGCGTACTCAGATTTATAGTGTCAACAAATTAACAACATAATAACTTTTGGTATAGTTGCAATGTGCATGGATCGACTGTTTTGTCATTTTTTTCCTTAAGGTGTCACAAATCCAAACTGTAAGATACCAAGAAATCACGCTGGTCCTCTGTTAAACCGTGTTAGGTTGCAAATTTATTAATTACAAATGTTTTAGTAATACATAACATTTAAATTATCTAAGTAATTCATATTCATAAACATTTCTTTTTACGCAATTACACTGATAAATAAAACATATGATATTAAAATGATTGCAGAATTCGGCCCATTTCTTAAAGGAAGCCGAAGGTCACTGTGTACTCGTCGGAACTTTGTCGGAACTAGCGCGGCTCGATTATTCTTCCTTTGAGCTCGCCGCTTCCGAGCTTGAGTGACACTAATAGCGTTGGCGGTGTTTTGTGTGCATTTTTCAAAGGATGACCGCCATGTTAGGATGTGTTCACACTTCACACTTAGTACAACTTAATTTGGTTAGGTACTTGATAATAAGAGTTACGTAAAAACGTAAGACCATAATGGATTGATAAAGTGATCGTTATTCTCCCCAGAGATATTAATCTTGTTTAAATGTGTTGAAGTAGTTACATAATTTGATCCAGACAGTTACAAGACTGCCTTTGCTTATTATTTAATGAATATTAATAATGATGTTGCTTTAAAATGGTAAAAAATGTACAGAAATCTTATAATAGAAACGAAATTTAAAAAATCATTGTAGCCGAGTAAATGGTATTTACTTAAGAAATAGCATATTATGATATTAAATTAGTGAAAACAGTAAACACATGTAAAATAAAAAAAAAATATTATGAAATGAAATACGTGTAAATGTGTCTAATGTGAACAAGCCTTTATCTTTCTGTTTTCGAAAAAAACATTTATCTTTTATTAGTTGAATTCGGACTACGTTCGCGTGTACATGTATTTGTCGTATACATTATTATTATCAACTCGTTTTCAGTTATTTTGATTGAATTTTATGAATTTTGACGCATGGAATATCCCATGGTATTTTTAGTGAAGTGTTAGTTTAATATCTAAGTGTATTTCGGGCATTGCAATGACGATGATTTCGTTGCTAAAACGGTAGAATACTTTAGTGAGTTGTGCAAAATTACGCGAAGTTGAATCAAACACGTTGCATCGGAAGACCGAGCGACGGCTCTATGTACACATAGTACATTTTACGTGTCTAATGAAGTGAATTATGAACGTACAACTGTTGAATGTTATCAAATTGTGGCAGTGCTTTCGTGCGGGATTTTGGCAGTTCCAGCACTTACCTCCTTACCTAAGGTACCTATTTACGGCTTAAATTATAGGGTCAGTTATTATTTATTTTGTAATCATTAGTGGCACTTAAGCAGTACGCTTGAATTAGTGTAGGTCTTCTGCCCATGTTCTCTACATACCATATTCTACGGTTCGTTCAATGTTAAATTCCTATTGCCTAACTATGTACACTAAGTGGCGTGGCAATTATGTAGTTTTAATCACCTATTCCTACTTATCTGTTGTGGAGCGACCCGTTCAGTTGTAAGGTTCAATCACTTTGGCGTAATATGTTAAGGGGAAGCACGTGTGATGTTAATTCTTGATTTCTCGGCATCTTTGTTATTATCAGAGTCGGCTACGAAAATGCATCATAATCTAGACGTAACCACGATTTACTAAAATGTATATTAGCAGGTGCGCCATTCTCTTGTACACCCTGTATAACACAATATTTGTATGAGTGGTTCTATTTTGAACGGACTTTTGAACAGGACTCGAAGATAGCAGCCGTCGGGAGGGTATCAACGTTACAACTCGCCCCTACAGTCAACAGTGCTTGTACATATTTACACTAGTACTAATATTATTGCTATTTAATAATTTTGTGTTACTACAATTTTCATTTACATAGACACGTATCGGCTGCCACCATGGAGCCTAGATATGATTTGATTTATTTAGAAATTGAGTGATTTTGGCTTTCAAAACTCCTTTTAAAATTAAACCACTTAAACAAGTAGAAATATAAGACGATACAAGCTAACGAACACTCACTTTTATAAATAATCCAATAGTTATTTTCCGCTTTTACCAACGAGCGGGTAACACCCACAAACCACGTCGCGATTCTTTGGTTTTGTAATTACTTACGAGTCCCGCGGAAATTATCATGTGAAGTGGTACATGGACGATACCTAATGAACACTACAATAATAAAATATTTATCTAATCGCCTTATATATACACTTTTCAATATATTTCGATACAAATGGACAATAAATCGAAAATTTTACGACACGTATTATAAAATAAGTCGTATTTGTAAATTGTATAGGTTTGGCTGTAGTGTGGCGTAGAGAGGCCAAAGCCCAAGAGACAAATTTAGGAATTTGTAATTATTAGGTCTCAAATTTTTTTGCATAACTTGGACCTTCCAATGCCATCAAAGGTATACGATACAACTTTTATATTTGCTCTATTGCCACGAAATCGCAGGAATACAGCCGAAACTGATTGTAACAACTGTAAAATACTGGATAATACGAATAATATCAATAATGAAGTTGTTACATCGAGTCTCGCATTAGAACACATTGGCATTGTCCAATGTTCACCATCATCATCACCTTAAAGTATTATTGTTCAACGTAGACAATTCACATACATTATTGCCAAAAATCTCAGATGCTTTACAGCTAAAACAGCTAATTTCCGCTTAAAATTAAAAGCCTTAAGGCATTGCTATAAAGGCGAAATTGGAAATAAAAGTGATAGCTTTTTGCCCCTGTGCACTTAATTTTTATAAGCCAAATGTTGTCAAAAATTTGCGTGTGAATGAACTGCATATATTTGTGAGGGCTTATAATATAAATCAAATTTAGAGGGTGGTGGAAATATAACATTAACTGGAACCATGCATAGAGTATAGCGTCTGCAATTGGTACATAAAAACATTAATTTAGATAAATTACCATCTCACTTAATTTATATGAAAATAAATGAATATTTTAGTGTCACCCTAATCTATTTTCTGAATAACGTCATATTTCCACCACCCTATACAAATAATATAGTGTTTTGCTTATTGCTGTGTTACAAAAAAGTGAATGTTTGTTAAAAAAAATGTATGAATACTTGTGACATTTCAACCAAAGGTATATTATAATGATTTATTATAAAAGTATGGCATCACAAGTATTTACAATACATAAAATATCTTAAAGGTTAGTTTAAATATTTGAATAATTAAAAAAAAGACGAAATGCATGATAACAAATATTAGAACACTTTTTATATTATTGTTAATTTTATTTTAGGTAAATACGATAATTATTTTAAAAATGAATTAAGGCAAGAAGAAATATATATACTCGCTAAAATTATATTCTAAACACTGATTCAACTATAACGGCTTACTTTTGAAATATCTTCAAATACATCAACAAATTGACACGTTAAGCTTTATCATCTACAATGTACAGAGTTATAAAAATTATATCCCTTTACACCTATACATAAACCGTTATATATAACATAACCACGCGACACTGAAACCAATACGACTAAAACAACATACACCGCACATATAAAACAACAACCACCGTTGCAATTGCGTTGCATTATATTTATAAGTAAACTATATTAAAAACGTCTCATTATATCCGAGTAAATAAGCATTGCAGGATTAAATACTGCACAATTCTATATAAAATCCGATCGTCATCAATGTCCCTAGTCGATTCGCTATCGTGAATAGAAAATTAAAACTGTTTACATCCTTATCCAGCTCGAAGGACCATTAAATGAATTGCATTTTCAATATAGATAAATTGTTTAATAGTCACATGGTCCTAACCCCACACTAAGATACAAATGTCGCGTCATGGGAACACACAGACTTAAAAAAAATATGAATCTCGAAAAGTGGCTTAAAACCACGGCATCATTTTACGCTATAACCAACTGCGCCACGGAGACTGTGAAACTATGCATTAGTTGTCTACTTGTATAATTGGTAGTATTACTTACTCGGATATAAATCAGACGATAACAATTATTACTTAAGCGCGTTATAAATTATCGTTACACATTGAACACGCCGCGTGTCGGCTACATGCAATATCACAAACTCGAAACGCTTTAGAAAACTTATTGGCAGTTGTAAAGCTCTTAAGTGATTGTAATTTAGGACACGCCAAAAGAGAACAAAATTATGAAAATATTTTAAAAGTTGTGATGATAGTTAAAATTTACCTACAACCATCAATGATTGAATAGTTATCTATTGCCTTTACGGTCACCTCACGTCAATCAGGGGAGAGGACAGATAGACGACCATCGTTTTATAGTCAGTTTGTATAATTATAAGGAATCCATGTGTGTGTTTCTACAGTATTTTTTAAATGAATCTCTAACAACACAGACCTGATAATCAAATACAACTATATAACTAAGTTGAAATAGGCAACAAAACGATGTACTTTATGTAAAAGACGGTATAACATTGACAGGACATGTGGGATCATCTAACACCAAAAATACAAGAAACAAAACCCGAATCACCAGATAATTTAATTAAGTATTATGTATTAATATTGTTACCAAGAAGCATTAGCAGCCACCATTAATATCAGTAATTTTTTATGATGAATTTATAACCATAATTTTCTGCCTGAGAAGTCCATTACTGAACATAGGCCTCCCATAAGAGTCGCCAAAGCAACATGTGAAAGCAGCCTTAATACAGCGATTTTCAGATATCGACTTTTAAGATAAATAACCCAGAATTATTGCAATATCACTAACTGAAGCTTAGGTACTATTTTCCATGTTGGGATACTCGAAAGGAATATATGTGAATTTGGGAGGACAATAACTTGAAAAACTATTATTTTCTAATATTTTACACACCTGGGAATTCTTGTAAGCCGGGGACGATGAACCGACTCAAAGAACAGATAGTGAGCGAGGAAGCTCCACAAGTTTCTTAGAGACACTAGCATGTCTTTAAACCACAATAAAAATGAAGAAGAAATTATTTAATGAAACATGAACGAAATAATTAATTTTACGAAGAAAGCAATACTAAAATAGACATTTAAAACGCGACTTCAAACAACAAATCGACACCAATGGACGGGTCTTTTAATCAAATAACTTATAATAGAACGTTTTATTTAATTAGATTCGTCAAAAACACGTAAAGTTTGAAGAAACGACCGGACTTTTCTATCAAGGAATTAAAACGGCCGAATGAATAAACGGTTCTAGCATACGTCTAAAAATCGCTCTCGAACATACCCAAATTAAAAACCAATCGGGTCAAAGATTTATCGACACGCCCACATTATACATATTTTGATTGGTTAATATTTATAAACGATTTTGAGATTGCAATTTCTCATTCATTTCGTCCATAAATAAAGTATGTGTAACCAACGGTCTTGCATGAAGTCATAAATGACAGGTAAAGAATCAAGGTAGAGGTTTTGCAACCTTGTTCGAATAAACGGAAATATGTTATCAACTATACATTGCTATATCAACCCATATAGTAAAATATAAATCTCCACAATTATTTAAATATTTAAAAAAATGTGTATAATACATTACATCGATTTGCTAAATATTTGCATATATGAACGAATAAATCAATATCCTGTCCCAATACGATATTAGAGTATAGATTAAAATACGAATCAAGGATTAGCAGATAATGCTTTGAGAAGGCTAGCGGAGTTCCGGGTTCGGTTTTCGTTATCTCATCTTATCGCGCACTTACTTTGCATCGTGAACTCATTCGATGTATGGATTGGGGTGTCGAGCAAAATACGTCGACACTGATACTTACGACAATTAGCAATTCTATTTATAAATTATGAATCAAGTCAAAACCCAAAAATCCATGTGCTTGATTTAAAAAAAAACTTGATAGGTCTGTATGTGGTCTAAAAAGCAGTAGTACATACATAAAACATACATAAACTCACGCCTTTATCCCCGAAGGGGTAGGCAGAGGCGCCACCAGGACACCCACATTTCGCCTTGTATGTTCCGTCCCACGATGTGATAGGGGGCGAGCCTATCGCCATATCGGGCACAAATTCCTGACTCCGAGCTGATAATGAATAGAAAAATCCAATATCACTTTGCCCGACCCGGGACTCGAACCCGAGACCTCAGCTTTGTAACCGTACCGTAATACAACTACGCCACGGAGGCAGTCAGCAAAAATCAAAAGCAGTAGTACGTATAAATTATTGAAAATAGAAAACAACAATGTTCAAGCAGAACGAATACCTATGTGATATGTCATAGCCTTACTATATCGTATCGAGATCGAGAGAGATCGAATTATTTCATGTACTAGCCATAGATATTACTGTTTATATTATCGATATTTTTTTAAAACAAGGATTAATGGAGATTATAAAATTACAATCAGTATACTAATAATTATATAACGTAGCAGTTCGAAGATTTGAGAGTCAATATCAGTGGTCAATTAACTGGAAATAATTATTATAATATCGGATTAAGCATCGACCGATAACCGATAAGAATAATCTTTTAATTCGGATTACGCTAGTGACTCCAAAAATTGTTATTATTCAATGATGCAATGTGATGTTTAATAAACAAAGCAGATTTTCAAACTCAACAATGAATCTAAGCTGTGCATTAAAATGTATTTTTAGCTAAGCATAAAGGCTCATTCAAAGTTGATAAAAGTGCCGCCCGTTAATAAAAAAATCAACTAGAGATGATGCAAACTTTTTTTTGAAACATAAATATAATGAATATCATGTGACATAGCAATAAAAATCATATTTATCCAACGTGGAACTGAATATATTACAACAAAAATTCTCGACCTTAGCAAAATCAGCAAGTAAGAAGGCTTAAAACCGCACAAAATTGTCCAGTGAAGCTAATAAAAGCCGCGTGAAACTACGTGTAGACGATGTGGCCAGCGGCCCGATGAGATAAATTCCAAGGCATCTAGTCTAATATTATAGAATACAGTATTCAGTCGGACGAGAAGTTTACTACACTAACAATGTTTATATTGGCGCTTTTACCATTCAGTGCTGCCAGATAATAATACAAATTTATGACGCCTAAAAAACTGTGACAAATATACATTATTTCTCTTATCATAAAAAAAGGAAATTGCATACAATTCAAGGTATAGATGGCAACACCCATATAGTAGTACTATAAAATAATATAATCATATCTGAAGTGTTGCCCAATGAGACATATTTTAGACTGTAACGTCAATTTTATATGAACAAATGGAAGAGTTTTTATTTATTAATATTGGGCCAATTTTAAAAGGACCAGTGCATATAATTTTTATAAAATAGTTTTATCAATTTCATTATGGTACTGGCGAAACAAGAAATATATTTTTTTTGACATACGTTGCTTCAGTGCTGGAATCACAAACAGTGTTCTTAAAATTCGGTCCATTTTAAATTTGGCTACTGAATGTCACATTACAAAGTGGAATGTCAATGAAGTGTGTTTTTATCGTGGTGTTCCAGATCAATTTGATATAGTTTTGAAGCAATGAGTGTGGATATTGTTTTCAAAGTTATATACAGTGTTTAAGAAAACAATGGTATTTTAGAAGTGACAACATCACTAATTTATAATAATCTGTTTGCAACGTAATAAATATTTGAGTGATGTGACGGGTGTGTCGAATTTTTTAAATTATTATAACAATGTGGATATAGCTAATAAAATTAACATTATTATAATATTTGTTTTTCTTACTGTAAATTTAACATATTCGCACTTTACGCTCTATTGATTTCTCGCATGACTAATATGCATGCATAAGTATGCTTGCTTCAGTATAAATACAATAGTTGGTGCGCTCTACATGTATGATTTTGAATACTCTGTTAATTAAAATATTGTTTGTTAAATACTGGATAGGATTACCTGCACTGCAATTGCTTGATATTGGACGAGTGCAGTAATTCCGTCCGCATGTGTAGCTATGTTCAGAGCGCGAGTCTTTGCTTCGTTTACTTCCATTATATTTACTCGGTAGTGGTAATTTCGAATACTGTATAGAGTTACCTGCAGAGTGTCGCCTTGGCAGTGGAGTGGTGGTGCGTGGTCGGCAGTTCAGAGCGCGAGGCGCGCGGCGGGCGCGTGGTGCAGCAGCGCGAGCGCGGCGGCGGCGGCGTCGGCGGCGGCGGCGGGCTCGCGGCGCGCCCACAGCACGAGCGACAGGCGGCGCCACGTGTCCCCGCGCGCCGGCTCCAGCGCCGCCGCCGCGCGCAGCGAGCGCTCCGCCAGGCTCAGCCAGCCCAGCTCGTAGTACGCCGCGCCTGCACGCACGCACGCACACACTTAGTATCCTTCCCTCTGTGCCCTTCTTATCTACTGCCTTAACCGTCCTTAGCTACTCTCATAATCCTCTCACTTCGCACCAATACCCTTCTCTCCAATTTCCTTTCCTCCCCATCTGCACCTGTCTCCTCCCTTCCATTCCTTATATCTTGTACTCCCACCTCGTGGCTTCTATACCACACCCGCCTTTTGCATTAACCTCGCTTCTGAGCCCCCGAATAATTTTGCAACTTCACAATAATTTCTTTCTCACCCAACCCCCAAATCAGGCAAGAATTAAGAACAAAACTCAAAATAACAAAAAAAATGAAAACAACTCACCTAACTGCACCATACTGTCGAGATGCGTGGGGTGTATCGCGAGCGCGTTTTGAAAGCATTGTCTCGCCTCCTCCCACTCTGTGCTCGCCGCGTGCACCATACCCCTCTACAATATAACAATAAATATTATTTTGCAAACTCGGATACCATACAATATATTTTATTCTTTAATTAATTAAAATTGTAATCCTTCGAGCCGGATTAACTATCACATGTGTGATAGAATTTATTTTAAAGACGCAATTACGCTATAAAGTACAGGCTTTAACTGTAATTATTTAAAAAAAACCATATGTTTATACTGACCGTATACAAGACGAGATGGCTGAAGGGCGTCAACGCAGACGCCTCCGACACACATCCCGCCGCCGCGCTCACCCGACCCAACCTGCAGCCATTCAGTTACATTCCTTTTATAAGCCGTTCGAGTGTGTATAAATTGTTGGGTAATATCCAAAATATTTTTAAAATGTTATCTTTTCATACCAGAGTTGTTATTGTAATAACTTGCTTTTTAATGTATAAACTCATGCACCGTTTTTCTCATGGCGGAGCAAGGGCAGTTAAAAGCCTGAACGGTTAGTTGGCAGTCGATTGTATTATATGTACGTCCAGTTATTTCTTCTTCTTCTGTCTGTTCTTCAATTTGCTTTTTTATTAAAAGACGCGCTTAGAATATTGCAAATCCACATTGACATTATCGACAAATATCGATACTATCGATTTATATCAATACAAATACAAGTCGATTATTTGATCCATATCGATATGTATAGACACATATGAATTTTTTATACTATAGATCCGGCAAACGAGCAAGGATCATAAATAGGTTGCCGGACCATCAAATGGGGAGGGGAGCGAGAAGGAAAAAGGATGGGAAGAGGAAAGGGGTATTGGAGGGGTATAAGTATATCCAATCATAGTTTAGAATATGAAATAGTGACCGCAGACAGATGTCGGCGAGCAGCAGCCAGGCGTGCGCGCGCTGCGCGGCGCGGAGCGAGCGTGCGCGCGGCGCCGACTGCGACGACGCGCACTCCGACAGCGCGCGCTCCAGCCGCGCCGCGCCCGCCCACTCCGCGCGCGCCGACGCTGCGGGGACCACACTACATTACTGACTATGCTCTAAGTCCAGCACCACACACCTTATAGTTCGTTTGATGATAAAGAATACCACTTGCTTGATATATAAAAAGTTTATTGATGATAACTTAAAGCACTACTGATGATAATGATAAAATGATAGTTTGATGCTTGATTGGATAGGAGCACGCGCGGCGTGATGCTCATCGGAACGCGAACGCTAACGCACTAATTCGGCAATTAATAATTTTATGTTAATAAAGTAAAATGCTGACCGCGCCGATTTGTACGGTTGCACCGTACACCGCCGATACGTCATAGGGTATTCCACTTTTAGTTCAAAAGTATCGTTAGTTGTTCCTAAGGTAAAAACAAACTAATAAAAAATATTTAAGTCCCATAAAAATCCGTTTTAAATTAGTATTTAAAATTCCGCACATACAGGGTATCTCAAGACCGCGACCGAAAACGAAGCCAGGTGGTAGTATTAGTGACTTCAGACACAATGCAAGTAAATTTTTTTTATTTTTTACTTATCGTCGTATTTGGGTGATAAACACATAGTTTTCCTAAAATAATGATGTAGACCTCTTTGTTTTTAAACACTCAATGATGCATAAGGGTTTAAATTATTATTTTCGCAAAAACTAGGTATTTACCACCCAAACAAGGCGATTTTCAAAAATTTTTAAAAAAATATATGTCGCTGTTTTGGTGAAAATTTTATTTGCATCGTGTCTGTAACCACTAAAACTACTACCTGGCTTCGTTTTCGGTCGCAGTCTTGATATACCCGGTATATGTCACAAAACACTAGGTAAATAATCTAAAAACAATAAATATAAAATACCCTATTCCGCCATCGTTTTATATATAGATTATTACTGTAAAATAGTTTAATTTAATTTATATAAACGTTTTGGCATAAGAACGCTGTATGTTTACAATGTAAATGTTTATAAATAAATAAATCATAAATAAATAAATTGATGGCACAAATTAATTAACGATCTCGATTTAAAAATATATCCCGTAAATAGACCAATGAAGTAAAAAAATCGATTGATAAGAAACTCATAATTACTAATGCATACTCACGATGAATAGGCGAGACGAATGATTTTCAAATTATATTCTAAAATATGGGCACACATTTATTATATACGAAAAAATCTATATTTCAAGAATTAACAAACGCTTAACACAGTTTTAAGCCATTTTTCTAATAATTTTTCAATAGTGCACCAAAAACGCTAGTAGGTGTCATGGCGTCCGCTTTGATGTCACTACTACGTAAACATGTCATTGTGTACTACTAAATCTGTGGTCTATGCGCAGCGAATGCGTCATGTTTACATAGGCGTGACATCATGCGTTGTGAAGAGCGTTTTTGTCAAAATGGCCGATTGCTATATTTTGTACTTTGATTTTATTTAAAATCTTATTAATCTCCAAGTATAGATTAAAACTGAATTATCATTTGAAATCCTTGTAATACGTATTTTCCCTTAAAAACATAAAATCTTTAATTTTTTGATACTGTCGTCTCGCCTATTCTTAAACAGCGATTAGGGTCACTTATTTTTTTTTCAGTAAGGGTAACTGACCTGCGTCCCTGGTACTGTGCGTGTCGTCGTGCTGCGAGTCGGACAGCGCGTCCAGCTCGGTGTAGCCGTTTTGTTCCGCCTCCGCCTCTGCATCCGTGCTATTCAGCAACGATAGCAACTCTTTGCCAGTTATTAACGCCGCCTGGAAATTAATGTAATATATTCTTTGTATTTTGTTGTGGACTGCCTCGGTGGCGTGGTTGTACTGCGGTATGACTACAAAGCTGAGGTCTCGGGTTCGAATCCCGGGTCGGGCAAAGTGATATTGGATTTTTCTGTTCATTATCAGCCCGGAGTCTGGAATTTGTGCCCGATATGGCGATAGGCTCGCCCCCTATCACATCATGGGACGGAACATGCAAGGCGAAATGTGGGTGTCCTAGTAGCGCCTCTGCCTACCCCTTCGGGGATAAAGGCGTGAGTTTATGTATGTATGTATGTATGTATTTTGTTGTGCACCTTTACCATTTGGGTACTAATATTAAATCACTGTATTTTGGCAATTTTTTTTATAATGTATACAGGGTGTTCCAGAAGAAAAATACAGCACGATGGTATATTATTACCATTCTGGTAGTACTCAGTGATTACGATACAATTTAAAATCTTACAAAATAATGGGTAATATTTTTTTAAATTATTTATTTAAAAATCAATTGCGTTTGAAATGACATTGTTTCTGCAGTTACTAATACCACAATGAAGCTTTTGTTGATGTTTGCACGTGTTAGTAACGAACCAGTAGTGCGTACCTCGGGCGAGTCCCAGGCGAGCTGCAGCGCGGCGAGCAGCGCGCGCGGCCAGTCGGCGCGCGGGTAGTGCGCGCGCGCCACGGCGGCGGCGGCGAGCGCGCGCGGCGCGCGGCGGCCCGCGCACGCGCAGCTCCACAGCGCCGCCGCCAGCCGCAGCGCCCCGCCGCACTCCGCGCGACACGACAAGCTCGCGCGCGCCGCCTCCTGCACCGCCACAATACACGTCCACACACAACAGCCACATACATATATACATATAAGACATTGAAATAAAACTATTTTTTAAGGGCTTTATCGCGATTTGGTTTAATTTTTAAATTTTTTAACTTCCCGACGTTTCGATTACTATACAGCTTTCATGGTCACAGGGCGGACTCTGCGGGGATCACGAAAGCTGTATAGTAATCGAAACGTCGGGAAGTTAAAAAATGTAAAAATTAAACCAAATCGCGATAAAATCCGTAAAAAATAATTTTATTTCAATATGTAACATTCGCGTAAATCTAAGAAACCATTATCAATTAAGTCTTGTGTCGCAAGTATCAGAACTACGACAGACTTTTCGGTCTCACAAACACAAAGACCCGAAAGAAATATTTGTGAGCCCCACAAATATTTCTCTTGGTGCGGGGATCGATCCCGCGGCCTCTCGTTTCACAGCCGGCGTCTAACCAACTGCGCCACGGAGGCTGTCAAACACATGCAACAACACTATGTGTCAACTGTCGGTTGTGTGCGTAACTGCGTACACGCATGTTAAGCGGATGCCGTCATATTCGAGCAAACCGCGTTACAAGTGGCACGCGAACGTACTGAACACATCCCTTTCAAAAAAAATTCATTAACATATTTTTGAACATACCTACTTGGAAGCCCGAAGGACCAAAACGGATATATTTTAGTAAAACACCTTTTTTAATAGAAATAAAAAAATAGACATGAAAAAGAGTAAGACAATTTAGCATTTATAATATTAAAATTAATACAGTTATCAACTTCAAAAAACGACTTGCAGCAGCAGAGTATTGAATATATTTAACGATATAACGAATGACTAAACTGGTCCTTAGCACCAGTCGATACAACGCTAAAATATAAACAATACAATGTAACAGTGTCTCACCATAGCCTCGTTAAGCATGCTGAGGTACATGTACTGCAGGCCCAGGTGGTAGAAGGCGAGATGGTCATTATCATCCAGCTGCACCGCGCGCAAGAAGTACTTCAGCGCGGAGTCGTTCGCCGCGTCCTTGTCGATACGAGAGTTCGATTTCTGAAACGAAGGCGTATGTGTGTTTTGCGTTCTAAGTCGGTACTGGTCATTTAAACACAATTCGACACATCTCATTATGAGACAGATTGACGTAACTCATGTCGACACAGCTAGACACAGCTCATGAAGAAACAGCTCGACACTGCTCATGTCGACTCAGTTTTACACGACTCATTCGGACGCAATTCACCACAGTTTCTAACACATCTTTCTTCATGTACTCCACTACACTTATCAAAGTATTTTAGCCAATGGGGTATTTTACTATAAGAAAGAAAAAATCTAAAAACTATAAATGTATATAGTAGAGCATTAAGCAATAAGTATATGTTAATTTCAGTTTTTATTTCCAAGGAATACATTTTATAATTCGTTTTGAAAATTTCAATTTTTTTATCTGTCCTAAAAAGATGTGAAACGGCTGCCGCCATGATGGATAACGATTCTACGTCATTCCGCGAGTAGAATACCCCCTCCGGTGTCCAAGAGCTCATATTAACACAGGTTGTTTACTGGTTGAGTGACGTATCATTTTAAAGGAATATGGCGCCTAGCGTTTTCACATATTTGCGCGCATACATTTAAATTTTAAATGGATTTTTATTGGACTTGCCGAGCGAATAAAAATTTGATATTTTTTTAAATAGTTTGTCTTAATCTTAGGAACAACTTAAAAGACTTTTTGAAAATGGGTAGAATACCCCATTATAATCTCTAATCAGTATCTTACCTGCGCCTTCATCTGGTACCCGATGCCGGTGTAGAGGCAGCAGCGCGCCAGCATGGGTCCATTGCTTTCTTCTTCGATGGCCAGCGCCTCCTCCGCCAGCTCGATGCCCTCCTCTATCTGCGCACACCCCACCCAGGCTGAGCTTTTATTATTGAACAGAGTCCGAGCCAAGTGTATTTCTATATGCTACTTATAGTCCGGTCAATTTAGACATTCGAAGTTACATAAAGTCCCAACAAGCTGAATTTCTGTGAAATTGTTCAAAACATAATTATAAACAATGTCTAGAAGTTCCCCATCATTCCCCTGTAAGGAAAAATTTTTATTCAAGGTCAAAGGTAAAAAAAATTAGTTTTTCGCGATTTTCAGCAAAACGGTAAGTTTTATCATAAAAGTACCTCAGACAAAAATTGTAGATCATAAAATTATCTATAAAAAATGTATCAATACTTTTTTTCTTACGAGCCACCGTTTCTGAGATATAACGATTCAAAAAGTTATAAAAGTTGTTATCGTCATAATATGCACACGTTTCCACGCCACCTATGAGGTAGTACTTAGCGCGTTTTTTTTAACGTGGTTTCCCCAGTAGGCCTACTCCACGGGTCAGTTGTGATCCTGTTTAATGTAAAACTATTGCAAAATAACGGAAATATTCAAAGATTGGGAAAGATAAAAGCAATGTAAATTTAAAAAAAGTGTTGGAAGTTTATTCGTCTTATTCGTAAGTTTCAAATTCTTGTTCTTCTTCTTGATCTTCTTCTTGTTCTTCTTCTCCTAATTCTTCTTCATCTTCATTTTGGATGCAAGTAAATTGCGTCAATAGCGATGTATCGCATGATACTTCGTCGGAGTCAAACGAATCCTCCATTGTTTGTGATTCAATATTAGAGCACGACCGGCCTTGACAATTTGTGCATGCCAAAGAACAAGACAGTCCGACTTTTTTGCAACCACATTTAGCACATCCCTTTTTGCAGTTGCAAAAAAATAGTGTTCAGCAGTTTTTCCGGCGCAGGTGGAAGTAAAGTTTGAACTGGCTCTAATATATTGTTGACCAACTTCCAACCCCAGTCTGTAGGGTCTAGCTGATAACCAAGCCACACTTAAACTTGGTAATGTACTCGAAAAAGATGTTGGTGAGCAGCAACTGAGGTTGGAGGAAGACAAGCTAATTGAACTTGTTTTTTATAGTATTTTTAACGAAACATGCATATATCGATGCTTATCTAAACAGGTAGTTTTTTTAGGAGCTCCGTACATAGAAAGAAGAAAGCGGATGCCGTTGGTAATAACTTCTTGTTGAGTTGAATTACTCTTTTTAAAAACTTCAGCACATTGAATTAAATCTTGTTCTTCAAACATTTTGAAAACTGCTGTTTTACCCCTCCTGTAAAATGCAGATGTCGTATCACAGCCAGTTATTGAGTGTAAAAATAGTACATGATCTTGACACTTTACAAAAGTAAGTAAACTTTTTGATGAATATATATCTGATTAATGCTGAGCTTTTCCTAGTTTTAAGAAAAAAATAGTTTTTTCATATACCGGGTATATCAAGACCGTGACCGAAAACGAAGCCGGGTGGTAGTTTTAGTGTTTATAGACACAATGCAACCAAAAACTTCTCAAAATAAGCGATAGATTATCTTTTACAATGTTTTAAAAATCATAGTTTTTAGGTGGTAAATCCTTAGTTTTTTCGAAAATAGTAATTTTAAACCCTTACGTATCATTGCGTCTTTAAAAATAAAAAGATGTACATCATTATTTTGGAAAAAATATGTATTTATCATCCAAATAAGACGATAAGTAAAAAAATTCAAAAAAAAATTACGATTTATTTTGCGTAATTTTTAGTTGCATTGTGTCTGAAGTAACTAATACTACCACCTGGCTTCGTTTTCGGTCGCAGTCTTGATATACCCTGTATATATGTTATACCGCGTGATATTGACATCTGTTACTTAATTTCGTCCACATGTTCGTGACCACCCCAAGAAACATTGTACCAAGTTACATCAAAATCCACCTGGTAGTTTTGACAAAAATCACGATTTTGTATTTCGCAATTTTTGATCACTCTGTACATGCACGAGTAGTTTTGCCGCTCAGCTGACAAAGGACTTTGACCTCGCAAACATAAAACTTGGCGAAATACAGATCACTCAATATGTTCTACACTACAATAATTATTATCAATGTAGTCTAGAACATAATGAATGATCGTTATTTTATAAGTAAGTACTAATGATTAACTGGGGTTTAATAGTTCACCTTTTAGTAAGGATTTAATCAAATACATTCACTAATTACTAGGCACTCTCAAATCCCAGTATACACATTAATGATTAACAGGTTTCTTGAATATCGGACAAACATACAAGGCACAATACAAAAACTTTAATTGAAATCGTAATTATCGACCAACAAAAAAAAACTATTCTTCGGCACGTGACAATCGGTCCAAATAAAAATACGTGAATAAAACTATGCAACAAGAATAAAATTTATTTCAGCTTTATTTTTAAACAATATGCATTCAATTTCAAGTAATGTTTAAATCCAACACGCAATATTTCAATTTAACATTTTCAAAACAATTTTACGTAAACGTATCATAACGCGCCATGTCCCTTCTGTACTTTGCATTTACTATAATCACTTGTTGTCACATTGTACATCTTTTTATATCATAATATGCTGTCCCTTTTTCGCCCTTGGAGGAAGTATAATTATAAGAAAGTGACAGCATACGAAACATTTTTGAAGTAGTGTTGTGAAATTATCCGAGGACACTTAATCGATATTTTTTATCTCTCATATTATTTAATTTGAGTTGACTGGAAACTTAATACTATGTCAGAAATATCATGGTATTTCGTTTTTATTTCTTACGGTTGGTTTTAATAATTTAGAACATCTTCAATAATTAAAACCCAACCGGTCATCGAGGGTTTTTAGCATAATGATATGCTGGCGTAGGTGTTGCTAGGGTCCCAGCTCGACCACAATATACGCGTTTGTACAGGGCTAGAAGGCCAGAGACACTGATTTACCTTTCTCGGCTTCCCCGGGGTATCGAAAGGGGAGCAAAAAGCTTTTCCTCTTAACAAAAAAAAAACTTTACAAAGTTATCTGACTACATTTCCTGAAAATGACAATAACTTGACAATATTTAATGTTTCCAAAGTAAACCACTTTAATAAATCGTAATTTTATACAAAATACACGTATGCATTCGCTGCTGTAGATTGTTTTATTTTATTAATGAACTACTTACGGGTAAAATTGCTTAGAAAAGTAAAGTTGACATATTTGAAGAAACTACAAATAATCGATATCGATTTCAAGATATTGTAGTCACGGCTCTTATTTTAAACTACCAATCACATAAAGTATTTTTCTACGCCAATCAGAGTATCTCATTTTAAATACTATTGTCCAATCCAGTTACGTAATTACTGCATCAACCAATCCATCCAATCAATCCTTAGGGATCTTAAACTTCATAGCAAATCCTAATGTATGGCGGCGCGGCCGGCGCGGCGGCACGCTCAGTGTTCGGTTTACTGCGTTCAATTAGTAATGTAAACAAAAACACGCGCGCGCGCAGAAATCGCCATTTTGATAGTATTATAAATTATGTTGTTATTTGTATTTTGTGTTCAAGTGAGTGAATAAGTGTTTAAGAGATAGAGACACATATTGCAATTAAGTACTTTTTATTAGTTGTTAGTTTAAGTGTTCTTTTTATTATTTAAGTGTTCGTATTAGTGTTTATAAGTACTTTTTAGTTTTTGTAGATTTAAGTTGTTCAGTATTATTGTATTTTCTATTCTTAATACAATGACGAATACTTATAGTACTGTGGAATACACAGATATGGTGTTGTTGTATGGTGAGTCTAATCAAAACGCCGGCATGGCCCTCAGAACATATCGTGAGAGATTTGGTGCATAAAACATAACAATTTGAATAAGTTAATTTAATGTATTTATGTGTTGTGTGATTACTATGAAAAATATCTAACATGGGAAGATAATTCCCGCGATCGCAGCGCCGCCCGTCAGGCTGTTTTCATAAACGCGGGAATATTGCGATGTTGCCGCTCCGCTCCGTGCGGACGCTGTATATCAGGTAAGTCTAAATATGGGATGTTTAACTTTAATTTCATTATTTTGACTTATAATTTGTTTGAAAAATCAACTTTTTTGTTTTTCCTTCTACGACAATTCCTATGCGTGCAAATAATATCCCTTACTACGCGATGCACATGGTTTAATTTAATGTAGGGGGTGTCAATATCACGCTGTATATTAAATGTTTAAATATTTTTCTATCGGTCATTGTAACTTATACTTACAATATAAAATATACATAAGTTTTAACTATAAGAATATCAAGTAAAATGAAACCATAAAATATAACAACTCTAGATGTATATACGTGGCGTACTCATGCATATTATGACGATAACAACTTTTATAACTTTTTGAATCGTTATATCTCAGAAACGGTGGCTCGTAAGAAAAAAAGTATTGATACATTTTTGTAGATAATTTTATGATCTACAATTTTTGTCTGAGGTACTTTTATGATAAAACTTACCGTTTTGCTGAAAATCGCGAAAAATTCATTTTTTTTAACTTTGACCTTGAATAACAAATTTTCCTTACAGGGGAATGATGGGGAACTTCTAGACATTGTTTATAATTATATTTTGAACAATTTCACAGAAATTCAGCTTGTTGGGACTTTATGTAACTTCACTCTCATTTTTTGGTCTAAATTGACCGGACTATTATGCGTATATTTATTAGATTGTACTAACACAACTAAACTAAACAGTGTGGCCTTATTAAGTTTCAACTTGTAACTATTGACACTCACCCATCCGGCTCGGTAGCAGTTGTTGGCGGCCACGAGTCGCAGCGGCGCGTCGTTAGGACATAGAACCTTCGCGCGACGCACCACCGCGTGCGCACGCGCACAACCTGATATCACGTGTAAATTACAATCATGTTATTTACTTCCCTTCCAATATGCCATTGAGTGAAAGCTATTGTTGAAACAAGCAGCGTCATAAAGACATAAACATAGTGTATAATAGGATGTGTGTACCGAGCGCGCGGTGCGGCGCGTGCGGCGGCGCGGGCGCGTGCGCGGGCGCGGCGGCGGCGGTGGCGAGCGCGCGCTGCCGCCACACGTGCGCGCACCCGAACGAGAACTTCATCGCGCGCTCCAGCGACTGCGCAACAGAACCACCACGCATTGCGCTATACTTGTATACGTTATTCTTTGTCATACAATGTTTAAAGATCTTGATAGCAGTTTTAAGGTTGTACTGAACGATTGATCTTGATTTACTAATTGCAAAAACAATGTATTTTCCAAATAATTAATATATACGCAGCGATCGTGTAAAAGGTGACTTAAGGGCAGGTTATACCGATTTTTACTTTTTTTAATCGTCTACAGCTCCGTGGATACCTTTATTAGACGCAAAAACCAAGCATTTTAGCAAAATTGGGAGTACAACCGAGGGAATTGTAAAGCTGAAAACGTAAATTATTATAATTAATTCGATTAAAAATCATCTCAAAGATGGGTCTAAATCGCTTTTTCAAACACGTTTGTTACTGAGAGATTCCATCAAAATCATGTAAAAATTATATCAAAAGATAGGCTTTTTAATTTATTAGGGATCTGTAAGAAAACATTTTATAATATTGTTGTAATTTTTTTATGAAGAAATAAAAACTAAATTTTTAGCGATGCACGCGTTCGAACCAGCTCGTCAGTCGACGCCGAGGCGTCATCGAGGTCGGACCCACGCCGATTTTTTCACGAAATGTCACTGCAAAATACACTAAAACAATAGCGTAAATGCGCCACAGTAAAAATAAATACATTTGATATACTGTACGGAACAAAATTGACATATGAATATGAATGACATATTAAATGAAACTGAAGTTATTGATGGATTCAGTATTACAATGTCATTGTATGGAAAATATTTTAGGTAATCTCTACACCTTAGAGTATTTAATATATAGAGAGAACATTATCATACATTTTCGTCTTCAAATACGTAGATATATTTTTTGTTCGTCATGTTGGTAGCACTGCTATATTAGGTGAAAGTTAAGCTATTTCACAACATATTGATACACATAAAACCCGTTGATAACTAAAAGTATATTTAGTTATCTTTATAAAACGAGCTTGAATGGAATTAAATAGCCCGAAACGATATTTTTTTATATTTTCAAATAATTCGTGTATGTCGAATGACGGTTATCTTGAAGTACCCTCGGTCCCTCGGTATATTATACTAACGACCCAGCACAACTTCGCCAGGTGCACAATTTTTTAGACTCCACTCCACACCAAAAACTTCTCATTCCCTTTCAAACTTCTCTATTCCTAAACTTGTGGGGAGTGCCTGCTGACGAAGCTTACACTCCACGTGTTGCTTAAATATTTCATATACACTTACATATTAATGAAATAAAATAATTAAGATTTAATTAACCAGGAAAATATTTACAACCACTAATAGAAAAAGCTATCAACAAGGAAAAAAATGTACAAGGAAATCAAAGTTGGATTCACAATTACAAAATATACAAAAAAACGTACCAAAACGGTTGCATTCTTCACAAACTCAACCTAAGTAGCTACGGTCTCTTTTCCCATCCTGTTTCGTCCCGTCTCATCTGGCTCTTTTGCTTTCTGTTACATCCTGTCTCATTATTTCCAATCGAATGCAATCCGGATCCGACCGGTCTCATCTCATTTGTCCCACTGTATTCCATTTCATCCCTTAACGATAATTGTAAATCATTGGTAGCTGATAAACTATTTTCAAAGTGCTTCTCTTCTCAGCAAAATATACATCCATTCTAAATACCATACCAATCTGACTTGTGTAATGGTGTCAATGATCCTATGTAAGAACTATTCTAGTAGAATGTAATACATATAATGAAATGAAATTCGTTTGACAAGTCAATACACATAGTACTTACTCTCTATTTACAAGATATTTATGACAACATTACTTATATTAAATTTACTATTTTTCGGTATTCATTAAGAATTACACACAGGCGAAGCTAGTAAAAGTGTGTTAATAATGGCGACGAACAATTATGAAAAAAGAATATTATGGGGGTGAAATAAGGGACGAAATATTGTATTCAAAATCATAATCGCTTCAATGTATTAATGTCAAAAACTCATAATTACTAAAATAATGACATGCTTAGTTTTCTTTGTTGGACCTAAAGAGGCGAAAAGGTATTGATTTTTTCGAACAAAGTTTCTTAGCGCCGCGCCGCGCTTGGGACAGGAATGAATTTGTAGAAATAATGTAAATGGGAAAACTTTATACTTATACATATTATTATAAACGTTTGAGATAAAATGTAATATTGATATAAATGTGGAAGCACAATCAAACAATCAGTCCAGGAGATGCTAGTTGGCGCCGCGCAGCGCCTACATTCCAGCTTTATTTATTTTTTTTTATTTTTTGTTTGTTTAAATTTATCCTTAAGATGTTATTCTCTTTTAATCACAATATAAGTATGTTTTTTTTTTCTATTGTAACACTCACATCACTATTTTCTTAATTTTTATTGTCTATGTCAATTGTCTATGTCAATGTCAATGAAGAATCACTTTTTTAAAATGTCACAATCGCAACGAACGTAGTGATTTAAATTCTCTTTGATCACAACCACTTTTTGTAATCACAAATTTGTAAAGGCTCAAGCTGCCATTAAAACAAGTTTCCACAAAATTTTCGGGTTTATTTTCCACAAAAATACGACTCGCAAGTGTCTGATCAGCAGACATGATTTGGCGACCGTGACAGGACACAGAAGATTCAAGAACAAGCATTTCAATATTTTCAAATCAACAATCGAGAGGACGCATCTCCGAGATTCGGCACCGTCAGGATCAGGCGATTAAGCATGCAGACTTAGTCACGTCCACGGCAGCAATCTTCCGCAGAGATAAGTGTTCCTATTCATCCATATCCATACATATCCTACTCATTTATCATTCATAAAACCGCATATTCCAAATAACATAACATTGCCTTTACTGCGCACATACAGGTCAGGAAGGTCATTCATAACAGACATTTTGCAAATAGTGAGTGTGCGCACGCACATGTGCGTACCCACATTTAGTTATTTCTTAATTTTTACTCGTCTTGCTAAAATTTCCAGACACGGGGAAGAAATACGGCCTCCAGTTTGATCAATACGCAGTAGTTAACCAGTTTTTACGCCGCAGTTGTCAACGAAAAGACGGGAGTGATATTACGCGCCAATTATTGTAAACAAGTGCCAGCTAAGTGGGCAATTTTTTATTTGTATTTTTTTCTATTTTCATTACTATGACTACCGAAACTGATAGGTGTAACAGTGCTAAATTCAAAGATTTAAGTTTGAAGCGAAGTTCAATTAAAGGTCAAATAACTAAATTTAAAAATTATTTATCCACTTTGCAATCTGAACAACTATCTAATATTCAAGTAGTGGAGTTGTCATTGAAATTAAGTAAATTTGAGAATTTGTCATCTAAGTTTGATGATCTTCAAACTGAAATTGAAATTGTAAACCATAACAATTTAGATACAGAAATTAATGAACGTGATGACATTGAGCATGACATTATCTCTTGTATGGCAATAGCTAAAAACTTAATAGAAGAGGCGAATAGTCAAACAGAATTACATCGTAACTCCTCACCATTCTCATGCCATCATGATTCAGATCAGATAGGTTTTAAATTACCACGTATTGAAATTTCAAAGTTTGACGGACAATATTTTCGCTGGCTTGAGTTTCGAGACACCTTTCAGGCATTAGTCCATAAAAATGAACGCATTTCTGACATTCACAAATTTCATTATTTGTTATCATATCTTGAAGGAGATGCAGCACGTATTATCTCAAATCTCGAAGTTTCATCATCTAATTATAAAGAGGCATGGTCATTACTTTGTGAACGATATGACAATAAAAGGCTGCTTATTAATTATCACATCTCTCAATTATTTAACATGAAGCCAATAATCAATGAATCCGAGCGTTCATTAAGATATTTAAGTGATCATGTAAACAAAAACCTGCGTGCCTTGGCTAGCTTGGGACAACCCACTGACAAATGGGATATATTAATTGTGTTCATGATGTCATCAAAACTAGACTATCAAACATTGACAAAATGGGAAGAAGTTCGTAATTCTTTTGATGATGTCCCAACCTTAGCTCAATTTCATAAGTTCTTGACTGATCGTGCAGATGTCTTAGAAGCATTAAATCGCAATAAATGTGATAATAATACAAATAAAATCACAAAGTTTATGTTTCGCTCTGGTCAAAATTTTAATCAACAACATACACACCCTAATAAAAAACAACATAACACTCATTTCAATCACAAACAAGATAGAACTCCTCAAGTTAAAAGTTTTATTGTCAATCAGCACTTACAAAATAAAATTAGTTGTATTATTTGTAATAATCCACACAGGATTTATTCATGTCCTACATTTAAAAACAAAACTGTTCAAGAAAGATGGGCTGATGTCAAGAGATATGATCTCTGTCCTAATTGTTTACGCCATGGCCATCAAGTAACTGATTGTTCATTAGGTCCTTGCACTTTTAAAGAATGTGCACAGCGTCACAATTCCCTTTTGCACCAATCACATGCTGTATCCACAAGCCCGGCTGAAGTGCTAGCGGCTTTCTCAAAGCAATATCAGTCCAGTCCCATATTTTTAACCACTGCTGTCATTGAGGTATCAAACCCATTGACTTCTCGCACTGAGAAGGTACGTGCTCTCCTAGACAGTGGCAGTCAATCTTCATTCATAACAAGAAACCTGAAAAATAAATTACAATTAGACACAATTCATATAAATAAGTTAAACATAATTGGAATAGGAAATAGTGTTTATGATAAGGTTACTGAACATTGCAACATAACACTACATTTAATTAATGAGCCATATCATATTAATTTGTCTTGTTTAGTGCTTGATGAACTGACAGGTGAACTACCCAAAGCTTCTGTAAACATTGAACATATTAATTTTCCTACTAACTTAATGTTGGCAGACCCCAATTTTAATGTTCCAGGTAGGATAGATGTCATTATTGGTGCAGACATATTTTGGGAAATTGTAGGTACAGAACAGTATTCATTAGGTCCCAAGAACCTAAAATTAATACAATCAAAGTTTGGTTGGCTTGTAGCTGGACCTATGCAAGCTAGTTCTACACACATTCATTGTAATCATTCATCAATTTCAAATAAGTCACATCAGTCAGATTCAATGACAGATATTAGTCAGAAGTTGTCAAAATTTTGGGAACTGGAAGAGCTTCCTCAAAAAAATACTTTAACTCCAAGTGAAAGGCTATGTGAAGAACATTTTATTGCAAACACTACACGATTGAATTCAGGAAGGTTTTGCGTTAAGTTACCATTACAAATATCTTCTCACTGGTGACATCGAAAAGATGTATCGTCAAGTGAGTTGTCACAGTGACGATCAAAATCTGCAACTAATCTTGTGGAGAGAAGAGGAGTCGCACCCAATTAAAACGTACAAATTAAACACCGTCACTTACGGAACAGCAAGTGCGAGTTATTTAAGTACCCGGTGCCTATGGCAGGTTGGAGAGGAGTGTAGGGACGAACTTATTAGATCCGTTATCCAACATGACTTCTATGTTGATGATCTCATAACCGGCTCAAATGACGAGAATGAATTACTCCACATAAAAAATTCTCTCTCAAATGTATTAAAGTCTGCTTGTTTTCCATTACGGAAATTTAGAAGTAACCTATCAAACATTTTACATTATGATATAATTGATCAAAGAGACAAATTAATTTTGAGTGAATCATCGACCATGCTTGGTTTAGGTTGGCATCCTTCAGGTGATCAACTATACTTCCCAATCAATCCTATGACAATTAAAGGAGTGTTAACAAAGCGGCTTATAATGTCAAATTCATTAAAATTATTTGATCCATTAGGATTATTAAGTCCATGCGTAATCTTGCCTAAAATCATGCTACAACGATTATGGATTCTTAAACTTGATTGGGATGAACCTGTCCCCCAAGACATACAAGATTCTTGGGACGAGTTTTCAAATAATTTACATCACCTTGCTGATTTACGCATTCCAAGAAACGTAGTTTGTGATGATGAGGAGATTATTGAAGTGCACTCATTCAGTGATGCGTCTCTATGCGCATACGGTGCGTGTATTTATATTAAATCTGTAAATCACAATAAAGATGTCAGTATTCAGTTATTATGTTCAAAATCGAAGGTTTCACCTTTAAAACCCATGACGACGCCCCGTCTCGAGCTTTGCGCTGCCTTGCTTGCTGCTAGATTAACTAAGAGTGTATGCGACTCTATAAAATACAAACCTTCCCGCGTAGTCTATTGGTGTGATAGCAGCGTGGTCTTAGCATGGATCCATAACGTACCTAGAAATTTAAAAACATTTGTTGCTAATCGCGTTGCTGAAATCTTGGAATTGTCACAGCCGTCGTCTTGGAGGTACGTACCTTCCTCAGAAAACCCTGCTGACCTCGTTTCCCGCGGGGTCAATCCCATTCAGCTCCCAAAGTTAAGCCTTTGGTGGCATGGCCCAATATTTTTATCAAAAGACGAGTCACACTGGCCTAGTTTACATCCAAATATTATAAAAATAGAAAACTTACCTGAAATTAAATCCAATTCATGCGCCATTGTTGAACCATTAATTAATTTTGCAAATTACACCTCATTTACCAAGCTACAACGCTTAATTGCATTTGTTAGAAGATTCATTTTCAACTCAAAAAACCGTCAATCCAAAAACACTGGTTTTTTAACAACCACTGAATTAAATAATTCATTTAAAAGTCTTTGTTTTATGGCTCAACAAGAGTCATTTTCAATTGAGTATAAAATTTTGAAGCAAAATAAGCCGTTACCCGGCAAATCCAGTATTTTATCTTTGTCACCATTTATAGATAAAGAAAATTTAATAAGAGTAGGAGGCAGAATACAAGCTTCTGAGTTTCCTTATGAGAAAAAACATCAAATACTTCTTCATGCATCACACCCTCTAACTAAATTATTTTTTCAACGCGAACACATTCGACAGTTGCATGCCGGTCCACAACTCTTGTTGGCCACAGTTCGTGAGACGATTTGGCCTATAAACGGTAGGCACCTTGCTCGTCGCACAGCACATAATTGTCTGACATGCAGACGCTTTCAGGGTAAGACCTTGCAACCCAAAATGGGGAATCTTCCCTCTCACCGCATTACCGTGAATTTTCCTTTCATATCAGTGGGCTTAGATTTTGCTGGTCCATTTTTTATTATTAACCGGAAGGGTCGAGGAGCAAAATTGATGAAGTGCTATCTTTGTCTTTTTATTTGTATGCGATACAAATGTGTACACCTAGAAGCAGTAGGCGGTCTGTCCAAAGATGATTTTATAATGACTCTAAAACGGTTCATTTCTCGTCGTGGCAAGCCAGCTGAAATATTTTCCGACAACGGTCGTAATTTTATCGCAGCCGCAAAGGAATTAGGGACATTTTTAAAAACAAATAACGAATCGCTTTCTGACTTTGCTGCACAAGAAGGTATAAAATTTAATTTCATTCCTGCGTACTCCCCTCATTTCGGTGGCATCTGGGAGTCAGGCATCAAATCAGCTAAACACCACATTAAACGAGTTATAGGGAATGTTCACATGACATTTGAGGAATTACAGACTTTATTTGCACAAGTAGAGGCTATTTTAAACAGTCGACCTTTGTGTCCCTTATCTTCCAACCCTAATGATTTCCTATCCCTATCCCCAGGACACTTTCTCATTGGGAGGACGCTCACTACATTCCCATCTCCAGTTTTTGAAGATGTGGAGCTTAACAGACTGAAGCGGTATCAAAGATTGGAGCAGATACGTCAACATTTTTGGCGTCGTTGGCAAGGCGAATACATTCATGAACTACAGAAACGTCAAAAATGGAAAAGGGATGCTCCACAGCTCAAAGTGGATGATTTAGTCTTAATAAAGGATGAGAATTTGCCACCCTTGTGTTGGCGCCTCGGAAGAGTGATCAAATTGTTTCCGGGACCAGACGGAGTAGTACGAGTGGCAGATGTCAAAACAGCAGCAGGCTGCCTTCGACGATCAGTAGTACGCTTGTGCCCTCTTCCTAGTCCAGAAGAAGAAACTTGAAAGAAGTTGAAGAGTTGAAAGAAGAGCCTTTCAACGGGGGGAGTATGGCGCCGCGCAGCGCCTACATTCCAGCTTTATTTATTTTTTTTTATTTTTTGTTTGTTTAAATTTATCCTTAAGATGTTATTCTCTTTTAATCACAATATAAGTATGTTTTTTTTTTCTATTGTAACACTCACATCACTATTTTCTTAATTTTTATTGTCTATGTCAATTGTCTATGTCAATGTCAATGAAGAATCACTTTTTTAAAATGTCACAATCGCAACGAACGTAGTGATTTAAATTCTCTTTGATCACAACCACTTTTTGTAATCACAAATTTGTAAAGGCTCAAGCTGCCATTAAAACAAGTTTCCACAAAATTTTCGGGTTTATTTTCCACAAAAATACGACTCGCAAGTGTCTGATCAGCAGACACTAGTTTATTTCTGACTTGACAGAAGAAAGGTGCAAAAGCGCACGCATCAGTTTTCCGCCTTTTTTGCAAGGCATAGACAATGTGTAATACATACCAAATATTCAATCCTTTTTTTTAGTTTCCCTATCTTAGTGTCGATATTCTAAATTCATAGTCAAAATTACTAGGGTAGCTGATATATGTCTTTTGATGGGATAGCAGGAAATATAAAGGCATGGGATGAGAAAGGATGGAACGGGACCGATCGGGAAGTGACGGAACATACGGGATTGAACAGGTCAGGTCGCGGTGGGAAGAAATACAATATATTAAATAAATTCAATAGATAATAATAACTAAGTACTATGTTACGGAAAGTGCAATGTGAGAACTCCAATTAGATCGACCGATGACTTGGGGAAATTGTGGAACCCCATTGGTTATAAATTGCAGAAAATAACAAATAGCCTAGGCTATATGCTGTGGAAAAAATTGTGAGGCTATGTCCAGTAGCGGACAGCAGTCGCGGATGCGCCAAGTATAGTAGAAAGAACGGTGTATATTAATTATTTTAGTCTATAATAAACAACCGTTACATTAAAAACTCAAAGAAAATACTAATAAAAATTGATTAAAACATATAACATTAATAATGTAATAATAAAGCATTTTATAAATAATATAATAAATAAATAAATAATTAAAAATACTATTATAAGCCACGTAAAATAAAATATTATATAGGCAAGGCCATTACGAACTATAGAGCGACCATAATAAATTATTGAAATGGCATGGTGAGTTAGCATGCTGTACTAATTTGAACTGTGGCATCGGCTGATGTCAGTGTGCCCTGTGCGCCGAGCTCCGGGTGCGCGGAGTGAGATGACGTTTAATACCTAAACACCTCGGTAAAAGAGGGCCTTAATACCTTTGCGTTTTGACGCACTAAAATTACGTTTCATTATCACACTTTAGACGATTATAGTCTTTTGCAGATTTTTTACGGCTATTACTATCTTAAGAAATATATTGTTTAATCATTTGATTGGCAATGTTTTGTGTGGGTGTGTACCTCGAGCACGAGCGAGAGCTGCGCCCACCTGGCGGCGAGCAGCGCCAGCAGATCGAGCACGGCGCAGGCGGTGCGCAGCGCGTGCGCCCGCGCCGCCTCGAACTCCGCGCTCTGCGACAGCACGGCGTCGCGCGCCGCCATGGCCTCGCCCACCAGCACCAGCAGCACCGCCTCCTCGTGCTCGTTGCGCGGCACGAACTGCACGCACAACTTATATATGTCTATACGTTCCATATTCTTTGATAATGTACGACAAATTCACTGCTTTACACGTAATGGTTAATACCACGCCATACAAATATAGTACCCACGGGGGGAAGTGGTTATCCCTTGCTATTGACACAAACATACCAGCCCACATTGGACCAGCAACAAATCTCTTCTTTTAATCTTAAAAGAGACCCATGCCCAACTATAAAACAAAGAACATCAAAATTATGAATCAATATGTAGCCGACCTGGTTAATAGCAGCATATTTCTTAGGTTTCCAGGGTCCCTCGGAGACGTGGTCTTCTCTACGCCTCGTGAGCGTGCCCTGCGCAGGTACTACCGCTATCTTCTCCGGTGGCTTGTACACCTGGAATTGACCACGTGCATTATGATATGCTTATCGATATTGATGAGCTAATAGAAAAGGGATAAAGGCACTTATTAATTATTTACTCAAACATAAAACAGATTATGTAAACATCATTCATATTACTCTGTTTTACACGTAAAAATACAAAAGGTTTATCAAAAGTACTTTAGCAAGCATTTTTTATCGATACTATATCGATAGTTTTGTTGGACTACTAATAGAGTAGGCACATTTTTTTTTTGGCCTGTAATAAATGTATTCTGACAGGACTATTTGATACGATCATCCTGCTGGTTGAATAGAGTGTAAGAGCAGTGTACCTGTCCCGTGACTCCTCGCAGTAGAACCTCTGCGAGTTGCCTGGTGAGCGTGAGGCGCAGCGCCTGCGTCGACACTGACTCCACCGCCGTCAGCATCTCGCGATACCTGCCGACAATATCTTCTTTCACACATCTATTTAAGGACAATAGCCAGAGGTGTTCATTGTATTTTCTAAATATTGAATATTTAAATGGCTGGCAACTATGGTTAAATTATTTGGATTTTTTCTTATGAGATTTGTAGTTAACATTTCTTTGCCATATCTTAACTAGCTTATCGAATACTGGATGGATTTTTATGCGCCGGCTCTTAATTAATTGCGTCGGAGAGCCTGTCAAAGGTTGACAAAGGCTGAAAATGGGTGTAAAAGGCACTGCATGTGAGCGAGGATGCGTGCGTCCCAGTATGTCTGCATGCATAGGCGCTTGTGCGTGCGTACGTGCGTGTGCGTGTGCGTGCGTGTGCGCGCGTGCGTGCGTACCTGTCGATGGCGCTGTGCAGGCGGCCGGCGCGCATGTGCAGGATGGGCACGCGCTGCAGCGCCGTCTCCAGCGTGGGTCCGGCGCGCACGGCGCTGGAGTTGGTGCGCTGCAGGTACAGCAGCGTCAGGTCCGACGCCAGCTCGAAGCTGCGGATCTGCATACACACAAACAAACATGATAGCGCTCCGTCTCCAAGAAAAAAGACGAAAAAGTAGGAAAAAGAGCCATACTGTAGTTATCTTGCAAAAATTCTACCATGGTTTTTCTGTAATTATATTTTCTGTAGTAACATTTTAATACATACCATTTCAGTCTCTCGTTCGGCCTGCTTATACCGACTAGTGGAGCTCGGCACCGCATTCTGTTCTAGACAGAGGCCCTTTATCGCATACGACTCGGCTACTATGCGGAGACTTCGCCTGCAACCAACGAGAATAAGATAAAAAACCTGTTCTTCGCCTGCCAATTTGTTTTGTCTTGGAATGTTGAACCGTGGAAGCAGAACGTGATGCAACGTTTTTTAGTTGGAATATGAAGTACTCCAGCTTTTGTGGAGCATTATGTTAAGAAGCTGGCTTTGAAAAAGATGGCATGGGTTCGATTCGCGCACCGAGATAAATATTAGTACAGAGGCTAATATTAAATAGTACATTCAGTATATTCACATATGGCCTTATTCATAGACGGATTTAAAACCTATTTTAGTTATCGAATGTTTTGTTCATTTCGAACGAATTTATAATTCAGTTTGAGCGAATAAGACAAAACATTCGATAACTAAAATAGGTTTTAATTCTATCTATGAATAAGGCCGATATTATTTTATGTTGTAATTTAACATTTCACACGCGACCTTTACTACTCATGCGGCATCATCATCTACCTCTAAAGACCAACTTATCTAAGATTACATTTTAATTTGGACCCTGCAGTTAAATAACATTAACTTGCCATATAATGTATTTTTCCTGTATGTTTTAATCCTACTGTTAAAACATCATTTGAAACAATATTAATAAAAAATTTACTCAAACTTCAAAGCCATAATGTATGAGTAAAATATACGCGCCAATTACCACTCATTATTGGAATGCGAATAGGAAAACGCAGAACAATGATACTGTTCATTTGATATGACATCACGTCGAACTGTGACTCATGACTATATAAAGCATGTTATCTCCCTGTAGAATGTGGATATGCTTAAATTTTGTATAGCTTAATTAGTTGTACATGAAAAAAAAACAATTATTTGACTTAATAATTAATTAATCAATGGTTATATCAGGAGTACTAGGAAAAAACCGGCTCGTGGTGCAGTTGGTTAATACATCAGGTGTGAAACGAGAAGACGCGGGTTAGACAACCAACGGTGACAAATGTTTTGGTGACTCAAAATATTTGATGCAACCCCAAATACAATCTTGTATTTTTTAATACACACGAGTGACGACAGAAGCCTTGGCATCTTACTGTTTACACGTTATAATTTAAACAGTTGTTTTATACAAGCTTGGATACTATCACAGAATACTAAACTAACAGAAGGCAAGCTTGTGTATGTACTTCACTTTTATTGCTAAACTCACACTACGCTCGGCGGTCGCGCAAGGGTTGTTAACTCTGGCTTATGCGAAAACAAGTATTGTAGTAATAGCACTCGTATCGTTTGATTGATTGTTGAGAGTAAGACATGAATAATAAATAAAATATATAAAAAGCAATAATAAAATAAATTTTAATTTTATTTATATAGTCGTTGAGAATGTGTATGTCATTAATCGAAGATTTTTTTATTGTTTTTGTATCATATTATGTGCTTTTTTAAAGAAATTTATATTTAATTATTATAATCTGGAATTTTAAATACAAGTGTAATAACTTTTATTCATTTATTTCACGAAACATACACGATACAATTAAAACACTACATTCCTTACGATCGACCAACCACTCGCGCGGCTCGACGCAACGTGGCCTTCACGCGGTAGCGTGAAACTCGCGTTCGCACTGGTATGAGCCGGCTGAGATTTCGTGTCGGTGAACGCTGTCTATGTGTGCGTTGATTTAGCGCGCTTTGTATGGAGCTTGACTTCTGGTAGTATTCTGTGATACTATGCAATAATTACAGGCGACGAGTACCTACACAGCACAGCCTGACGCGCGTCGACAAACACCGATTTACAAACATCACCGGTTTCACAAACGGACGAATCGAGCGGAACTGTTTACAAACCGTAATGAGTTTACACTAAACTGAAAATGCTCATTAATTTGTTTGGATATTTATAATTAGACTGGAATATTTTTTCTTAACATTCACATTTTATTTATCCACATCTATTATTCTGTCTGTATCCTTTCTACGTCAATGTATAATTGCTCACTACTAAGCACAGAAATCTTCTACAATTGAGAGTTCAATTGAGGAGGCTTCCCCCGTAGTCCATACTGGCTCATTCCGAGTTGGATGACTTCCCATATACTAGAATTTTTGTGCAGATCCCTATTGTATGTCAACAGATATGTACACAAAAAAAAAAACAATTAGTATTGCTGAGAGATTTTTCCTGATTTCATGTTATGAGCTGAGTAATAATCTTAAACTATTACTCACACTGGCAATTCTTTCTCCGTTAGCGTATCCAGCTCAGCAAGTTTATAATGCTTGAGAGCCTCGTCATACGAGCCACATGCGTAGTTGAGCTTGCCCAGCAGCAGATGGGCGTCCAACGCGACGCCTGCCTTCTTGCCCGCCTCGTCCGTGGCAAGCGTGAGGTAGCCACGGGCGTCCGACAGCTCCCTTTGCGCGCGCTCTATATTCTCTTTGGTGGGCGGCCATTCGTCCAGGTGAGCCTCTAGCTTGCCCTCCCCGATTAAGAAATGGGCGAGGCTTTCTGTAATGTGGAAATTAAATAATGAATACCGTTAAATTATACAGAAATATTTTTCTGGAGTAAGACTTAATAAACAATTACAATAAGAGACTCAATAGCACAGATTGGACTGTTACAGATATGTAACATTTATTTGTCTCGGTAATCAAAGCATTATAACTTACATTTAAATAAAGCTATAGTACAAAGTATACTCAATTGCAAAAAGAAAAGGATCATATGTGTTATTAACTAATAATATTTTTACAAATATGTATTGTATCCTTTGTATAGCAAAGATGGAGTATACAATGTATCATTTCGCCGTATATGCCATACTCGCAAAAGGCTACTAATACATAAACAATGAAGGTTAAACTAATAGAGGATATTGACAGCAATTTGATTAATGGGCAATCAACCATGGCTATATTTTCGGCACACTGTTTTATGAATCAAAGTCTATAAGTAATATTTTATTTATTCACAATAAAGATAATATTAGAATATTCTTTTCTGTTTATTAATATCATAGTCAATAAAACCAACCAACATAGTAGCCATTTTACACTTTCTTGACGTTACCATTACAACTGACTAAATTTAGTTCAATGGAAAAAAATATTGTACTATTATGAATTCTTTGTTTACACCTAATACATTATGATTAAGAATTATAGGAAACATATTATGATCACTTAAATATAGCACATGATTGTATGTGCTACTAAAACAGCTATAAAAATTGAGTGTTGTTGATAATTTAAAGAGTAACATCATAAAATCGTTTGAAGTGTGCAATGTTTGCAATTGAGCTAGACATGTGCAAACATCATCCGCTGACAATGTAAATACAAGCCAAATAATAATATTAAAAAATATCAGATAATTGTGTTATGTTATACTCTAGATAAAATATTGATAAGTAACTGTGTGTGATATTAAACTACTTTTATCTATTTATTACATTCCAAAGACTAAATTGAAATGGATATGACATTTCAGAACAATAAGAACAATTTGTTTCTGAAAATCAATTATTGAGATCATAATACTACTTAGTTTTAGTTGTATGGCAATAATGAATTCCAATGTGAAAATTAAAAATACTATGTATGTCAAGTTAATCTATCTGCACCATGCTAATATTAAGGCATAATATAATCTTTCTTTCTTTGAAGTGCAATTCTTAGTACACCAATTTAAATACTGAGCTAATATTATTATCACAAATTGTGGTTTATAAATTGAACTAAAACCTAGTTAACAAGTCAGCCTTATCTGTTATCATGTGCGCATATTATCATCAATCATGTACTATTTCAATGTCCAAACTATAATATATTTATGGGTATAATATTAAAATTTTATTTCATTGTTGACAAAAAAGAAAATAAACATGTTAATGAATTAAAACTTGCTCTGTTTTCTCTATAATTATGTAGTGTATAAAATCTTTATGTATATTGTCTTTATAATGCTCTTATCAAAACATATGTGTCACACAGACAACTCACTTTCACACTTCTATTTCTAAATATAATTATCTCAATCTTTTGCATGTCACACATGTACTGTACTTATTTGGTAGTCATGAAATGAATGATTTGAGGTAGGCTTGTTGAAAAAATATCGATACATCGATATATCGATATTATTTTTTCAATATATCGATATTTTTGAGCGATATTTAATAGTTCGATATATCGATGTATCGATATAAAATTTTAAGTATCGAAAAGGTATAAAATTCGATATTTTTTTCAGACCAATAAACATTTATAAGTTTAAAGATTAAAAAATCCCAAAAAGAACATACTTTTTTATACTAACATCTTTTAACAAATAAATTTTATGTATTTTTTGTTTTTGGTCGACTTGATTTGCTGTTTTTTTAAGTTGGCAACTCTGTTAGTCAATTTCAATTTCAACTGCCCGTCCGTATTAATACCACGACTGACATAAATATAACCTCAAAACGCGCGTATTTCTGTACTTGAGTACCCACCTAGTTCTCAAACAATCAATCAATAATCAATTGATAGAAAGAAAATAATTTGAGCATTGCAGTAGATTTCTTTTTTTTATATCATTTTATTAAAAATTATGTCTATTAATTAGTATTTATCTAGAAATGTAAGATGATTGAATTAGATAAAACCAAATAAATTCATTTTTAGACCACGAATATTCTCTGTCAAATCATACCGATATATCGATATATCGATATTTTTTAATAAAAATATCGATATCGATATTGATATTTTCAAAAAACATCGATACGATATATATCGATACTTAATTGCATTTCCGACATCCCTAATTTGAGGTGTACATAGTTTATTTTCACTTCCCATTAAATCCATTAATGGTAAATCATATGGCCAGTTTTGCTTTGAGATAATAATGGGACTGGATTTATAATAATTGGAAAGATTTTTATTAAGATAGCATCCATATTCTGACATTTACACATAAACCTAATAAGGTGATATGTATTATTGTGATATTGTTTTTTTTTTTTTTTTTTTTTTTTATATTATAGGGGGCAAACGAGCATGCGGTTCACCTGATGGTAAGTGAACACCGCTGCCCATGGACATCTGCAACACCATAGGGCATTGAGATGCGTTGCCGGCCTTTGAGGTGGGAATACGCTCGTTTTTTGAAGGTCGCCAGGTCGTATCTGTCCGGGAATGATGCCGCTGGCAACTGGTTCCATAGATTTGTAGTACGTGGGAGAAAGTGTTTTATTGTGATTTGGTTTTAATTATAGCAACAGGTGATATTCTTTTATTTCTCTTCGTTTCATTTCTTTCTCTTCTGTTCATCATCTAAATTACTGTGCTTGATACTTTCCTTGTTGTGAATTAAAGAATGTAAGTATATTACGGATTTGTTTCAGTATAAGACTTCTGAGCAACATACTTGGTTGTTATACAAAATATTTGCATGATTCTAAAAAAGTACAATAAACAAAATAGAAAGCCACATTATACCACTAATACAAGCATAAACTTGACTCTAAACTATGAATTAATTTCAACTCAATATTAAATATTATATCCTTAATTTCCAATGAAATAAAATATTAATAATCTTCTTACCAAAATACTAGTATGATTCTGTATATTAGATAAATTTAACAAATATTTTACCAGCACAATGGCATCAGTACTTACACACACTTAATTTGCATAATTGAATTTATTTACAATGACAAATAAATTAACCTTCGGCATCAGTTAAAACTCCATCTAATCAGCACTTAGGACACTCACAATATTTTCGTCATAAATAAATAATCACTGTGAGGAAGAAAACAAGCAAAATTTGGCCTTACGCCCATGGTCAAAGAAAGAATGATAATTTTCCCACACGAATGTTAAGTAATGTATAATGCAAGAGTACCGTGCTGCGGTGACCTGGCCTTCAACTGTTGGGCTAGCTCGATGGCCTTCTTCCAATTTCCATCCTCCCGACTCTTCTCGATCTCAGTTTCGTAACCTCGCACGGCATTCTTACTTCTCGATGTCATTTTATCATAAGAACAATTACTTTCTTCTGTCACACCATCGATTACACTCAACACTTTACGTGTAATATCGAAAAATCACTTCGAAATTGCAGCAGCCAAATCCTAGAATGCCCAACTTGAAGGCCAACTTTGACAGATGACAATTTCTTGCAAGTCTGTGGATGACAACATTGATACTCAGCGGCTTATTCAAAACGCATGTCCTTATTGAGATCTATGTGAATTTTAAAAACGTAAACAATTTATATTTTAATTATTTATTGAAAGGTGTATTTTTATGTTTATGGTCGTGACGCAATTGGTAAGTAAAAATATTAATAATTATTTATTTGAATGCTTACGTACCTAACATCACATATTTTGCCAACTTCAGTCAGTTATCGTTTAGTAGAATATAATTTAGTACATAAGAAATCGACTAGATGGCGCTGTATTAAAAGTAAAAAGTTAATATTTGCTTTCATCTATATTAGACTATAAAATATGTATACGTTTTAGATGAGTAATTACTAATGTAGCATATTTAATTATTAATCGCTCCCTGTATCCTGTTTCTTAAGCAGAATTTTATTTATCATAAAAGCGCTATACTTAATAAATTTATTATAGTTATTTAGGAGTCGGCGAATTTAAATTCCTTTGTCGTTTTCTTTGAAAACAATCATTTACATCGTGACTCAATCCATAACAACATTCTTGGTATAACTGTCGTAAACATTTTGTTATTCTTTGATCCAAATATAAAAACATTATTACCATTTGACTGACGTTTATAACTTAATACCTACCTAGAATTTTCCGCAGATTCTAGGAGCCATCAAAAACTCTGGAAACAATAAAAGTTGCTCTAGGGATAGAATATTCATATTGACTCGGATAACGACCATCGCATGACGGTGTTCAACTTAGCACTGCCTCAAGTTTGTGTCTCGCATACCGGGATGATACAATAAAGGCGAGATTTCTAGTTCTACCGTCTGCATCATGGCGAATGCTCTGAGAAATTGTTCAATTTAATCCCCTCCTCCCTTTCCTTAACAGAACCACGCGTGTTGGCTTGCGGAGCCATAGTTTGACTGTTCAATCCATAGATAATACACTATACATATAGGAAAGTTCAATCCATCTCGGCGCGAACCAAAATGTTCTTCATTTTTCTGCCGCACAGTCAAGCTGTGGAACGGTTTGCCATCACACGTGTTCTCTCCTTCCTATAATCCTGGGTTCTTCCGCCGTAGCGTGAAGAGGCATCTCAGCGGGCCGGCATGATTGTGTCGAATGGTTTGAGACTACCGTCTGATACCATTCGATACTCTATCTGGAGGGCATTAGCACTTACCACCAGGTGCAATGCAGTCACAATGCCGTGCCAGATAAAAAAAAATGAGTCGGTAATTTTCCACCTAGGCAGCAATGGACTTGTCTAACATAGAATAGACAATTATTTAATGGATGAGACGTCCCAAGGACTGTTACAGGTTGTCACTAGACGAAGGCTTCTAGCAGATCGCTGTGGACATCTTTGGGGAGTTCAATGTCCAGCGTTGAATTTTGTGGCAAAGGATAATGATGATATAAGTATTCCGAAAAGCTATTAAGTGATGGATTATCAATCTTAGTAAAAGCCCTTACCAGTGTGACCACATACTTACGCGAATCAATGTAGTGAGACTTATGTGGACGTAAATTGACAGTTATTTACCTACATACCTACTCTTTATTCTTACAACATACAAGGACGAGTACACTATCAAATATTAAATATGTTTTAAAAATAAACACAATTTCAACTATAGTAGTGCCACTCTTGAAGAATTCCAGCTGACATCTGTAAATAGCTCAGCAATACATTTGAAGCATTGTGGTGAAAGCTAGACAGATGGCGGCGCGGCGTGCGGCGGCGACGTCGCCGACTCGTCAGCCGTAAGCCGGGATTATCGCCGACTGTCACTGCCTCAGCACTAGCCACGCCTCGCGACCTTCCAGTCTCTTCTTACTGTCTCACCAGGCGCCCTGACTCACGGCAAAGCTGTTGCAGTTAAACAATTTGATAAAGCTAAATGAGGAGCTATTTGCATTCTTTATCTTTGTAGCACGAGCATGCTTCGTAAAAATTTTATCCAGTATCAAAAGCACCTGGTTTTGTGTGATTTTACTTGAGCAAAGCATTGCAAATGTAGGTCTATGTTTATCTAACCATTGCTGCCACATTTAAGTATTTTTGATGAAACTGAAACTTGAATCATCTTCATGTATAATTTTTGCTTCATAATGATAATATACATAGTAACTGGGCTTTTGGATCCTATTAATCACGTCTCATGTTATGCTTACTTATCTAAAAGTAAATGCTTTATTGGCATGAAAGTAAGTACAAATTTCACGCAGTAGGAATCGCATTGATTTATTCCACCAAAAAACTGCGTATGTATCACGCCATCAGAGTGCGCGCGAAAATCTATCTCCCGACCGAAACTAGCGCGCCAACGTCAGCTTAATCCCCATGTCCAAACATTCCAAATTCAAACTCCATCGCATCACCTAAAACCCGGTTGATCCAACACGAGCCGATTGCAGCGTACTTTTATGCAGCGGGTAATGCGCGGGACGGCTCGGCGGTGGGCGGGAGCGGGGGCATGAATGACGCACCTGTGCAGAACGGGCGGTCGCGGCGCAGTGCGGGTCAATGTCGGGCCACAGCGCTGCTGCCGGCCCGGCCGGGGCGGGCGAGGGGCGCGGGCCGGGGGGTGCGGGGAGCGAAGCATGCGCGGGGAGACAGCGCCATCCTCCCGCGCCAGTGAAATTGGTTTACCTTTATAGGCATCAGCAAACGTAATAGGATCTAAATGTTCCGTTTTCAATTTGCTCCCGGCTGTTTGGGCATGTCGGCCGAGGGTCGGTTCTATAGTCATAACTCATTACCCGCTCACGTAGTATTTCTGTTATATTGCTGCGGTATCTGATGTATTTCTAGGATGAGCACGCCCTGCTCAAGTAATGAAGGTTTATATTACTTTGCTACTATCTCGCAAAACAGAGCCCGGAAAGGTCTTCATTAAGTAAGAACATCAAAGTAAATAACGAAGGTGCGCTAGGCAAACCTTTTATAATATAAAACGAACAAGAAATACGCCCGGAAAGAACTATAAACGAAATATATACCTCGACTCATAAAAGCCCAACTTATAAAAACTAAACCAGTTTGGAAAAAGCCCCAAAAAGGGTTATGAGCAGTAAAGTTGCTGGCAAAATAAAAAATATGTTTATCGATACAAAACTTGTTTCGTTGCGAGCTCGGTAGTGCCTGCGACTGGTTTTTCACCGCAATGAAAACAAACTTGCCGAGCCGTGGCCGCGGTGTTATGGGAAAACACGTTAGTATAAATAATAGTACACTTGTGAACGACGGGGACCTTGGCGGCTATTGAAGGCTGTCTGTGTTTTGTTTCACACCTAATGACAATTGCAGTAGGTACTACGTAGGCCGAATGGCATTTCCATTATGAAATTATATTGCTAATTTACTACAGCACTACACACGTAGTGTAACAACTTTATAATTACTATACTTTACTTAGATTGTGACGATTTGGTATAAGTAGTATCAATATTAATATAATAAGAATTTACAAACAAACGTGAAAAATGAGGATAATGAATTTAAAAACCTATGGCTGAAAACCGTCAACCGTCAGGTTCAAAGCAGAGATTTAACAGTAATACCATTAAAGAACGAATTAATAGTAACACACGTTACGTATTATGCCAAAGGTCAAATCATATCCAGATCATTTCAATGCAGATTAAATAGCCACGTACATCACTAGCCACACAGTCTATGCTAAAACATAGCAGTAATGATCACGTAAATAATATTCAATTTTTCACAGTAGTAAATAATACTGCGCAGTACATCCAGCATGATGCAATAGCGAGCAGGTGGTTAGAGTCTGGGCGCTTCAGTTTAAAGCCAGTATCGATCGGCGAGGACACGCCGTCCTTGGTGCACCGTGCACTACGCCACGTACCGCCCGTGTTCGGCGTATTGCGCGAAGCTTCCAGAATCGCCGCTACGACTCGTGGCGCTGGCATGGCGTATCTATAGCTGTATGCTACGGTATGTAGCGTATCTATCAATGTATGCTACGACATGTAGCGTGTCTATCGGTAAATGCTACGATACGTGTCTCTGCGCTACGTACGGTTGATAGGAAATTAGTTGAATGTTTAGATTTAGTGAGCGGAAGTTAGTTTTAAATTAAGTTAGTTGATGCTGCGCTTGAGAATTTTGTTTGATGATATTAATTTTAATGTTATTATAGCGTATGAAGGCGGATATTAGTTTTCAATTTATAAAGTATGTACTTATGCTCGGATTCTTAATTTAAAATGTACCTTCATTCTATATGCTAATTTAATTTAGTTATTATTCCCTAATTATAGCTTAGCAGTGCTATTGCAAACATGCCTAAAAGAACATCGCATTTTTACCACAGTACAATAAAAATTCAAAAAGTCAAATGCTCGTTTATTTAACCTCGGAGATCTCTGGCAAAGATGGAGGCGCAGTTATACTACTCCCACTTCCTTCCTTCGAGGAATTGGAAACAACATAAGATATTACGTTTAAATAAAACGTGTTATTTACGGTTTAAATTAAGTAGTGATTTGTATAAATGTTTGTTATTAGGTATATCATTTTGTAAGTGCGTGGTGGCTTGTTGGTCTTATCTTGTTGGTGGTCGCGGGTTCATATCCCTCGGCACACCTTTGACTTTTCGGAGTCATGTGTATATTTATAGTCAATCACCACACACTATAACGGCGAAGGAAAAAAATGTGAGGAAACCTGCATACCATAGCGATTTGCAAGAATTTCTATGATACGTAAAGTCCGCCAACCCGCACTAGGCCAGCATGGTGGACTTTATGGCCTAATCACTTTAAATCGTATCCTCGATTGTAGAGTAGACAGGTGCCCTGCAGTGGGACGTATATGGGCTGATAAAAATCATTTTCTACTGTCACAACAATACCAAGTTACTACAGATCGTTAAATAAATACTTATGAATTATGAGTTAACGCAGTTTACCTTCACATCAACTTACTGGACTATAACAGATCAACGAAGAATTATAAATCTTCTTATTGCTACTAATTCTCGAATAAATGGTAAAATTGTTAAGAGTTTTCCACACAATGCACAACAAAGTAAAATGTGCTAAAGGCGAACCTTTGAACAAAACATAAAAACTTATTTTTTTACAAACAACCACAGAGGACCTGCTAAACATTCCTTGTTAAGTTTATAAGGTAACTTTTCACTCGGCAACAAGGTTACGTGGCGTCGATAAAGGACCGTTCGTGTGCGAAATGTTGAGCTGTTTTCCCCACAGTCACGTCGCGTAACCTTTTGTTTTCCCTGGCCTACCTCTTAACTTGGATGCTTCCCTTCACAAACTTTTATAGAATCAAAGAAAATTGATTTATATTTTTAACTTTGCCTCATTGGTCAAAACCCCGGAAAGTGTAATACGTGTTGCCTGGAGATATGAAGTTATATTCGACGTTGGAATTATTCTCTCTATGACTCAATTTCGAGTGGAAATAGGTTCGAAAAAATTACAAACTACTAAAATAAGAGTTTGTGTATATATTTTTTACATTCATACCGTATAATACTTATACGTTTATAAATGAATCAATGGACGCACGATTTCTATGTGTCGACGTCACTATCGGTGATCCCTTTCCATAAGTTTGTAACTGTCATTGTTTTTCGGGGTTTTATCCGGAACAAAATACAAGCTCTACCCACTGACGGTAAGATATTCGTTAGGTACCATCCGGTACCCTGATATATCCTTTCTGCCCCCTCCCCCATAGATTGCAGGAAAGAAACCATAGTAAATTTCCCCTCGTAAAAAAGGGACCATCCGGCACCCACATTATAACAACCACCGTATTCGATGAAGAAGCTATTTTAACTCCTCACTCTTATTACACTGCTATCAAGCTGTCAATTTTTACAAAAGGCCTTAATAAATGCATGCAGCATAGCATGTAAGCGTTGTATGCAAGTCAAGTGTGTAGGTGTACCAATGTTCAGTGGCAGGTAGCGACGCCAGGCTATACAGGATGTTTTATCGCCCCGGCAAACTTCAAAAACTCCGCATTGGAGCCGAGCATAGAGATTCTATCTTCACAAATACCTTAAAAATGTTCGCCTGCTGTCAACTTTGCGGGTGCCACAATAAATCAAACACAGCAGGAGTACACGCGATACATGAATTCGTATTCAGTCAAGGCTAATTTATTGCATCTATTATGCAAAGCCAAATACTAAATCTAAAGTTCTTTCGTGCCATCGATCTTCCACCCGATACACTTATTTTACTTTTGAGAACAAACGTGACAGTTGAGACAGACAATTTCATAAACGCTATAAAATCTTTATTTTATATATATTGTAATTGGAGAATGTCGGGCACTTGAGTGAAATATGATTTTTTTATACAAATAACTTCAGCCGAACTGCTGTATAATTTTACAATATTTTTATACATTCCTAGTAAGGAATTATATCCCCGATCCTTTATATTACGATTCAAAATTCTCAATATTCCAAGAGTGAGTGTTCTGTAAATAATTTATTAACTCGCAAGCGGACGTCGTAAACTTGACTGAATACGTCTCTTTATCAAGCGGGTACGCGGCGTGTCGCTTTATACGGGGGGCATTGTGTTCCCGAGTCCCGCTGTATTTACCAACTCTCGCAAACACTTCACAAACATTCCCTGTACGCACAGCCCACAAGCCCACTGTTTCGCTGTAAACGCTCGCAACGTTAAATTAACGAGCTCTGTAAACAGTTTGCGTATTTAATGAGGACGTCTCAATCCTTTGGTACGCACTTTGGTTGTGTGAAGTCTGGAATATGGTTCTTAATTAAAATTTTCGTGATTTGTAAACATTGTGTCACTATTGTGACTTTTGTCTTAAATTAATAATTATAGGATACATACATACATACATAAACTCACGCCTTTTTCCCAGAAGGGGTAGGCAGAGGTGCTACCAGGTTACCCTTATTTCGCCTTGTATGTTCCGTCCCATGATGTGATAGGGGGCGAGCCTATCGCTATATCGGGCACAAGTTCCTGACTCCGGACTGATAATGAATAGAAAAACCCAATATCACTTTGCCCGACCCGGGATTCGAACCCGAAACCTCAGCTTTGTAGTCGTACCGTAGTACAACTACGCCACCGAGGCAATACATAATTTGTAAAATCAGTATCGGCTCCTGCAAATCAGGGTTACTCTGAAAATGAATCTATTATTCAGTTTACATAGACAGTAGGTACTGAATAGTTTGATGCTCGTAATATGTTTAGCCTGATCTAGGTGTTGCGTACACCAAGGCCTTGTAGTTTATAGGTAGTAACTTTTGCGCAGTATCCTAGTTTACGGCGGGTTGTCGATGTAATTTACACTCCCCTCTGAGGGCGAGTTCATACTCCTTGAGGTGACAGCTATAATAAATATAACCCAAGTAACTGTATTATAGATAGTCTCTGTGGCGTAGTTGATAAGATATTTGACGTCAATCGCAAAGTTGAAAATCATTCCCGCGTATGGTTTTTTTCTTTGTATATTCAACATTCATGCTTCGCCGCGTAACGTCTATTATTTAACAAAAGCTTCTCCTATAGATGTTCAGAACTTCAATTTTTGTTTCGTGTGTCGTAAACAAATTTTTAACATACAAAAATTGTAGTAGTATTGACTGATGTTCTCGTCTGTGACTGTTTAGATTACATTGACGATAGTTACTCTCTACCAGGTGGTGACTCATTCCAACGCCACAAATATGTACAGTTAATTACGCCTCAATAAATACAACACAACACGTGTACAAAGGACAATAAAGAACAAACGGAGCAAGATTTGTACCAGCTGTCAATGTCTCAGTGAAACATACCAATCGCTGCCAATCGCATCGTTTACGGCCGGAGCAACACATCACACATCCCACGACGCCTTGTTTACAGCGCCCCTGCCGCCAATCACGATAAACAGAACAAAAACACACGCTATATTACGATGTAATCTTTCTTCCCTTTATATTAGATGTGTGATTCATATATTCATGATTTATCTCGGCGTTAGATGTAAACTTATAGAGTGGAAAACTTATACCGGTTGCATAACGTCGCCGCATATAGATGGCTTTCAACAAAAACAATTTACAAGATAGGTTATAAAATCCTGTCAAAATAGCATATATGATGTCAAAATCGAATACTTACAAGAACCTTTTTAAAATTTAAATTCACTTTTATACCTAAACTCTACTCCACAAGGTTCTCTTGTTCGGTAATTCCATCCAAATGTTAATTAAACAGTCGAAAGGCTCGTTAACTCGTCCACTCGAGGCGTGAAAGAAATTATATTTACGAACAAATAGGCCATTACGCCCAGCGATCATAACTAATATCTTACGTTTATGCCATTTAATTAGCACCTTTTGTAGCAGCTACCGTTAATGACGTCATAAATTTATTTACCATAAACAGAATTAATGAGGGTTAGATGGCGGACGACTAATTAATTTATATTGGGGGCGCGTGCGCCGGCTGCGACGCCTCTTATTACAACACTCCAATGTCTTTTATGGATCTTTTTATGTTCCGCGGTTTTATGACATGGTCTGGTCACAGTTAAGATGTTCGCAGTACGTTATGTCAGACGTTTTGTCAAGAATAGACGCCCGATTGTTTTCGCAGACCCTTGGGGTAGAGCTTTTAGTAGTTTGTTTAAAGTGCAATCCAACGCGCTGTTTTGGCTGGTGTAGCGCTAACTCTCAGAAAATATACGTGTAATATCGCGTGTCGTTTATTCAGTGAGATTGCGGGAAATCTTATGGCTATCTATAGATTTTCGTGTTCCCCATAGCGATCATCGTACATGAACGTAGAAATGCCTTTGTAGTGACACATACAAATGTGTCGTGAGTCGAGGTTAGCTTTTGTATGTAGAGTTGTAAGCAGTCCAGTGTAATTGTGGTTTTAAACACTATGTACTTGGTCCCCACCTGAATGGATAGTAAATATCCTATTATTAGGAAATTGTGCCTCCCGCGATTTCACTCGCCAAATAAAACGCAACTGTGCAGCCACAATTCACCACTCAATATAAGAAATTGCTTTTTGTTTAATGGAATGACGTTCACAGGCCACTAAATGGAATGGAATTTAGCGAGCTGCTCGAATGTCGCGCTTTTTGCACACTTGTAGTAATAGTTGAAGTTTTACGAGCACATTAAGAGGGCGTATCTGCCGGAGCTCGGGCTCGTGGCTCGTATAAACTTATTGACTGCATGTTCGGTTTTAATCAGCTATTTTTATTGCTGATTTATATCGTTCCTGGTTTTATTTGGGTATTAGTTATTGTTAAGGTGCGATTGTGTAACTTGCATGTGGATAACTTGTAAATTTTTATTCAAGTGACTCGCAAATTGAACGCGCACAAGTTGCAAGTTTCTAATTGCGAACGAGTGACATGGTGTCTTTCGTTGTATAAATTATCGAAACATAATGGCTCTTACGTGGGCGCACTACAAATTACAGCTCGACAAACAGCACCAACGACAGGAGCACGTCTTCCAACAATTTGCCTACTTAATTTTGAACGTCCCCACTTGTATTCAAGTAAAACTTCCATGCAATTTGCACACTCTAGAAAACATTTTTCCAATGTAAGAACTTATACGCAAATGTGCCGTCATACCTACATGTAAGACTTGCCTAATGGAATTGCGCCCTGAGTGACATTGAGATTTGTTCAGATGAATAGAATGGAAATGGCCTGTAGTGTGGAAATTGCTTGCTAAACAACTTAAGAAGCCAAATTCCTGTTTCTCCATACAAAATACCTGACGCCGCAATTAATAAGCGCGAACGGAAGCAAAAATTACATTTAAAATGAATTAATATTGAAAACGCTACTCATCGGTAATGGCAAACAAAGCAACCCTTTCCGCGCCGCCCTTTGTGTCAACCTCCCCCCCCCCCCTCCTACCACACCACCCCGTACCTACCTCCTCGCCGCATTGTCGACCTTTCACCATTCATCCACTCGCCTTTATGCTAATATCTTTCCGGCCGCTTTAACCCCGTCCCGGGGCCTTTGGGTTTAGATTTTAATTTTTAACTCGCCTTTAAGAAGCCACCTGGGTTCGCCGGATGAAATTTGAATTTTTAAATTATAAGACGTTACTTAGCGCTTCGATATTTGGTAAAAATGCGGTTGTTTTGGGAGCGATAAAGGGAGTAATACAGTTTTATGGTAAAAGAGTAATACTGCCGGAGTAATTCGCAACACAATAAAAAGTTTAGTGCCTCCCTTAGGCATCATTATATCTGTCTCATAGCTACTCTTTTAATCTCACAAGTCCAGTTAACTTGTAAAAGGCTTTTCGAGTAGTGAATGTTCACTAGCCCGCCCGTAAACACCCTCTACTGGCTATTGTAAATCGGGGGAAAAAATAATAAAATATGTTACAATCCCGACCGCCACAACGAACAACAGTTACGCGACGAACACCGCCAATTAGCATACACTTGTGCCGTCCTTGTAGACCATACTGTTCTATATCAGCCCATATACGTCCGACTGCAGGGCACGGGCCTCGTCTGCAATCGAAAGTACGATAATAATCATGACTATAAACATATGTTACCATGATTGATAAAAAGTTATTCAACATGTCCTTATCCCATACTTACTCGTAGGTATATAAATTATAAGGTCGGTGCAAGTTGCAACATAGCGTATTTTTCTTCATATGCCTGCGTGGCAACCACCCTATAATATAAGTCTCTATAGAAAAAATATTTTTAAATAATATCGGTATACTACTAAATGGGTGTGTAAATAGATTCAGACGGATCTAAAATGGCTTCTAATTCCCCGCATGTTGCACTCCTACATCGCCGTATAAAAACTTGCGTCGTATACATTTTCTCTTTATCTTAGTTTATTGCTTTTATCTTGTTACTTTTGTCGTAAATTCGTTCTCGCGACTCCCTCCGATGTTCGCGCAAAACTTCCATTATTCGTTTACTTTGAGAAAAATAACTTTTTGAATAAATAAATACTAATGAAAAGAGAAGAATGGGAAACAGCTTGGGAGGGGCAGAGCGTAGACGCCGCGTCGTGTCGTGTTTATTAATGGTATTATTATAAAGTTTTTTACACAACAGTATTTACTGGCCATATTCGCCAGTCGATACTTTTTCTGGACGGTATTCTTACCATCACGTGTACTGTGTAGTATATATATCTTTCCGTGCTAGTATAAGAAACACGCAGGGATATATCCTGATAATATATTTGATTGTCTGGTTCGATAACACCAAGATTTTTTATGGCCAAGGTCTGTTGGTTTTCGTGGTAGATGTTTGGTAAGCACGGCACCAAAACCCTTAGGCTTTTAGCTACACTATTGCGCGCCCAATCAGTTAAATTTATTTTATATTATTTAAAACAATCAACTCAACTATTGTACACGTAATAATTTTGTGAATATTGTAGCAATTTCGACACGGAATTTGATTTACATGAGTACGGCGTGCGTGAGGTTAAATGTTATTATGTTAGTTATTCGCGACGCGCCGCGTGCTCCGAATATTTCCACATCCACGCTTCAAGCCTTTCAATTTGTTAATTTGTGATACACACGAGGTATACGGATCGCGTGATGTGTACAATAAAGTAAATTAATACATAATGCTAGTAGTAATACTGCTAGATATAGGCAAACAAAATACTCCTGACACGCGAAGCCCGACCGTCAGTATGATTTATTGACCGACTTCAAAAGAGGAGGTAATCAATTCGACTGAATTTTTTTTTTTTTTTTGTATGTTTGTTACTCGATTACGCTGGTATTTGGGAACCGATTTTAAAAATTTCTTTTTTGTCAGAAAGCATGATATACTAGGTTGGTACCATAAAAAATTGGTGAAGACCTGATGAATATCTTCGGTCCTGAAGACCAGAACTCCTCAAAATTGAACGGTACAGCAATAATTCTTTTTGCACCTGGTTCAGTATAAATGTATTACTACAAAGGGGGGGAGGGGGGTTAAAAGGGGTGTGGAGGGGGGAGAGAAAATAGATACTAATGTAAATAGTCAATATTTCGGGCAGTACTTAAACGAGTAGAAATAAACTATTTTGTCGACAAGTATGATATGTTAGATTTGTGTCATTAAAAAATGGTGAAGACCTGATGAATATCTTCGGACCTGAAGAGCAGAACTCCTCAAAATTGAACGGTACAGCAATAATTCTTTTTGCACCTGGTTCAGTATAAGTGTATTACTACAAAGGGGGGGGGGGTTAAAAGGGGAAAGGCGTGTAGGGGGGGGTTAGATAATAGATACAATTAATTTCCGTTTTCAATATAAAAGTTTTACTATAAACAGTAGGTGAAGAAGAGGGAGAGTGAGAGAAATAGATACGTAAATTACCGACGTAAACTAAGAGAATCCGACCTGGTCAGTATCTAACTATAGCGGATATCATGATTTTAATGACTTACAATCTTCTCATAATTTCACAGCTTGATAATATCATGTTTGGTCTGAAGAATTCGTAAATTTCAAAGACATCGTTTTGATTATATCATGATCACCTTTCTCATCATTACGATGCCTATCAAAACTAAAAAGGGACAAATAAAATAATTTTTTATAAAAAAATAACCGACTTCAAAGTGCCACTACAAAGTAACAAATAATATATATTTCATCGTACTAGTACCCAATGATTAATGTTCTTATTGACTTGACTAGCTAACAAATCTTAAATACGTAATATTTTGAAGGCGGGTCGCTAAATATCAAACACGTATAAATTTAAGCAAATGTTACACCATTTGATATTACATGTAGATCCTGCAATGTTGGCTCAGAAAGGCACATAAGTAAATTAAACACAAATGAATATAATGTGCCAATCCTACGTGTAAATTTATTGAAGTTTTGATAGAATTTCTATGTGTCTTACATGTGTGTGGTAGCCTGTTGATAATTATCTAGATATGATCCACGAGACGGTTGACCACCGTCTCGGTTATAATTCCAGGGTATACACCTCCGGAATTATCGGAGTCACTTGTGTGTTGATGATATTCAATTACCAAACTCTTTAACAGTGATATATTTCAATCATAGTGAGGAAACCTGCATGACATAAAGGCCTTTAAGTACAAGAAAGGGTATGTTGTGTCCCATGCTCAACAGTGGACAATTACGGCCTGATATATTAAGGCAAATTAATATTCCGTGTAAATCTTGCGTGTTTTTCGCTATAATTACTTACACAAATTAATGTTAAGCTTAAGGCGTACATGTTCGGCACTTAGCGACCCGCCTTCAAAATGTTACGTATTTAAGATTTGTTAGCTAGTCAAGTCAATAAGAACATTAATCATTGGGTACTAGTACGATGAAATATATATTATTTGTTACTTTGTAGTGGCACTTTGAAGTCGGTTATTTTTTTATAAAAAATTATTTTTCTTGTATGACGTATCATCCGTGCCAAAAATTGCTAGACACTTCCCGATGCTACTACACTCGAAACAAATCTTTTTTGATTAGACGAATATTCGTTTCCCCCCTAGGATAGAACCTGCAGCCTGTCACAGCCTCTACGCCGATCATTCTCGATCAAACACACCATTATAAATTATAATTCGGCGAATAGACACACATACTCATACACTACGCATTAGTAAATTAACTAACACTATAAATAAATATAAAGTCGAGCTCCCATATCAAACATTATCTACTACTAATACAAGTTTGCATTTACAAAAGCCGCTAGGGATGAATATATTGCCCATAAAAACTATCACCCGCGTTAAACCTAAATACATTTCGGGCGTAACACATGAAATATTCCAAACACCTAAAAACTTTATATGAAAATTGACGAACATTTTCCACAAAAAATGCTTATATTCATGATATAGACGAGAGAGGGGGCGTGGTGTGAGGCGCGGGCGTACTAGGAGGAAGGGTACGATCTGCGCAAAGTAATTGGCAAACATTAAACCCGGCACGAAGATCGAGGTCAACATCGAACTGGCTTCTTAAAGCGCGTTACATGTGACACCATGAGATGTACGCCAGTATGGTCTATAATTTTACTTTATATATGGCTGGTTATCTTTTTAATTATATAATTTATAAATATGAGGATATTAACGAAATACTTCTTAATTTATGAAAATTGCTTATCTTTATAAAAGTTTGAAAATTCATAAAAGCTGTCTGCTCCAGAGTATTTTTTAGTATGCCTAATATTGGCATTTTGACTACATAAGCTCATCAGCTTGTGGAGTCAGACATCATCATCATCTACATCATCTACATCATCATGTAGCGCAGTGTAGATACAATGCGACTCCACTGGCGAAAATTGTTTCATGCCATTCTACATAATCACACCGGCATTTAAGTTATTAATTCGTGTGGACTCTTAAATAGTCGATTATCTTTGAGTCATCTATACAATTGGGGAACAAGGAATTTTAGTTTCAGATGCTTTGTGGCGAAATGGCAAAGAACTAAGCTAATATAAGACTATGCCTCATCTTACCTGCTAATGTAACTTCTGTAAGCCGGGAGCACGCAAGAAACTTAGATTCTAAAAGGCACAAAAGAATGCTTAATATTAACATCGACCACTAAATCTCCGCGAGTTTCCCAGGAGCGCTTCGTCGTACCACAACACATCCATTGCTGAAAACGGACCTTCTTCAAGAACGTACAGAGGGACTCGTTAACGACGTTCGGCATCCAGCGGCTTCCCGCAACCTTTATTTAATTTTCTGTCTACCTTGTGGATGAACGCTTGACGCAAGATAATAGCTTGTCATAATAATTTGTCTTTGATCGAGAACTTGCAGCAACGTTTTTAGACTGTACAGCACCAAGTTCGTTAACTCCACAGGCTACATTCAAACCAGCCGTCTCCTAAGCATAATCAGCGAGAAATTTACATTTTTCAAATTAATTAAAACCCTGGAAAGTTTTCGTATAAATTTAGTCCACGTTTTATGAATATTAAAAACATAATTTATTACATCAATGAATAAAATACATCGATCATAATTTGCGGATGCGATAATTGGCTGTTCCCGTTTTATTCACCTGCGGCCGCCAACTTTTCGTCGTAAACAAAGAGCTTTTGAAATAGCAATTAGATATATTACATCGATTTATATATAGTTATAAATTATATTATTGCATAGGGTATACGATTGACTGATAAAAGATGGCAGAAGCGTCGAAAGGCTTATGACACCACACCTTCGTTATCTCTCCAATTTCGGCCTGATCGAACAGTTACTTAAATTCCTCTTTGGTGATGCCAATATTTCCCAAATGTAGCACATGCTGCCCGTCATCAGTCAGTCGTCAAAGATTCATGCGTTGGCTCCAAATTGGCAACAGAAAGCACCCCAAGCAGTTGAAGGTGACTTGGGCACGAGAAGATGTTAGTTAGTGTCCCTTACACCTTTAAATATAATATACACTCATACATTATGGTATCTTATCAGCACGCTATGGTTGCAGAATGCGGCTGGATGCATGGCCCTTGCATACATACATAAACTCACGCCTTTATCCCAGAAGGGGTAGGCAGAGGTGCTACCAGGACACCCACATTTTGCCTTGTATGTTCCGTCCCAAGATGTGATAGGGGGCGGGCCTATCGCCATATGGCCTTTGCAACCGGTAGCTATTGAAGTCTTAAGGGAAGCCTATGTTCAATTGTAGAGCGGACATCCTGTAGCTGACGAGAAAGAGAGAGGAAGATAATATATACTATTATAAAAATAGTTAATGCACCGCACTAGTGTTCAGTAGGTACCACGTAAAGGTTATGATATGCCTAGTGGCGACTGGTGGTGCGCCGGCGCTAAACATTCGCGCAGCATTAAACAACGCGATGTGTCGTCATTAGGTCTGTCGTTAGCACACCGACAGCTGCATTTGTGTTGACAGCGGGAAGCGTGCTGAACAATATTGACGATTTTCACTTTTATTAAATCTTTATGTATTTAGGAACTTTTTATTCAATGAACATGCCAAGTCCATCGTACCTACTTTTAGAAAAATAAGATTATTTTGCAAGTTGTCTCCTTGTATTAGGAGACAACTTGCAAAATAATCTTATTTTTCTAAAACTATGACTAACTAACCTACTGGAAAAAAATCTTTACGCTTGATTCGATTTCCGAAGTTATTAATATTATAGTAACGATAGATAACTATAAGTGATGGCACAATTTCTTAATCAAAAAATCTTTAGGTGCGTTAGTGATAATTACTCAAAAATGGAATTCTTGATGTAGTTAGACCTATACACAAACTTTAAGTTAAGTTTTAAGTTTTATTTAACAAGATCGAGACCATATTCGTATTTAGGGTAGTTATTTTTAATAATTAATTATCTTAACAGTACTTATTTTTATCTTTTATTATGCAAATGGAAACACTAATTGAAAACATTACAATATCGGCGTTCTCGTGTCCAATTTTGTAATCGACTACTACTACATATATTTACTTAAGATATCAAAATAATGAAAGTTACACTTAATTAAAGAGGCTTGTGAAATATACAATCATATTTTATTATTCACGTAATTAAGAAAACTAAGCCACGACACATAGGTACCTATATCATTTGAAAAACGAATCAGTCCCCTCACATCGCTGTCAACGCGACCGCAGCCGCACACGGCGACGGGTCACGCTTTGACCCATTTTGTAAGCGCCATTTATTCATAACTCCAGGGCTTTTGTCCCTAACTCCCGGAGCTGTTTCACAAATTAATACAGACTGCCTGCAGTATGGAAGTTCCGTGTACCGCACTCGATACCGCGGCTTTGTCGCTCCGTCATAATAAAGTAGCGGGAGCGCTGAAGAATAGAACATTTATACCAGCGTAGTCGGAGTGAAGTACTAGTTGCTACAGGGGAGCAAAATGCCTATTACTGAAGTTAATGTTACCAGGCCAGCGCGTTGGACATTTATAAGGTGAATCATTTTGTAATATGTCTGAAATTTTTACATCGATCTATGTAAGTGTAGACATTGGGTTACCTGTGTTTGGACCGAGGGAAAGTATTGTGTGTACAATGAATACTAGTCTTTCTGCAGCTAGGTTAGACTATCGTATATAATTTAGTTTTTACAAAAGAACCAAATCTAAGGCTTCAAGGTTGGCTAATAAGGGATGACTTGAAGTCGTAAAAAACAATGTAACAAAAGCCAAAAGTCGGAGTTAGAGAAGATTGAATAAGTAAGCGAACTTTAAAAACCATACAAATATCAAGCAAAATCTATACTCTGATACAGCAGACAATATCCACTCATTCAGAATGAAGCCGCAACACAAGCTAGGCAACATTAAACCAATCCAAGGCCGCTACCGATAATAACAACAAACAATAGCAATGTTTAAGGTTGCAGGCGTGATCGATCCACGCTGGATTATTGATATGTGAACCGAGTGGCAACTGCCAGCTGCCAGTATTATCTACCCTACCATTATTGTTATAGTTTGCAATCATACACCGGCATTCTGCGCAGTTAATGGTATAATATGTCGCACTTTCTCGTGAATTACAGATAGGACTGGCTTGATGGAACTTTCTATGGAGGAGAGAAAAGCTTTTAAGGTGACACCGATGTACTACAATACCAGTAACTAGTCTCGTTTTTGTTTTGAGGTTTGGATTTGTCATAAATAAGGGCTAGCGCGCACGGATGACTTTTGCCAGAGTGAAATAAAACTTTTGGTCAATGTCACGTCACGTCTCCAAAGCAAAATGCGCTCACAATGAGGGTAGTGATAAAAATGTCAATTGTCCCGTCGTAACATGCGCGTACCTCCACATAGCCTCAGACTTCATCAGAGTGACGAATTAGTCATGGAGACAAAAGTAACTAAGCTAGCCCTTAGTGTACCACGCAGACTTTTCTTTTGTTAATGAATAATTAATTAGACTATTAAAGTAAAATTACACTATACCTATTACGTATCGGACTACTCTTTATAGTATAACGGACTTCCACGGACCAACCCTAAAAACATGGTGTCAAAACATACGTACGCACCATAAAATTAATGAGGCAACTTGACAAGTACGTGTTCTAATTAGCTTAATGTAATTTGGTTATGGAATCCACGAAATTAGATTGTAATTCCAGAAACTACGCTTTCGTTAACTAACATACATGTATATTTTGGACCAGGTGCGTCTTGCTAGATACTAATTGTTGGTTAATCAAGTTTAACTAACGTTAAATATCGTATTCTCTTACACATATTAAAACATGATTATGCATGCGTTGTTGCTTATATAAAATTACGCAATGCCAAATCAAAGCTTATTTACGAATAAAACCTAAGATTTCCCAAAGCCTATTGTGCAAGTTACCAGCGCCTTTACCAGCAGAATTACCAGCGCTTTGCTCCTTGGAGCATTGCATATTGTTGAGCTGGGGCCTGATTGCGGCTACAATATCGTACATATGTATGTTTTCGTGATTACTACTTGTAGTTATGTCAATTTTTATGTATCGATCTAAGTATATTCAAATTATTCTTTGATCACCTTTCCTTTCGAATTGTATCCAGAGTATGACTGAAGAGTATAGGCAGGTATGGACTAACAGTAATCTTAGGTTTTACCCTAAATCTATAGTAACACTTGCATCGTCATAATAAATTACCTAATATATACTATGTACAATGTTCACGTTGGCTGTATTTTTTTTTTGTTTTTTATTTTTTTTTGGAATGAATGACGAGTCGAGCCGAGGTAAGCGATATGACCGCTCATGGAAAGTAGCAAAACCAAACAACACCATGAGTTACAAGGCAATGCTTGGCATTCCACTGCGCTCGCCATCCTGAGACATAAGATGTTAAGTCTCGATATGTCCAGTAGTTACTCTGGCTACAATGTCCTTCAAACCGGAACACAACAGTGCATTTACACTGCTGTTTGGCGGGAGAAATAGACATAGCGGTGTTACCTACCCAGGCGGCCTCTCACATATGAGAAATCTACCACCAATGAATATTATTTGTTTGGTATTCAAACAGCACCTTAACCTAGTTTGTACTTAAAATGCAAACTGTGGGTTAATTAGCACGGTGTACCTAGATAGTTGTATATACGTTTTATTTTAAATAAAAAGCACTATTCGTTTGGAGAGGTACTTTACTCTACTAGTTTACTTTTTTGTGAGAGATCGGCTCCAGAGACCGCCAATTATAGCGCTTTCATTTTGTACATGTATTTTGTACTTCAAATTTTCTTTTACCTACATATATAAACTCACGCCTTTTTCCCAGAAGGGGTAGGCAGAAGTGCTACCATGACACCCACGTTTTGCCTTGTGTGTTCGGTCCCACGATGTGATAGGGGTAAGCCTATCGCCATATCGGATACAAACTCCTGACTCCGACCTGATAATGAATAGAAAAATCCAATATCACTTTGCCCGACCCGGGAAATGAACCCGAGGCATCAGCTTTGTAACCGTACCATAATACAACTACGCCATTCCTTTTATTTTGTTATAATAAAGTTATAACTATTATTAGCCAGGCAACCTCGGGCCGGGCCGCTACCCGCACTCACTACTTCCCGTTAAAACATCTATAATAGATAAAATGATAAAACATTAGTAAGCTTATTGTTTGCGGCAGTGTTGGTCGCGACATGTCATTACTATTCTTGGATGCTGCGCCCTCCCAGCTCTCGTTAAAATTTGATGGCCCCGCCGCCATCAAACGCGGTCTATATGCTCATAATGTTTAGGCAAAAATGTAAACCCCTACAAAATGTCCGTCTATTGCTGTGATAAATAAAGCTGCATCTATTTACATAACTCTTTATCCATCTTATTTATGGCACTGAAAGTCGACTGAAAATGGTGATGGCTGAGGCTCGGTTCTATCTTATCATCTCACGGAATGCATAACCGATTTGAAGGTATTGATTGTTCTGAGAATTCGACAGTTAGTTATAATCTCTCACATATTATAATAAAGAGACACAGTTGGTCCTAACAGATACAATTAAAATATAATAAAGAATTCGAGTTCAATTGCTTCCTTCCTTCCTTGATGTAGAGATCCTTTGGGGAGATCTATGTTCAGCAGATGACTTACTGTGGCTGAAGAGATGGAGAAGAAAAAATAACTTTAATTCATTTCAAAATAAATTATACCGGACAGCCTTCACCTGCCACTTTTCTCGTAAATCTATCTATTCTAAATGTTGAGAAGAGATGTATGCTTGTCTAACTTTAAGTATTTGGATATTAATGCCTGATAAAAGCCTATACAGCATTCTCATAAGAAAATACAAAACACACAACCAAAGCATATATTACCAGCAAAGCGCCGGCCGTAAACACGGAATAAAAACGCAGGTCCGTATAAACGCCATACAAGGAATTGGAGTATGGCGGACCCGCTGCTACCGAGCCCCGGTGTAAAGGTTTATGGCGCCCTTCTCTCCCGGCCGCGTATTTTTGCTGCAGATCCCGAGATATACTGAGGAAGCCTTGTTTACGGTACAAATGCGGAGGAACGCCGCCGGATTACTTGGCGGCGTGTATTCTTTTGGGAGTTTTATTAGAGCGTTGGAAATATATGAATGTAAGATTTTTATGTGTGAATGCCTTTCTTGTGTGGTAGGTGTGTTGGTGTAAATGCCTTTTTTGCGTAAGTACTTTTTAAAGTGGTGTAGGAAAGTGTCTGCTATGCTGATGGTTAGTGCAATACAATTCAAATAGAATAACCACAGACAGGGGTTATCTCGTTGATGAACATAGACTATAGTTGAAACGCGTGCCGCGAATCACTTTATGAATAAATCAATGATTAGTTTATAGTATTCATTAACGATGTCAAGAAAATGGTAGTTTAGACTTACAAAAATGAAGCTCATGTGTATGAAGTGTACTAAAATGCGTTGAAATTTATGTTTCAAAGGCCTTCATCTCCCAAAAAATCTGTCCGTATAAATTATTTTTCTATACATCACATCATCCCAAATATACCTACCTAATAGTGTCGGAAAATAAAACGTGATCAATAATAATCCTAGGTCAGACGATTTAACTAGCACTTTGGCTTCTTCGGACATCGGATAAGCCAAAACACATTAGGATAGTAACTTGTATCGTCCTAATCCAGCCAAGACATAATGTACTAGATCTTTTATTACAGTGTAATTCATGAGCCTTAATATAACAAGTACTCTTTATTACAGTCTACTAGATTATTGTTGCGATTTGTCCGAGTAGAATTACGGTCAAGGACTAAACTTCCACAGCAGTGTCCAGGATAAAAAGAAACCCCTTTCTCCCGTCATTTTAATTATATGAATGTAGGATTTTAATGTAAAGATGAAAGATGAGTAGAATGAAACATTAGACGAATGTTGGTTATGGAACGTTTGATGTGAAAGAGATGACGAATGGAATTACTCAGGAGTAAAAGAGTTAGATGATGAACGATTAAGATGTTTAGTATGGAAGGACAGAATAAGAGAGAACAGTTTTGAAGACGTGAACGAAGTACGACGAAGACGATGAAGACGTATTACAAGATTAATAAATTATACTGAAGAACATCCCAACAATCTTTGTTTTGATTTTGCCCCTAACGGAACTATTCCCACATGTATGTAAAAATTAAAGCCGTTCTCGGCCCATAAAATCTTAGTGGCGCCAAACAAATGGGCTTTCGTTTCACAGTCCGCTTGTCTCCATCTATAAATACGTACAGTTCATGTGGAGTGAAAGTATTCGTATTCGCACCACCCGGGGTGCTATTACATTATATGGGCGCAGACACGAACCCCCACTGCTTCTCATACATAAATAAGTACGAGAGAATCATATTTCTTCCATGCAAACTGTGGAAAACACATTTTCGGGTACTTTACAAAGCTTAGGAATAAATTATTATCGATTTTGCGTAACAGAGTACTGTGCTGATGCAACATTAAATTGCTGGTATTACTAAAGAGGCATTTGATGACCTAAATCTATTCCACAGTCAATTTGGCCATAGTTACATAACTTTAACGAATATAAAAAACCACTTAAACTAAATTGATAAAATATAACAAATTCTTATAGAGACGGGATAGGTTTAAAAATTTCATACCCGGGCTAAAATCTCGTAGAAAACTCTCAGATATCATAATGTTTCTTTAACCTTTATGGAGGTCAATATTAGCTATGTCAGAAAAAGGTTCCTGTGATAGAAACAAGGATCCGAGGGAGAGAAACAGAGGTTATTTATATTTATTTGAAGACCGTCCCATCTGGCGACCCTGCAATTATTTGTACTAAATAAATATACGCACAAAGGGACAAGAAAACGCAAAAAACGAAATAACTTAATTAGCATCATAAAAACAAATAGAATCCGGTATAAAAACATTGTAATGAGTTGTTTGCGCCGCGCCCGCCGAGGCTGGCCTGTTATTAGCCAAGTTTATAATGTTCGGGCTGCCCGCCACCCGACCTGGTTTTGAGAATTTTATTAAATTCTGGATGAGAACTCCAAGTGACGTACTAAATCTAAATTGGATTCTTTGAGAATTTCCCTTATTAAAGAGTGCATTTTTTGTTGAAAATGTTTAATGGAGTACGGAGTTTTGCGATGGTATTCCCGGTATTTTTAGATCGAAACAGTTTTGTATTAATGAGAGTGTTATGGCGCAATGGTTTATACTGTGAAATCAGTACGGAGTTGATGTCTGTACCGAGATGAAAGTTAGTGTTTTCATTGAACGTTGAATATTCTGGCAAGACGTTTAGATAGCAGGTGGACTAGTACGTTAGCTAAGTGATGTCCCAGAGAGACACAGCTGCTAAAAGGCTGATCACCTGCTACACAGTTGGGTAACGTCAGTACAGTGAGTAACACAGTGGATCATTAGCTTAGCGCAGGATAGAAAAGATGGCGTGCACAAGAGGAGGACTCTTCCTAACAGTGGGTTGCTGTGAACTATATGTAGATAGATATATTCAAGATATATGTTTATTTAAAGCTAATCGATTGTTTAATCATCGAGTAAAACATCTATTATCTGTATTAAATCTTAAATACCAATTTAGTTAAACAGCACTGACATTTCCGAGTCACATTTCGAACAAAAAGTCTAGCAAAGTTGTTCCAAACTTGCGACGGTTTTTAAAGACTATTCTTTCGACAAGAATGGCCTAAATGAAGTGGTGTAAGTCGCCCTTGAGCTAGTTACAGCAGTCTTTTGTGCCTCGAGCACTTGCGCCGATGTAAAGTCTTCTAAGGTCAGCTATTGTGGATGCAGGAAAAAGAACCACGTGTTTTTCAATGTTTAAAGTGCTAAGTGTCTATTTGTATGTGGTTAACATTCTTTGGGTTGTGTTCCTTTTGTAAATATTCGATACTTGAGACGTCGGATGATTAAGACATCATTGGTATGTCTCCTAGGTAATAGAAGCACAAATGCAACAAACTTCTTTGTAGCACGTTTTACTCCCAACTACGATAATATTTATATTAAACAAAATCATCAGCAACTGAAAAACCACTACTGAACAAAACCGCTTCTCAAATACTAAAACTAAAACTAAATTCATTTACTAAAAAAAATATTTACAATTTAATATCTGTAATGTTAAACACTTCAATTACCAGCATCCAACACAAAGATCTGAACGAAGAACAGCGTTCTATCAGCGAGATCTGAATTCATCGTGGCGACAGGCTAATGCTCGCCTTATAAAGATACGATCGATGCCCGGGGGTCGCCGAGGACCCTCAGCAGCTTCCGGGTCAGCGAGCTGATTTGGTGAGGTGCATTACGATAAACTATACTTTAAACTAAACTGGAACCATCATCATCAGTAAAAAGACCACTGCTAAACAATATCTACAGTCGAACATTAAGAATTTAATGGCTTTAATTTCGAACTTCATTAATGACTACAATCACCAGTTACCAACACAAAGATCTTAATGAAGAACAGCGATTTATCACTGAGATCAGAAAGCTGCATCGCCTTTTAAAGATACGATCGATGGCCGTGGGTCGCCGAGGGCCCTCGACAGCATCCGGGTCAACGAGCTGATTGGTTGAGGTGTGCTTGTGCTCACGTTACGCTATGGAACTTCTGGGGCTTGAGTTGTGTGTGGATTTGTGTTGTTATTGGGAATTAGAAGAATAAATGTGTGTATCATTGAAAGTTTGATTTAGTCATTCCTATGTCATGGTAGTAAAACATCGAAGAACTTATTTTTATTAAATCTTTTTTCACCAAATTCAATCGGTAGCGATCAATCGATTGCCCTGTAAATAAATTCTGATTGCATTCCCTGTATAACTGCGTTTAAAATGTTATTCTACTATAATTACTTCACGGTATACATGATACCTGAATACAATACAAATTAAAACAAAAGTGTCGTCTTCACATGTACCAAGATCATGAAGAACATAATAACAAAAAATAGCATTAGTGACATATGAGCGTGGTGCACAGTGATCCCGGAGCGGGTCCAGCACGCACATCAACTAGCTCGCCGCTGCGGCCGTGTGATTAATGTGTCGGGACTCGCCATGCGCACCACCACACTACACACTGGACACACGAGCCGCGCCTCAGCGCACTCAATACTAATACTCTGAGGGTTTTGGTTTGTAAGTCTGATTATCTTGTGTTTTATAAGTGAGAAACATGATTATGAGGAACATTTTTGTGACTTGAACAAGGAATAATGGTTTATACAACAGCATTAAGCCTTTTTAGTATCTATCTTATCTCCCTACTGCCCTATCTTTAGGTACAAGACAGAAGGTAGATGGATCATAAATTAGTGCTGAGTTTGATAATTCAATCCGTTTGATTTTGTTTTGATGAATTCAAATAACATGATTAACTAAAATAAAGTTGGTTAACAACCTTCTTGGCACATGGTGCAAAATCCAGTTGTAAAATGCAAGATGGCGACAAACGCCTCCTAGACATTATTATACGACGTAACTCGCTGTGAGATAAGAGCCACGTAATTTTATATATCCTAAGTCATCACCAAATCTACAGCAGCACTTAAACTCTAAAAATCCATTTACCTCACATAAACCAGTACGTGAGTCCATTCCGTGACGAGTGACAATCTCCGCGGTGCAAAAGGAATGAGGTTTCGGGGTTAATGGCGTGACGCCGGGACCGGCCGGTAATCCCGGATGATCCCGGCTCCCGGTGACGGGACTCCGCTGCCCTCTCCCGCCGTGTCGGGATTTTATTATAGCCCGCATGGCTGCTGGAACTGTAAACACACGCATATTGTTGTTGAGGGATTGTGGTAAACTTGCGTCTTGTTGGGTTTATTTGAGTTGGTATTTTGGTGAATAATGTTCTGGCTCTAAAGATCTAGCTGTTGAAATCTTTTGATGAGTTTTATAGAATAACCATGGAATACAAACTAAAACTTATACATCCAATATTAGGAGATATTATTTAATTTTACATTTTTATTTCGAGGCTGCTAAAAGTAAAAGCAGCGTTTTGTTTGATCACACAATTTGCGGCCACTCGTTTCTAAGCCCCCTACTTTATTGATTCTACAGTAGCATATATTATAAGACATCGCAAAAAAAACTCCAAGCACATTGGTGCTAAAATAAAGATTCTTCAGTTAAATTTCCTTCCAAAACATAAGTCAAGATAAGTCAGCGAAGCCTGCGACTTGCGGACAGCTGGCAAGACGTTAATACCGTCTGATGGCGCGATGCAATAATCCCGCGGCGCTACATCGGCTAATATAACCCCATCTGTCTGCGCGGGCTAATCCGCCGGGCTTATCGACAGATCGCCAATGAGATGCCTCCGCATCCCTCCCGCGCCCCGCCGCACCCTCTCACGCCCTCTACTACTCATATTGCATCCAGGGTTATCACGTAAATAGTTGTTTGTTTTTAATATGTATGTACATCATAAAAATCGGAGTGCTGATAAAGGATGGTGCTGAAATGTTATTGAGTAAAAGCCACGAACCGAAACGCAATGTTTGGCGCCCTATGTGAAAAGCGCAGAGAGTCATTGGATGTCATCAGCCCATATACGTCCCACTGCAGGGCACGGGCCTCCTCTACAATTGAAAGTGCGTTTGTGAAGGGTTAGACCCTATAGTCCACCACGCTGGGCTAGTGCGGGTTGGCTTTGCTTTCAATACGTCTCTGTAAAACAAATAAAATATTCAAAGTTTTGTACTGCAATCAACGGTATTATGTGTTTTGTGGTGTATATTATTGTATATGTTAACGGTATTTCATTCATCTAATATAGACCGACTGAATTAAATTTTAATTCTTACAATATATTTTTTTCAGCATAAAACACAATTTTACAACGTAATAGGCATTAAACTACAATTGGTTTTCCTGGCTAAAAAACAGTCTGAAAAATTTGGTGAATAAACAAAACAGCTTGTTGTGAAGACTACTAGTAAGTATTGCGTATCAATCTGTTTAATCAAAAGTGTGATCTGCCAACCCTATTTCCAAGCGTGGTAGTTAGAGATTTTTTATCATTCGCGACAAGTCTCTGATTTGAGGTTACTTGCGAGAAACTGCGCTATATGAAACTTTACACTATTATGTACCTAATACATAGACGCCTCGGAATGATAATTACTTACAAAGTTAACGGTTTCCTTGGCATAGACGGCAAAAACTAAGAAGCCGACTGTGGAAACACAGACTGCAGGTTACTTAGGTAGATATGCTGTAAATATTTGTCCATAATTTATACGAGAGTGTAATATTATTTTTTGTTATGGATATTTTAAAATATCTAATAGAATCCCATAAACTTCTGAATGCATATTATCATAACTTTCTATAGCAAAAATACTATAAGATGGAATGCACCCTAAGGTAATATATAATTTATACCGATATCTGGTTGAAACCGCGTAAAATATTTCCCAATCAAGCTTTTTTACTTCACCGTCATTCGCCGTAAGGTGATTGACGATTGTACTGTAAGTAACTTTAATAATTCACCTCTATCACATAAATGCTCTAAAAACGCATACAAAACAAACAAAATATTCAATTTTACAAGATTAGTTTGTTAACATAAAACGTGAACATCACATAAAATCCTAAATATTCATACTCTCCATTCTTTATAAAATGCTGCGCAAAATGAGATATGTTTAAAACCTCGTCTTCAGCGAGCGTAATGTAACATCGCGACTTCACTCGTAAGCTATTCAAAGTTCGTCAGCCCCGCTTGTGAGGGATGCTGAGCTAGGGGAGGGGGTGAGGGTGCGGGGGGTGTACCATCTCGTCATCTGCATCTGTGATGAGCTTTGTGCGCCAAGTCGGAGATTAGATCAGTTCGACGCCCGAACAGGGGAAAACTTCTTTAAGTACAAGTTTTGGGTAAAGTTTGTTGTATTAAATTAGCTTTGGCTGTGAATTTTCGTAATGTTCGCCTTTGTGTATAAAATTGCAGCAATATGCCTCGTATTATTAAGTAGTTGCTTATGGCGTAGATCTGTAGAACGGGCGTGTCTTTCACCTGATGCTAAGTAACGATAGGAGGCGGAAAAAGGGAGATCAAAGGTACAATGATTGATATTACTTACAATCTCATTATTAAAAACGAAACGTAATATAAGCTTGTCACACCCACCCCGGTCGGACCAGACCATTCACGTCACTGCAGACTGTCTACAAGAAGATCCACGATAACACAACCATCCAAAGTTGCTCGCTATGTACACCTGCCAGATCTTATGCAACAATAGCAAATGTTCCACGCGTCGGCACTCACAAGCCAGTATAATGGAGGAAGCATTCGCATCCTCCCATTAATCTCTTCATGCATTTCGGAACGAGCTGACGCGTCGGTTATGAATGCACGTCTTTAGCGAGCGTCGCCGACGCGCCGGAGCGACACGCGCATAAATCACGCTCAAATACCGCCGAGCTATTGTTCATAGAACAGTCAAGGATATTGGTATTGAAGAAATTGCAATTTAAAAGCGACATTCCATTTACTCAGCGTGATACTAACTTATTTTATATAACATGTCACAGCTTCGTTGACTCGTCCATCTCAAACGGAACCAAGTGGTTTAAAACAACTCAGCATTATGTTATGGAACATTTTAACGATTCCCATATTGCCTCCTTCTTGTTATTGTCTTTTGGTTGTAGCATAAAAAATTAAACACGTCAGCTGATATAATTGTGACAAATGGAAAGAGATAATTTATACCAATGATTACTCTATCTGAGTGGCATTACACTAACATGGAAATTAGGGAAAATTCTGACTTTTAAATTCATTCCATGTTAATTAAACTAATATTAATGTTGACTGCACCGATTAGTTCGGAATATTTTATTACAAAAACTTACGCACTAATTGTCTCTACGATGCCTCTTCTAGCATAATATCTCAGTGTAAACGCCTGAACGTTTCGGAGTGTCTGGAGTTTGTACACAGCGTGACACGCGCCGCTGCGTCGGCGACAATGCGTGCCATTCAAACTCATAATACATTTATCACGCGCTTTTTACCTATATTAACTGGTTATTTACCGTATATATTTTCTCCTTTTAAAACGAAACATGCAAATGGAAGTATTACTGGATAAAATATGAGTTCAATAAACGCATACTGTAAAGTACATTTTTCGACATCATTATTTGTCCATAATCACCTCTACTGAGCACGATAAACAAGTTAATGGGTATATAAACGTAAGCATAAGCATGTATTGTATAATACCACATTTACCAGATTGTACTAAATATATTTCCAAATTAAATTACTGAACACAATTCAGTTATAGCTATAAATGAATCACGCCAGCTCGTGTGCATTTGTGTTAGCACGCAGCGTGACGCTGCTTCGACGACGCACATCGGGTTAATGGCAGTGTCGTGCTGCTCGCCCTGTATTATGATACATGATCTGCGTGAAATCTGAAGGATTGGAAAATAGCATTACTGGATGTAGTTATTGGAAACTGTTGTTTTGTAATTGCCGGCATTATGAGTTTACACATGAAACTGTTTCACGATTTTCATTGTTTAAAATAGTCAATGTAACGCTTACATTTAAAATAAAATAATATAATTTATATTTTTTAGCTGAAGGCAGTCAAATACAACTAAATAACTTATATCTGTATAGCGACCCGACCCGGCTTCGCCCGGGTGCAGATAGTTCTTGAATCCAGTCCTCGTCAAAAACTTATTATTTCACGTACAAATTGTTTTATATTTAAACTCAATGTGACCGCCGTCGACTATATTGCTTTTACCGACCCGCTATATCCCTTTCTATCCCGTTTCAATCTATCCCATGGCAAAAAGCATGCAACCCTGTACTCTCCTGCCCCGTGCCATCCATTCGAGTTTTAAAGAGTAGCAAATAAATATGTATATTTGAATTCCTTACTCATCCAACACTACATTATTTCATGGTAAAAAGTAGTTTTCAAAGTTTCCAGCGAGGGCGACCGCCTTAATAATATTAGTAAGGAATATATAAGTTATTCATTTTGTTATCCGACTTGTTATCCGTTTGTTTATCGAACTTGGGACTTTGTGATTCAAAACCTATATAGTATAGATCGCTTATAACACCATAGCAATATAACTACATTTCAGAGTATGGTCGTCCTCGATAAAATTCTAACTGGAAATATGGAACAGTCTCCAATCAAATTTTTCAATTCGTGGATTTGAATTGACAATCGACGTGCGCGTGCCGATCTGGGTTATCCAATCGTGGCTTGTATTTGACAACTGCGGTAGGTATACTGAAACAAAATTTTGAATGGTAACTAAATAAACCTGTATCAGTCAATTCAGGTTTCAATCTATTAGAGAATTTCAATGCGGTGAATGAGACTGCTGAAGGTCCTAATAACCCTCCTTTTTTGTGTTCTAAGCTGGCACAGAGGGCATAGAAAATGCAAAATTGTATCTACCAGATCAATCCCTACCCTATTCAATTGCGATGTTCAAAGTGAAAACTCATGATAACTTTACGGCGGATACACTCGGTACTAATCAAGAAAATCCTCTTAATACAAATAGCACAGCGCCATAAAATAAATAACGAACTAAATCAAATTTCTGTAAAGCTGTATGTAGCAAAGAATCCATAATTTACATCCGTGAGAATTATTTGTGAGTCGTAGCACGGCATAACGTAGCATAAATCTGTAGCGGTGTCGTAGCAATCGTAGCACGTCTACGGAGATGTAGCTTGAGATACGAATACTAATAATACAGGATGTCATAGACGTTCGAGTTCCCTGCATTTGTAACATGCGGAAAATATTCTATATTTTTATAGTAAACAGAATTGTTATTGGCTGTTGCTGTAACTATTTCATACATAACTTGACACCTGTATCCTCGTAAGCGTGGGTAAAGGTGACACTAGCGTTATGCTTAGATTGGTCAGCATATTTATTTTCGTCACCCATTAGTAATGTTAATTACGTTTACAATGCTGAATGTCAGAGGTGTAAACCTTGTGGTAACACAACAGAACTCCTTTATTTATTTATTTCATACTGACCGCCCATTGTATTACCAAAAATAACCTAATTTTTAAGCTGAATGTATGTGACTGTTGGGTGTATTTATTTATTTATTTGAATATCTTATAATATTTGGTTTGCAATAAGTAATTATTATATTGTATTGTATTGCACTCATCGGAACACATAAAATTAAATGATGGTAAGTGGAATACTGGTAAAGACAGGATTATCTATCGTTAATTAATTGATTAGGTATTTAATTTATCTTTTTATTTTAAATTCCCTTTCTATACATCCGTTATTTTTATGTAAAATAAATACAGGTTACAGAGCTGATTATGATTATATTTACTACAGATTTGACTGTATGAAACAAACATTTAAATCGACATTTCTATTCTAATTATAAAATTCCATTATTTTTCAGCTGCGTCCAAAACATTTCAAGGGCGCCCTAATGTCACTAATGAGCACTTACATTAATCAAGTGGATGTTGTCACTCCTCCCCTACCACGTAAATCCAGATCATGCGTACACAAAAAATAATTTATGAGGGGAGACTATGCGACGTGCCCACCCCTATTTTTTTAAACTGGCACGACAAAGTGCTTAATATGCACCTGATGGTCAGTGCAACCCATTTTAATAGAATATCTACCAGAGATAACAAACTCTAGTTGATCTATATAGAAACTCACGCCTTTATCCCCGAAGGGGTGGGCAGAGGCGCCTCTAGGACACCCACATTTCGCCTTGCATGCTCCGTCCCACCATGTGATAGGGGGCGAGCCTATCCCCATATCGGGCACAAATTCCTGACTCCGGGCTGATAATGAATAGAAAAATCCAATATCACTTTGCCCGACCCGGGATTCGAACCCGAGACATCAGCTTTGTAACCGTACCGTAATACAACTACACCACCGAGGCAGTCAGTTTACGTATTTTTATTTTTAGTAGTTCTAGTAAAAATACGTAAACACGCGCATTTGTCCCAGAAGGGGCAAGCAGAGGTGCTACCAATACAGCCACGTTTCACCATGTATGTTCCGTCCCACGATGTGATCAAAAAATAAAATGGATCATACCATAGCACAACCACGCCACCGAGGCAGTCAAAACAAAACATTACAAAAAAAAATCATCAATACATAACAAACCGACAAACAAAAGCTAATTCGACATTACAAAAGCTTGTACTAGACAAGCTTTGAATATCATTCCAACGATCCCTAATAAACAACCACAAACAAAATTAGTTATTTATCAATCAAGGCTTACAGCGGGACACAAGTCGATCACAACCGTAATAGGCGCTAATAGAGGCAAAAACAAAATACTACTAATTGTAAACCGATTCTGAGCGGGCTCGTCGCGTGACAGGCGGCGGGTACCTACCTACCTACTGCCTACCTATGTAGGAAGGTAGGTAAGTGCCTAGAGATGTGGCGAACTCCACTTAAATCAAGTTATAAATCGATTTTCAACAGCGCACCAACGGGATGAATTTTAAACGAGCTCCGACAATATTTTATTTCAATGCTGTTTACTTTTATGGATTGAGTTGTTGAAATGAATAAATTTGTAGTATTTTTTTATAATAATCTTATTAAATTATTTTGTATCTAAATTGGATTTTTTTCAACAGTTTTATTTTTGAGACAGGGAAAAAACAGGGAAAAACTGTATCCAAAAACAGGGTATCCTTTTACAATTCAGAGTGTTAACGTTATTAGATGTACTTCTTACTTATAGCTCTTCAAATAGGTGTGTAGTTTACTAAAAAGCAAAATAAAAAATGTTATCGATTCTGTTATTGCTTATCGATATATTGAATTAATCGAATGAATCGATAGTAAATAATGTAACATCACTAGTAGACACGTCTCGCGACCGGAGCGGGGGTTTCATCGTGATTTATTTCATCCTTTGTTTATTGTCTAATAGTGGCTCATATTTCAAAATATGAAAGTTATTATCGCAACACTATAGCGTGAATGCTTTGCAATCAATTATTCAGACCTGCTCCGTCAAATCATAGAATTACAAAGGCGTATTATAACTCTAAATTTATATTGACAACGATTTTATATCGTTTTATGCATATTTTATGGATATGTTTATTGATACAGATTCATTATGCGCGATTTCTTCATAAAAAATATGTGTTTGATATGCTGGGTACAGATTGATTATTTGAGGGAAAATCTTAGTTCTACATCAATCAATACTGCTTAAATGGACAGATATTTTTTTCAAACCACTGATCTATTGTCTAATGACTAATCCAGTGTCAATTTTTCGCACATAAGATATCTGACGCTGCTTAATGACATCGAAATTCTTGCCATTGGTAATCGGAATTTACTAGAACCGTTAGTTGATTTTAGTATCAAAGACTTTGAGTCTAACGCTTGTGATACGAGTCGTGGTCGTTTTATAAAGTGAACTGAAACCTTCCACTTACGACATTGGAATGCAGATGATGTCGACAGAAACTCAATTTGAGATACAAAAATTTTGTTGAGCCTACCTAATAATATATTTGGAATTCTTTTAACACTTAATCACATTAATCAAATATGAATCGCACAAACGAGTCCAGCCTTTGTTTCCTTTACGCGTCGAGTACACATGCAGTACTTAACATTCTAAAAGCGTCGTTAGCTGGATTTGAACCGGCGCGGCGACCGCACGCGACTCGATTGCTTATTCATTATGCCGGCGCGAGGGTGTGTTATTAAATACCCCTCGCCGGCCCAACCCACGGCAATTAACGTATTGTGTTATTAAAGGCAATTTTTATTATTTTCCTTTACTTCTCCCATTCCTATTTGCTGATTAAAACGTGGTAAGTGGAAAATGTTTTGCACGTCTATTCACATGTGGTAATTATGTTTTATATTTGTGTGGTAGACCGTTCTAGTCTTTTTGAATTACGCTATTATTTTTTGTTTTTTATTCATATCTAGCATAGCAGTCAAACCAGTGTCTCAGTATGGGCTATGTGCTGTGAGATATTGGGTTCGATACCTAGCTTAGACGATTAATGTATATAGATCTTTCTTTAATACGCATAACAATTACGCAGTGAATTCCCAAAGACGTAGGGTAAGCGTAGGTACAAACAAAGGACTTAAGCTTAGCAGTCAGACAGCTCGCGTGTCACAAACTCAGCCATAACCCACTCAAAGGGACTTGCCTTTCATCTCACGAAATTCAATTGTCTCCTCTCATTGTATTATTTCGGCTGGGTGTTTCCAAGTTCGTGCACAAAGTCCCTGTAACAAACAAACACTGAAAAAAATTAAAAAGAGTATTTTACGGACGTTCATACATTTTTTCATTTCCATTAAAACTCCCCGAGGATTTGTTATTGTTTAGAGGGAAAATGCGAAATTGCTACAAGTGCGCTTATGTTTAACAAGTGGACGGAAGGCGCGGCGACGCGATTCTTAAAACCCTTATCATACGCAGACATTCTTTGCTCTAATTAAAACTGATCACCAACTTATTATTTTGTCTATAAAATAATTGTAAATGCGTCGCTGTCTTCTACCTTTAACCTCAGTTTTTGATTTGTGAGAATAAAGAGTTCGGTGACAAGAAAGTCCCGAGCACTGCGAACATGCGACAGAGCTGTTGCATGATTTCGTTTTTTAAGAATCAGAAGTCGATCCGATTGTCAGTCTTGTATATAATACTATTCAAGACCGGTTACCAGTAAATTCTTTAAGATCCAATAAGTTTTCTTTAAGATATCTACAGGGCTGGACTATCAAAAGCAAAGGATGAAACGTCACACAAACCCATAGCTTTCCAATCATCATACCAATCAAGAAACATTTCATGGAAGTTGCGTCATCCAGCTAGAGTAATGTCCGAGGCCCGCCCACGCTGACACATACATATAAAAACCGCAAGACATAATGTCGCATGGAGTCCGCGCGGCGATAATCAGCGCCCCGCCTTTCGCGTGTGCACTAACTTCTTTTTACGGACATTTTCCTCAGGACAGATTACGCTGTGGGGGCAATTATCGTGGCCAGTGGAAATATTTCTGTAAAATGGAAAGCATTTTTTAATAAAAAAATTTACTACTAACAAAAGTATTGTTGTTAAGGTTAACTTAAAATATAAAAGGAGGTTGCTTGATGTGCGTCACCTCTTCTCCCAAATCTTTTTTGTATAGTCTATCAATAATGACATCTCAGCGGGCGATTTTTCATACTAGGGTAATCGAGAATAATGCTACTTCCAAAGAACAATCTATAAGCTAAAATAACTGCGAATAAATTAGATTATAGTCACAAATGCTTTAATGTACATTTTGGTCAGCATAAAAAACTCGCCTAATGATATGACATCAAAGATGCATTGCTTATCTTCGAGAATGTAGTATGATAACGCTGAAGATTACCAAACTCCTGGTAACTTTTGACGAGACTGTAAACATTCATTAGAAACCGCTAGAAGTTCTTTGTGTTATAATTAATTCATAATGGTTTTCCATCATACCGTTTTTCGATTATAAGGCACTCGTGCATGACTAATCTACTTTTAATCAAATTAAGTATTAATGTAAAACCAAACACACGCTAGCTAAAAGTAATGAAGTCAGAATGTGTTCCCTAGAGTGGGACGTAATAATGTGATGAGGGTTTTGTCACCTTGTCAGTTTTGTACTATTAAATCTTAAAGTCCTGGGTTCTGCATAAAGAATAGTGTGCTGAGCTAACAATTAACCTTCAGAAGGAAGAGAGGCACTAAAACGAGAAGAAGAAATGGTATTTCTTTTAATTATTTACTGAGATCGCATTAATGCTGAAACCTGAGTTGATTTTTAGATTTGGGGGATACAAATGTGAGTATTCCAGTAATATCACAAAACATCATTCCATTAGCAACACAAAGTATAAATCGACTTTATGCTCAAAAATTTCGCTAATAAATCTGATAAAAGCCCAGTCAGACCGTTTAAAAATATGGCGACCTGGCCGACGCCGCGACACTAAACAACGGATTTACAACATTTATCCAGCGAAATGCTATTTCGGCATATTTTATTAATGGCGCGCATATTAGGCAAAGCTATCAATTCAGTGTTGCGACGTAAGAAGCACAGGTTCGCCGGCGTGCCGTTCATCTCTTTTATTTTACGAGACATCGGAAAAAGAAATGAAGCAATTATTGCCACTGTAATATAATCCAACAACCGCATTACATACATATACATCGACTGATTTCCACTGAATATTTAAATAAGCAACAGTTAGAACGCGCAATGTACAGCGTTCTAAAATAATATTCCAGATTGAGTTTAAAACTGGTGGAGGTGGCAGGCGCCGCACGTGGCTGGGGAACACGATCGATACTACGTGCGACAACTGTTGCGCTATTTCGCCCTCTCTCTCTCCCTCACATTACAGTTCACGTTCTAACGTGAGACGCAGCATAGGACCTCAGAGTACGAGCTCATAGCGCAAAACTCACGCATCACACATCCCCTTTCGCTCGCACGTGGGGAATTTGGCTTAAGATGAAGAAGGACTGAAGATGCGGCATCGCATGCTCCTAAAACGTCACAAAGGAGGTCGTCCGATGAATAACAATGCGGACTGCGGGAATAATGTCCTTATCGACGAATGCCTGAAAACTACGAAAATTACGTTGGCCGGGAATGTGCGTGATGCAGCGGCATCGCGCTCGCGACCCACTGCGTATGCCGGCGCAGATACAGCTATCTACAGGGTATAGTACACCTCTGCAGTACTCAGCTTAACATGGATTCAGTAACGTGGCTCTATATTCGGATCGCTTTGTATTTCAATGACGACTTTGTAGGAACATTCTGTACAGGTTTCGTTTGGGATGCGTTATTTTGGTAGCATAAGATTGGATATGATTTTAAACGACAACGTTTTTAGTAATATTATAAGTAATATACCTTCATATTTCGTAAAAAGGTACATGCCTTGAGATTATTGATTTTTTCTAACTTTTGCAACGTCTACATAGGATTAGAACAACAGGGCTGATCCATGAAGTTTTAATTATAGATTTGGATGTTCTACACGAAGGATAGAAAGGAACAGAATAAGGGAAGGATATTATTGGATCTTTAGCTATCCCACTGTAGAAACGGATCATTGTAAGGAAAATGTTACGTTTGATATGTTTTCTGTGAGTCCCAGCCAATTTACTCTTGCTCACAGATTCTTGGTGCAGTCATGAGTTCAGTGTGGCTCTACCATTTAAACTAAGGTGCTGTTTGGAAGTAACTATAAAATAGTTGTACCTTTAATATATATGCCAAGTATCGAAAACAGGAGATTAAGTCATACTGAATATTATAGCCAAAAAATTTATGTTTTATAAATATACAGGGATGAAAGTTTCGTGTATATTTTGAACAAATATAGCAAACATAAACACATTTTAAACATTTAAGGGTGAAAACTCACTAAAATACATAAATATTGTAAATAACACAGCACTATTAAGTAATTAGATATAAAATAAAAACGAAATAACTACTGTTTAAATTATTTTACTAAAAGAAATATTGTAGGTACATTCGAGCACGCAATAAGTATCGTTCGCTGTTGAACACGTTCGTGTACAACGCACTACTTTGTGAAATAAATTCAATTTATACAACCCCTGTTATAATGTATTTGTAGGTAAAATGCTAAGTAAAGTTATAAAAATTGAGCCAGCTATTAGTGTTTTAAACATAACTATAAGATTAAAAGTAAGAGCGGAGAGGGAGCATCTCGTTCTCTTCCACGCACCTGCACCGTAATGGCGATGACGGCATAATTTATATTGTGCATCCTTTTCTATTACTTGATAATTACCTCTACTATCAGTTTTAAATTTTTTTTAGCTTGCCTATTTCTGAACGGATTTATAAAATTCTGTTCATGTGAGATTTTCTAATAACATTAGTTATAAACAATCAAAACTTAGTTCTAGCTCTACTATTGTTTGTGCATTATAAATTTTTGCGAATATATTATGAATTAAAAGGTGAAAGGGAGGAGAAGGGGGAAGCTGTTAAAAGTAGCAACTACCCTCCACCATGATAATGACTATAGATAGTGTACATAGTACTACAGCATCCAAGCCTTCATCTTAATGTTATCTTTATGTACGTTTCGCAGCGATCCTCCAGGGCTTCCACTTACAAAGTAGGTTGTACGTAACGACGCTTCACTTCCAGCGCTGGATATTTTAGTTGGCTTTGAAGATATCATTTATTTTAATGTAGACGTAGAATCTTCAGCACTGTTACGTTATACTACTGCGGAAGTACTCGTGAGTTCTTGGAAATTATAAAACTTAAAAAATATTATTTGTCACATTAATTTTATTATTCTAGGGATAATTTTGTGTACAGCTTCGTTAAATAACAACTGGTTTAACATTTTTTTGTTCTAAAATATTAATATAAGCTTGTATTACCTACTGCTAGAAATATATTTTGCAAGGACTTTCAATACTTGTATAGTTATCATGAAAAAAACGAAGAAAGAACTGATCACTCGCGATATTATCTCCTAAGACCTAAACGATCACAAAAAATGTACATAAAAAAGTAGACTGTTCACTCCTGAAACACGTCACCTCAGCAGCGAGCCCTCATCCATCTCGGAGCTAATTAAGCAACTGAAGCAATAGTGCGTTGACAAACAGACAGCACGGTAACACAGGCATGAATAATAATGCGGGCAGGCGCCATTACTGCGCCGGACGCGGCCGCCACGCATGAATTTACATTAGGGTCGTCTTTGATTCTACTCGCTGTGGTATACAGGGTGAATTTTTCAAGTGGGCGTGGATGGCCAAATCTGAAAATATGACGTATAGCGAAAAATGATGAAAGAAGTCACGAACCCGGTTTTGATGAAAAGTAAAACTGCATACCTAGATTTTTATTAAATCAAATATGCCTAGTCAAGAATCGAAATCGATGATTTTGAAAAAAAACACGTGATCTGTTATTACACAATTCGATAAACCCGCCAAACAGCAGTGTAAATGCACTGTTGTGTTCCGGTTTGAAGGACATTGTAGCCAGAGTAACTACTGGACATATCGAGACTTAACATCTTATGTCTCAGGATGGCGAGCGCAGTGGAATGCCAAGCAATGCCTTGTAACTCATGGTGTTGTTTGGTTTTGCTACTGTCAATGAGCGGTCGTATCGCTTTCCATCAGGCGAATGGCAGGCTCGTCTCGTCATTCATAGCAATAAAAAAAAAAAATCGATAATGGACTGAATCGTGCTCTCGGGTATGGAGGAGTCACATGGTCTGCAATGGGTTGTTGTGAGCTGATACAGCAGCCAAAGCATATAAATATATAATAAGGGTACGAGCTAGTAACTCGACTGATTATCACCGACACTTATTTTCATTTTTCTTACATATAATTTTGCTAAACATAAGTCCGTCAAGAATTTCCGTAGTAACTAGCTAGAATAAAATTCATCCCGCTAAATAAACAACCAAAATAATAGCCCACTTGATAGTATATATAATAAAGATGTTTTTGTCACTTTTACATACCTACTTAAAATATTTTATCAAATACTTGACAAAATACTGTATCTCATTAGGTAAGTAAACCGAAATATATCAGCAAATTTCATGAAATAAAATCATGACCCATCAAATACGTCATGTTTGCACAGAATAAAGGCAAACTATAACGTTATAATACTCAAACCACATAATAGCGATAGGAGAAGTTTTCCCTTTAAAACATAATACGAAATTTAAAATGTGGGCCGCTGGGCCGCGCTCAAAAAGTCCACATAAAGTTAAATTGAGTAGGCGCGCGGCCGGCGAATAGTTCCCCGCTCTACAAACTGTGCTCCGTTTAATAACTATTGCTGAATTTTTAATAGAATAAAGCAAAACGTATTATATTTCGTGGTATGGAACATTATGTTGTTAGAAAGGAATTGTCACTCGAATTTCTGTGAGGCTACAAACGCGTTCGTAGAATTAATTAGTAGTATGTGTTTTAAATTCGAATTTCAATTAGAGTACTGTTTGCTGTGTAATACAGAAAACATTAGACACTGCAGAACCGAAAAAAGTAATTAGTACCCCATGATTAAATTATTAATTTAACAGTTTGACCATTTCTTTGTATTAACAGTAATCATAATTTTATATAATTGATTTCAGCCCTAACAAATCAAAATATATTGTTTTGTACATTTTCAAGCAAAAATACAGGAATATCTGATATTCTCTACATGTAGCAAATCCCAGCATTGCCTTAATGTGTATATGAACTCACGACCCACAGTCACGAGGGAACCACTCACGTATTAAGCCACAGCAGTACATTAGCACAACCCTTACAGTGCAAAGTTAGCGCCCCCGGGGGTGTGACACGGAAACCGAACCGACAACCCTCGCCCCCGCGTCCTGTTCATTGTTATGTCGCACTGGGGGAGTAGCCGAGTTAAACTATAGCCTTTAGCACATTATTACTTTGTCCCCGTTCCGTTTCTTTGTCGACATTCATGAGTATTAAAATTGCGACTATCTTTGCACATTTTATCAATGTTTGATTTATTCAGATCTTATTAAGTCAAGATGCTTCTTTGTCTTAATTTAATCACACTGATACCAGTAACGCTGCATCTCATAAAGCGAGCCAGAATCTAAACATTTTCACGTTGCTCCTCATATCTTCATTATTCAATCCCTACTTCCCTCTAAAACACACGTGGATATCAAACTCTATATAAAAACATTGTCTCTAAAAAGGTGTGGTAATAGCATAGCAATATACGCAACACGTACATCCATTAGTATAACTCCTAAATATGCCTACAAGAGGCGTAGTCAGCGGCTAATGTGATAAAAGCATATCGACCCGCCTCCGACCATCACACGCCTGCCACTGAACCACAAATTAAACTTTCTACACGGGTTATGTTGTCTTTTTAATAGCAGAGGTAAAATAGTTGTTACTTTTCTCATGGTAATGTTTATTCCACTTCGTTAACTAGGTATAGCATCGAGGTGAATAAATTCCTAAAACAATTTAGCTTGCTCTTTCCTTTTTGAAGGGTACCTATCAACTGTTTTCTGACAAGGCTTTTTTATTTGAATTTTGGTGCTTCTTTTTAAGGGCCCAAGATTGTAGGAGCGTATACATGGGCCAGATATTGTAATTCATTGGTCCACATCTTAATAGTGTTGTAAAAAATAAATCACCAAACCTGTAGTTTCGAGTAAAGATATCCATTCAGATTTGGCTTCATTAGTTGTTACGTGTGAATCTTTTAAGCAAAGGAGAGAAAGGGATACAAGTGACCTCTAAAACATTTCCTATAAACCTTAAATACCCGAAAACATAACAAAGCTTCCTATTTCATATCTTCATTCAAATATCAGCTCAGTGATCGATCACGGAGGGTTGGCCCCAAGTGATGGCGTGTTAATTAAATCGACCGGCAATGTCCGATAAATTTGATTCCCGCCGCCCGCGAAAGGTCACCACCGCGTCACTAAGATGGATTACCTGCACCACGTGATACAAACATTAATTTATGCCGCACTAAATTCACCTTTATTTGACACCAATACCTCATGACACCCTGTGTTTTTATTGGAGATGCTTTCTTATAGTGTAGGCACTGGGCAGTTTTTATTTTCAAAGGTGTACGTAAACAGGCATCTCGAATGGAAAGTATTCAAGAGTTCAATGCGAGTCAATTCAAAATTAATCGGAACAATATCGGCACTCGAATTCCGAAATATTTTATAATTTAAGAAGTAAGATGAAGGGTGTTTTCAGCTAATTTTATATTTTACAACATTATCATCCCTAGTCATGGTAATGGTAATTACTAAAGTCGTATTTTTTTATTGTAAGTACTAAAATGAAGAAAATTTCAAAACAGTTTTATGTTATTATCCTTTTGCCATACCATCTTTGTATTCCTATGCCTCTTTAACACTTCCATGCACTAATTACAATCTATAAATGATCGTTTATTTCAGATCGAACCATTCATCAACAATTATTTAATTGGCAAAAACAAAAATAACAAAGTATGATTTTCAATAATTGCATCGGTACATTTGTAACTGTAGAATTTTCTTTGACGAAACCTCTTCTCTTTGATTAAATTGATTAAACAGTAATGCGTACATTCAGGGACGTTGGCTGTTCTCTTGGCAGGCAGGCCTGGCAGCGTCCGTCGCTGGCGCGGCCGCGCGGCCCGCTGCCAAACACTTTTTGTTAATCGTCTCGGCCTTCTGTATATACCAAATGTACCAAATATATGCCAAAACCAAGCCTTCTTCATGCTAATGTTGGGCCTGAATAATTCATCGTAAATATAGGAGTTAGTGTTATTCTGATTTAGACGCTATCTTTATGATTTTTGTCTGGAACTAAGTTTTCTTTCAGCAAATACCATTTTTTTTATTATTTACTCACAAATATTGCACAAAAATACAATACAACCCAGTGTTATTGTGGCTAAGTTTTTTTAGGGGAAGTGCACTGTACAGTACAGATTTTCAAAAAAATGTAATGCAATATAAATTAAACAAACAACACACGCGTGGAAATTAGAACCAAATCGACAAATTAAGTCTTAAAGTGCCATGCTCACTATACTATCATCTAATTTACTATATAATAAATTTAATTTTATGAAAAAAACTATTGTAGTTAATAAAGATGACACATAGCAGGCGTCTGGTCGCGGGGCACAGCCAGTACTATGCTATGACGGGCAGGAAGCCTGTGAAAGCCGCTCGCCACTAGCAGTACATTCGCAGCACTTTTACATATAGATTTATTTAAAATAGCCTCAAAGCAAACGAGATTACCGTTTAAACATCAAGGAAAAACACAAGAACGATACACTTCGACCTAGCCGCTAAGCCACTGCCTAGGTAAACTAAATTACAGGTTTCAATCGAGGACAATTTATTGAGATGTAATTAATTGTTAAGTATTCCTGGTTGGAAGGTTAGTGTAGACTGGCTTCGTAAGGTTACGAAAGTCTTAGGAAGATTTTAGAAACCTCAGTTTACATAATTGTAATACATTACTTATCACGTCAATATTAATTTAACAAACTAGACAGGACCCAAGAAAAGTGTTTAAATAAATTTGAATTTATAACTAGGCACGTTCACTTCATTAGTATCTGGTCATCATATGTACTGACTATAAGCCGTGAGGTTCTGAGGTTGATTTCTATGACGAAAACTCCACATAATATAATATTTTTAGTATCACAGATCTTGTGGAAGTTGCCCAAAGCTGGAATTTGTGTACGACATGGCGATATGGTCTCTACCATTCTTAGAACATCAGGTTATGTGGATGGCACGGGTGGCATCTCAGCCTACCCTCTCATGAATACAGGCGTAAGATTATTCATCCTATAAATATGTAGTAAAATCCGATTATCACGGGCACATAGAGCCGTGAGTACATTAGCCGAGATTCAATGCTCCGTGTATGTGCCTAATGATCTCGAACGGAGCTCATTATAATAACATGTTACTTCATCATAATCTACTGTATACATTATTCTTATGTACTGTCATATTCACTTCCGCGTTTTATATACGAGTTATATAACGTTTTATTAATAAAGCTTTCTTTTAGTTGTCCAAATTGTGAGTTCAAAATGTTCTAGTTTCTAGAATAATTAAAAAAGTACAGTAAACAAAACGATATTTATTGCTTAAACCTGATCAGCACTTCCATTAAAATAAGACACAACATCGAATTAGAAGGTAGCCAAAGCAAAAACATTAGACCTGTTGCGCTGATCTAGTCTAAATTAAATATTGAATCACTCTTTTTGACGATAACTTCGAGTTAAATTATACTCGTAATTAAATCACTACAACAATGGAACCTGCGTCATGAAATCAACCTGAATCTAGGAATTTGAGTTTTGATTGTATTTTAATTTGTAGTATCATTAAACTATTCACTTGGTATTTTATTTTGGGTTTGTTTGTATACTAAAAACGATTAGTATCTCGTTACTATAAATAAATTCAACAATAGAAACATATTGATAAGATAAAGCAAATTGCCTCACAAACTCAGCGTTTGGTGTATGTGTATAAAGCGTGTTGTCGCCGAGTCGGGGTAGACAGAGCCGTCCATCAGGCGACGCGACGCAACACGCGAGCACACTCGCATGTTGCCGCGTCGCGCGTCGCCCCTGTCGCTTGTCACTGATACATCGAAGCGTCATGCTACACGTATTAACAACTAGCTTCTGCCCGCAGCCTTCGTCTGCGTGATAAAATTTATCAAAATAAATATTTATGTATAGATTATTTGGAATTTCCCAGCGCGTCCCATATAATAAAAGTAACAAATATATCGGAATTCCTTCCTCATCCCACGGGAACACTATATTTATCGGGATAAAAAGTAGCCTAAGTGTTAATCCAGGGTGTCAGCTACCTTCATACCAAATTTCGTCGAAATCCGTTAAGCCGTTTCTGAGTTCACCGCGCACAACCGCACAGACAAATAGACAAAAATTCTTAAAATCATTGTTTGCGTTAATACAGACCCCCATATTCGTGTTTCTCATTTATCTTCCATGTACAAATTTATTATTAAATAAACCCAACAATAGAAACAGATTGATGAGATATAGCAAATTGCCTCATTGGCTCGATGTATGTGTGTATATGACGTATGTTCTCGCCGAGGTAGACAGAGCCGTGCATTAGACGACGCCACGCAACACGCGAGCACTCGCATGTCGCTGACGCGCCTCGCTCTTGTCGCTTGTCACTGATACATTGATACACATGCTATGGGTATTTTTTATTCTGATTTATTATGGTGATTTTAAGGCGCTGTGCACACAAAATAACTTAAGTTGAAGAAAACTGTCTAAATTTTACTAGTTACGATAAAAATTACCAAATGCAGCAAGTATTCAGCTGCCTCGCTGGTAAATTACATAGAATTTGGCAGGTTACTTAAACTAAAGGTGCTCTGTGTGCACAGCGCTTAAGTACCTGATGATAGTATCATCCTTGTTATTTGTTGCTACTACATTGATACATATTTGTTTGAATATACCAGTGGCAAAAGACAGGACACGCATTTATGTTTATATTGTCCCTACAATATGAGTAAATTAACCTGATGGTAAGAATGGTGACCTGTTAAAGCTCCGACCGACACGATGATGGATATTTGTAATTTATCATTCGACCCAGTCATGCCCATTAGATTCTAATATAATCTATTCACACATTATTATTTCGGCGATGAATATTTTGTTCCATTAATGTTACAAGGAAACCATTTTTATTTTTCAAAATCATATTGCGTTGTATAATCATGACGATAGCAAGAGACAAATAATAATCGTCCCTGAAAGACACTGCTCTTACCATCAAATACAATGTAGTCTAAAATAAAATCACACGTGGCATTATAATGAGTCAGTTACAGCAGTTGAACCAGGTTAAGTGAGTAATAATCCCCTTTAGCTCTGCGGAGAGCGCGATAAGCTCCTACAACTATTTTCCAAATGCGACTAATCTGCTATAAAACCAGATGGGTTTAGAGATAATATCACTGTTCTGAAAATCACACGAATTGTACGAGAGAGCAAACTTTTATCTTTTTCTTTAATATTAGCTAAATGATTCAAAATATTTGCACGTTTACTCAACAGCAAAAATACCTCTCAAGTAAAGAAAAAAATGTATTCTGTACATTGTATTTTCCATAAAACGATGTCTCATAAATATCAGCGCTTACATAAAATTTAGGTAAATGTTCCGGCGACACGAATTCTCCTTTAATTTTTCTTTTTCTCGCAACAAATGGACCGTGAAGATATCTCCGCAATACATCAGAACAGTTCCATTCGCGAGCGCTGCGTCCATAAATTACGTCGAAAAAGAATGTCTTGTTACTAATTCGTGTAGTTTAATCGCAGCGCGACCTCTTAAATAATCTAACAACAAAATGAAAAGTTAATAATGAACATGGCTTCGGCATTCGTAGCGCGGACTACTGCGGCGCGGCGCGGGGTGAGTGCGGGGCGGCGCGGGCGCGGGACGGGGAGGCGCGGTGCGCCCGAGGGGAGCCGCGGGAGGCGAGGGATTACTAGCGGGTTGCAGAGCTCGGAGCCACGCATGCGCCACGGCAACACGGGCGGCCTGAGGACTGAGGCACGCGAGGGGGGAAGGAAGGCGATAATAAAATAAGGAGCACCCCCTTCCGAGCGCCCCGGTCACCCCGCGCCGTCGCCGCATCGCCACCGCCCGCAGGTTACAAAATCAGATACTATAAGGTTTACTAATAGTGGAGCGTATAATACTGTGAGGGAGCCGGGGTCGCCAAATGAAACGTAATTTGACGCGTTCGATAAATACGCACCGCCGAGTTCGCCTTTGTGCCGATTGGGATGGATAAATTGCCATTGATCTTTCTGGAATATTTATAACTTGTGATGTGTACCGCCTCACTTGGTCGAATTGGATCGTCTTTCATTGTTAGCGAAATAGGGTTATTCGATAGGACACCTTTTTTCTATTTGTCATTTTGATAAGTCACGTATTTAGATAGGTCACATGAATATAAATAACTTCGTAAAATATTTCACATTCCTATCTCATATAAGAATTTTCAGTCATAATCTCTACAATAAATGCTTCTTAACTGAACTAAGCAATACAGAACAAAACATTCTCCAACGCCATATTCAACACCAACTTAAGTTCCTCAACTAGTCTTCAAATCTTCAATCTATCCCGAAGCATTCCAAGCACTCGTACAAACGAAGCAAGTGTCAGTCGGTAACCCTCCCGGAGGAATAGAGACGACTTGCCCTGCTCTTTGTACCCGCTCAGGAGGTTTGTCACACAAAGGAAACCCAATTGAATATTCACGCAAACAGCGACTCGAAACAAAGGTGACAAGTAAAGTTCTGACAATGGACGTTAAGATAAGGTTCAATTGACAAAGTAATAATGTTTTATGAGACGGTTTGTAATACACATTTAAAAATACAACTGTTGCAGTTATAATACAGGCTGATAAGATACTTGCTCTCCAGTCTCATGGGTATTTTAAATAGATACAAGTTAACATTATTCCACATCGTACATTCGCCATCTTAAATTCGTGGCTCGTGCCCTATTTGATGGCTTTTAGCACCTTTTAAAAAATCGATATCACTACACGCTTTTATATACTTATTAACCCACGAATTTAATTACGTGAACACATTAACCTAAATATGGATGTTAATATTTGTAATAAAAATTGTAGAACCTTCATTCGACCTTCCAACACCAATTTAACCCTCTTAAGGGCGAAATTCCGTAAAATCTTAATTAGACAATGTCTACATATTACGGAATCTACCTGCCAAATTTCAATTTTGTAGGCGATATAGTGCCTGAGATTTTGTCCTTGGGGTGATGGGAATTTCATTATTATAGCTTTACCTACTACGCAGTCTATACTAATGTTTGAAATTTAAGAACATTTCTGGTTTGTCTTAAGGTAAGTTATGCTGTCAACTATCAATAAGCCATCTTGCCCCGTCGACATAGACGAAATGTCATCTTGCGTTGACCCCACGTCGATGAGGGATTAGTACTAGTGGTAAGAAACTATTTATATGCTAAAGCCACTTTCTCTAACTACTACGACGAACAACAAGGGGCCAGCATTCTCAAATATGAGAAGATTGTCACAACAAAAGTACTAAACATAATACAACCAAGTCGACAATCACGGAGTCCCAATGCGCCACGCATCTGATTAGATATAAATTCATAAAGCCAGCTCTCAGCGGCTGGCTCGGCTGAGAGTTGAACAAACTTTTAAAGGCGTCCGTCTCAAATTGAATAACATTTCCCAAAGAACGCAGTCTGAATATTCTCCGAGCGCTATTCTATAACTTTACGCGTGGCCCAAGTTGTAAGAAGAAAGCTAATGAAAATAAGTCCAATTATGTATAATGTAATCGTTATTGCCACAGGAAGTCCACCGATGAAGAAAAGCCATTTTCAAGGATTTTCACAACGTCCTGTTGGAAGCGGTCTGCATCCAGCGACTTTTAGCAACCTGAATTAGATTGTCGCGATCGGTCTAATGCAGTGGATAACCACACTACATTAAAATATGATAAGCATAATTACCGTTTCATTACATAAATCGAAACAGTGTGCTTTCCAAAATTGTAGAGCACACGGCACAAAGACCGAGGTTTCGATGAATTATTAATTTAAGGTCCAACGACCTAATCATCTCATATCTTTAAAATAAAATACATAACTATATTTTGCGTAAAAAAACATGCAGAATAGTGAGTACCAGCGTTATTTCCTCAATATAACACTAACTTTGTGGACAACGAACCCCTTAGTCCGTTACTAATAAAGAATGTAATACCTTTGAAATGAAAAGGCAATAAGAATCAAACTGCGATAAAATCTTTAAAGATGCGTTTCAATAATCTGTGGTCGAAGTATTAAATGTTTTAATCAAATTACCATTCTCTCAACACTTATACCAGACGGTCATTTACCATTTAAAGCTTTGCCCACTTTCGCTTAACTCCCCGAAGCCTTTAGCCGCGCAGCATTTGTAAGTTTTGACAATATTTCTGTACATCGCTGGCTGCATTGTGAGAGCTCCGTCCCAGCTGCCGGCGAGCGGGGAATATAATCTCAGCTAATAATAAAATACGAGCTCTTCAGTAAAGCAGACGTAAAATGCTGTCGTATTGTTGTAAGTGGTTTTGTTTAGTTCTATGAGTTTTTATAATATAGGTGTAGTAGAGTCATAGAATAGATCTAGTTAAAAATAAACAACAGTCACGCACATAGCTGATAGAAGGTCGCTTATGAACATTTACAATACTTCTAAAATAATAAGCCAACCTTTGAGCAGGAACAATGAGATGTGTGTCACATGCACAACTGAATACATTATGTCTCCACCACTATAATGTATCTTTAAAATAAAACGTACAGTGACTAGTCCGAGAAGCCTTGTGTCAAGTATCCACTGTTATCGCCGACGCGACGCAATGTGGATTAATGTCCTACCCTGATGACAGTGCTTTGTCGCAGACGACGTCCGTGAGTGCATTTACGCACAAAATAAACGAAACATAATCTTGATGTCAGCCTTTACTTTAAATAATTAAAAATAAAATAAATATTAATATATCCACGCAGCCCACCAACCCGGTGCCCAATCGGCCAAATAAACACACTCATTAGTTCAACTAACGACTTTATTCCATTACCGCCACTCTGGGGGATTAGCAGTTAGTTAATGATTAAAAAAGCAATTTTGAACGAAAAAGCCGCCGCCTAGAAGCCATTATACTTATCTAGTTTAATTAAATGCGCAAATAGTTAATATTCAAAAGCGTTGCCCGCCCCGCTCCCTGCCGCGCCCCGCCGACGCCCGCCGCTGCAATTACAGCGCGAGTCGTTTGCATGAGAAAACCACCTCGCATAATGTTCATATCATGTTATATTTGCGATGGAGTTGGACGTAAATGTCGGTAGTTTATTATAGAGCAGACCTGCGGTTAATGCACGAGCATAATGGCTGCGCGATATGGGCATCTTGCATGCAAGGAATTGATTGACATCGGTGCAAGGGTTGTTTCACCTCTGAACGAAAGTGTAGCGAAGTAGGAACTAGCCTAATAGACGTTAGCCATTCACAGCAATATATTGACAAAATTGTCCTAGTAGTAACTTGATGATATATATGTAGATAATAAAGAAAAAATAAAAATAGCAGGAAACCCTTTGGGAGGTGGCCTCACAATCTTAGCGGAATCTATACCTACAGGTTGGTGATAAGCGAATCCGGAGCTCGTGCTATTGAAGGAGCTTATACCAGCAGGGAGCTGATGACCCGTACCCATACCTTACTATTTGATATACACAACAAGAGATAATGGAGGTGTAATTAATAAGTTTCCACAGCTAGAAGGTGCGGAAGCGAGGCACGCCAACTCCAGCAATTACGGGCAGCGCGTGTTTGCAAAGGCATTCCCCATGCAAATACACTGCACCACGAAATTTGTACAGTGAGCCAACTTACAGCCGAACATAGCAAGTTAATCACTGTGATGAGTCGCGCGATTATGGAAGTGAGTAAAAGCAAACGAATTTCGTCAAATGTGAGTAAGATTTAGTTGTCTGAAGTGAGTAAGTGATCACTACCGCCCATGAACAATGCCGCCAATGCCCATTCATACTGAGTCAAGATTGACAACAGCGTGGCTCTACCAATAAAAAATTAAATATAATAAATTCTTAAGCATACACCGTACCGAACACCATATTATTCACAAGTCTTAAAGAAAATTCCATACTCATTACAGATCAAACGAAATGAATGAATACTGAACTTCAAAGGAACGAAGCCTCTTAGAAAAACGCTAAAGAAATAGAGGCTAATAAATACTCGGCTTTATTTTCTGAAAGTACGGTAAATTTCCACGCTTTACGAAATAGGGTTGCCACGTAAAATCTTGCACATTATTTATTATGGGATACTTCATTATTACTTCGCATATCGTTTCAATAATGATCAGGTGTTAAAAACATACTAAATATTCTATATCAGCCTATATTTTTCCACTGCTGAGCACAAGATTCCTCTACAGTCTACACCGAGAGTTCGATTGCGAGGGGTTAGGCCATAGTCTACTACGCTGGCCTAGTGGGGTTTAATGGACTCCACATACCGTAGAAATCCTGTTAAGATCTCTATGTTATGCATGTTTCCTCACGATGTTTTTCTTGACCGTTAAAGTACGTGGTAGCTATCGATACACATATGACTCCGAAATACTACGTCTTAAAAGAACAAAACCTATTAGAAACTATTCTAAGAAATAGAAGGCCAATAAATACTCTGCTATTTCTCTAAAACTACGCTAGGTATCAGCGCTCCCCTCGACTGCTTTACGAGACAGCGTTGTCGCGTTAAATCTCGCACGTGGCTTAATATGCGCCTCGCCGCGCTAGCCCCCGCTGTCAAATGAATCATAAAACCGGTGTGAGCTGGTATAATCACTTGGCTTCGATTTACTGAGATTTTAGACTTGGATTGCAGATTTATAGCTATGATCTTAGATCTTTGCACGACGGTGGGATGATTTTGACTTATTCATGTATAATAGTTATTTGGTGGAATTTCGGTAAACACATAAAAATGCTTTTAACAACTATGTTATAGTTTATGAAAAATAGGGATCACTTGCAATTAATAACTGGCTGATATTTTCATTAAGTCATGTTAAGATTTATAGGAAAAGCTAGGTACAGGTAAGTTAGGGCTTTTTATCTTTAAACTTGTTTCACAAGATTGTAAGCCTGTCTCTATAAAACAGACTAATACTCCATTGAAAACAACTATGCCCTGCAATGTATCACCCTCACGGTGTACAAAATCAGAATGCTTGAAATGTATCGAGACAGCCCTAATTATCTAGTAAAATTTTCCAAAGGAAACCTTATGGTTCGGCTCCATGTTGTTTCTTACTCGCCACGCACGACGTTTAATCAGGCATCTATTATGTGGACGCCATGGAGAATTTTACATAATCGCTGCAATTCATACGAACCTATACTTTAACGTACAGTTAATTTATACTTTCTACGCTTTCGTTTATGTTTAATTCATATAGAATAAATTTTTGCGAGTGCAGTGAATATAATCGCCTCTTTTTCTCAGTGTCAGTAATTACTGTGGACTGTTAGATCCATGATAGATGAGTGGTTAGATTAATAGATTGGGCAATTACATTAGGTAGTATAAGATATATTATTTTACAATTAAAGGCTATAGTGAGGGGAATCGAGAGCATTGAGTTTCGTGACAAGTAATTTCTAATCATGTTTGTTACTAATTAGTCGATAATTGACATTTCTCAATAACCTACATACGTTTATATAGTTTGTATAGTAAGTGCTTAATAATTTTTTTGCTGAAAATTAAAGTAAAATCATGATATTCAGAAAGATTCTCACAGACCTCGGGAGTACTTTACATTAAGCTCGTTATTTAAAGTGGAGAGCACTTCAAATGGAAGTCGCAGCGCGAATTCTAATTCAGCGTGGCTGTTGTCAAACTGCCAGAGTGCCAAGCTGCGAAGCTGCCAGGCTGCCAGGGAGACACCATGCCAAATGGCTGGCCCTTGGCAGCGAGCTTCCAGACCGAATACTGCAAACTTGGTGCTCGGGATCTCGCGCGACACCGTGTTTACTCGTATCTTACGGCTGGAAATGGTAGAGTTTGTGTCTGTTATACAATCTTACTGACCGATTAGACTTTATGTAGTTACCTTTAAAGATGCAAGGCGTGGTACCAGTTGGTGTTCTAAAATAACATCAATAAAGTATAATTAATTGCCAATTAGTCTATTATTACCATAAATCAGAAATTTCATATACCAGAGTTTAAGTACTTATGAATGAAATAAAGATAAACTTATTTCACTCTAAAATTAATATTAAAAGATATAAATACCGTATCGAACACACCAGTAAATGTTTTCAGCACCAAATTTTACTATCAGGAAATTGTGATTCACAAATTGTATAATTTTACAACCGCAACCCTCCGCTTAATATCCGCGAGTTTTACTGCGCATCGCTCATTACGGAGTATCGCAGCCCGTAGCCACCCTGTAGCGGTCAAGGTCAGACGTATGGGAATCGACGTGACGCCCGCGCCGCCCGCGCCGCCCGCGTCGCCCGCGCTGCGCCGCCATCCGACCAGAACTTGCTCTGCGTATTTAACTACGCTGTAGATAGAACTACGACGTAGCTGCAACGCGATGTGCCACGTAGACACTACACAGTGTAGCATAGCTCGTAGCTGCGCATTTAAATATTATGACTACGCAGTATGAAATTGGCATCAACAATAATAATATTTCTTTTATGTATTAGTAACTTTTTATCATAATAGAATTATAAAGTAATTAAGCTAAGAATATAATGTCAAATCATATATTTTTGTTATTATATTAAATCAAATGATTTGTGTGTAAACTTCGGTATTTTTGTAATGCACATCTCTTTCTAACCAGAAAATCTTTCATATTTATACCACGACTTCTTTAGTATACATTTATTACAATAGTCGAAATTTGCTACAAATATTTTCGCCATCATTAAAAGGATTTTGCCAATACTCGCCACGCTTGGCAGGCGGGTTGGCGAGCGCAGAAGGGGGGGGGGGGGGGGTGAGGTGAGACTCGTGGAGGCCACGTAGCGGAAAGCGCAGCGTAGGACGTCCACCCACAAGATGGTCAGACGACCTGGTAAAGGTGGCGGGACGTCGCTGGATGCAGGCTGCCTCCAACAGGTCACTGTGGAAATCATTAGGAGAGGCCTGATTTTCGCCATTGAAACGTCTTTAGCAGTTTAACCTATAGGTCTTATCCTGTCTCAAAAATCCCATTAATTTAGTACGTTAAATAGTATATGCCTTACGACTATCGAGCTTTACTACCATCATCGTCATCATCATCATCAGCCCGTTGCAGTCCACTGCTGGACATAGGCCTCTCCCGCGGTACGCCACGGAGCCCGGTCTGCTGCTTTACGCATCCAGTCGCTGCCGGCCGGCTGGCCATCTGGCCAGAGGACGTCCCAGCTTTCCTACAATTTTAGTTAAACAGTTAAGAGTGTCATTCAAATCGATACCAATTACAGAGCATTAATGAAGCGGAAAGTTCTCGCCACGGTCGCGACGCGTTAAATAAAATGTAGAGAGTGACAGCGGGTCTGACCCCCCGACCCCCCACGCTACACTATCATCATTATACAAACCAGTTGACGTCTCAATCGTTTGTGCTGTATTCATGTTTATTTATAGACGACTATTTAGGTTTAAATTAGAAGCGAAATGAATTTCTGAGATAGATGTGTCTTTTCCTTTCAATTTATGGGAAAATAGATTATAATATTTGTCACATTTTGGCTGCAATAGATCGACAGAGAGACGTATAGAAAATAACACATAAAATATTACTTATCAGTGGGTATTCGACAGTTTTATCGCTATTATAAATCTAATTCAGGTTTGAGACTATCGTACTTGTAGTTAAACAGCAAATAATAATATTTGTACAAAAATGACTGGTGGTTTTATTTTTTATTTGGTACTCCCGGTGATGTCCAACTCACACTTGACCAGTTGTCAAGTAGCAAGACATCGTAGGTACCAACGAGCAGCGAGCATTAACAACGACCGTCATTAAATCAACATACATTTTAATAATATTTGTTTACCGTCTTTTTCATAAAAGCAATGAGGTTTAAAAGCTGCCGTCGGGAAATCAACGGGCGAGCGACGCACGCTAAATATTCATGAGACGTATTCAAAGTCGATTCTACAAAATTATTTTATTTATCGACTCACTCGAGTGAAAATTGAGTTTGGTATTTTGCATGGAATATGCGCGCTGCGCGTCCGACACACGACGTTTATTAAAACGCTCCGAGAATCTCAAAAGAACCGAAAAAGAAGAAAAAGAATGCCTAACTTTTATGTTTTTTATCGACAATAGAAAAACTACCTAATGTAGGTGCGATGGTGTCGTGATATTGACTGGCAGAAGTCGACTGCACATAAGTCTAAAAGTTATTCCCGTCTGCAAGCATGCGGATATACTCTGACTGATATCAGAATGACACATTAATTACACTGGTCAACAAAAAAACAACTTTTGCATGTAACATGAAAACTTTTTTCTAGTTATATTTAGGACAAGGATAATGATACTAGAAATAAAATTAAAATGCTCCAAATACGAATAGTTTTTCTGTAATACCATTTTGTAAGATTATGGAAATTTTTAATTTTTACCAACAAAAAGAAGTTATTTCGATTTATTGCAACATTAATATGAATTTTCTTTTACGATTTTCGTTTGTATTTTGCTTCAGGAATGTCTCGTTTTAATGTCCAACAGTAATCTGCTAACATACGTGGGCTCCACTTGCCCTCATATCGTTTTCCTATGGTAGCAATGTATTGATAGAATCTTTCACCGTGATCATCGCTGACGGCGCCCAAATTTTCAGGAAAGAAGTCTAAATGTGTATAAAGTAAATGTATTTTCAACGACATATTACAGCCCAAAGCCTTTTAAGTACATAAAAGCTCCGCGATAATACATTTATAGTCACTTGATCGGTGATTTCCTAGAAAATTGGAAGTTACTTTCATGAAAGATTCCCAAGCTGATTTTTCTAAATTATAAGCTTTTCTTTAAATGCATCATCTTTCATCAATTGCCTGATTTGAGGGCTAACAAATATGCCCTCTTTAATTTTTGCTTTACTTAGTTAGTTTAGTTTAGGAATTTTTTCTTTCAAGTATAAGAAGCCATCACCCCTCCTATCCATAGCTTTCACTTTGTGATTCTGATACCGGTAGATCTTCACTATGAGGGATCGTTCTTTTAGCTGAAGGCAGGTCAGGATTAATTGTAATACCATTTGTATCAGTAAGACAAAAATCAATCAGATGAGTGGTTCGTTGGTTCCGTCCAAATCATAGGGATTGCAAAAGGTATAGATCGAGATCTTTTCGCCCATCCAGTGAGGAGACCCACACATGTAACGCAACAGACGTGTGGAACCCACGTTTTGTCTTGTGGCAAAGCCAAAATACTGTTCATATAACTTAGATAGTAATGGTGTCAAATTCCTTCGCTGAGTTTTGAAAGTAATGTCACCACAAATGTAACAAAACTTGTCAGGATCATTTTGACACTTTCTTGACATTATTTAAGAATCACTTAACTCAAAAAACAGAACAAAACACTACGTTCTTTAAATAAACAAATTCTCTGAATAAGAAAGTGAAGCAAAAACGGTTAATTTTTAATTTTGTGGTTAGTACCTGTAACACGAAAACTAGACCTAATGGAATCAAAATAAATATGGTAATTAAATGAGGATAGGTAGGTAATTTAAAATTAGCAAACACCTTTCTTGTTACAAAATTTTGTTGACCAGTGTTATTTATGTGGATCCATAATTACTTTTTATTTTACTTTATACAACTTGCGAATGTGACTAAGAAGTAAGAACAAATTCTCCGCGCCTGATACCCTACCTGGAATACACTGTGCTTACCGTCAAGCATTGTAGTCACTTTGTCGTGCCAGTATAAAATTATAACCGCAATAAAAAGTTATAGTTGAAACTTTGATTCCCTCCTGGCACGAAATCTCCATAACCCAAAAAGCGCTCGAACACTCACGATAATAGTCGAACGTTTGCATAGCTGAGCGCAGTCGATGCAGGCTCCTTCGTAAAACCCAACGACTCGTGTTCAAACCCGAATGTTATGACATTATTTTTATTGGAATTAGTTCTTTGTAAAATGGCTTTATCGTTTGGCTTGTAAAAAAACATCAATAAACATACATACATATTATATACATACCAACCTATAGTCTTCCCAAAGAGGTTTAGGAAATTGGTACTAATTTCTACCCCAAAGCTCTTGCGGTTGATTGACCTTACATATTCTCGATCCAACTGTAATAGGGGACGAGCCAAAGAGCTTGTTTATCGCTGTGATGAGCATTTCCATTCGTGGGCAACTATGCTGAGGCATCCAACCTACTTCCTTTCGATTCATAGCCCATACATTTTTTCCACAGATATATTATGTTTCATACACTGTTTTGTATTTCAGTTACACCGTAGAATAGCTCGGACCGCAGTTGTAATAAACTTATTTCTATTTTCCTTCTTAATTGCATGAACCACTAGAGATTTATACTAACGAATAATATTTTTCTACGACATTTTATCCACCCACACGATACCTTACCTCTGACATTTCAACCGTAGAATTCCTTATATTTGTACGTCTACAATATTGTTCTGTTATACCTACATTTATCGATACTTATGAAACAGTTTGTCCTGACTATCAACATACCGCTGAATCTACTGCGTTTAAAAAGCTGAAAATTTAAACATAGGAGTTCTTCATCCACTTAGAAAGATGTTTGTAAATTTCAACTTAGCTGAAAATTATTTTTTATTTGAAGTAAGAAACGTGAACATTTGAATTACAGCTGCGGAGCTTACATAATTAATGACCCATTTCAGTTTTGGTATTCACCTTTTATGAGACGGAAACAGGGGGTGAAATTTTGTGTAGATAATAACATGTCCCAAGGTTTTTGGATCTTCATAAATCACACGGGAAACAAGAATAAAGGAAAAAATGTGATTACTGATTTTTAAAAAGATTTAAAAATATGCATTATACACTTTATTATTTTGCATGAAGTTTTTCAGCAGTTATATTCTTTTATCATAGACACTTCACCACGCTTACAGAGCCGCGGGCATCAGCTAGTATCGGTATAAACCAACATATAAAATAAAACATAAGTATAGGCCCGTTTATCCACAGCGAGGAATTCCAATATGCGAGACGAATGCCTCTGATGCGGTGAACTGAGCTAACAATACCGCTGTCTCACTAGACCTTATTGCCTAGATAATAAGATTGAGATTGACGCAAATCTCACGTCTAATATTGCGTGTTTACCCACCGACATCGCATGTGGATCTAATATGAAATAGCTGTGATGACTCTACAATGTGGTATCCATTGCCACAGATAAAAAATATTTGCACTAAACAATCGAAACTGAATCGATCGCGTTTGTCACGGTTGAATTGTATAAGATCGTAATAATACGTAATAACTATGATCAATTGTAGCATGCACAACATATCGTGAAAGCCAGTAGCTTAGTTTGAAGAAGCCCATTTAAGAAACACGATACAGGTGGAAGTGAGGCATAGGCCTACCTCTGTATTCGAATTATTAAAGGAGTAAGAATGTCAGAGATATTTGCCTCCCAGCGGTCCATACTCTACCTTGCTTACACTTTACTTAGCATCGGGCTTTTGCCACTGTGCCAAGTCATTAGCCAATATATACCATAAATACCCCACATTTTTTTACAAATGATGTCTACGAGGTATATGCACTACTTGTATAGCTGCCTAGTGATTGTAACCATAGAGAGAGTGTAGACAATAACGATGTATATGGGTTAAAACCCTATACCCTTAATATTTTTCGCATTAATCAATGAAGCAACTCAATCTTCTCATCTTTGATCTATCTCTGTATAATCTTCCTTTATTCTATGTTAGTATTTATAGCGCAAAGTATAGATGAGGATACGACACGCTCAACGAGCAATTGTTGCTCTTAAAATATCCACACTACATTAAGTTGTGCCTACCGATCTTCGAAAACTGAGAATTATAACCCTTTTGACGTAAACTAATCGCGTCCGTACCGCCAATAACAGAAAATAACAAAATTATAGAAAGAGCAACAACATTCTCTATCAATGTAATCGATTGTTGACAAATTTTGACCGTTTTTGACAAGTTAGGCAACATTCCTTTACATTCAATAACATGGTAATATGTGCAGTTAACATTAAATAACAATTTGTTATTAGATGTTGCTAAATAATACTCGGAAACGTTCCTCAACAAAAACTAACAGCGGTTTGCATGCACCATAACTCAACAACATTAATCCTAGAACTGTCCATTTGCCTCCATTCCTTACAGCTAAGAGGTTGAATACGCACTGTCATTTAGTAACAGGGTGCGAACAAACTTGCGAGTCCCGACAGCCGACGCCATTGTGAACGGGTTAGCGCATTTGAATAACAATCAACTGCCACCTATTTGTAGTAAATTTTCCCAATTGTTACAACTATTTGAAAGAGCCAGTTTGAAAAGGATTAATGTATAAGGGTCTGCAACATTTTAGTATAACCTTAACTTAATTACTACCCTTATAATAGAGGCCTTGAAACAATGTACAAAATTGATAAATTAAGATTAATATTGATCACCTCCAATTGTGAAAGGACTTCATAAATAAATACACTTAAATCCTACTTTTACTCGAATAAAATAATTTTACGTTTTGTGTATAGAAGGTGTATGAAATACCTACACTTTCCCATATCGTTTATGTACAATATAAGAAATTATTATTAAATATTTTTTTACGTTTGTCCCGCTACCAAACTCTATAATGGACACCTTAGTTTTATACTAATTGTCTTCATGCTAAGTTTACTCCTTAGTCTGTGATGCTAAGCTATTAAACATATACATATTTTATTCTCGTCGTACTCAAATAAAAAAAACTTGATTTTAATTTTATGTACGACTTAGAAGATATAACTACTTACTATAAGTAGTCAGCGCAAAAAACGTATCATAATATTATATTTTTAATAACTCTTACAGTCCATTTAACAACGTGTGATTACACATCTCGGCAATATATCTATTTGGTTCTCAAGTTTATCTCTAAAACATAATTTTCTACTTAATGGACAAAATAATTTAAATATTAATATTACAATATTTTTGTTGACTACTTTCTTTATTTTATTGTTTTCTATTTCTAATTTCGCCTGTTGTGTTCTGCCATCTAGTGACACAAGGTAGTCAATAAAGAAACGATCAGTAGTGCTTTCTATATTGTACCGATAGATGTCCACAACCCGAGAGTAAAAGTATCGATTTTGTCCTAAGTCGGTCTAGTATCATTTTAACAATCGATTTTATGAATCCTATTTGCGGGTAGTTATATCAATGAGCGCTTAATGTGAAACATAAATAAGCAATGTACATGAGCCATGACGAAATAACAATTAAGAGGACTTAACACTATCCTGTATGCCGCGACAGGGTCGTACTGTGTAGTGATCACAAATTACTTAGGTCGTAGTGATTACGGCGGCCGTTACGTGCTTTATTGTTATTGACATCATGCGCCACGTGCTCCTGCTACTAACTTGTAGCGGCCCTCTTTGAGCCACCTAGTTAGCTTTTACTTTGTTTCCTCTGTTAACCATAATAATATAGAACGAATGTGTAACATTGAATAGATACTTAATTGCAAAAAAATATGCTATGGTTACATCAAGGCTTCATGCCGATTAGAGAGTTGAAGCAGGAAGTGTGTAGTTTCAGCGGCAACATCCTAGGAAGGCATTAGCGGCAGTGAGCATAATAGTGCGCATAAGATAAAGGTCGGTGCGTGGAGGGTTAGTGTAAGGCGGCGGCGGCGGGAAGCCCGAGCTATCTCGTTAGCGGCTCGGCTCGGCTCGCGGCGTGGCGTCTGCGGGCGGCACTGCGGCGCGCCCTCGCCGCCGACCGCGAACTAGGGCAGCGGGTGACGACGGGCGTCGGGCGTCGGGCTCAGCCGGCAGCGAGCGGGAGCGTGCTCGCGCTGCGCTCGGGCGCTCGCGCTCGGCGGCGCGTCGCGGCTCCGGGGTCGGCTCCCCGCAGTGACGCATTGCAGGTGCGCGCCGGCCAATCGGCGCGCGCCGAACGCCGCTCCACGCCGCCGCACCCGCCCGATATAAAACCCACTATCCTTTGCGGATCAAATTTAATCCTGTGTCGTGCGTCCCGAGACATGGACTTGGACGTCCGCGAAACTCGCGTCTGAACGTTTCCCGCCTCCGGTCGAGTGACACGAGCCGCCCCTGCGTTCGAAACACGGATATGAGAGTGCGACGCATCGAGTAGTCGATTCGGAACGATTCGCGCCCGAGCTCGAAGCGAATCGCGGTCGCGAGTTTCCCGGCGCGGCCGCTCGCGCGAGAGAGGGCGGCAGTATCGTTTCAACCGTCGGTCCGTGCGGTCGCTTTTGCGGCGTAGTCTGTGATTTTTTAGTGTAGCTCCAGATAATCCAAGTTAATCTACGATGGTGAGTGCCGTTTTTGCTGCGATGTGTCGGGAGTGCATTCGGGCTATTATTACGGTCCTCCTGCCGGTCATATTTCGGTTCCGCGACGCATCGGTGTTTATAGTGATGACGGCCTCCATTATATTATTGTGATGGCCGTTTTTTGCCGCATTGCGGATCGGCAACGTCCTCGGAGCCGGATCGTCACCGCTACATCGAAGGATGAGGAATCCTCGAGGCGAATCCCTGTGCGAACAGGGTTTTCATTTTACGGTGGAATGATTGCGGGTCGAGAAACGTCGGTCGCCATAGCCCCGTAGGTGGTGCCGGTGCAATGACGTTGTCGGTTGATTTGTTGGTAGCTGGTCGGCCGGTGAGGCGGTGACGGTGTAAGATGGCGCACCGCTCCGGTCCGCATTAAACAAGTGGTTGGTCGGTTGGGAGCGGCGGCAGATCGATCGGCCGCTGCTGTCAAGCGCCCGTTGACTCATCGCTAGTTCGCTTGTATGTTTTATACGCAATTCGGTAGACGTGTTGTATTTCTTCGCCTGCCTTTCCGAGCTGCACACAACTATGGTAAATTACGTGATCAGTTTGCCTGCTATCTCGTGCAAACATTTTGTTATGTTATCGGTTGTCCGCGAAGAATCTATGGTCGTCGTCCTGCAGTATCTACAACCAACGGTCCTCGGCGATCCTCCTTCGGTAGTTGTAACGGTCATCCCACAAGAGTACATTGTTCGTATTGGTTTGTTGGTATTCGACAGTTAATAACGGTCGCGGAGACGTAGCCCAATGCACTATCGAGATCATAATAAACATCGTATGTATTTATGTATTATTCATGAAATACGCATAATATTATGTGGTGTAATTATGTTTGTTGGCATTGACAGCGATATGTATTAAGTTCGAAACAAGATTATTAAGTTTTATGTAATTTAATGCAATAATATTTTAATCTACTATCAGAAGAAAATATAACCTCAAAATAGATAAGATTTTACTTTTGCTGTTGAAGGCCAAGTAATTAGCATTTCTGATTGCAATTACTGAGTTTCCACAGAAAGTCCAAAATATTTGCAAACTAAATAACATAAGTTTTAAAAATAATTACAATGTCTAAAAACATATTTGGCATTAACAGAATTAAATTTACCCTTGCCATTGTGCAGTCCACTAATTTATCTATTTACCTTCAGTGGCTTCACAAACAACAAATTAATGAGATGAGAACAGTGCCGCCCCACCTCATGCTGAGAACAATGGCTCGCAGTAACCATGGTCACTGATAACAGCTCAACACATACCATGTATTTACAGCCAAGTGTAGCATTAACAGGGAAAAATACAATACAATGATACATAAGTGGGTAGATTATTTTGTTTTGCATGTTTTTGCTTTTGAAATAATTACATAATTTAATTAGTGTAACTATGCTAGTGATAAGGTTAATTATGACTCAATAATACACAATAATGGAATAATTTAGTATTTTATCAGTAAATTGATAGGATAGGTTTTATCCAACCCGCTTTGGTTAAAAAATTTAGCATTCTCAGCATTTTAAGAGGCTTGTGCTCAGCAGTGTTTCAATATATTTTTAAATGGGTTATTACTCTGCTAAGCCACATAAGGAGCATATGGGCTCATTGTTTTATATTTTACAATTAATATGAAAGATTCTGGTTGTAGAAGTGTGGTGATCATCTTAGAAACATTCGCTAAAGGTATTAAAACTACATTTTAAATTACAAGAATGGTGAGGCTGTTCATGGATTGCTATAATCAACAATTTACTGGTTTTAATATTAAAATCCTGGATTCACTGATGGTATTAAGTATGTAGTATGATTTATAATTTAACAGTAACTTTTTTTTTATTATCAACATACCCTCATTAACTGAATAAAATATTCCAACAATTTTAATTGCGGACTAAAAATGCCAGTACCAGTATGTAATTTATACTAGCTGAATGTAGCTTTTTGCCAAATATTCATCAGCTTTAATGTTCAATACAAAAATACCTATTCTATTGAAACACAGATTACAACAGCTTTGTAATTTAGCCAAGAATGAGTCAATCTGTAATTTTATGGCAAAAACCACTGTCATATAAATAATGTATGATTTATCAGATAGTAATGCTTCCATTATCTTGTGAAAATGATGTCAGTGGAAAAAATGCTTCAAAAATGTTCATAGTTGATGAGCAAGATAGTTTGAAGATATTAATCATATTTAGTACATGATAGTTGCATGTTTTTATTTTGGAAACATGTGTTAAATATAAATGTGTAGTGCGGCCCTAGCTTCGATTCCTAAATTGTGCAAGTTATGTGTTCTTTTTTTCATAATACAGAAAGATCAACTTGGGTTTAGATTTATAGTTACAGACTTTCGTCTTATAACACGCGACGGTATTAACCGTAAAGTGAACCTCGCATATTTACCTACCAATACGGGAATAAGTGCGTGATTATCTTTCTCTTTGCTCTCGACAGTTGTGATCTCCTTGCTGACCTTAAAAGCCACTTGACATACATTACCTCGAAACTCAATGTGAGGTGGGTGGAGCTTTAAATATTTTCTCTCAGTATTGGATTTTATGACTGAAAAGTCTAAAATAAAAGCTAGGCTATAAATCAATTAGGCTTATTCTCTTTATGGGATAAAATAAAGGATGCGAAATACTAAATTGTATTTAATTACATGCTAGTAGCCAAGAATCTTGAGAAGTATTTTATGGAGTAGATAAACTATTTAATTTAGGCGAAACTGCGTCAAATGTGAAAATGGAAAGTGGGTTCGATCCCTGCCGCGCCAACGCTTCTGACGAGATCCGAAAATCGATCGCACAACCTGATTCCCGATCCAGAGATTGTTTATAGCCCATATGTTCTAAGTCCAACGTCCCAATAAAATTACTAAATGAGATTATGTAAAAAAGGCTGGTAGCTCGAAAACATTTATCCGTCGGGCCTATATCTGTATGCAATACATACACACGTTAATCTTTAAATCACCAGTTTTAAATATTTTTCGATTAATAGGCTTATTAGAGGTTCCTTTTTCTTATCTTCCTACATTGTAACTTATAAAAATATTTAGAATTTTTATTGGCATTAACAAAATCCTTGATCGCAACCATTTATCTTGGTCGCGATTGATAACACACATTACAATCTTTTTGGCTTCAGTTGACAATTCAAATTAATACTATGCCATATCGTAGGAACACATAGTTTCATTATAGATAAACGTATCATAAATTATTGTCACGGATAATGTTAGTCAGAACAGATTACTCATTTCAGTAGGTATAATTGAGTAAAATCCAAACTCCAGTAATTACCGAAGACACACAATGACATAATATGTATACCCTCCTCATTCGCGGGTCATAATCGGAGGCAAACACGTGTTCTTATCTATGTTTTCATTGCACCTAAAGTTGATCAACATACAGATTATAAACAAAACATGAAGGATGAAAATAAAGGATAAGATCGGGTTCAGTGTTGTGCCGGGCAGCATGTCTGCCAACGCACTTGGTGATACCGAACATGACGTCATCTTGATAAGCTCCTAAAAGACTAGTATGTGAGATTGTACAATAAAAATAGGAATTCTTGGTGTTACATCGGGTGAACCCATTAAGAGTAGAGGGCAAGGCGTGGCGACCCACAATACTCTCATCCTAGCAAAATTGATTTATTTATGTGGCTATAAATTTCATTATCGGCACTTACATTAGAGCGATAAGTGTTCCAATGCAGTATTTTGTATCTGGCGTTGCGTTTGCCGCATTGTGACGTGTCCGCGGTGTAATTACTTGTAATCTGCGCGCGCTATCTTATCAAGCCCGGCCGAGTACGCCGTGTGCGCCGCGTCGAGCAGTCGGTCTTCTGCATTTGGTACTTGTCTACGATGGTCGTTATGGCTGTACGTCTCTCGCCAATTTTGCAAACTACTTTAGCATCTTATCAGTTTTTCTAATTTAGATCTTATGATCATACAAATAGGGTTTATTTTGACGTGGTTTTATTGAAGTTTATGGACTTTGGTTTTGCCGAATCGTAAGCATTGGCAAAGGCAGTGTTAACTTGCGAATGTGTGTATGTTGCAGGCCGATCAACTGACAGAAGAACAGATCGCCGAGTTCAAGGAGGCGTTCTCACTGTTCGACAAAGATGGCGACGGCACCATCACAACCAAAGAATTGGGCACCGTGATGAGATCCTTAGGACAGAACCCCACAGAAGCCGAGCTTCAGGACATGATCAACGAGGTTGACGCGGACGGTGAGTACTCTTTCTTCTAGATTCTTCCATCGTGTTTAGCAAATAGGCACCAGGTGGTAGGCATTTCAAATATAAAAATATCGGTAAATTAATTTTGATGATTTTAATCGAAATGTAATCAGGGTAATCAAAATTAATCGGCTTTTTGTTACACGATGATAAAAAAGATAATCATTATTAACTATCGTTGATACCTGTTGCTCGAAGAACAAATTGATATTACCTCGGTCTTGCAGAGTTATTAGGCATTCTAGAAATGACAGCGGCAAGCCTATATGGCACTTCCACTTCCTTATCACATTGGAAGCCGTCAGAAATCGAGTCACGTACCGCCGTGCGCGAAATGTGCCCACTTTATTATCTCGGGATTTTTTTTCATACAAATTACTAGCTCAAATTGGAGCGACTTTATGGCGCCCATTATTTCAACGTGTGTGGGTTTCGTACATATACCTTTTCTTTTGTATATACGCTTTAATGTTATGGATCAGCAAGAGTACGACGGCTTCGTCGGATCACGTGTAAGCTTCGTGATAATCGCTGTATTTGCGGTTTTATTACGACTATTTCGGTACCTTTCTGTTTCCTTAACTTTTTCCTTGAAACAAGCAGTAAATGTTAACGTGTTAATGTCATTTTCCTTTTGAATTTGTCCAACGCCCTATTTAAATACTTGTCAGTTGCAATGATTCAGAAGCTAGCTAGGATGTTGAAAACCAAGAACTCAACTCTTACTTTTAACTTGAGAGCCAAAGTATTGCCCTTATTCTATTTTTATAATATGGATATGTAAACATGTGAAGTAAATATTAATGGTACCAACGCGACGGACTGCGGCGCTTATGCCACATAATCGGAATGTTATCAGGCAACGCATTACCGTGCTGATAACGCGACGGCCGCTGCCTCTCGTCCCGCCTCGATAATTAAATACACATCGTTTTGTGTGTATAATGAAAGTGCAGGAACACTGATTGTCGCCAAAAACTCAGATAAGTTATATGGAAACCTGGCTGACTTCAGTTCAAAACCTAGAAGGATAAATGGCTAAAAAAGCGTCAATGCTTCCAAATGCCACGATACATTCATCTATAATTTTAGAAGCACAATAGTTTCATCTTAATTTATCTGCAATAGATTACATTCAAAATGCTATACAGTATTATTCGTCGAACGAACAGTACCTACAGAGCAATGACAAAGTAAAGGGTGAATAGTACACGTGTCTTAGCAACGCGTTATTTCCATTCTAATTTTGTTTAGAACTGATTGAAAGTGTAAGCCATGATTACAAAGATAAGACCATTGTTCGTGGCTTACTAGACTTTTATTTCTTTATATAAAAATATCAATACCAAACAATAAATGCTGGCGATATTTTTAAAAATAATAGTTCAATTTCCTTCCTAAATGAATAACGATCAATTTCTCGGCAACATGTTGCTATTTCTTTAAAAATAGATCAGTAATGTTTGCTTTTAATTGCTTTTACAGTTTCACAGTTGGTCACGTGTGGCGACATTACCCCATTTAATGTTTACATTTATTTGATGTCGAAGGAATGAGCAAAGGAATCATGGAGCATACAGCCCTGTTTTGCATTTAAATTTCATTGAACACATTCCACCGGTCCCTAAAGCGAGCGGCGTGAAATTCTCTGCGCGCTAACTGAACATACTGATTTCATAAATTTCGTACGTAGACCTAGAGCCCAGGGCCGCCAGAGACTTTCGTAATTTTATAAAAACTGAAATGTCTGCGCATGCCTCTGATAACTTCCATAGCCACCACGATCGATACTTCATAATAGTTGATCGAGTGATGCCTATGTCAGAGACATGCGCAGACAAAGTTTCAGCTTTTATAAAATAACGTAAGTCTGACGGCCACGGGCTCTAGATCTAATGTCATAGACAATAATATACAGGAAAGAAAATAAGGTCTTAAAATATTTATTAATTTTAATAAATTTTATATTTCATATAAATATCTCGAAGTTTGCGTAAATCATATTTAATTAACTTATACACAACTTCTGTATTACGTATGTAAAATAACTTTTTGCGGTCTCTGTGTTTATGTACATTGTACAAGTGAGAATAATTGTTTAATATGCACAATGGAATAAATTTGTGCACTACTCATATTTTAATGATCCTATAAATAATATTACTTTAAATAATATTTTACAATAAAAGTGAATAATTTCTATAATTGATCCAATTTTATTGTAAAATATTAGCTAGTATTATAAAAATTTGAGAAATCTCAAAGCTTACAGCGTTATTTAAATAAATATTTACGGTGAGGCAAATATTTGTATGAGATGGATATTCACAGATCGAATAAATCCACCCGCTCCTATTACAGGCCTCAGTTATCCGAATTAATTAAATTATTTTGTTTCAACAGTGTTTTAATAACCGACCTTGTAATGTCAAAAAACGTATTTATGTGACAACTATATTACTCAATAATGCGTATATAATTAAACCATTATTCATTTAGATTTTTTATAATTATAGCCCGGCGTGTTGGCATTGTACTCGGCTGAATTTATTGCAACTGAAAGCATAATAATTATAATCATTAGTTATGTTGACGTGCGAATTAAAATCTATTAAATATACTCGCTGAAATAGCGGACGGAAATAAGCTGTAGAAATTGATGCATATTCGCAACTCTTAAAGTACTAGCCTTCTAGAATTCCTGCCTCAAAATATTGTGCCAAAGATTAATTTCTGTCGCTATTCGACACTGTACTTACCATAAGGTGCAGCACTACCGAGACAGAATAATGGTTGCTGCAAAGAAAACGAACGTTTGTATTGAATCTTAAACCGATAATTTGTATAATGCCAACAGATGTTTACTGAAGATAGAAGCACCAATAGTAAACACACGATCAAATTGCATTTGTAAATAAGCAGTAGTCTCGCATTACAAACAACTCGAAATGTGAATTAATTGTATGACCTTTGATGTAAGCTTGTGTTACTTAATGCCAATGTGTTTATTTTGATACCATTCACATATTCAGTATAAGGTTTTTACAATAACAGCATTCTAGCAGTTATTACGTAGTGAAATTGGATGTTTCGAGTTAATGTGCAATGTTTGTTCCGTGTCTGGGTTTTGTCATTCATAATTGTACGTGACAAAGTCCTTGTTTATGGGATTAAAAGATGTGTCAGTTGCCGAGTAATTCAGATTTACTGCTCATTTGCAAATAGTACGTGCGTCTTTACTATCTTTTGAGTCAAACAATTGAGTCCCGGAAAATAAGGATTTATCACGATAACAATCTCAAGTTTGTTCAGTTAAACAATATTTGCGTTCGTGTATTTGCATAGAGGCACATTACGCCGCGCCGCCAAGTCCCAGTACTCGTAATTATTTAATTTTGCCTTTATCAAAAGCCTCCGTGTACAAATAGCGTGTCATCTGATTGTAATGTTAACTTTAATTTTGTGAATTTAATTTCTCACGTGTGTGTGTGTGTGTGTGTGTAATCATGAATTTAGAAATTTGTCATCGTGGAGCTTATTTGCTGCATTTTTTGCTCTGTGATGAGTTTAACTGCGTTATTTCGAGACTGAATGATTCACTAGAAATTTGTTTCTAAACACTATTCCCTATGTACTTTTCTCTCTGATTATTTTCATGTAGCTTTAAAACAATATAACATTTAAATTGATGTCGGATTTCCAATTTTCTCTAAAGCCAAGTTCAGTTTAAAGAATGCGGCATGCATAATTAAGCGGCTCGATGTATTTGAAAACCAAAACAGGTTAGGTACCGTGCCTAACCAGTTATCTTACAGAAGAGGCGTCTTTTACAGCTATAATAGTTTAAAAACCCTAAAGAATAGTTTTACAAAAGCCCTGATACCTTACAGGCGAGATTAGATTCTGATAGTTTTCAATTAACATAAAATCTTATCTAGGCATTCGCGGGGTAATAGAAAACCGTTACTAACCATAGACACGTTTCTATCGGTAATTTGCCTGGCTTTTATAGCGCTTATTTATTTAACATTTTTATTGGAATCGTTTAGAAAGTCTATAGAATTAGAATCGTACTGGATTGTGGATATAGCACTGGCTGTTTCTTAGCCATAAAGATTTACGTCTAGAATCCACGTATTGGCTTCTAAATTTAATACAGGGTATATCAAGACCGCGACCGAAAACGAAGCCAGGTGGTAGTATTAGTGACTTCAGACACAATGCAACTAAAAATTTTGCAAAAAAAATCGTCAACTTTTTTTGGTATTTTTTTACTTATCGACGTATTTGGGTAATAAATACATAATTTTCCTAAAATAATGATGTACACCTTTTTATTTTTTATGACGCAATGGTACGTAAGGGTTTGAATTACTATTTTCGCAATAACTAGGTATTTCCTACTCAAACACAACGAATTTTAAAAAAATTGCAAAAAAAAAATTGTCGCTTATTTTGCGAAATTTTTATTTGCATTGTGTCTGTAACCACTAAAACTACCACCCGGCTTCGTTTTCGGTCGCAGTCTTGATATACCCGGTATAGTTTTTTTTTTTAATAAAGAGTAAAGGGGAAACAGTATTGTTTATAAATAATGTGTGACGGCGGCAACATCGGCTGACCGTGACATTGCTCGTTTATCAGTCCAGTATCCACCCACGGAGAGCGGAACTGATGTCAACTTGTATCAAAAATTTTTTCACAATACCTCGCCTCTATCCCATATTTTATGCACGTATCAAAAATACTAGACTTATAATTGTACCATCGGTCATATTACGCCTAAAGAGGACTCTCGAAAAATCAGTACCTTAAAAATATTTTAAGGTTTCGCAATGTCGCAAAATACCCAAGCACCGATAGAAGATTCGAACCTAGGACTCAAAGGTCACAGCCTATGTACATGGCCATTGGAGTTACGTGACGAGCAAATTGTATCTTGTGTCCTCTTGCTATACGAGCGAGCCTCAATCAGCGCTGTAAGATGTTTTCACAAGTGTTAATCACGCGGTAAACTCTTCGCGTTTAATGTATGTTTGTACACTTGGCTTAAATGCCTTTTTTGTTTATTTTCTTTGGACGCCGCACAAAGCGACCCATATTAATTTCACACCGCCCTTCGCAACTTCAGTCGGCAATTAACAAATAGAACAAAAATAATAATAAAAAAATTACAGTATTTTAGCTGTTTCCGAGCAATAAATAAACATATCTTGGTAATAAAATTAGTCAATTTGGTTCTCAATTGGTAATTATGATCGCGGAATGGTTGAAAACAGTTGTGTTTACCGAAATATAGCTGAGACGGTTGCTTACACATAGGTTTTAAAGTAAACACCGTATATTTGTTAGTTCTTTGATCTTAATCTCGATGATAATGTGTTTTATATACATATTATGTATGTACATAGTTGGCTACAAGTGAGTTTTTTTGATGCTTCGCTTCTGAAAATGACCTTTTGTAATTGGTTAGGTATACTTTTTGTAGTATGGAATTAAATACAAATTTCGAACTCATTCTATGTTTAACCAGTATCACGAGACCCTACCTGATAATCATGGCCTCCTGAAATGTTCTGCGCTGAACTCAATCCTCTTATCCATATTTATGAACTAACAAAGTCACTACGAATTTGCCTATGTATCCTGAACTGGGAAATAAAATCACGCGTGTATCCCCGACAGACTTGACAGGTACCATTAGTGTTTTCCATAGGCGCTGAGCTTATTTCCTTCCTCATGCCGCCCACAAACACCAATTACCGTCAATGAGATGTTTTTAAATTCAAAATACATGAACGTACTATGTATTTAGAAACTCGTGACTCTTAGAACAATTGCCTAGCTTACATTGGCTGATCTTGAAGCTAATGTATAATTTGTACAATAAAGTGGTTTATTGTTGCGCGCAGTAGTTGAGCATTGCGGGGCGAGCGGGGGATGCGGGCAAAGGGCCGAGTGATGTGTTATGTCCGCTAATTAGCACAACAATGGCATCCTCGTAACAATGGCCGCGGATACTGGTTCGCGGTGCGCACTATTGTGAGACGCTTTTGTGCGCGAGCGTTCGCCGCCTCGCATAGATTTACCGTGCAATTTGAGTAGGCTAATGTTTTTGTCTTTCGGCCTTGCCGTGCCGGAATAATTACGTTCGAATGGACTATTCAAAATCGGAAGGTTGTTGCGTCTGTTATCTCAAGTGAAACGTACTTCCTTGTTCTAAGCTTACCCGATGCACATTGCTTACAAGGCAAGAGATTGTATGATTATTTCAAACAAAATAATTGCAACCGTAATTTACTGCTGCTTAATATTAATCTAATCATAATTCCCGGAATGGCAAATTCCTACGATTTTTGCAATATCGTCTGCCCCAGACCGTAATTCCACCGTTATCGTCAGCAAACTGCGATATTTAAATTCAATAGAAATTGATTATAATTTACGCGTACGGCGATATGCGCCGCTCTGTCACGATCATTATCAAGGATATAGATACTATAAAAATTGAAATTCTCTTAGTAATGGCCTGATATTATTTCACGTTTCAAGAACGCCTGAGTTATCTAACTACTTTAATCTGATAATTGGTGATCTAATCGTGTGTTTGGCAAATTTTCCAACTAAGTTTATCTGTGACACAGCTGTGCGTGCGATGGGCTTTTGTGCAAAATAACTGGACCAACACAAACGACATATTGTGTGTGCGCTTGACTGAGAAACCGGTTTTAGTAGTCTTGCAATAAATAACTCCCGCGGGAACATACAGGCTAGTTACAATTGACTGTTACACTACTTGAATGTAATTACCGATATAAATAAGTCAAATTTTGCAGATGAGTAATCATATGTATGTTTGTTCTTGCTGCATCGGTTCGATGAATTTGAGTTATAATTATTTTTGAGATAGTTTATTCTGTGGAATTAAGGATAGGTATATTAAAGTAATAATCAAATTACATCCAGTCAAAGCCAGGTTAAACATCATTTTATATTAGCAGCTCATTATTCCGCCCACCTATCGAAACCAAATGCAATGGCTTCGGAGTATTCTCTGAGGTCCTTGGCCATAGTTGTCACAATAGCGCGTTGGCACATCCGGCCAGGCCATCGCCACTCGACCTTTTGCGAATTAATTATGTCCGAATGTACAGTTATACATAATACAATGAAGTCGGTTAATTAGTCGAATGACCAAAACGATTATTATGAACTATATTGAAGCCAGTTAATTAATTGTATTACAACAATAATGACTATTATATTATGTACAATAAGAAGAAAACAATAAAAATGGCCACATTTTTAACAGTATGATTTATTATTTACGGTACAACAATTTTGTGCATTTGTTCCATTTTTTATTTAATTTACTACTTGCACAATTAATTCCAACGCTATTTATGTCGCAGAATAGTAGAGTATAATAACGGGAGGGATGTAGATTAATGACGTCACTATGCACTAATTGGTCCATATTCGCGAAATGCGGTTAGCAACGTCGAACAGGCCGGAAAGGCTGATAATGCGGCGGACAGTTTTCCTGCGTCGGTGATAAGGCTGGTGTGAGCACGACGGGATGCCGTGGTCGGTGTCGTTCACTGTTGAGGAACGTTTCATAGTTGTTCGTGAAGTTTGTTGTTGAAAAATCTATATTCTAAATTTTAGTGTATGCGTCTATTATACGAAAAAAAATACGTTAATACCGGGTGGTAGTCTGGTCCGGGTCTTGGAGAATCTGTTTTGAATATATACGCTATAATTTTGCAAGTACATATAAAAGATAACTAACGGTCAACGCACATCTTAAATATAATATGGGTCTGAAAGGACAAAATGAAGTGTTGAAAGCTTTGACGAGCACTAAGTATAAAGTAGCAGGTGGGAAATCGTTTCAGGCACGCGATTAGTAAAATAAATAAACATCATTAACATTTTATTTTACTTGTTTCGATTTTCGACCTTATTAAACAGATGATTAAGTTCAAACTGGACTATTTGTTCAGTTCTAGAGGTGGAACTATAACATTGCGACAAGAGCGAGTGTGCGGTGGCGATGTGACCGCAAAGAGCATACAGCGCTGATATAAAGTATAATCGCGCTCGTAAATCTCGATCGATCGGGTTTGAGACTTGAGAACGTAATCAACGGTGTGCTGCGCTTCGCATACACGATAACTAACTCACAGAGACGTGACTAGACACACATTAACGCATTATTACACAGGCTGTATCTTAATCCACACAAGTCTTAAAATGCCTTAAATTAATGATTATGGAGTAAGTGCTGTTTCTTGTTGAGAACATGTCTGTATGCAAATGTAAAATAGTCTAATTAACAAATGAAAAACGTGCCAGTATTTAGAAAGCTCTAGACGTGCATAATATTTCTGTGTAGTGTAAAATACATGACTCCAATTCATAGCCTATGACTCTTAATTTGATGTAGAACAGCACACTGATAGTCGCAGTACGTAATCCCGCAGTCATATGACTAAAAAGCAGCACGCCCGGCGCGATCTGGGCTTTTATGTCTAGGAAATATTAAATATCGGAACAATTGCCAGATCTGTGCGGCGCTTCGTGGAAGCAGTTAGTGTATAAATGCGTCGGTAGTGACTAGTGAGCACTAAACCGACCCCGCGCCGCGCCGTGGAGCTGTGGAGCGAAATTAATGCATGTTTACAGCTGTTTTTAATTACTTCCCACTAAACACATATAATTATATCGGCGATTCGATGGGCGCCCGTTTTAAACGTTCCATTTTTATACGGCAGCCGCGTGATAATTTAAATTTAGAATGTTTTTAATTAGTAGGTATTGGTGAAGGAGGACATTTTTGCGTAGTGTTGTGCACCGGTCGATATGTGACATCGGGCAAGTTTCCATTGCGTCGCCCGCGCCGCGCCGTCCCGTGTCACTATCTCTATTAATCCCTGTTTGGACTAGCTTTCAAAACGATTTCGTATCAGAATGTGGAGATGTCGTCATGATTAAATTGTTGTGCGAAGAGAAGCAAGAAGTTCTTATAGAAGTCACTAAGACCCTAGATGATAGCCAATGTAATTGACCAGTCATTTTTTAAGCTTGAACTACACGTTGGTAAATTTGGGCTTCCCTGCTCGTGTATCATTGATTTTGAAACTGGCGTTAGTAGAACACGAGCTATGTGAGAGATTCCTCCAGTGCGTCGTCACGACGAATTGTAGACGCTGTCAGGATCCGTGATATGCATGTCCTTGCTCTTGACCGCCGCGAGTGACAATAAAGCGGTGCCGCGCCACTATGAAATGTTTACGCTCCCGTCGCCCGTCGCCAGTCGCCCGATACGAGCATACATATTATACGTCAAGATCAATGTCAAGTGGATAGTTTGCATCGGCACACTGCTCGGCGAGCATGCATTTATCATGCGCCTCCAGCTGCATGCTTAAAATTTATCTCATAAAAACGCTTGACAACATCGCTCTATTACGTTTTTTTTGCAATGATGTGCTAGCCAAAAACGTAAGGCGTACGAAGCCGCCGTCCATCAGAGCGCGGCACGCGGCGCCGGCGTCAACCGACACTTTCGCGGAGATGTGCCGCCGCGAATCATTGACCCCGAGCTTCAAAGCATCTGGAATGGTCTTTTACGAGTTTTCAAGTGGGCTGCAACACTACGAGCGCGTCTGGCAATACCGTTAGTGAGACACTTAAGTGCACACCGCAAACCGGCAGAGACTGCACCGTGCACGCCGCCGCGCCCGCCGAAACGAATATCTATACAACGCAAAGACGATAAATCAAAGTAACAGTTCTCTAGTTGGCAAGTTTTGCGAGTGATGTCACGGACGCAGCGATAAGATGTCGTTCACACGCCAGAACGAGACGGACACGGGCGGCTCCTCTGCCACCGCCACGCGGCTATTTCTGGAACAATGCTTTCGAGCGTTAAACTCCACGCAACGTTACGAATTATCGCCCACCGAACTCTACTCACTACACACTATCGCTTTTTCGCGTGAAAATAAAGCAAAAACAAATGTGGAAAGCGGCCCTACTGTCGGCGTCAAGTTTCTATTGTTATTTTTTTACAAACGTGTGCATTATTTGGCTCCGTTTACACAAGCGCTACTCGGTCGCATGATGAACTCGAAGCCGACCTAGCCATATGTACAAAAAACTAAACAAGCACTGGCCTCGTACACGAACAAACGTACATCGATCCAGTTGACTGATTATTTTATTAGTTCGCGCACCGTTGATACGAATATGTGGAACCGTTCCATTGATCTGACGCGTACAAACAAATAAAGCATCTCCGGCTGGACGTAGAGCCGTTATATCGCGGCGGGATAATAGCATCTATTGGCACGGAGAGTATTCGCGGGGAGCGGCGTAACGACACGTCCTGGTCAATAACACTTAATGAGGCGATAAAGGAGACCTCGGCCGGCCGCAAGCATGCTCAGTGGTTGTCAGCTGTCAGCTCGGCAGCGTGGATCGATACCGGCACGTGCCCGCGTCTAATTGGAAGGATTGGCTCGCTGCAGCGCTCCTCTCCTACACCGGTGTTTACGCCGTGTGTTAAGATTATCGTCCGTTTCATATTCGCCATTTTTCACCCGCAAATTGCTTCCTGCGCCTTACCGTAATTATAGAGGTGGTCACGTGAACTTCTTGATCGATACACGCTTTGATCAGCCGGCCAGTGTCGACACCGACGGCCGCATTTCAATTCATTTTGGGTTTAACCAGTGTTTCTGATGTGGTTTAAGCCTACTTAATTTTCGCTATCACGCACTGCCTTGTGCGAACAGATAATGTCGAGTAATGCGAGTTTACAAATTACAAGTAGCTGAACAAACAGTAAAAAGTTTACACAACACTTAGCAGCGATCATGCTCGCAGCACCGAGTGCTTCCTGTTTCATCATTGTGCTGGCACGAGTGTGGACCGCAATCGATTTTAAATCGCCGCCTGCTCCATCTAGCATCAAGATGTTTCTCAATGCGTTAATACAACAAGATACGTCAACGACTCAACTACACAACACATGAGACATTTTATTTTTAGCTTATAGATCGACAACTTGTTTTCAAATATATTTCTTACATTTTCTTGTCATAATAATTACCTGTCATTCGCTTACAAACGTACGACCCACAGCATTTCAAATCGAACTTTATAAAGTTCTTTTGCCAAGCTTTAACACAAAAAAAACCTTTGGATCTCATGTAATATAGTAGTTTCTTAGTCCAGTAATAATTAATTGCATACTTATAAATACCCGCACAGCGATCACGTGACGTGAAGGCATGATTATGTAATTAAAGCTGGCGGTGGATGCAGATCTGTGGCAGGCGCCCACATAAGGCTCGACCCGCCATTAACGGCTGATGTGATGGTGAAGTGGGCGAACCAATTAGACGTTGTCGCGACACTATCGCCTCACAGCGACTCGATACCGATGCCTTGGTGATTCCATGGATTCAATCAAATTATGTGTCTCACATAGGTATATATAGATATATAATATTAACATAATATGAGCAATACACTCCCTCTATTGTATCAAAGTCATCTCCCCACTAAAAGATGTAATCATCATCTTATGTATGCATGCATGATATCAAAGTCTATAAAGATAACAAATCGTATTGTCATTGATTTCATTCTAATTAAACGAATGTGGTCAATTACTTTTGAGATTGAATCAGTACTTGAGCCAATCGCATCCATTAAGGAGTAAACTGCTAGTACATTATAATTGAGGGTAATAAAAAACTGTGCACTTTCAATCAGCCGCTGCACCGGTGACGTTGAGTGCAATCACTGCTCGTTTATATCGACAACGTATGACGCGAACGAACATTAATGATCCGGTCCTACATGAACTATCAACTATTAGCATTAGTTAAACTCACAAGAATCATAGGTCTATTTCTGTAGTCATTGTTTGTTGTTACTTGTTGACATTCAAATTCATACCGTTTCATGTGATTTCAATCGAAAAGTACGGCTTTGCAAAAACATATATTACTAGATTTCTCTGTTGTGGGTGGCGCGAGCACATCAATAACAAACACGAGAGCAAAGACTTCAAATGAATGTTTACCTCGACCGTGAATTGAACTTAAACATCTTAGTTTCATCAGCGCAATATCTCAACCAAATAATTAAATAACAAACACTTAGATAAATTGTAATAGTGTTGGTGAAAGTAAAACGTTGTACGTCTAATATCATGGGTGTTTCGTGATGTGCGGTCGGTAACGCATGCGCCATGTTTACTCCGAGCGGGAACAATAAAAATAGGTTAGCAACCGGGCATACAACTCGGCGGGTATCGATCCGCGCCGAAACGCCTCGACACCCCGACACCCTCTGTAAGTAGGTTTTGTTATGAGATTATGTCGAACACTCAAAAGTGAACTGTATTTATTGTTAGATTGAAATGTCGCCCTAATATTACGGATCATAAAGAGTAGACTTCATTGGCAAGTAGAATACATGACTGCAAGTTAAAATAATAGGGACACATACTACGTGCTTTGGTTTGGATGTGTATTTAAACCAGTGACCATTAATTTTCCTTGAGTAAACCAGACCTAGAGAATATATTGCGTACGAGTGTAGAATACATCGCTCTCTAACAATCCTTGAATGAACGAGTCTGCTCTAACATACATGGAAGGAATTTCTGCAAATATATCAAAATAATTTATCTACATAAGTTGCAAGAGAAAATAACCCCCGCGATATTAGCAATTTGTATGTCCGTATTTGTCCCAATTTGATGTGGCTCGCTTCGCTCGGCGTCGATGATGTCAGCCGCCATTAGTGCGATGACTCGCGAGCCCATACACATTCCGTTCGCACTTAGTGTCCAATCACAAGGCTGTATGATGCATGTCTAACTTGTATAAATCAGTAGTGCCTTAAGCTACGCCTTTGACATTTGATGGTGTGGGTTTCGTAATATTCTTAAGATCCTTTTCCAAGTCTAAATCAGTTATTAGATCTGAATAGTAGGACTGCTTCGATATTGAATGGTTTCTCGCATTCTGACAATTCATTTTAACTAATAGGGTAAATTACAATTCCCTTTATTCTCCCATATGTTTTACTCTTCCAGTACAGTTGCAATCAATATTTTTGTCACAAGCGCATGATTCTTATTCATAGATTTCCGTTCTCATATTCGTCGGCTGTCAAGTTGTCACGTCAAGGAAGTCGGACGTCCCTAAAACTGGTCCAGTTTCTTCAATTAGCAAATTGTCTGGAGTACGGATGTCGGCAATATCGCATCGGATGATAAGGATGCGGCTGGTGTTCACAACCTCATCGCTTCACGCGTTTATCCCCACTCACTTTACCATTGTTTTTTAAATGTATGAAGAAACTTGTATGGATTTAATTGTAGACACAATCTTGGAGGGAAGTACTAAAAATATGGTAACCAATAAATTAAATTGTGATTTTAGAATTTTTCGTTGTTAATTATAGACTTAATGAACATAATTCAAAACCTTTATAGTCTAGTAAAATTATATTGGTTCAATGCAATGTTTTTCCGGGTATTATCACTAAAACAACATCCTCAAAGTGATTAAAAGGCTTGCGCGACCGCAAACCGTATAGTTCAGTTATTTCTAAAATAATATTGTTTGGAATAGTAATTGAATCTACGCAATAAAATTCGATGACCACTCTATTTGTTACATATTCTTGTGTTTTGCTACAAATTTTAATCAAAATATGTTTATCGTCTACATAGAAATATCCATCGATGTTTTTATGGTTGGTATATTTTTGACATCCCTTCCCTCTCATAATTGATCGTTGTCTGTTTTGAACGACCCTAAACTAGTACAATCCGCCAGTATTACGCTGTATAATAAAGTAACTAATTTAAATTTACAAATGGGCGTCCATTAGCGAAGCATAATGAGAAGTGCTCCGGCCCTAACGCAAAGGAATTTCAAGGCGTCTGTTTAGTATCTCCGCGTTTGATGCAAATCGAGATTGATGGGATTTTGTAGGTTTCGGGACGCAGAAGCATGATACGGGGAAGCGGGATCTATACACTTGGTTTTATCTTCCATCCAGCCCTCATATTTTAATGGGGTCGGTGAAATATGACTATCCATATCGAAGTTTTTTTTTTTATTTATTGAAAAGACTCGCTAAGTGACCATATCGTCCTTTAAAGATTACAATAATAAAAGTACATATAGCTGTCTGTATCAGCCCAAATACGTCCCACTGCAGGGCACGGGCCTCTACAACCGAGAGTACTATTGAGAAAGGTTAGGCTATATAATCCGCCACGCTGGCCTAGTGCGGGTTGGCGGACTCATCATATAGCTATTATAATTAAAAACAAATAAATAAAATATTTATAAAGAAAAAAAAACAAATCTTAATAAATACTTATTGATTAATGCTTTAGCTTATTATAAGATCATCCACATCGAAGTTACACAGCGACAGCCAGGTCAGCAGTATTTATTACAGATAGATAATATAATGCAGCGTTTGGAGTAGTATTTGTCAGAGTTTTGATATCTCTGAATAATGCATTTGCTGATACAAAAGTCCATTAATATGTAACACTCATTGAAAGTCTTTTTGTAGAGTCTTTAGTCAATGAGCTATTGCCAATGTGTCTATATTTCAAAGACAAACCATGTGAACACGTCGACAGAGCAAAATATATCGACCACAGGTACTAGGAAAAGAATCGAGGCAATTAGCCGTCTACTACGACGAAACTTAATTATCGATCAATCAATTTCAATTTAATTTAATTATACTTCGATGATCACGAGTCCGCTAGAGATCGATGTAGTATAGGTAGGTATAACTATAGTATTCCGCAAACGGTGTAGTATGAAGTCTTGTTTAGAACAATAGTATATGCGCTCCAATTAGCTCGTGTGATGTACTATTTTAGTCAAGTCTGTGTAGTGTGAGCTCTGCGCGTTGCGGTCACGGGCGACGTCGAGGTGTAACGCAAGCTTGCCGGGTGTGAGGTCTCGGATTGCTAGGAAATTGCGGTCGCAAGTATTAAATTATTCTAAAGTGACGTGGGCATTTTTTTTTTTTTTTTAAATAATAAAAATCTTTATTTAAATACCATGACAATTGACAAAACAAATAGCATTACCAAAGGTACCCAAACTAGGCAACGCCTGTATCTTGGGATACCAAATACAATTAACAAATTGGAATTATAAAATTAGTGGGCCCATTTAAAGGACTAAATCTAAATCTAAAATAACATTAAAAAATTTAAAAAAAGAAGTAATTAACCTTTTTTTTTTTTGTTAAGGCCATTTAGCCTGTACAGAATAATAACATAAAAATAAAATTTTGCACAAATTTACATAAAAATAAAAATTATAATATCCTAACAGTGTGTGTTACCAATCGCTCAGTTTCCTCGTATTTAAATGAGGAATTTACCGGGGATTCACTAGAATATCTGAACTAACTCAATTTGTTTTTTATATGCAACAGACAAATAGTCTGGACTGAGTGTACATTTACAAAAATCATGGATTGACTACTTAAAATTGATGTATCATAACATTGACGTATATTACGTTTTTCATCCAACTGTTACAATTTATTCGTATTGAAGAGATAATTTTACAAAATACTACTAGTAACACGGAGTATTTATAATCCACTACGGCAGGTGAAGCGGAAAACAAATTAATACAGACAATAAAGTGCGAATGGACACCGTAAATTAAATAAAAACAAGAAGAGTGCTCATACACACTACGCGCGGGCTTCCGTGCGTGTTGGTCGGCCGCCAAGTGGCGCAGCGGACCACTGTGCCGACCTGTCCATCGCTCACCGCCGACAGCTATACTGCCTCGCTTTAGGGAGAAAAATTCTCGGGCATCATCCCCATTTTAAGGTACCAAAAATATTGTCTTTGCTTTCTGCCTCGTTTCCAAAGGCCAAATTATGTTTTGTGAGCATTGAAGAAAAAATTGAAATTAAATTAATACGAAAAGAAAAAAGTTCGATTCATTTCCTCGGCTTCTGTTTATGAGGTCATACATATCTATAATTACCTTGCGGATTAGATCGTTTTGATGGTTCTAAACAGTTGTGCTTTATTCCGGGAGGAAAAGAGACATTACGTCTCATAGTCAACATACATCTTCAGGATATGAGTGTCCTTACACAACTGTACACAATCCACATCCCTCAAGTGCACTAAGCAATGTGCAGCACTAAAAGACTTACGAGCCCATACACCGCCCCCTTGCATTGTGCGGATCGCCGACCCAGTGGTGCGCGGTCGCCGGTCGCAGCCGCCGTGCCCTTTGCGTTGTGAATCACGGGCCGATATAGCCACAGCACAGCACACTGTCTATTTTGCACCCAATCTAATTGGGGATTACTTTGTTGCCGACGGTTTATTGACGGAAACGCGTACGCCATTTGGAATGCTGCTGGCTCGATGGAGAATCGAGATGTCGGGATTTTAATGACTTGATTACTTGTTGTGTGCGCATTTGTGGCGATTGTGAGATGACAATTGTGAAGGATCAGTGATTTGATAGGTTCAAATTAATTATACTTAATGAATTCAATAGTTCTTTCGATCTATGGTACATGATTTTAATTAGCGTCAATAACATACAATTCGAATGACGAATACTCACAAAAGCATACCTTGATTCACCTGCAAAAACCGTAGCCAACATTACAATCGGTGTTGGAATACTCGGCATCGCGTAATGAAGGCGCAGCGCGGTCGGCGGCACTAACTTACCGCTAACAGCATGGTAAGCGCTGTGAGTGGTGTAGCCGTGTAGATACAAATCAGCGGCGGATAAACAGTGTTGACATCCCACGTAAGCACTCGGCCGTCTGGAATCAGCGTGAAATGCGAATGAATTTGCATATTCTACTGGCGTGCAGCCAGCGAGTTTGTCGCCAATACGAATGGCCGAACACGCTACGAGACAAGTGCCCACTTAACTTATGCGCCGCGAGTTTACTCTACCCTTCTACGACGCTTATGTGCTTGATTGTATGCAGTTCGCAGTATGGAAATTATTACCCGAGTTGAAGGCTTGCATTGTTTTCATTATTTCACGTATTTCTCAGTGAAGGCGAATAATGTGTTGTTTAATTCGTTGATACATCTAAGGCAGGATTTTACTATCTATTTGAGTTTAATGAACAATAGAATATCGTTGGTACGATTTCGGAATCTTATCAGCATTCTACAAAATCAGACAACGTGGATCTCACCACCCATTATTTAGATTGCTGATGATAGAGCTTTGAGCAAGCTGAAATATTGAAGTTGTGTCGAGACTCAGTCCAGCTATTAACTCCAAAGCACCAGCTTAACGATGCCAGTGTAAAAAATAATGCCAGATAATATCCCTTAGAATATGTTCATCCCTCGTAAAAAATGTAAGTAATTACGAGAACGATTTCCTCAGCGACTAGCAGCAGGCCACGCTCATCTGCGGCCAATTCTATTGTTACACTTCCTAGCGGTTCATAATTGAGACGCATTGCTCAACGACGCCCAGTTAATTGCACCACGTGCCGCCATTGTCACTCACATTTTATCACGTTCGCTTCTTCAAGCGCTGCGAGATCTATTCGCAAACCTAGGAAATAAATCTGCAGAGAATAGTCATATGGAGTTTGATCTCCGGACAAAAATGGTCTTTAATTTTATGTCCCTTAACAGCCGAGTTGATCCGATTAAGCCAGTAACAGCAAATATTATGTTTATCGGAATTGATAATACCTATGACACATCCAAATTAAAGATAAAACTGTGTTTTCGTATAAAAGTTCGGCTGCGGTGTTCCACCGTATGTCTTATTGTTTTTAAATACTTTCATTCCAAGAAGTTTTATGAGAACATATGAGTCAGCCCACTCGTAGATTTTTTGCAATCGTCGATCCCGTACCTACATTGACACTTATTGGTTGCGAAAGACAAGTGGAGTGGCCGACACCCGTTTACCGCTATATTTGGATTTCCGACGAATTAATAGCCTTAGTTGATCTAGTATAATTGTATTAATTGCATACTAATCAATGTTTAACAAGAAATCTAGACACTGTTTAAACATATTAATAAATAGATCGAGGCCCGTACAGTTTATATTCAATGTAAAGGTTTTAATTATATCTTTACCGACCTCCTTGGAATTGCGAGATAAAAATCTGTAAAAGATCGGAATTCCTAGATCAGAGGATAGGTTTATTGGATTAGAATTTAATTCATTCAGATACTATCGACGGTGCCAAATCCGCCGACGTTTGCTTTAAAAACACAAGACTTATCGGGAATATCTTAAGCTAGTTTTGGTATCTTAATTAGTTTTTGCTGGTATTAAGGCGGGGCGAGGCGGTCTCCGATAACCAATGTATGGCTTATACGGAATGTAGGAACGCTTCGGCTGAGCCCTGAGTCACGCGTCCTTGTCGACTCATTTGTAAGGCTTCGTCTGTATCCATCACGTCACTAGCTTTTTTTAACGTTTACGCGCAACTCGATAATTTATTACGAGCCTTTTGAAGAGCCAACATTGTTCCACGGTTGTTAGTTTTTGAAATATGGTCGTTTAAGTGATTTATTTTCTTGTCAACGAAATCTCCGGCACAAAAAGCAAATATTTTCAATTTAGCCTGTCTCTCGCCTCGGGTGTTATTGCCCAGTCATTGTAATTGATGTTGACGATTTACGATTACCAAATATAGTGTGTTTGCTTGCCGTCCGCTGTCGGATCAGATATAACTAATCTTGGTTAGTGAAATGGATGATAACAGTTGTCAATCTGTCATGTGATGGCTTCCACGAGTATTAATGATTGAAAATCGATTTTTCCTCGTATTGTCTAATGAAAGGGAAAATACAATATCAATGGCCCTATTATTATAATAAATTATTATGACACCATCTATAAATGCCTTGCTATCTCGCTATTACGGTTAGTCGGAGACCTTGTGTACGAGAAAGTGTAAAATATATATTATTGCCATTATTACTAATGAAGGCAGACCAACCCAAAACTCATCTTATCTACATACATTCCATAATCCATTACCTAAGCAAGTCAACGACAGGAGCTTAGCCTAGCCGTTGGTTACCAACGTTAACTTTAATAAATGTTTGTATACAGATATCGATAGACCGTCGCCCTTACAAGCTGGTCTGCTCAGTCTATAATATGAGCATGATATTAGACAATGCGTATCGGTGAGTTCAGCGCCGTGTTTAGTTGTCGTGGGCGTGACGTGTTTACGCCGGCAGCTCGGCTGGACGCCTGCAAGCCACGGCTTAACCGAACCCACGCCCTGTTTACGCATCGCTTTTAGATGTATAGTCTGTTATGGTGACTTATCCATTATGTGTTGGAAACAAACGGCTTAATTGAGAAATTAAATGCGATGCGAATAGACTAAGCAAACTTATACTGTTGGAATAGATAGATTTTTAGGTGCATTTTAGTTCAATGGTGATTATCAAGAATTAATAAGAGTTCAACAAAAGGTCAATTCTTGCTCACACCGTATAAACAATTTGTCTATCCGCTAATTTAGTAGCAGACTTTATCATGGGCGTATATGATACATTAATTAACATGAAACATGAGGTGTAAACTGATACCACGTTCAATTAAACCGGTGATGGTGTCATTAGCGCGGGCGCAGTAATTGTAATGAATGCGAGAAGCGGACACACGACTCGTGACGTGGCGCTCAGTCAAAGGAATTGTGGATATTGGAAAATACAAGTACGCAGTATTCTTATCCTCGGAGTTTTAATCAAAAGAGGAATGAGCGATGGATATGAAGCATTTCTTAAACGCTTGTAGAAACTTAAAACGACACCAAAAATGACGTCACGTTACTTCTTCTAAACTATCTATCAATTGACAAGGAATACATTCAAAAGAATTTACAATTGCTAAAGTATACGCACCAACATCAAATATCCGTGAAACTACGCAATTTTGCAGAGAATTCAACCTCATTGAGGGCGAAACGTCCGATCAATACGGCTTCCATGTGGTTCAGAACTGGCGATGCCTTTCCAGATAACCGCAAGTAATTGTCCCGGTGCGCCTGCCAGCTTCCTCACTTTGCCATGTCGACAACGTGCGCAATCCGACCAGTATTAGGGTTCAGAATATTTGCTATCCATCCAAAGTATGATAATTATTAGGAGCGAAGAATATTCTGTGCAGCTAATAATTACAATATTCCAATGATTAGACTTTTAGACGCGACAACAAAACACTGACTGTAATACAGTATAGTAGCAAACCACAATAATTTCTCAACCGAAAATAGTATACAAAAGCCGCAACGGAACGCCAATGGAAATAAAATCGCTATAAATATCAAAACTTGATCGTGATCGATATCCAACTGATTATTCTAAATTCCGTTTGAGTACTCGTTGCGGAATATACGATGTTGGCAGCACCGTCCACCCCGCCGCAGAACTGCTATTAGTTGCCATGAGTTAAGCTAAAAGCACCGCTCGCGTTATCAACTGCACCACAAATACAAACAGATATGATTCTGCATGTGCAATTCTATTTAACGAACGCCATCACGAAACAAATTGCGTGCACATGAAAAGGAAGCGGTGATTCAGACGGATCAGATGGTAATTTTTTCATATTGGAACTACAAAGGGAGCTTTATAAAGATGCTTCGATGATGTGTTTATTATAGTGAGTATATTGGATCGTAGTCGGTACGCGGAATGCTGTGTGAACCTTGCAAAAAACAACAAACACTGGATCGGCGGCGCCCGGTCGCGCCGGCCCGCCCGAGTTCAAGGCGACACAACCATTGTTGCTCCTACACATCTAGCAATCATATTACTTATTGTGATTCCACTTCTGCTTTGACTATACTTTTAACGGTGTGTGGTAATGAAAATAAAGCAATGGAAGGCTAAGAATAGCTTGTTAATAAACACGCAAGTTAGCGACCAGTTGCAAAATGATAACATCAATGTTTAATGGTTCATGACATCACTGATGATATCGGGCCTAGTTGGGATTGAGCGTTCGTAGAGCGTTCAAAATATTATAGTAATTATAGATAGGTTAATAAACCACATTTGTGACAGGAATAATGCTGACAAAAAATATTATATGCCTTGCAAAAACCATCATAGGTTAATTTTGTACTCCCGACAATGTAGTATATATAGTTATTTTTATAGTAGTTAGTTCATTTTTATTATGAACTTATTATAGCAATTTCAAGTATTTCATAGCCTAGGGATCCTTATTCAGTGTACCTATGAGATATGGCTGTAACTTTGTATAATAGAATCCAGACTGCAGATACAACTAAAACATCCTTCATTAACATTGCGACGTCGCTGTAACAGCAAGACAATTAAAACAATCCCAGCGATGAACTGTCCCGTCCAGGTGTGATCTAGATCGCATGCGAGCGGATGCAGAGTGCATTGTGTGGCGAGCGAGCGGTATAAATAGCCCGCGCACCACCTCGGAAAGGTTAAGCCCAGAATTAGACAGGCCAAACTTAACTCTCACTTATTTTTGCATCTCTTCCCGCCCCCCACCACGGTTACCCCCTCGGCCGTCGCGGAACGTTCACCCACGCCGTGCCTAGCTACGTTGACTTGTTAGACTGAAGGTAGTTTGGTTTTTCAGCTGGTAGTTTCAATTTTGGGGTAAATTCGAAAAGAAATATTACGAATAGTGTGTGAGAATATAACAGCAGCCTGCGTAATACTTCCTCATATTTTGGATTAAATACGATGACATAATACAGGAACAATAATGAATACAGGAAATAGCTTTTTACACTCGATTGCTAAGCAACCACAATTGAGCCAAATTATTGTGTTTAATGTGTTTCGAAATAAGCATTAGTCACTTAACGATATTTAATGTGGCCTTCTAGTCAATTGCAATCACTGGCCTATTAAAAAAGTATCAGAGTATGACGTCAATTAATATCAAAACTCATCGGGCTGCAATATATTAATTTTCATTGAAACCTCCAAAATAATACACTTATTTATGTAATGAACATTGGTAGTAAACACGAGTTAGTGAATATTGCAATAAATTATGCCGTTTCCGGTATTAGCGCATCCGCCGGTGCCGCACATCGGCTTACCGAATGCCTCATGATGAATTTAATTCAACACTAAATTATTTATGTGCTGTTGCATCAACAACTCGTGTTTATTTCGCTCAATTGTATAAATATTGTGAAACAATGGTCACATAGAGTTGTTACATGGGTAAATCAACTATTTAGTGCAGAGGTTATGATTTTGCCATATTTTTTCAAGTATTGATTTTTTAAATATTTAATAGTTTCAGAAGTTAGAATATATATTCTACTTTACGAATCTGCATACAGCAGAGCACTTTTCTTTCAGAATTGGCTATTTTTAGCTTGTAAGCGCACTGAAGTCTTATAAAATCAGTCACCTGGACAACTAGTTCAATATTTTTTTTAGTGTGAATATTTTTTTATCTGTAATTTAACACTGTAAATATAAATCAAGTCGGGTGTATATCTCAATTTCAAAGTAGTCAATTTGAGATATTACGCATAGTACTCCTAATATTTTAAGAAATAGTGTCTCTTGGACAACCATCAATTTTGTATGACGTTAAAAGTTTAATTTACATAGTATTAAACCAGAAAATATTAAATATATATATATATATTTATGTTGCTTTTATACTTAGCTACCCGTCAATATATGAAATTTACATAATAAAATGTTTAAAATAAAACTATTTGAGATTTGATTCCATTTTTATATGGGGACATCATAGTTGTCCGATGGACTTTTGGTTGTCCATAGGAAAATTGGGTTTGATATTTACTCATTTGCAAAAAAACGGGCACCTAAGCAATGAACCATTTCAAATGTTACTATTGGTTTGTTTGATAATTATAGGTAGTTTTACTTTCACAATTTTGTAAATTAATAAGCAAATAATCGTTATCGTCAGTATTATCACAAAATTTTGATAAAATGTATGGGTTTTAATGCTAAGTTCACTAGTAGTGTATGCTCGTTAGTAGTGCATATGCTCGTGAAGTAAAAGTTAAAAAAAAAGATTTTTGTTTGTTTTTTCTTTAATAAAGTAAAAGCAGATAAATGTTTAGTATCGAGTGTGACCCCCTCTAGATGAAATCACAGTTTGAATTTGTCTGGGTATGCTAGCGAGGATATCCCGGATACTTGCTTGCGGAATACGTTCCCACTCCGCGGTAATCACATTCTTCAGCTCTCTGATGGTCTACGGAGCCGGTTGTACTGATCTCACGCGCCGTTTCAGAACGTCCCAGACATGCTCTATAGGATTGAGGTCGGGACTTCGAGCTGGCCAATCCAAACGACGAATGCCGACCTCTTGCACATACGCTTCCACATCGCCAGACCGGTGGGCGCGAGCGTTGTCGTCCATAAAAATTGAGTCTTCGCCTAAAGCGGCCAATGCGGGTTGTGCATGAGGAATTAAAACTTCCGTTATGTATCGATGTCCAGTCAGTGAGCCGTTTTCAATGAAGACTAACTCTGTACGATCCATTGAATTTATTCCTGCCCAAAACATAACAGAGCCCCCACCATAAGGTGTGATTTCTTCAAAACAAGCCTCTGCAAAGCGTTCTCCTCGTCTTCGTAGCACTCGCCGACGTCAATCTTCACCGAACAGAGATATCCTGGCTTCATCGGAGAACAATACCCTATTCCAGCTTCTTGAGTCCATGACTCACAATTTCGAGCAAACCTAAGCCTGGCAACTCTGTGCCCACGGAGTAACGTAGGGCCGCGGGCCGGGCGATGACTGCGTATATTGGCCGCGACAAGCCTCCTCCTGACCGTCCATAGACTAATATGCACATTTCTTACTTCGAGGTTGTTCTTAAGGTACACATACGAAGACTTGCGATTTCTCAATGCGCGACTCACAAGAAACCGATCATCCCGTGTTGGGTACATGGTTTTGTATTTGTCCTAAGGACAACTTTTAAAGTCCCACGGACAACTGATTTAGTTGTCCAAAAGACTGGTTGTCCGAGTGACATTTTTAAATTATGTGTCTTTTCATAAAAAGTATTTGTTTACTGTGCTTGATTACATTGTTAACATAAAGTGCAGAACTAAAGTGAACTGATCAATAGCAATTGATTAATGTAACTAATTTACTTACTCAATTTTCGCGCCGGTCCAGGGGACAAACAATAAACACACCCACTCCGCGTCACGATGTTCGGCCGCCTGCCGCCTTCGCTGACGTTAATTCAACATTGCGGCTTGAACTATTGTTTACTAGACAGACTTACTTGTTATCTCAGATACTACAGGGCCATCTCTGTTTTGGATTTGTAATCAAAGACTAGTTGTCCGAATGACTCAGTACAATGCACTAACTTTGTGGGACAAGAACAATTCACAAAAAAATAGATAAAATAAAAACATTTATTTTTTTATAAAATGTTTTCCTAAAAATAAAAACCATAAATATCTGTTCTATGATTTTATATTCACTGCGTCTGAGGATTTATTTCGGTGTAGATGAGTTTCTAGTTTAGAAGTGGTGAAGGGGACACAGAATTTGACATAAAAATTACCCAAATGTCCCCCGGACCACTCTCAAATGAAGGTGACACAATAATAAAAAATATATTTTTGCCTTAAATACATTGATTTAAGTGTGTATTCATTGATTATGTATTATAAAGAAAATACGTTTTGGTATTATTTATATTAATACAAATCTGGGACCTGGTACGGTTGTCCAAAGCAAGAAAAAGTTGATTTACCCACATATCAAAATAAATTATCAGACAGAGTTAATTCTCCTTGGATTGTAACTTTTTAATGTTATGTGTTGATGCATTTTATTCGTGTATCCCCATTTGATTCATCTGAAATTTATTTTTCGTGGAAATTTGTAGGATTATAATAGGTCAGGATGAATGATTTTATTACACTGTTCTAATTTGAAATATTCAACGCATACATCCTCTATCGTTGCTAATGACTGTTTGACAAATGTGACCTACCGCGGCTACAACAGTTTACAACTCTTTGAAGTGCGCAAGGTATTGGATATTATTAACATCAAAGAGTTATTAACTATAATTCTAAATTAAAACCTTTATCAGGAAAAAAATGTAATCAGTTCCTATCATATAACATAGCATATACATTGTGATGAAATCATCGCTTCATGATAAAAAAATATATAGTATATCACAAGTCTTTAGTCTGGTGTATTCGTCAGCACGTGAACGGTGTAAACACGAAAATATTCCGTCCGCGCCTTGGGCTTTGTTAGATGATAACGCCCCGACATGTCATCTCGTAGTTACACCTACGTGTGCTGCTTACTTCCAATACTTACCAATTGATTTGTTTTTGGTTTAGGGTAAACGACAAGGCAGTGTCTTCAAAAGATGCCCACCTTCAGTTCTCGGTGTAAATTCTTTTTTTCCAGAAAATAATTAGTGACCACTCTAAATATGTCATGGCAGTATTTTTCCGATACATAATTGTTAAGAATTGACGGAAGAACTCTTTTTAATGTAAAATCGAGGTGTTAAATGAAAACATGTGTGATATCCAGTTTACTTTCATCTGAATCGCTTATAGAATTTTAAGAAGACATTTAGTGGCTATAGAAATTGTTTGCAATTTGCACGATATCGTTAGAATACAGCACATAATATGATAAACAATAAATACCATTAATAACATTGAGAGTAAATACATGAAATTACTACGCATATTTAGACAACACGAGGAAAACATATAAGATTATATACTACTCGACTTGCCTCGGTAAATGCGCAAAAATTCTCGGTAACGTTACAACATTACATGCGTGTTCTGTGTTAATGAAAGGTCAGTCCGGTAGATTTACGATAAAATTCACGATCTGACAGTGTTCTGCGTGAATTGTTTCAAATGTCATAAAAGTCTCGTGCGCTGACAGGTGGCGTTTTCCACCACACTTTTCTAGAATTCTATATACATCTGCTACGATATGTTTTAGGCGTGATTCGGTTATTTGTTAAAATGTGACTCGCTCTTGACGAATGTCATTCAACCGCTCATAATCTCCAATAACTCGATAAAAACGTTTGTTAGTCAAGTTGAACGAAAAGCCGATTGTTCATTAATTTTACTAAATAATTTTCTACAAAGTTATTTATAAGTTTCTTTTTCTTATTTTTAATATTTTCTTTGGACTGAGAGTAATATGTCTACGAAACTTTTGATAGAAATTTATAATTGCCTGTGCCGCTGAATCAATAAGTTAAATGGTTTCAGTATGTTGGGATTCCCACCATATGCGTGTATCGCTACGTTACTCATTATTACAATACTATTTATAGACTTTTTATGGGTTTGATTGTTTATCTATCCTTCTGTCTTTACTTATGTCAAACTTTATATGGGTTCGGCGCAACATGACTTTATACAATTTGCATAACAATAACTTTAAAAAAAATTCACCGGCCGTATGCCTGACGTCAACCCTTTAAAGCATATTCCGCAATATTATTTTTTAGTAGCTAATGTATTTATGTTATGAATTCCAGGCAACGGCACGATAGACTTCCCCGAGTTCCTGACGATGATGGCGCGCAAGATGAAGGACACCGACAGCGAGGAAGAGATTCGCGAGGCGTTCCGCGTGTTCGACAAGGACGGCAACGGGTTCATATCGGCCGCCGAGCTGCGCCACGTGATGACCAACCTGGGCGAGAAGCTCACCGACGAAGAGGTGGACGAAATGATCCGCGAGGCGGACATCGACGGCGACGGCCAGGTCAATTACGAGGGTCAGTACACACATACTTTACTGTGTTTGTCGTGTTGATGCATGCGTACGGCGGCGGAGTAAAACAAAACGCAGATATTTGATTCATTTCAAGCCATTGGTTTTTAAAGGAAAATTTCACAGTAATTCTCGCTCTTGTCGACGTTAGTACGAAGGTCGAGTCCCGCGGCGTAGATTCCCGCAGCTCGTTAAAAGCCGTGTGTGACACGTCGCAAATGCCCGCTTGTACGCGTTCGTTTTGCTCCACTTACCCGCGTTTGGAAAGCCGCCATTATTGCGCCGGCGCTGCTTTCTTCGGGCGTATTTCACACACAGCACTTGAGGTTTTATTGCTCCGTGTTTCCTGTCGGCCGGCGGCGGGAACCTGTTCGCTCTAATGTTGCTCGCAAAATACTAAGGCTTCTTTCCTTAGTACAATAAACCTCGCAAGTTGTATGTGAATTGCACTCGAGATGCAGACTCTTTTTTATGCATTTTGGCTTCGAAACTGCTGAGATTCAGTTGAGAATCGGATGTCCCCATTCGATAATCATCGAATCCAAAATGTATGTTTGTGGTGATGGAAATGTGAATCTTTGTTTCTTACTATTTCAAGTAATTTGTTTAAAGACAGTGCTATAATAGTATAAGACCACGATCGAAACAAAGATTCGCCGGCGTGTTCTGTGATTGGTCGACGTATAGACGTGAATTTTACACACATAATGTTACACTCGTACCACCCTCTATATGTGAATAATATTGTGCCGGCAACCGCTGGCCACACGACCACGACCCAGCATGCAGATAGTGCCCACTGCCCACGTGTTCACACTAACACCGTCACATTAACTCACTCACCGACAGAATGACCCTCCACACCGTAACAGCTCGCGAGTTGACGCACGTCTGAAATGCAACTACACATGATGTAATAAGTGCGAGGCACTGATTAGTGCTGATACAGTTGGTACTTGGTAGTGTTGCGTTGTATAGCGCAGGCCGTAGAGTCCGCGAGGCGCAGGCGCTCGCACGCTGTTGGTGGCATAGTGCGTGTGCGTGCGCGTGGCGGTAAGTTAAGCTTGAGCCCCGCCGTGCATGGAATGTACTCGTGTGTTCCGAGTGATGCGACTGAGCGTTCTCTCTCTTGCAGACTTCCATGCACTCGCCCAAATCATATTCGCTCGCGGCGACGGCAGCCGTTAGCGCACGGCCCGCCGACACGCTTGTGATAGTAGTACAGTTACTAACCGTGAGAAAAGACTCTGCGATAACGCTGTGATCTCGAAACAGTTTCCCCTAGTAGTGTGTAGCGCCCGACGGCCCGGCGGCGCGGCGGCGTCCGCAGACAATAGGTATTACCCTCTGTTAATGTGAATGGTTTGCTGCTCGTCATTAACCGCTCCCCGCCCGTCCTCGCCCGTCCACCGCCGCTCCTCTCTCACACTCTCGTTGGGATCTCACACTTGTCTGTGGAACGTGCATCTGTGTCACTCAGTACTCACTGCTGCAGCGCTGCCGGCGCGGTCGGATGCAATTTTGTGCACGGCCGCGACAAAATTACACTCGTCCGCCGCTCGGGGAGAGCGCTCAGTACCTTCCTCTTGATTGGTGCATGTGTCTAATGTTTGTATAGAGTTTTTCTAATCGGAAATACCACCTGGCGCTGGTCGCCGCCGCGTCGCGCCGCCCACACGAGCAGCCCCCGCCGCGTACTCGCCGCGTCCGTCGCGTACTCTCGGCATGCTTGTACCAGAGGGTGGTATTTCGCACGCTCCCTAGTAGTGGCATGGCAGGAACACCACACTTGGTTGGCGTCGCGCCGGGCGCACGGCTCTCGGCATCTGCGCCTGTACGCTACAGTGTTCAGCCGTGCGGCCGGCTCGGCGCGCTGTCACTTCCGTTTATTCTAGTGGATGCGTTTCGTGTCTGATAGCGGTTCCGTCTTATTAGTGCATCTCTATTTTCTGTCGGTCACTTTGGTTGTTTGATCTTCTCTGTGTTAACATTATGTGTTAGTATGCGCGCCGCCGTCGCTCGCCCCCCTCGCCGACCTCACTAATGATGTTCGTTGTTTGCTTTCAGAATTCGTCACCATGATGACGTCGAAGTGAGCCGCCGGCTAGTGTGTGTGTAAAAAGCAGAGAATTTAAATATACATTTTGTTTCATGACACACAATATTACCATCGTATTGGACCTGCATTTCTCTAGTGTTTGCGATATAAATTAATATTGTCATCGTTTCAGTTTAATGATATGTAAGGCGCGGCGCGGCGCGGCGGCGTCGCGTGCCGCCCGCCTCCGCCTCCTCTTTTTATTTAGATTTAAAGTATTCCGTTAATTTTACTATGTAAGAAAATTTTTAACTGTAGCGGTACAAAGGGAAACGAATAGGTGTGCGTCGCAATGTGATGGTATAAGTCTCGGGTTCGTGTCGGCTCATAATTTATATATGTGTATATTTCTAGCGGATCTGTATAATTATGTATGTGTGCGTGCGTGCCTCTGTTTGCGTCGCGCCCTAGTGTATGCGGTGCTAGCGTCCGCACCTTTCCGATACATTTTAATGTAAATTTTTTTCAAGTATGAGATATTTATAAAGTACGTGAGGAAATAAAATTTGAAAATCCAAAAAAATGCAGCGTGCCGTTAGTCGGTGGCGCCCGGGCCGTGCGCGTGGCTCGTGTGACGTCACGCGTGGCCGGGCGGCCGGCGCGGCGCCTCGCCTCTACTGACTACTCCCTGTACATTGATCATAATAAATGTTTAAATTTAACTAACTCAGTAAACGAATAAATTAGATTTATCGGTACTGCATTAATTGTATGTGTAAATGACTTGATAAAATATTATATTTCTATTGTTGGTGAAACTAATTCTATCGAAATGGTAAAGTAATCCGCTCTGTTATTCTCTTACCACGTTTGATTCATTCTGTTATTAAATTTTACAAAAGACATACTGAAAATAAATGTTTCTTCATTTTTAGGTCAATAATCATCGGTGTTTCATTTAGCCCCCGTTGTGTTGTTCCCCTTTGCTTTGAGTAGTCGCCACACCTCCGTCCCGCGCATCACTCATACGCCCACACGCCATACTGCGACCCTTTCCACTATCGATTAAGTTGTTTTATTTTAAGTAATTTAAGGATACTTGTTCTTTTTTTGTAAAAAATAATATACGACGAAATGCAATGTTTTATTAATGATGATCCATACACAATACCTGATATAAAGGCCTCTAACAACACTACACTTTTACATTTTGGCACTTTTTTTAAATTTCAATAAGAAGATTGATCATAAAAAAGCTTCTTTCAATGAGATTTTAGTCAGTTTTATAAAATAAATATACAAAAACTGGAAAAAATATATTGACAGACTCGACTAAAATCGAGGTCTAAGTGACATCACTAGTAGTGATTTTGTAACTGGCATCACTAGCCAATAGTGATGTTCCCATATCGATATTGTAAAAATCCGCATATTGTGCAACTATTCTCTGACTTGACGACAAAACCACTATTTTTAGCTATAAAGTTCAGCTAATTTTTATAATTCAACTGAGATGTAAAATAAAACTACTCAGATATTTAAAAAAACATATTACAATCATACATGTGTCTATTAAAGTATTTTACGAAGTTAAAATGCTTTCATAAAAAAAGCCAATACAATGAATTATGCTTCCACGTGTGGCACCGTTATCAATTTATTTTTACCGATGACTTCATAAAAAATGCGTAGGCTAATTAAACTGTAGTAGTTCGTTGGTAAAAGCATGGAACAGTCATAAATAGATACAAATATTTATTACAACTAATGTTATAGAAGCAAATACAACCTTATGACTTCGACTAGCTGCAAGGATCAAACCTAATAGGTGATAATGAATATTTAAGAGTAGGAGCCGAAATGTAAAAAAACTTAAAAATCTGGAAATATGCATGAAAAATGAGTAAAATATGAATGAAATTCATGAAATATGCAACATAAATGTGAGGAAAGTAAAGTTGTACTACGGTACGACTACAAAGCTGAGGTCTCGAGTTCGAATCCCGGGTCGGGCAAAGTGATATTGGGTTTTTCTATTCATTATCAGCCCAGAGTCAGGAATTTGTGCCCGATATGGCGATAGGCTCGCCCCCTATCACATCATGGGACGGAACATAAAAGGCGAAATGTGGGTGTCCTGGTGGCGCCTCTGCCTACCCCTTCTGGGATAAAGGCGTGAGTTTATGGATGGATGGAAAGTAAAAGAGAGAATGTTAAGAAAATCAAATAATTTCTAAATTAGCAATATTAATTCAAAGTTTAATAACCTTGTACACTATAAAATAGTCTCTAATAATGAGCGAGTGAGTTCGCTTGAGGTTAACGTAGGTATAGATTTGACCGGCAATAAAGTATGTAGTAATTTTTTTAGTAAATATGCAAATGCATACAATCCGATCCCTATTTATAATGTTTCACTATCTAATAAAATCTAATAGCATCATAAAATAAGAAAAACAAGCATGTTACAAAACATTTTATTCAAATTGTATAAATATTTTCACTCTGATATCTATCAAACACAACACAAGAATAATGCATAGATTGACTTTTAGTTTTAGCAAAGCCTCAGCTGTAAGCTGCGAGATTAACTGGGATATATTTGCAACAGACAGATCGCACCTTTAGAATTGAAATGACTTAACTTAAAAAATTAACAAAATGACTTTTCAAAACACGGAACGGCTCAAAAACATGTATTCTTTCAGTTTATAATTTTTAAACAGACTCTTTTAGTCTAGAAAAGAATAAAGGTACTACTTAGCCTAAAGTATTATAATCAAAAAAAATTAAAATGTTCCAATTCTTCATTAACATTTTTGGTGTTTACTAAAAAACATGAATTTTGGATTAAGCCAGTTTAATTCTGACGGTGCGAGATGGTTAGATTTGAAGTACAAGGTGGCGGGCGGTTATGAGTGCTTGGCGGAGGCTTCGGCGATGTGCTGCAGCGCGAGGCCCAGCGTCCTGGCGGGGCGGCCGGTCATCCTGCGCGGGTGCAGGTAGGGCGGCGCGGGCGCGTGCGCCAGCTTGCCCACGCCCGTGATGTCCAGGTGCAGCCAGTCGCAGCACACGAACTTCTGCAACCAACCATGGTATAAGGATGCTGTTAGATAATGGCTTAGGAAGCTAAAAAAGGGACAATGCAGGAGTCAGTTCTGGCATTTAGGCGCAGAGGATTGCCTAGGAAGCCACAAAAGTAGGCAGACTTCAGGGTAACTTAGGATAGTGCAGTGGTCTAGATTTATTGCTGGATTGTATGGATTTGGATGGCATAGGGGACGCAATAGTAATCTTGCTCAGGTGCCAGTAATCCTAATACCGTTGTCCGGTACTGCATTGCTCTTATACAATATTTAACACGTTAGGTACTCCTAAACCACACGATTAACTTCAGCGTGTTAGCCATAAATACGACACTATTTAAAATGCAGTGTGTAGACCTTCTGCATTTTATATACAGCACACACCATCAGGTCCATTAGTCACTTGGTCGTGCCAAAGTGTATAAAAAAATCTTTAGCATTATCAAATTATTAGAGCTACAGTAGAACTATTTCGGAATAATTTATCGATTACATCACTGCCGGCTTATACATTTTGGTAGGAACATAAAAATTCCAAATACTTAGTTGATTTCATTAATCCTAACTGAATACTCTACGTTATTCATATTATTGACGTGTTGTAACATTGAAGTAACTGTTATTATATACACAATAACATGCGATTGTAACGACAATTTACCTGTAAGAAAGCAGCTCCAAGGCAAGGCGTGGCCTTCCCTGCACCTTTGTTGCGTAAATCCACCGATGGATCATCTAGAATAGCAAAACAATCATCTTTATAGTAATAGTTATTAAGTGTAAATAATATGACTGAACGGTGAATTGGTTCCTATTACCGAGACCGGCAATGTAATTTAGATTTCACAAAATGCTTTAAATAATTTGTGACAAAACAGGAAATGAATAAGGTGCACTGACGAAAGTAGAGATTAGCTACATAATATAATTACAATATAACAATAGAAACACTTTTGAAGAAAAACTAGGAAGTTCCAAATGTTTTTTTGACAAACGACATCCATTATTTTTCAATAAAATGGCAAAAGTAGGTACAGAAATCAAAATATAAATAGAGCTTTTACTTATAATCTGCTTCTCATAATAATTCCACAATGGGAACCGCCACGGCCTGTCTCCAGTGATAGCGCCGGCTGCCTTCATCAGCTTCCACGCCTCTTCAGAGTTGCTGAAGCAGCCGAATGCACCGCCACCCGTCGCTAGTAACACGCCATCTGGACAATTACATACAATGTTATTGCATTTGTGCGGTGATTATTATGCGAGTTACTAACTAAACTTATAAAATTGTATTTAGAGAATACACCAGTTTCAATCGAACTTTCTATTGTAAAGAAACCCTGTGATCAGCACAAATTGAGAACTTGCAAATAGCAAGTAGTTTTTAAAGATGGTTCCTTATTATCCCTTCGAATATCATGGATCCTTGAGGGGGGCATACAAAGCATTTAATAAATACACCTAACAGTCTCATACATAGTCCTGACCCCACACTAAGATCGAGTCTTGTGTCGTGGGTATCAGAAGTTATGAGAGACTTTTGGTCTCACTAGACCGGAAACAAATACCTGTGGATCATACAAATATTTGTCCCGGTGCGGGGATCGCACCCGCGGCCTCTCGTTTCACAGGCGGCGTCTAACCAACTGCGCCACGGAGGCTGTCGGATTTAATCAAATCTGTATTCATTTTAATCAAGTCGGTTAAATTATATGGCGGAAGCTTAATATTTTTCACTGTTCGGCACTAATAATCATAATATGCAGTGGAGTCTGCAGAACCAGAATAAATAAAGTAGTTACTGGTGAGCGTGGCGACGTCGATGACGAGCGAGGGTTTGTGCCGCGCCTGCCCGTACACCAGCGCGTCCGACATCATCAGCCGCCCCTCCATGTCCGTGTCCTCGATCTACACACATATATTCACCAACGGCCGTCAAATTCATTAAAGTATCATTCAAATTGGGAATCTAGTGGAACACAGCGGTTACACTTATAAGTCGTCTCGAAAGCATGTCTTTCAAATATCATATTAATTAAACAGTGTGTTTTAGTATCGTACTTAACAAAGATAAATGGAATTGTTAAAGATCATTCGCTGTCTGTCTGTTTGTCATGACCGCTTGATTTAGAAATGTAAAGATGGTAAGCAATAGAGTAACCTGTATGGAGAGCCCATTTAGTGCTTTGACAACATCCCCCACTTTCATACACTGTCCGCTGACCATGTTCTCGCATATTGGTATCACGGCGACCACGTTGATTGGTACCTTGAAGTAAAATACATTATGTATAAGCATACATTACAACACACAATTGAATACAAAAATATATTGTAAGTAGTATCTGGCTCGAAGGACCAAAATACATAATAATTTGACACTTCAACATTTACCTATTAAAATTTAACAAAACTGTTCATATTTAATGCTGATTAACAATAGTAAGACTGAGTGCGTTTACTGGTACGAGTAGATAAAAGAATAAACTGCCTGAATAACAGTTAAGGCCCTGCAGTAGAGTGCAGTAGACTGCAGGGCCTTATCTACGATTGAGAGAACAATAGTCCACCACACTGGTCTAGTGCGGGTTGGCGGAGTTCACATACCATAGAAATCCATGTTTTATTTTATTTTATTTTATTCGGAAAACAAACAGTTCTATATTTAGGTAATGCACAATATTTACTTTACTATTAACCAATTACATGTTTTCACATTTAAATAACTTAATACTAGGATTAACACTAGAAAAAGAAATTATATTATCTTTTTTTTTTTTTTTTTTTTTTTTTTTTTTTTTTTTTTTTTTTTTTTTATTGCTATGAATGACGAGACGAGCCTGCCATTCGCCTGATGGTAAGCGATACGACCGCTCATGGACAGTAGCAAAACCAAACAACACCATGAGTTACAAGGCATTGCTTGGCATTCCACTGCGCTCGCCATCCTGAGACATAAGATGTTAAGTCTCGATATGTCCAGTAGTTACTCTGGCTACAATGGCTATTGAACCACGTTAAACCAGTTTATGGACATTGCTCGCCTGACTGCCGATGCTTTCGAGTTAAATATATCAAGGTCGATAATCATGTTTTCTATGCATATTCCTTCATAATGTTTGTCTTCACAGTTGAAGTCGTATTTATTGACTAATATATTGTCATTAATAGGAGTGTGTACCTTCAGTACTGCAATAGTTTTGAGTGCAGCGAGAGCGACGGCCGCGCCCGCCATACTGCCGCGGTTCTCCACCATGCTCTCACGACGTTTCAAACAAAGACCACCACTGAAATATAAGCATATTATAATTTTATTAAGGTCAAAAACTTTCATACTTGAATTACATAATCGCTTGTTTCGTTTTTTCATATACCTATTAACATTACTGTAAACAGTCGCAGTTTTTGCAATTACATAATTTAACGAAACTTTTTTCAAACGTGTTTTATTTTACGTTGTTCACGCTTAGATGGTTATTAACACACACTAACGCGGGTGGACAGTTAATTGTTTTGGCTCCGCAGCCGACATGTTAAGGTTATATATACATAAACTGACGCCTTTATCCCAGAAGAGGTAGACAGAGGTACTACCAGGACACCCACATTTCGCCTTGTATGTTCCGTCCCACGATGTGATAGGGGGCGAGCCTATCGCCATATCGGGCGCAACATCCTGACTCCGGGCTAATAATGAATAGAAAAATCCAATATCACTTTGCCTGATCCGGGACTCGAACCCGTGACCTCAACTTTGCAATCATACCGTACTGCGCCACCGAGGCAGTTGTACTACGGTTGTTAAGGTAATCAGCACACTAACCTCGTAAGGCCCAACGACCTAATTTAATGACAAAAATATTTAGACACTGAGGCCCATGACATTTTTTAAAATCATTTAATTACGGCCCAGCGACCTAAAATTATGATTTGACAAATAATTGAATAGATTTAATTTATTCAAACTAATATTATACATATATATTTATTAAAAAGGACAAATGTTTTAACATATTTTATGCATGAAATAGTTAACTTTGGGTTTATGAAATAACCCTTAAAATAATTTATTCAAAAGCATTACATTTAAACACTTTTTTACCAAACATAAGTTCTGGGCTTTAACTACTTGAACCTATTTTTAGTACATTGGGTCGTAATGTATATCGACCTAAATTTAGGTTGGGCCTTACGAGGCTAATACAATATTAGTATTTAAGTATTTACCTATCAAAAGTGACTCCTTTAGCGGCGATGAGCACGGGCGGCTGCGCGGCGCCGTTCCGGTACGAGCACTCCAGGAACACGGGCGCGTCGCACGAGCCGCGCGCCACCGCCAGCGACGCGCGCATGTGCCGCGCCTCCATCCACGCGCGGTCGTGCGCCGAGACCTGCACGCCCAGCGGACACAGCACGTCCAGTGCCGCCTGCAGACATATCAACTCATTGTGCTTGGAAAACTACGAAAGATTGCACAGAATAGGATAAAGTGATAAAATAGGAAATATTGGTATCACAGCTGTTTGCACGTAAAGTTTACCAGGATACTTTATTATTACTTCTATTTTGGTCCTGAAAAACCGTTTTAAACTGTGTTATATCTTGCTAAAATAAACCACATGTTTTATTAATAAAAAAATAAAAAGGGTGGAAAGATGTTTACGAAGAATCAATAAATAGCGTTAAATAATTCAACATAATTTCTTATAAACAATAACCTATTTAAATATTATGAGGAACCTATGTAGATATCACACAATAGAGAAGCATTCGGTATGAAAATTGTTTTACACTTGCTCCTAATTACTGGGCAGTATTACCTGCGCCAAATCAACGGGCGTCATAGTATTAGCGGGCATGTCGGACAGGTACCGCGCCCAGTTCTGCGCGTCCGCCCGCACGGCGCCCGCGCGCCACGCCGCCGCGTCGCCGCCGCCGTACTGAGATACTATAGGCGACGGAGTACGCTCGCTTACGGACTTGAACTCATCGAAACTGCAGGCGACGAAGATAGTGCATTTTAATTTACTCTAACATTTGGATAAGTACCTAAATAGTGCGTATTATTGAAACATTCGAAGAAAAGACATTCGACAGCCTCCGTGGCGCAGTTGGTTAGACGCCGCCTGCGAAACGAGAGGCCGCGGGTTCGATCCCCGCACCGAAACAAATATTTGTGTGATCCACAGGTATTTGTTTCGGGTCTGGGTGTTTGTGAAACCGAAAAGTCTCTCGTAGTTTCTGATACCCACGACACAAGACTCGATCTTAGTGTGGGGTCAGGACTATGTATGTGACTGTTGGGTGTATTTATTTATTTATTAAAACAAAATACAAGAGAATGCCCATTCATGGTACGATAAAAAATATCGTTGACCCCGATACCGATACTGCTTAAAATTCACTATAGATTTTTTTAGGTTTGTCCTTAAACGTTTTCCTGTTTTATCCCGAGCGACAGATTTATATAAACTAAAGTACATAATTATCATCACATTTTACGATACGTCAGCCATTACTACAAATGGGGTTACCAGAGTGACTGGACTTCAAGTTTATTTCTCCAAGAACTCCTAGCCTGGGTCGCAATTATGTTTATTTTTATTGAAAATATATAATTTTCCCTATACAAGAAAGTAGGTTTCATCGATGGACAAAAACCCTCGCACTGATACCAAGTTTCAAAGTAAAATGGGCATTCTCCTTTAATAGGTAGTGGAAATAATGTTATGTGTAATGTTTTTTGAAAAGTTAAGCTACCTGGTAATATTAAACTTTAATACACCACCACACTGATGATTTTACATTTTATAATTCCAAATAATAAAAACTGCACCACAATGATAATAGAGCCATTTATACAATAATAAAAAAAGAATATTTTAATCAAACTTATCCAAAAAGTACTCGTATATAAAGCAGATTTGAACCACAAACCTCCAGGCAGCGAGCTCGGCCGCCTCCGCCGCGGCGTCGGGCACGCCGGCCGCCTCCACGTGGATCTCTCCACACCCGCGCTTCTTCAACACGCTCACGCCCGCGCCGATGCCCCAGCGCACATTCTCCTTTAACAACGCCATGACCTCCGCCACGTTAATAGCATTCCATCAACCTTAACTTTTATGAATGGTATACAGTCTATTCGGCTAAGTGCGAAAGTCGAGAAAATCCGATAATCACTAAATTCTTGTCACTAATCCTAAAAGGAATCTGAGTCAACCGCAAAGGTTGAGCGAATTGGCATGGTTGTTAGATAAACGTTATTGGAGCAAAATATACTGCCGTGTTTCGTAGAATTTGGTGATTATCGAAATTCCCCGACATTCGGATGTACCCGAATTGACCATACCTATGTCATGATTTGTTATGGTGACTCTAGGTAACATTACTCATTGCAATTGGCCTATATTTTAGATTAAAATGATTTTAGTTTGTTTTGGAATACGCTTACATTATTATGGATATACCCGTCGCGTCGTATCGAAGCTTAGGTCACATAAGAAAATTGTCGTATAAAATGAGGCCAAAATAGATTTCTCACCCTTGTTTCGTCGAGTGATTCGAGCTCATTATACCCAGGGTCCTTGCATCCCAATGAGGCGAGTGCAATGGCCGAATACTCGGGTAGAATGTCTGTCACGGCGAATGCTTTGCCCAGTTTCATTTTGGGTGCCAGGCTGGAATAATAAAATAAATAGTGTACTGGTACAAACCTTATCTTTAAAATAATACTCAATGATTTGGGACTAATCTCACTTAATTTCAAAATGTTAGTTACCAAGGATTTCTCTCATTATAAATATACAAATTCAGAGGAGTTATAATTATTAATCAAGTATTGGTAAGAAGATGAACCTTATAATTGGGAAAATCTATAGAAAACATGGTTGTCTTTATTATAAGTATTTCTTAATATCTGTAGAAGTACTTACTCATTCAGATGCTGTGCTAGCTTGCCTCCAGATTTCTGGTTCACTTCTTCAGCAACTGGTGACAGCTCAAACTTTCTGTTGCCCTTGTCATATAAGCCCAAGACAAGTCCTTTCTGTAACATAAATATTAACACATAAACATTGGATAAGCAAGTCAATGCTCAACATTATAGCAACCTTGTTTAAAACAGACTTCAATTAGATATTTAACACATTAACATCGGCCTTCTGAACTCCAGTTCACATCATCAAAGGTTTTGCAGATATATTGACTGAAGACACTAGATAAGAAATATATTTTCTCACTTTCATAAGAACTGGTCAATTATAATGCTGAATGTAAAAAGTAAAAGTATAAATGTGGATAATTTTAATGTGTTAAATAGTCAAGACTGTATGCCTCATCATCATCATCATCATCAGCCCTTCTGTGTCTACTGTTGGACACAGGCCTCTCCCATAGCACGCCACTGGGCTTGATCTTAACTGTACGCCTAAGGCTTCATAATGTTCAAAAGATGATTATGTTGGTACAATTCTTATGGGATTTTGGATATTTAACATTGAATAATCATTTCGCAAAAGTTAAGAAAAAAAAAGATTTACCTTACTCCCATCTGGTTTATTATCGGCACACACAGCCTCCTGTGGTGGACATGCACATGTTCTCTTAAATATTTTATAGGGTTTTGCAGCTTTCTTCAGTTTCACACTTGTTAATAATTTTAAAAGATTCATGATTACAAAAATACATGAAAATAAAATAAATGCATAAAAATACTAAAAACACTAAGCCAACTGGATTACTTTAGTTCAAAATGTTAATATTTAAATTGGGAATTTGAAAAAAGTAAGATTTATTTTATAGTTCTCTATGTGGTTATATAGTATACACCCACCTCAAGTTTTGTGAAATGAATGTTTCATTTGTTTAAACAATGAATGTAAGGCTTATACATTTTCTTAAAAAACTATTAGAAAATTGGAACAACTCAAATAAGAGATTCATTATTATTAATTTTGTTCAGATTACAGTTTCCATGTATATTCATCTGCATGGTAAATTAATAAAACAAAACAACATGTATTATCTTTTATTACCAATATTAATTTTAAAGGTAGTAGTTTTTGGCACATGCCTTATAGTTAGTGATATCCTCGTATCCCTGTCTATAACAGAACCTTTGGCATATTTATCTGAACACATGTGTAAATTTACCACTGAATCATCCAAAACATCTTGGTTTACTTCTTCTATACAATGTAAATAGTGATCAAAGAGTTTATCTTGTAATACTAACAAACTCCTTGGTTCTAATAAAAAAGAAAATACTGGCTGCATATTATTATTATCTGTGCCAGGTTGTAAAAACCTTAAAATAGTATGAGACCCCACAGATATGGTTGTTATTGTAGGATAGAATAAATCCCCATCTAAATGTGGCATTATGCCTTGACCAGCCAGATATTCATTGACTAAAACATGGTTAGGTCTTTTCCCATTCATTAGATTGAGGCAGTGTATTCTGTCGAGGTATACATCAAGCCAGCCTGGTATAGTCTCAGCGATCATTCCTTTATTGTGCGGTAAACCTCCCCAATTCTGCAGTCTTCTATTCGATAGTTGTGTCCATTTAGGCTTCGGCGCCGAATAGATGTTTGATAGTATTAGCCTTTCCTCAGTTTCGGATACAAATTCTGATATGTAGAATGCGGTGGGTGCGGCCTATAGCATACAACGTTAAGTTAAGACACAATACTACTATTTAAATACAGAAATACGAAAATATGTACTCACGATATATTTATATTACTCACAGTGGATACTTTAAACTCTTCCATATTTAAAGAAATATTTTTCATATTTATGCACTGCATAATCTTTGATTTAAGACAAAGCAAATAAGCACAGCTATCTATAAATTGTTCATTGATTTTGATTTAATATTCGATCAAATTGTTATCATAATTTGTTGATATCAATATGTCCACAGATTACTTAGATCACAATATGTCAAACGTCACAAATTTTTTTCTCAATCTTCGTAAAAGTGTTGACTGTTTTTATTACGCGTCATGTTTTTGCATTTCAATGACTTACAAATGTTAAATTAAATAATAAAAATTTATTGTTACTCTAATAATTCATGCAACATCAAATATAGTTTTGTAATATATATTATGTTTTCTTCAAAATAATTGATATTAATAGAATTCAACTCGTGCCAAGTACACAAAAATAAAACGCACACAATATTGCGTTTGGTTTCTATTAGATTAAGCGATTAGATTTAGCCCATATTGTAACAATTTATTTTTTAATTTAAAACATATATGCACTTCATAAAAATAAAATAATTATCAATAAAATATAGCTAATGAAAACATAGTTATTTACATACTGTTAAACATATTTTTAATCCTCTACCAGTTGCAATAACAAAACAAATACAGCTAATCTTTTTTGACAGCAGCATATAGAAGATAAAAATGTTATTTGTTAACAATTTTTTTGTAAATATCTGTTAAATGTGTGTATGTAGAATGTGATCAGAATGGGCGGATGTATAGGCATAACTAGAAGCGGTAGTGGGCCCATCGAGGAGTCTTCGGGAACAGTTTCACGGCCTAATTCTGGTACGTAGGTCACGTAGTGTCGCCGTGGTGTGCGAATATGTGGAGTGCGGCTCTGACAATGGTTTGTTGCAGGTGGACTAAGGAAGAACCAGTCTCTGTGCCACGAGACGATCAGGTGGAAATCCGACGTGCCCCTGACTGAGGGTCAGCTAAGAAGTAAGAGGGACGAGTTTTGGGACACAGCGCCGGCGTTCGAAGGTCGGAAGGAGATTTGGGACGCTCTGCGGGCGGCGGCGGTGGCAGCCGAGGCGATGGACTTCCAACTGGCGCAGGCTATACTGGACGGCGCGAGCGTATCCGTCCCCAACGGATACCTCACAGAGTGCTATGATGAATGGGGGACCAGGTATCAGGTATGTACTGTGAACAATATTTCTACAATCATTAAATTCATTCTAATTTTAAAGTAGATAATAATGTGTTTCCAACCAGGCTGCAGTTAAAAGGTCAAATTTGATGTAATAGCAAATAATATTTTGATGTGTGTTTTGTTATAGTCATAGTCAATATTAAGTACTTATACATTTCAATCTTGGCCATAACAGATTAATTTAATGGCTCAGTGTTATCTTATTTTATTACCAATTAATAATACCCAGTTATAGAAATCAAATTGTTTGCTTGAATATATTTGTATGCCAAAGGCCTTGTACAATTGTTTATTAAATTATACACAAATCAAATGAGAGTGAGACTACTCAATGTAATTAAAAACTGTTAGTTAAGAAAACAAAATATTATTGTTTCTTGACATGTGCAACAAGATAAAAATAGTAATGTGTATTATTACTAAATATAAATGTATACTGAATTATTTTACACCATAGACAGAACATTAATATTTTTCTATAAACATAAACAAACTCCTTATAGTAATACTATAAACTACAGCTTCTCAATATGAAACCTGAAATTGACTAGTGCCTTGTGTTCTGCCATTCAATATGGCTGTGTCAAGGTGAATACATTGGTCTACCAATACAAAATAGTATTTTAAAAAGCATTGATGAGAGAAGGCTGTCTCAAAGTCCAACATGAAGATTTTATCCTTAATTATGACTTTTATAAATAATATGTTCTTTAGTTTGTCAATAAAATCAGTCACACTTGACAAGGTTCATTAAAGTTCATTTTTGAAATGTTTTTAGCATAATATTAACTTTTGTGTCTGACGAAAATTATCATGATTACCTTTCCTGTTTAATTTAATAACCATTAAAGATATTATTTGACCAATATATATTTTTTATTTTTCTTATAGTTTATGCAACATTATACTGCTCCATAATCATTACTAATTAACTGTTGAAAAATATAATATAGCATAATATAGCTAAGTTATTAAATTATTCTTCTTAGACTAGTTAGAATTAGCAAAACACTTTAAAAGCCATTTCACAGGAATACAAATATATAAATTGTCATTTGTCTGTACCTACATCAGGTATCACAACAAATTAATTTGTTTACACATTTATTAGTACAAAACTTTACATATCAATGTCCTAACATATAAACTATGCAGTGTCAAGATAATTCTACATACATATGTGACAATTTGTATAAGATTTGTCAATTAGAAAAACAAGTATTGTTTGTGTTTGAATTATTTACCAAAAGATTTTGCATGAGTCAAATGACCAATTGGCAATATTTAATATAACAAGCCACTTATTTTAATATTTTTGCACTGAACTCAGTCATTGGGCCAATCACACACTCTGTGTATTATACAAATGTGAGGTATTCAAAAACACTGTATCATAAAGCCCCAACAAGACTAATTCTAACTGCCTTTTAAATGTTGTAACGGTAAGAAAATTAGTACTAGGGGCTAATTTAGTAACACTCTGGCATATCTCTTTAGATATATAGACATGAACCATGTATTAAGTCAGCCTTTTTACATTCAAATACCAAAAATAGTGCAAAATGTTTAACAAAACTAGTTCTTTATTTAAGATGGCAATCTCTAGAACTGGTTTCATAACATACCTATCACTTAATTTATAAACATTTCTATTTATGTACTCATATTATTTGAAACCTGTGTATAGTTGATTAAGCTATTTCTAGCAGAGCTATTGTTAGTTTTCCTCATATTGGATGTACTCACAACTCATAACAAACTTGTGTTATAGGTAAAACATTACCATTTCACACTGATTAGGTATTTAATGGTATATTCAATATTCAATGGTAGTACATGATAAAACGTTTGCGTAAACAGGATATTACACTATAAAGTCTGCTGATGAAGTTTGATACATAAAAGTTGTGCTAAATAACTACAGATGAAATCGTATTTTTGCAATGCAATGCAAAATTCTAACAACTGTGACTATATTTTATAATTTATTTCAGTAAAGATTAGTAATATTTTTATATTTTCGGATACACACAGCCACAGAACCTTCCATAAGAGGGCTGAAATGAGTCGTGTTTCATGGGTTTCTTAGGTTTTGATGAAGCTGGCATAAGTATACTTATGAGAGATAATCAACTTTTTCTATTTTCTGTTTACAATACACTTGCCATAAAGTTTATCATAGTTGCTTTGCATTATAGGAATTTCACAATTTCTGATATAATACAAGTCGAGTTTATTGACATCTCTTGCACAAGTTCCACTCCCAGGAAACTAACAGCGCCTGTCCCAGGAATAGAACCCAAGACCTATAACCCATACACTAGTGACGAGATCAATCAGACTATTTTAAATAGTTAATTAATAATTACCTTTAAATTTGAAATGAAATTTTCTGGAGAATAATTAACAAAAATAACAAATAACTCAATGTCTCTATTGGGTAAACGAGTTGAAAGAAGTTAACTTTGACTCACGACCTCGTCGTTCATTATGCAACCTTTATATAAATTATACAAACCATTATGTTTTACGTCACCACTCGAATTAATTTTGTTTGTGTTAACATATTAGTTTAATATTCACAATCGATTAGCTGATAATTAGCACAAGCCAATAATGCATTAGCATTAAATGTAATGTAAGAAGTATTAACTGTGATGAGTTGCGCTTTTCCTCATATCGTATTAGCAACCCAATGAAAAGTCCTTGAAAAAGGCCAATGTCCAGGTTTGGACTACATGTGGCTGAAAATGGTTATGATGGGTTACCTATTACCATAGTAGTTATAATAATAAATAATTTCACATCAAGCCATCACATAGCTTTATTTTTTACATATTTTTTTTTGTTTTTTGACAGTAATGCACCTGATGTTATATCCAGAGCCATTCGTATAGAATAATATTCGATTATATTTGTTTTATCGAAAACGGATGTACACTTATTGAAACCGTAACGCGACCAACTAGTCCTCAGATCATTTTTGCGGACTTCCCACCAGCGTGTGATATAAATAAGATGCTTTATTTTATTCAGGTAATGTAAGACGCATATCCGAAACAAAATATTTTCCTCTAACTCATGACCTCTGATACTCGGCTAATATGGATGCTAAGTCACGTCAATGCAAATATTATAACTATCCGCTTCTAATCAATTACGTCGCAAATAATAGATTGTAAAATTAATATCTATTGGTTTACACAACTTTAAACAGCAGTGTAAATGCACTGTGGTGTTCCGGTTTGAAGGACATTGTAGCCAGAGTAACTACTGGGCATAATGATACTTAACATCTTATGTCTCAGGAAGGTGAGCGCAGTGGAATGCCAAGCATTGCTTTGTAATTCATGGTGTTGTTTGGTTTTGCTACTGTGCATGAGCAGTCATATCGCTTACCATCGAGCGAATGGCCTGCTCGTCTCGCCATTCATCGCAATAAAAAAACACCAATTTCCCCGCTAGGTACCGATCTACTGCCTCTCCCCTCCCATCAATATGGTGAAGGAGGCCAGCGGGCGCGACTCGCCCGCGGAGTGGTCGGAGCCGGTGGAGGGCGGCGCGGAGACGTCGCTGCGCCTGCGCCTGTCCAGCACCTGCAAGGACCTGGACCTGCCCGTCTACTCCAAGCACACCATCGCGCAGTGCAAGAATAAACTACACGTCAGTATCATTCTTGATATTATTTTTAAGTTTCGTTTTTTAAAGGAGAAATAGAAAATTTTGTTTAAAGATTCGATTCTATAATGGTATCAACTTGAAGGTCTCTGTTTTTTGAAATAGTTTGAAGTGAATGTATGTCGTACGGGTGACTCTTAATTTCTCAGTCTGGTCCTTCGAGTATCAGCATACTTTTCATGACAGCTCAATTATTGTTTGATAACTCATTGGGTATAAAGATGCCCTTGTGAACTTTAAAATCTTATGTTATAGCTATGTTTGTCTGCGCAATTTTGCGCAAAATACACGATGATATAAAATAGTCATGGTGTGGATTCAATGTTGGAATTTAAAAGAAGCGCTACTACTGGAAAATTATTCACCAGATTAACTTTCCACTAATCACGTGACGTTAAATCAGCAGAGACATAATTCACATATAAAGGCACAGCTGTCATCAAGCTGCTGCAAGCTGTCATCACCATCAAGTGATGCTCCTCTTACATTCAATTTATTACACCAATAAAACTGTTATTAAATTCTCTCCGAATCTGGGGGAACAATTGTTGTTAATTTAGAAATGGCAACATTCGTGCAACCGCGTTCGTTTGCGTTTGTGGGTATCCTTATTTTCGAACACCATCCTGGCTAGATGACGGACGAAAGAGAAGCCCAGTAAGATTGAAACCTTGAAAATCTGGTAGGTTGGAAGTACCCCGAACCGACGAGAATGCATGACGGAATCGATAAAATTAGCATTGAGATAATTTTAAATCCAAAGTACCTGCCTACTCCAATGTACTACATGTGTGATCATACAAATCATAATGCGAATTGGATTTAGTTTTTCTTTGAAAAATAACGTGTTATGTAATTTAATATTTCATAACTTCACGCCTTTATGCACAATATACGGGCAGAATTGCTACTAATGTCACCCACAGTCCCCTGAGCTTATTTCCAAGTTTCAAGTAAGGGTTTTATCCACCATACGTTACAAATTCTATAATATGAATGTTGTTTCACACCTGTTATTGGTGAGTGGACTGGTCCTTGAATTGTATATTTTGCATGTTTGGTCCATAAACTGTTGGTGTGTCATTTAAAAAAATAAATAAATAAACAAGCTACTCATATTAGAGCAACATTATTCAAGTCTATGAACTCGCAACCTTATATAAGCTGATACAGTTAATATATCCCGCGCGACTACACGACATTAATGTGCATTGTATAAATCACATGATCTCATTGAGCCGTCTGGACACATCGAGATGAATTTATCACCGTCACAATGCTCGTGGGCCAAACTGGTGTCATACGATACTTCATCATTTGTAGTGTGCTATACGTAAAGTGCAATATCATAGTAGGGGTATTTCCTTTGATTACTTTTTCTGGATTGAGTTGTATCAGCCCATATACGTCCCACTGCAGGGCACGGGCCTACTCCACAATCGAGGGTGCGATACTGAATACTTACTGATACTTTATAACTTTGGTTGAAGATAATTAATTGTTACATACATAAACCTCATGCTTGCATCCCATTGGGTAGACAGAGTCTATGGATCTCCACTTTGCTGGATCCTAACATGTAGCTTGCATGTTCTCCACTCATCAGTCTCGTCTCCATTCTAGTCGGTTCAGGCTACTACTACTCCGTTTAGGTTGTCATTGATTTGGTTAATTATAATAAAATATGTTATGAGCTTCGTGTCAGTTAAGAGGCCACGCGTTCTATGAGCCCAAATATACGTAACGACCCAAAGTTGTCTTTGCATTAAAAAAGCGAAACATATTAAAAAATCAATATGCAGGTGTAAGATCGTTCTCCTCGCGTATAAAAGTTTCGCAAGTTTCGGGTTGCAGACGGTCAAGGTTCGGCACTGACCGCTGCGCAACCCTAGAAAGGGCGCGGCTTGTACACGTAGTATGTTATTTATGTACTAGCTGGTGTTCGCAATTTAAAGTAGTTTACTCTATTAACAGTATGTTTACATTATCTACGATACGTGAAAATACATCATTGTTAAAATAGCAATTATAAAATTATAAAATCGGTGTCGCCTAAATTTACAACACAATAAATTGATGAAGTAAAATTTTATTTAAAATTTTAGATCTTCGTAGAGAAATAATTACCAAGTAATGAAACAAAACCAGATATCTCTCTTGTAGTTTTTGCTTAATGTACAATGATAGCCCCATCCGATTTTATAAAAAAACATAAAATAAGAAAAAATAAATTATTTGCGACTTGGATCAAACTCGCATCCCACGATATTGTAGGATACGGACAAGTACAGAAGCACTTACAAAGGAAAACATTTAAATGAATGTGTTGTGAAATGTTTATCTTCGCGTACACAGTTGCAACACGAGTCGTTGACAGTGCGTTGTCTGCGCCGTGGTAATAGAAACCCTTTTACCATTGTTCACTTTGTAGGTTTTGCGAAAAACGTGTTATTGTGCGATAATTGTAGTCTAATTATATGAATATATACGAGGCATCGAAGGGCGACTGATATCCATGTATAAAAAATAATCCATATATAAAAGATATAAAAAAAAAGCTTATATTAATCTTTCATTCTATTCTATATATATTTTGGCAAGAGTTCTTAACAGCAATATCAAAGTTATGTGAAGTCTACCAACCCGCATAAGTACAGCGTGATGAACCAAAAATACCCATTCCCTTAAACCAAATCAATCTGCAACGTGGATATTAATAATGCATTATTTTATTATCCTTCCAAAACGCCGTAGTATTTTTCAGTGACGTCACCCGTCAGAAAATAAACATCAAAAGCCAAAATACAAGGTAATCAATGGCAAATATATTTAATGTCGTGTGACGTCATCGTGGATTCGTCCAATCACGACTGGTCAATCACACGGCTACAAAATACAACTAAATAAAACACAACCTCTATTGTGTTTTGGATGTATAATGCTTTATTTCTTTGTTTGACTATTTCAAAGCTAATAAAAACAAAACTAGTATTAATATGTATCTAAAAATATGAGAGAATTTTTATATTACCGATGCAAGTGCGACCACCATTCATGGGTAGAGTCGAGCTTACTTCAGTAAACTTCGTTATTGTAGTTAGATCAGGAAGCTAAATATGCGAGCAGTACGACTTCCAAAATTAATACGGAAACTTTGCAAACGCCACCACTTTATTTAATATCAATTAAAATGTGTCAACGTTTACCAACCCACAAAAACTGTGAAATGTTAATATTGAACTTTCACTTCGATACGAAAAAAATACGTGTGAATAAAATAATGATTAAGGCCGGTAAATTATATTCAGGTTATATAAAATTTATAAAGTATAGTTACTCCTTTGCTGTGAAAGTTTTACATACATAGGCTCACGCATATATCTCGAAAAAGTAAGCAGAAATGTCACTATTACCGTTCACATTGGCCTGAGCTTATTCCTCTCCTAATATATGATAGGGGACGATGAACCAGAACAACGTTTTGTTACATTTTATCTCCGTAATCTACTTAGATATGAACAGGAAATCCTCTGCAAATCAATTAAATGATTATCTGTAATTTTACGAGAATCGTAAACACAGAAAGTGAATGTGCTCACGTCATTCCGACAATGCTGATATCTGCACTGTTTCGCAATATTTAATTGGATGTATTGCTGCGGCATGCGTTTACAAAAATCTGCCAGTTCTCACTTATTTGTGAGTTACGTTTTCGTAATAAAAACTGGTTATTGGTCTGATACTATCATGCAACATTGGACGTCCATTCACAAGTTCTATGGAGACTAGACAGATGCAGGTAACCACCTAAATCTGGAGATAAGGACTTTGCCATCTGCCCGATAGGGATGCATCGTACAAACAAACACTTCGGAGAGATAGGTGTAAGATACACTTCCTGACCCCTCCCTCAAGTTTGCCTAATTTATCATCAGCTTCCTCTCAGGAAGAACTTAAATAGACCTGTTTTTAACAGTACGCTCTAGAAATGCTTAGGATATAGCTTTAAGAAGTCATTCCGCCCACACATCCACCACTGAATCTCCTGTCTTCCTGTTAGGATAGGATGTTCAGCTAATAATTATACACCTTAAAAATCTTGAATTGCTACCCCCCAGGCTCAAGAGAACATAGAACCCTGGCGGCAACGGTGGTTCTACGGAGGCAAACTCCTTGGTGACCGTCTCCTGGTAGAAGAGGCGAAGATCACGCCAGGGTACGTGGTGCAGGTTATCGTGAGCACGGACCCGCAGCCGCCGAGCTAGTGCCATATAACTGCATTTATACCAACGACGCGCGCCATTATTGATGTGGAACCCAAGCTTGAAGGTTACGATGTGAGTTGCAAATCAGTCAAAAATGTTTTTGGTATCAAAGTTATTTAGTTAATTGTGGTTCAAAAATGTATTTGAATTTATCGATTCAATTTATTGAATTTGTGTGATTTCTGGATTATTGTAACAATTCGAGGATGATTAATAACGCTGGTCGAATTAATCAATTTTAGATTTGTTGTTATATCAGAACTCAGTTGTATTTCAATCAATTTTCTTGTTTAAATTCACTCTATAAGTAAGGAGTTCCACATGAACTCGCTTGTCATCTAGATGGCGCTACGTATGCTTGAGAACTACCCTCGATGTAACTTGGCAAGCCTGTACAAAGTGGCTTGACGCTTACAACGCCTCACATTCAACTCGTCATGTTCGTGACCAATGAATTATAGTGGAAATTGTTAAATTTTAAAAACAGTTTTAAATTTATATAGTATATGAAAATTATTTAGAGAATCCGGAGAAATTACGTACATATGTTTATCGAAAACTGCTAAATTGATTTTTCAGATACGCTTTTGCCGTGATGTTATACCTAATTGTCATTTATGGAGATTTTATTTATTTAATGATTTTATCTAAAGTAAAAGGTTTATTTTTATTATGGACCTCATGAAATCCTATTGAAACCTGGGCGCACAAGACACAAATAATTGGTTGTAAAGTATTTTAAAAACAAAGGGTAAAAATGCAATCCTTTATATTTCGCGAGTCTTCAAGATATAAAAGCATCAATAATTGTTTGGCGGCTCGCTCAGCGCGGCGTCATTATCAGTTATTATGGGCTATTTCCGGAGCCCATCGAACTGCATTTCATTGATTTCAGTTCGTAAATGCTGGCATATTTACCGTCTCTTTATTGGGGTGACCCTTTCACCCTCATTCATAAATTAATACATTTCCCCAGCCGTAAAATGTGGAATAAGTAAGCAGGACAGCATAATATCTATTCTGGAATTTATGTATATTGTAGAATTTTCATGAACATTTATTATTATAATTAATGGTAAAAACAATACTTTATTGTTGGTATCAAAGCAATCCCACCTAATTTTCTTACAAATATGACTGCCTCAAAAGAACTAACCAGTAGTCACAAAAAAATATAAATGATTATAATTGAATAAAAACACAATTTCATTAAAATACTTTCAAAACCCTCCTTAGTCCGTACTATTTTATAAAATTTTCCACCATTTATATGAAGGGATCGGCTCTTACAAGCCTTGACCCGTACAATACTTTTATACGATGACACACCGCTGACGCATTCATCAATCATTCCGAACACATATTGGAGCTGTACGTCTGCTACCGAAAAAGGTACCGACTACCGAGTCAATAACATGGTCCTCGTCACGTCCGCATCTACGTGAGACTTGAGGTTACATTATTTCCCCAGTGATATGACAGACTCCTCAAAATAGATCTAATTAGATTTAAATCCTAAAGCCACGAGTTAGTCAGGTCGTATACCTTCTGAAGTGCATATTAGACTTCTAATACTCATCTTGGGTTTGCTAAAAGACTATAGGTATATCTAGATGCCTTGGGTCTGGGATCTTGGACTTGCATTTACCATAAAATGTGGTGTTAGCACTTCAGTTGTAAAAAATTTAATAAATTTTGATCACATAATTTAGAATTGCTGAATTTTCTGTAAGCTTTATGTAGTTTAAATCTCCATAAATGGCATTTATAAACATACAAAATCCAATCATTTATATAATATAATAAAATATAAGTGTATCGAACATAAACAAAAGCGCTCGCCATCAAACAAAAAATTTTTCGCTGGTCAAATTCTCCTCAAATATGTATCATAATGAACAAATTCAATGTAGTAGACATTGTATTATACATTTTACTAAGAAAAAAGTGACATTCACTGTCCAACCTTTTGAAAGTTTTGGTTCAATTTTGTAGAAATTTGAGAGCAATTGTCGAACCATATCATATAGATTTAAAAGTAGTTTCCTTTTTCAACAGTACATGACATAATTTTGATATTATTAATGAGTGCATATCTCGAAGACTGTAATTTAATATGAATGCTTTTTTTCTTTTTTATTCTCCCGAAACAAAAACGTTGTTCAGTGAATGTTGGCAGGCATGCTGTAATGTTACGCGCCGCACAGAAACATTTTCATGAGTTCTCAATGTTTACGGGTTACGATGTCGATTTCGGTTTGTGTCACTGTTAATGTGGTTACTATGTTGTGATTTTCAACATCGGTTAATGGGTCGTCCACAGACCACGCCCTTTATGTATATGCACTGTTTCTGTGCAGCTTCTTGTGGCTCGATAGTAGATGCGTGGTATGTGGACGGCAACCTAATCGTCACAAATGTTTATGCTTTTACTGTGTTGTAAAATTAAATATGCTGACTGGACGGTAATGTAGTTTAATAAATAATCACTGAAATTATTACTCGTAACATAGAGATTTTTTAAATTTAGTTTTTGTTGTGGAGATACAGTTTGAGGTTCGCTTGTAGGTTCTTGTGTTTGATATCGATAAATATTACTCCATGAAAATTTTTTATTTACAAATATCGATATCAAACTACAATTCTGTTATTTTTTATAAATAAAATTACTAATAAACTTTGTTACGTTTCGATTTGTCGATTAATGTTCACATAAAAATATGACACATATCTGTTTATTGGTTATATCTTAAAAATTAACCTCCACTATATACCCACAACAAAACACGGATAAATATAGCATAATATTGTATCATCACTATTATAGATTTTTATATTTTTTAGTTTTATAAATACTTGTCGATTTATTTATTTAGAGATGTCGATATGTTATCTACAGTTGATTTCCGTAGATATTTTTAGTATATATATATCGCTAGTATTGAGATCTAAATGGCTGATACGAGAGGAAATATAATATATGCATTGTTTAAGGTTGTGTTGGTTTTGAAGTAAGCTCATGAGTTACTTGTGAAAAAATTTCGTTAAACAAGTGTTGTGGAGGTTACCGATACGAAAAAATATAGTTAAGCTTTAAATTATAATCAATCGATGTGTTGTGGCATTTTTGAACAATTTGTTGTTTAAACTTTAATATACACAGTATGTAATTGACATAAATTTAACGTATATTATATCTTTAAAGCGTTCGAATTAAAAGCTCTATTTATCAATTTAACACTTGGAAAATGTGTATATAACTATGTACTTTTCCCAACAAGGTATTTGGACGCCTTAAAGCGCCATCTCACGATTAAAACAATATTTTCACTTCTTGAATTGTCATTAAATATTGCAACTTACATAAAATGTTTTTAATAAATCGAGACTGCCTGTGGTCTTAGGGGTTTAGTTATTTCTTGATGTCCTCCACACGTAAAAACATTTACTACAATATTCCTTATTGAAGTCGAAATGCCACATCACGTCCGTAGCAATTGTTTAATGAAATAAATTCATATCAGCCATTTGCGTATGTACATTTATAAAAGCGACTGCCATTATTGTGATGTGAGAGTTCTCTTAATAATTACTTATTATAACTATGTATAATTTTCGGACGCTAGAAATAATTTGCGCATAATATAACAGTGAATGCGTGGGGGTGCAAGAGTATTTATGTTTTACACAATAATTTGGACTCCGCCGAGGTACTGCAATATAAAAAACTATAATTTGTTAAAAATAGTGCTTAAAATTGATCAAATTAAACGGAGGACGCCGGCATAAAGCCTTATTTATACGGGGAAAGTTTCTCGCCTCGAAGATACGTATATCGTAAGGATATAAAAAAGTAGCATCGTGTAAACATTTGTCAGAATACGATAATCTATGGCGGTTATATCATGCGATAATCGCATACGATTCTCGCCTCGAAAAACTCTCCCCGTGTAAATAGCGCTTAATTTTACTAATAACCAGAGATTATCTGGACATCATTAACCATCAAGTGCAAATTTACCGTGACAATATAAACAAATAACTTCAACTCGACAAACCAGTTAAATTATTACTAGAAACTTCTATTTTTCTGTATGTATGATATAACAAAACTAGATTGGGAGATGTTGCACATGAGGTTTTTTTACTATATCTATTTTTCTTATGCCTCATGAATATTTTAAAAATGTATCCTTTTATATAAGTCAATTTGGGTTATTTACACATATTTTACTTGTATATTTAGCGGATTATTTGCACACCAGATAGGAAGCGCAAAATTATAATTAAATCGTTTCGTTTATTGAATAATTATTGTAAGTTAGTTTTCAAAATTGTTTATCGTGATAGAAAATTAAAATATATTGTATTTAGTATTTGTGGGTAATTTTATATTTCGTTTCAGTACAAATTGACGCCCAGTCACGATGAACTGATTGTATTATAGTATAACGCTAATCACCAACTTTGCCAATAATGTTATTTTTGTCTCTTATAGTGTTCGCTTAAATTAATTATCAATAATCGTTTTTCATCATCAAAAAATCGATTTTATTTCGTGTATAAAAATAATATGTATTGGTAAAGTTCCCAACGTTAGCGCTATAATTATGTGGTAAAACTCAATACTCAAATATATGTGGACGATACAAGGACGTAATCGCTATACGCCCATATAAAGTACTTAGGTTATCGATAAAATATAATGTTTCATGTAAAGAAGAAGAATGTAAACAATAAAAGGAATATTTCAACTTTGTAATTGTAAATTTCTATTGTAAGGTGATGGCCTAATTTATTTTCTCTCTTTTGTCCTATTGCCTTATTTGTTTTCCAAGTCGATAGATTCCGAAAACTCGATGGTTTTTAACTATACCTTCAAATAGTAAGAAATTTACTTTTCTATATCAAGAATTGTCTAAATTTGTAGGACTTTGTTTTACCCTCCTCAAAGTGTTTCTAAAATTTATCGATGTTTTTGTCACCGGCTTTGTGTTTGGAAATCTGTCGACACGCACTATTCAAAGTGAAGTTTTATTTTTGAAAGAACACAATTTAATAGTTTGTGTTTTTGTTATGTTTCTTGTTCTATTTTTTATTGGTATTTTTTATCGGTCGGCCATTTCTTTTATTTTAAACTATTAATTATACGGTCTAGTTAATATTTCAAAATATGTAAGATTAAAAAATACTAACGTTTAGGTAAAAAGATATTAGTGTTTATAAATTATAGTTAATTTTGGGAAGAGGCTTATAACTGTATACCTATTACCAACTTACTCTTGTTACATGTTTATTATAAAATTAAAATTAAATAATAATTTTCTGTAACCGTTGGTTCTGTCTTGTCGATAAATGGATATTTAATATCGACAAAAGATATTTGAAGTATCATGTCATTGATCGACATCGACCCGAACCAGCGTGTTACACTTCACTCAGGATATCGATAAATTTTCTGCTTTTTTATTTCGGTTATTTGTATATTACAAATTTTAGGTACGTCACCTAAATTAAGTTTTCGATTTAATGTATCAATTTTGTGATTAGGCCAATACATGTACTTCAGAATAAGCTAAAAATAACCCCTTGTACAGATTGTCATATTAATTATTAATTGGAAAACATTACGTAATTAAATTGACAAATAAGTTCAAATTATGGTCAACTGTGCATATATCAATATGAATACAATACGATGGAATTATTTGTGGTGCTAAAATTACAATATATTATGAGCCTGTTTCATGGATTAAAATACGGCCATCCTTTTCTCAGTGCGGTATTTAATAAATTAGCTAAAACTATTTTTTTATAAAAGAATCACTAAAAATGATTTTAATTGGTTAAAAAATTAAACAGGAAATTTAAGTAAGTTTCCTTGACAGAAACACATAGAAATTAGTGTTATAAATAAAAATGTAACCTCTATTTCAATTTGTTGTCAATTTATATTTTTATGTTTTTGAGTCTCTAATTTCAAGAATTTAAATATTATATCATATATTTTTAATAAAGAAGCTGTGAAATATTTATTTGTAAACCATGAAACAGGTCATAATGTTCTACCGACGCTTATCGATACCTTTAAACAATAGATCGTTGTGACTAACAGATACGGGTAATGTCCAAAACTCTTCACAAATTATATATTTATTATCGCATTGGCGATATCCAACTTCACTTATTAAATAATTGGTATTTATTGTATACCATCTTAAATATTTTGCAAATATTTATTACTCCTTTCTGTCGTCTTACAAAATATAAGTAAGATTTCAAAGCATGCTATTTCTAAATAAAACTTGTATGGCCTTTTTTGTTTAAGTTCGAAGCCATGAAAATAAATTTTGCCGTGTAGCATGAATTTATTATTGTAAATCGCATGGCTTTTTTTGTACACAGGGCGATTCGAAATTAATCTGATAGTTGATACGACATAGTGTGATGAATAGTTACTGGGATTTAAAAGAAAGAATATTAGGGACCAGATTATTTTCAAATATCCTTGTAGTGTTTAAAGCTTTGATTTCAAATGTAAAGAAATACAGATCATCCCTGTATTATATGTGTAGATGGAAAAATCACCGCGTGTAAACTAAGGCTAAACTGTATTTGTGTTCGACCCGGCTTATTGAAACATCCATTTCACACCATATGATAATTTACCTGGCTCTTTTTTCCTTATTCTGAAAAATGTAGCTAATATGTTTTTCTGCTTCTCCCGTGATTTGTTCCTTTGTTTACTCATATAATCATTGTAATTATCGATAAGTCGGGTTCTCCGTAGCAGACTATCTCGGCTGTAGAGAGGTCCGCTTAAGCGTTGCGATTGCCCCAGTGCATGTGTCATAGGCTGATTTTACTCGTTCACTATGAATCGACACTGCGCTTCTAATAATTTCCACGTTCCTAATACGTATACAGAATTTAAAGTAAGCTTTCATTCACTGTCACCTGTTTGTGGGCAGCCATATTGTGTCGCATGGTCGGGCAGTTGCGGTTATGTTCGGCTACTGTCGTGTATGTTCGGCTACTGTCGGTTATGTTCGTGAGTATTCGTGTTTGGCACAGAGTCGTGTCCGGTGTCGGTGAATGCCATAATATTGATATAGGTGTCGATTAATCGTGAACTCTCATACAGTTTTGTAAATAAGAACCAACCGTTTTTCAGTGTATAAGCAATAATAGCATTTTAAAAATTTTCAAATAAAATCACTTTGTGAATAACATGTAGTTGTGTTTGTTTATTTTCCTTTGTGCGTGTTCGTTACTAATTTACTTTGAATTTCATTATTATTTAGATATCTTGATATATCAACTAAGCACAGCGGTGCGATATTCTGAAGATCCTAAAATAAATAAGGAAATGTAAAACAAAAACCAAAATTATAATAAAGCAAGTTTTATTTCATAAAGATAACATAATAACTATGTATTACTTATAACAAATAACTGCGTGACAATGCAATGATTTCAATCAATGCACACTGGTAAACAATACTGATAGGACTAAAACTGCTTAAATAATAATTAATTTCCTGTAAGTGTTCAATTTACATCAGTCTAAACACTAAAGTCTTAGGAACACTTTATCACTAGTAGGCTCTTTTAAATGTTTTTACACCATTTTAAATCAACTACTGACCTAATTTTCTTTATTAATTACATCTTCAACAATGAGCACGTTGACTGTGGCGCACACAAACGCTGTGTTCATGTTTTCACACGCAAGACGTATTATTTACGTAATAAGTGGATAGTTCATTATTTTAAGGGTACAGTCTTGTTTTAATAACTGAAGTTTGCGACTCCCTTTTTTGCACCGTACTTGACCTTGGTCATCAAAAACCATAGGAGGCTGGGGGCATGCTGTTTATTGAAGTCACTTACTAAATCGCGTGAAAACATTCTTCTGCAGAGCCTAGTGATTTACCCTTGGCAAGATGTGCGGTGTTACTTGGGTATGTACTTGATGAGTTTGATCTCGTGCGTGAGCCAGATGGCGAGCGACAGCAGTACGAGCGAGCCGGACTGGTGGCTCGCGGCCAGCGGCGTGGGCACGTAGTGCAGCAGCGTCAGGATGCCCAGCGTCACCTGGAATATTCATTAGTAACATATTATAACAACTCCAAATACTACGCCGGTTGTGTAATCATAATTCCTCTATTCTTTTCCAACATCATGCTCATCAATACAAGGGTTTTCTACAAAATACAACTCGCATGTTAAAATGCCTACAACGTTACTTCTAGAACATTCACAGCGCAATACCGGACTCGGCCATCCTTCACATCAGCCGTTGACAACTCCGTTCTATACTCAAATCCTTAGTCCATTCTTCTTGATACAACGGCCAGCACCATCGTCATACTAGAATTAGGTTGGTTTACTCATCGCTTATAAAAATCATGCGTAACAATATACATGAATATAGCATAGTGGAGACCATGTCGGATAGATAAAACTTATAAAAATTTTGAATTGGGACACACTAACCAAACAAATTAAATTTTCAGAAAACTTGGTGTAAGATTGTGGTTTACTTATCTCATTTAAATTGCACTATTTTTTAGGCCATTAAAAAAAAAGATCAATGGATTTTATTGGCCTTGATTTTGAATCAGCCGACAACATGTCAATATATTGCATCGTAATATGTTATAAATGTATCCATGTATTTAGATTGGAATTGGTATTTCTTCCAAGTTAAATGGTAGAGTGAAACAAGCAGTTAGAACTAGAATACAAAGAACTTTGAAATTAAGGGATATTTTTTACAGTGTCTCCATAATTAGGTCTTCCCTGTTGGGCTGTTATATGAACGGTAAGTAATAGTTAACTAACCTGCAGCCAAGCCATCCCAGCGACGGCGTTAGCAACCCGCCTTGCAGGCACAGACAGCGGAGCCCTTCTACTGATAGCCCACAGCACAGTAGCCGCGGTCAGTGTCATAGTGCCCAGCACTCTATGATCAAACTGCACCGTAGTGGGGTTCTCAGTGAGGTTGCGCAGCCAGGGAGAGAACGACAAGATGTCGTCCGGGATCCAGTCGTCGCCCATCTTGGGGAATGAGTTGTAAACTAGGCCTGCATCTAGACCCGCTACGAAGGCGCCTGGAAATCATAAACAGTGTTGTAAACATTTTATTCATTGAATATGGGTGAAACGGATAATTCAACCTCAGAACCAAGATAAGGATTTTAATGTTGGTAGGCTATTTTCAATGCCAATAGACCAATGAAGCGATTAACTAGTTAATATAGAAGTAAAGACAAATTTTATCACTTAACACACATACGTGTTTATTAGAGCAACGCGTGTGCGGCCATCTCACTTGGCGTGATATTGCGGGCAATGTGCCTGTAACGCACTCGTAGACACTTCTTTAATTTGGCACTGCAGCGAACTTTTTAGATTTAATGCAGTATATTTCCTATTAAAACTTCCCACTTAATTTCCTTCAAATAAAGTGTAGAAATCACAAAAAAATACTAAATATAAAAAACGAAATCCTCACCCGACACAGCAGTAAAGAACGCCATAGCTTTAACAGTATGTGCAAAAGCAGTAACAGACTTCAACTGCTTGAGTCTCTGGTACGTGGCGGCCGCGGGGAAGGGGCGCAGCACCCGCAGCGCTCCGCCCAGGAGCCCCGTGTATAAGATGAACGCTAGAGACAAGTGAGCGGCCAGCCGATACTGGGAAACTCGAGGCACGTCTGATGGACCTTGGAAACGATCTTCTAAGCCTGACTTCACCATGTACCACCCCATTAGACCCTGAAAATGTATAAAGTATATTTAATTAGGCCATCATCATCGTTGTTAGCAACAAGAAATCCAACCATGCTGAACATAGGCTCTCCCAGGAATTTCTACGGTGATCAATTGCTTGCGCGACGAAATTAACGCTTCGAGAAACATTGTGGTCTTGGAAAAAATATGTCTCTGTTACTAAATAAATCGTAACTCAAAATCTTAACCCTAAAATGCAATGCGAAATATAGTTATGACACAAGTTGTTCGTGGTTATTCACAAAGCGTATGCGTCTTATCACACACCAGGTGTGTTATTTATAAATAAATAAATACACCCATTAGTCACATACAAAGACCTAACCCCACACTAACATCGAGTCTGGTGTCGTGGGTATCAGAAGCTACGAGAAGCTTTTAGGTCTTACAAACACCCAGAACTGAAATAAATACTTGATTAAATAAATTTTATTTAACATAATATTCCTGAACCACACATTACTTTATTAATATAGCACTGCAGTCGTGTTAAAAACTACACAACCAGCATTATATAAAATACATAATTATTGTTTACCTGAGCGGCGACCAACGCGCAGTAGACCCCTACCCTGACCTTCATCCCCTTGTCGAGATAGCCCTTGGCCCAGAAGAAGGCGGCGGGGAGGAACACGGCCGCCCCGATGGCGCGCCCCCACGTGCGGTGCGCGAACTCCATGAACCAGATCCACTTGAACTCCGACAGGGTGATGTGCTGGTTCTTACTGGAATCAATACATTTTTATAGGTTAGAAATATTAAAGAACCTAACGTAGCAGGAAACCGTTGGATGCAATCCGTTTTTAACCGATCTCTGTGAAAATGCTTAAAAGAAGCTTATGTAAGCAATGAACTTCCCGTGAATGAATAAAGACAATGAAAGAGAGGAGTGTTTTAAACAATCAAGTAATACTAACTGCCAGCTGGCATGCAAAGAATAACCTTATTCAGCAGAACATTCATGATGTAGGTAAATCGTAATAATGCACTCTGTCATACTCATTCTAAGCCTTATCCAATATGCAATAATATATAAACTAGCAAATGTCTGAATTTTTAATATGAAAACAGATTTCCACTGCACCGACACCTAATACCATGGTAAGTGTGGCGCGTCCCAAGTAGAGAAACGACGACTATCTCTCACCGACCAACACAACTATGTTGGTAAACAGGAAATACACAGGTTGATCCCGGGACACGACAAAATTGAGTGGCGCACTGTGTCGGTTTTTACTTCGTGTAGTTACAATCCTGTGTTTGTTTTCGATACCGCACTAGTCTAGTTTATTAATCAGAATGTCATACTATATGAACTCTGGATACTGTTGATATTTCTCAAACTCCTGCTGCCATTCCTGTTCATTAGTGGGCATCTTCTCACCCAGGAGTTTCCACGTCACCATCGACAGCCCTGACTCCGTCAAACGCGTCACTCCACCTGCAAATGTTAAAATACCTATTACTCCCAAAACACTATCAAAATCTAAATAACTATCACAGCGAAATTAATTTGTGATTTCCAAAAATATGGGTTTTTTTTCTGTTTACTAAAATATCAAAATGTAGAGATCCTATCCAATCCATGATATCTCTGACATAACAAAATAGGAAATAAAATTTATGTTTCATTGGTTAATGTGAACACGTGTAAAAGAAGGCAAGGCTCACTTGCATTCTATGAAATGCTATCACTGAATATAGTATTTATTAAGAATATGTACCAATTTTAAATACAATTATTTGCCTACATTGTAAATGACCTTTGATTAATATGTGTTTTTAAGGCAACTATGCATTTCTCTACATAAAAAAATAAATAAAACACAATTTTGACATAATAACATTTATTTCAAAACAATCGTTTTGATGATTTTAACACATCACAAACATGTATTATTAAGGTACATGAACTCTTTTTTTTTCGGAATTTTATGAGAAATATATACAACTTTTAGATATAATTTATGACACCCACTTAGGTTAAGTCGAGACTATCACTTGAAATGCTAAATCCGCACTATTAATAAATACATGCTAAGTCATAAAATAAGTAGACAAAATAAAGTTAAAATATTGTATAAATTAAAAAGGTCAAGAAGATACATCGTTTAAATTAAGTTACATTTTTCAATTTATTAAACATGTAGACGTATTATGACCATATTTTTTATTATAAAGATATTATTATAACTTTGGATCAAATTTTTCTAGCTTATCTTTAATTATTTTAGTTGGCAGTTACTTGTTTCTTATTTATTTTTTTCTGCCCATCTTATTGACCGTGTAACTTACTCATATGGTACATATACATATACATAGTATGTAATATCTCCAAGTTTAAGTTACAAGCAGATATTTAATATATCAAACCTCCCTTTATTTTTCTGTATTGTCAAACAGAATTTTGTATTGTCTTGAATATTGCCTAACAATTTCCTAACAAATAACATACCATCACTGAACCATAATAAACTATCTTATTTACTGCCATTTGTGGAGCTAAGTATCAGATTGACAATATAATAGATGCTGTAAAGCAGTATCAAGTAACCGGCCACCATACCTAGCACCACCGCGGTGAACACCATCCCACTGCATCCAAGCAGCCAGTAACCAACTGCCTTGGATGATTTTGGTTTCGGTGCGGAAGAACACAGTCGCACAACAATGCCATTTGACTTCAAAAGGTTGCCTAACTGAAATGAAATAGATAATATTAGATTTATGGATAAAAGCTAAAAGTTAATGCCCAATAGTGGTGGTTACTTGAGTGCTAACAATATTAAACCGCCAACAATCTATCAAATGCAGGCCATAAGTAATTCCTAGCAAAAAGTAGTCAGTTGGTTTCCCACCACGTAAACATATACTTCAAAATGAGTTTTAAATTTGTTAGAATATTTTGTAATCTGCATTTCAATTTTTGTGGAATTATTCTATTTTATATGTATATTTTTATTTTTTGTATACTAAGGAAAGTTAAATAGTCTTGTGTTATCTATGTTTGAATAAAAAGCCTTAGTTACAATTATAAAACATATTGCACCTTGCCAATGTGGCTATTTTATGGCTTAAATTCTGACTGTACAACTTCACTAGAATCTAAAATATATTTTATAATATTGTTTAAATACTAATACTTACTCTATAACCTTTGTAGCTGTTGCCTTTGTATGCATTATATCTGGCAGGCGTAATAAGTTGTCTGTGCGAGAGAGTGTTGAAGTTTTTGGTCCCCGAGATCAATTGGGTCTGCACTGACCTCAAAGACTGGGTACATCGGCACAGTTGGGCTACACTCCACATATCTATACAGACACAAATTATATATGATCTTTATAAGTTATAGTTAAAATTACACATTTATTTGAATCAAAATTGTTTTAATTCTTAATGGAATAGACTATAATAATTGTAACATAAAATGATAAATAAGAAGTCTATTACATATAATATGGTGGATTGCATCATTATTATGGTATTATGCTTAAGTAGATAGCAATATTTGTACAACATATCTGTATTGAAGTACATAAAATATTTAGGTTATGAAAAAACAAATCCAAATAACAGTAAACAAGTATATCATAAATATGGACAGAATTATACTTTAAGCAGCTGACATAATTTTTAGGTAATAATTATTAAAATCATAATACTTACTAGCTACAAATCTGAAACATTCACTCAGTGTTTTAATCGGTATTTATCACGTCTCCACCTCTTTTTATCGGTAAGGAGAGACACGGTTGAAATTAAGCACTACAAATATTGTTATCTATAGATTTTCAATTTTCAATGCGAATTTTACGGAATAGACAGCTGTCAATTACAGGTGGAGAAGAGAAAACTTTTTAAAAATAAACTTCATGCAAAGATTGCAAGGTATTCAGCCTGCTTAAACTCAATAAAATACAAACGGCTTGCACTTTCTTACAATCGTTTATTTTATTTAAAACACAGTTACAAAACAATAAACAGAAGTTAAAAATCTATAAAATTACAATAGTATTTTCATGACGTAGGCATGGTAATTTAATCTTCAACTTCTTTGTAATCATTAGATAGTGCTTTAATATTGTGCAGAGCATTTTTAAATTCTCCCTCTTCTAAACCTTCTCCGACATAATGATGAACAAAAGCACGTTTAGCGTACATTAAAGAGAACTTTTTACATATTCGCTCCCAGGCTACTCTTACTGCAGAACTGTTTGACACCATAACGACGGCTCTTTGCAGTGCCGCAAGATCTCCACCAGGTACGGTGATAGGAGGCTGATGATTTATTCCAATCTGTTTTAAAATGAATATCGATAAGTAATCCGTATTTCTTACTGGAAATAAAACTTTTTAATTTCTTAATTACCTACCTTGAATCCAGTAGGAGACCATGAAACAAATTTTATAGACCTCATACTTTTAATTTGATTTATGCAGGAATTTATATCATTGGGATTGACATCTCCACGAAACAGTAAACAGCATGACATGTAATATCCTTGTCTAGGATCACATTTTACCATTTGATTGGCGGGCTCGAAACATGACATCATCAGCTGCTGCGTGCTCATTGTTTCGTGGTATGCTCTTGATGCGCTGATGAATGGCGCAAATGTGACTAAGGGGAAATGTATCCGGGGGTACGGTATCAAGTTGGTTCTGAATTCTACTAGCTCGACATTTAACGAGCCTTCAAATCTCATGGAAGCTGTCATACAGGAAACTACCTGAAAGAAAAATAATACCTATAATAATTATAAGTGTGTTTCTTGATAAGACGATATCAGGCACCTAGCCTTGAGGATTGACAAGCGGAAGAAGAGGTAGTTGGTGTATCACTACAATCACTACTGTGTATACTAAAATCATATGGAGGCAAAAACTCCCTGAGAATAAATCAAGTACTGGCACACGAATTAATTCAATAGAACTAGATAAATTGCCAATTTGATCTGAACTTTTATGGTATCCAAAGCAAAATACCTGCGCAATAAGACGATTTAAATTCGTATAAGTTGGCCTCGGTATTTCTAACAATCGGGCAAGAATGTCGTACAAAGCTTCGTTGTCGAAAATAAAGCAAACATCTTCTGTATTCATACATGTGTGGGTAGTAAGTACAGCATTATAAGGCTCCACGATAATCGGTGATATTTTAGGTGAAGGATATATAGCGTATTCTATTTTCGACAGCTTTCCATAATCTCTGACTAGTCCTTCTAGTAAAAGCCCCGTGAACCCAGATCCAGTGCCACCGCCAAATGCCCTAAATATTATAAAGCCCTGAAGGCAGCTGCACTCTTCCGCTGCTATTCGAATTCGATTAAGTGCCAAGTCAATCATCTCACGGCCAACTCCAAAGTAACCTCGTGCAAAATTACTGGCCGCATCTTCTTTACCAGTTAGCAGAGATGTCGGATGAAAGAGTTGGCGATATGCTCCAGTACGAATTTCATCTAGAAAAAAAATATGTGAAATCGGCAATCTATTCTATTATCTATCTATTCAAACCCGTCCTCGTTATCGCACAATAGTTATCCAGTAATTTTAGAAGAAAAAGGTTATTACCGATAGGAGTCGGCTCAAGGTCGATCATGACAACTCTAGGAACGACTTTGCCAGCACCAGTCTCATTGAAGAATGCGCCACAACTATTATCATTGTCAGAGAATGCTTGTATACCATCTGGTCTGATTCCATGTTCGAGGCAGTACAATTCCCAGCAAGCATTTGCAACCTGAACTCCAGCTTGTCCAATATGTATGTGGATAACTTCTTTCTGAAAGAATCAAAATGTAAACTTCCTTATGGGGACCGATTTTAGAAACAAAGTTTGACTTACACCTTACAATAGTCATTTTATAAACAGTATACTGATAATTTTGAGTATTTTTGAATTATATAATAGTGTTTGTTGTGGTTTTTTACATCATTTTATAAAAAAAGTACTTACACAAATATTGACAATTTTGACTTACGACGCGAAGCATGCGTTTAAAAAATGAAATCCATCTATGAGGTGCAGGATTGAATACGAACGTTAAGGCATTATGACTTTTTGTAAATAATTAAGATAAAATATACCTCAATGAAGATCTGTCCTGGGTAGTACTTGCCTCTTGGTACCTGTTATTTCAAAATTCAATTCTTACGAGGATTACGTCCTTAGAATCCGGCAGGTAGGTACTAAAGCCAGTTACTCTGGCTCCAGTCTCCACTTACTTTCAATTCTAGGTTCTTGCCTCCCCATTTACAGCCTAGCCGTTATTTTCTAACTGATTACATAAATAAATGTTTTATGGAATACCTTAGAAATTCACATTTCAATTTAGCGTCTATCTTAGATGAAATATTTTCTAAACTATGTATTTTTAAGAACAATTTAGAGAGAGGGAGATGTATTTTTAAATCTTAAAATCATCGTCTTCTTTTAAAATATAATTTTCTAACATAAGCTTTGTTTTTTTCCGACCTTGGTGACTTTGTGATAACCAGAGTTGATTATACTCAAGGTCGTCCGCTATTCCTTTGACCCCAAATCTTTAAAAACAAGTGGTTTGTTTTTACTGCGTAAGCGAAATGTTCAGTATTCAAAACAGCGCGCTGATTGGCTGAAGACGGAAATTTTGCAAATCAACCAATGATAGTCGCTTCTTGCTTTAATTAGCGAATGCCGTCTGTAATTTACATTGCACAATATTATTTTTAGAACTAGCAAAGTAAGTAAACAAGTGTTTTGTCGCGTTTTATACTTTTATTTGATTTGTCTTAATAATTATATAATTACTGCCTGATAAGATAGTCCTCCGTGAATTAAACACAACAGGAGGTCTTATAATCCCGTTGCAAGTCGTGTCTTGTCACAGTCAAAATGAATTTCGCCGGAAAAGTAGTGATTGTTACCGGTGCCAGCTCCGGCATTGGCGCCGCCACCGCAGTATTTTTATCAAAACTCGGGGCGAAGCTGTCCCTCACTGGAAGGAACGTCGAAAATTTGCAGAAAGTGACACAAGACTGCGAGAAATCAACCACTACATTTTCCATAGCCGCAGATTTGACTAAAGAAAATGATATTGAAAATATTATTAAGAATACAGTGGATCATTATGGGCAGTTGGACGTGCTGGTAAATAACGCAGGAATTATTGAGACGGGTACTATCGAGAACACTTCCTTGGCGCAGTATGACCGTCTTATGAACACCAATGTCCGCTCAATATACTATCTAACAATGCTGGCTGTCCCACACCTCATCAAGTCGAAGGGCAACGTCGTCAATGTGTCCAGTGTAAATGGGATAAGGTCATTCCCTGGGGTCCTCGCTTATAACATATCTAAAGCCTCAGTAGACCAGTTCACAAGGTGTGTTGCTTTGGAGTTGGCTTCTAAAGGTGTGCGAGTAAACTGTGTGAACCCCGGAGTTATTTTAACACAGTTACAACGAAGAGGTGGATTAAATGAGGAGCAATATGCCGCATTTTTGGAGAGGACAAAGGAAACTCATGCTCTAGGTCGTCCTGGTAAGCCAGATGAGGTAGCTGCAACTATTGCCTTCCTTGCCAGTGACTTGGCAAGCAATATAACTGGTGCCAGTGTGCCCGTGGATGGTGGCCGTCATGCCATGTGCCCTCGCTAAGTGTGTATATAAAAAGCTGTCTCAAAAAAGTGTGCCTTATTTTTTTTATGTTTTAGAGTTTAAGAATAATTGTTATAAAGTTTTTCACAAGTTATGCATTTTATAAAAGTGTTCAATATTTTGTAATAAATTTTTATTGTTGGCTAATTACCTTTTTATTTAAAAATCTATCACATGTGTCTATCCCATTTAAACTGATATAATATTGAAACTAAATAACATTATGTTTATGAATTATAACAAATATGCATGATTTTTATAGATTAGATAAACAGATAAGATTTTAGATTTTTTTTTGATAAATTATAAAAATAATTAGGTCCAAGAAATTTAATTAAAATCATTTCAAATTTTAAACATAATTTATTAAGATCTAACTTACAACCATTATCACAATTGACTAATATCTAAGTTTTTAAAACTAAATTATTTGTGCCTGCAAATAAACCATCTAAACATAAAAGTTTGTGACCATATCAAAAACTCTTAAATAAACTGTTCCAAATAAACAACAAAAGGGGCAAAAATGTAGTTGACAATAAAATGCTTTCTGGGAAAATAATTGAGAACATCTAACTTTAGATGTATAAAAAATGATGTGTAGGTGAGTTTTTGTTTCTATTTAAGACAGCCAAGTAAAATTAAGTTAATATGTAAAAAATCAGAATTTATGGGGTAAGAAGTTGGTCGGCGGGAACTGCAGCAAATAGTTTCTTAGCTTCGTCAACGCATGCTTGAATAATTTGTTCGAAGGCTACAGGCGCAAGTTCTTTTATCACAGGCTCCCAATTCGTGTTCATTACTGTGTGTAGAGTCTCACCTGAAAAATTATAAAATAACATGTTATAAATCGCTAAAGTAATCAGTTTTGTCACAGAATATTTCACAACATGATAACTTCTGTGACCTTTTTGATTATTTTTATTATCATGAAAAGTATCTTGAATCTTGCGATCTTTAAAATGCTAGAAGTATTTATTTTCGTTGTTAGTATTTTTAATAATGAATTTCCTAATGTATGACATTTTGTTTATTACTCTCCTTTAACCCGATGATACCTGTTAGAAGATGAACTTGACGTGAAAAATACAAGCGCCAACAAATCTTAATTTGCATATGTCTCAATGATAATGCCTATTAGTTATTCAAATAATTCATGAATGTAAAACATAGCTAGGAGTACCTATAGGACTTTAAGTAAATTAATTCTAAAACAAGTTTGAGTGAATGAAAATTAATTTTGTAGGCGTACATGTAGAATTTCAAAATATTCAAGCATTTGTTAGCATAATGACGGCCCGAAAAACTGCAAATCCCAACCATTCATTGAACAATCAGTTCATTAGCCGGCACAGCTCCGAATAGTTTTTGCACTACGTCTATACAACTCTTGATGATTTGCTTGATCGCTGGTGGGGCGATTTCTTGCATGATGATCTCCCAGTTTTCATTCGTGAATTTCTCTGTTGTTTGAGCTGGAATATAAGGATTGATTAGGCGTGCTCCTAAGTGTACCTATAATTGTATTTATAGTTATATACCTATATAATATATTTAATCTTGACGCTTTAATACATATGTGCATACCTAAAGTCAGGCCTTTTCCCAGAAGGGATAGGCAGAGGTACCTACTACCAGGACGCCTGCGTTTCGCATTGTGTGGTCTGTCCCACGATGTGATGGGGGGCGAGCCTATCGCCATATCGGGCACAAATTCCTATCTTCAGGCTGATAGTAAATAGAAAAATCCAATATCACTGCCCGACCCGGGATTCGAACCCGAGACCTCAGTTATACTCGTACTGTAATACAACTGCGCCAGGCATGTTTTAATGTTTTTGGTATAAAAAGTACTTCCTACTTGTTGAAAATAGAGATCAGTACGGTGAAATAAGGGAAGCCTTTTCCGAGCAGTGGGATCAAATAGGCTGATATTATGAATAATGTACTAGGTACGTGACTTGACTAAAAGGCACTTAAGGGCGCATCTCGTAAATGTTTTCTCAATATTTTTTCTGAAGCACGTGTTCAATAAGCTTATTGGTCTTAATTCCTTAAATAAATCAATTTTAGATGAAGATACCTATTTATGAATTGTTGCTTTGTTGCAGATTGCCATAGTAAATAGTAGAAACTAAATCAAAAGCAAAGTAAATAAATACAGACAGATAACCTTTAGGTGCGTACGTTATCGGAGTCTCTAGGTATTATCATTGTTTTCAGTTTTGCCCTTGTTTGATTGTTTTAATACTCATAATTATTATGATACCTAAGTTATTGTATTTTTATTTTCATTCAGCTTTACTGTGATTATAAAGTACTTTATTTGTAATGCTGTGTCTGTCCGTGTACTGTTAATATTCTTCAGAGTTATTCAATTATTTTTAGGTAGGTTTTTTCTTACGTCTGTGGATTCTTTCTATAAGTCCATCACTCTATCTTAATGAGGATTCTCTTCATTTCAATTTACTTGATCTGAACAATAATATTTTCTTACATAAAATACTTACAAAGTTCCTTGTTTCCGTTGAAGAGGTTGGTGAATTTGAACTGCGCGTGGTCCATTTTGTAGTGGTCCTTGTGGTCGGTCACCAGCCAGTGGCCGTTCACCGTGTCGAAGTCGTATTTCACCACGATGTTCAGATTTGCTGAAAGAGATAATTATTTAGTTAGCATTTTTAAAGATTACGAGTAAGTGGAACAGTTTAAAGTATAACTACCGGCACGGATCTTGAGCGCTGGCCGTTACTTGCGCAGATGTCGATTTTTGGGTCTCTTTAGGGGTATGAAGGGCTTTCATCCCATAAAATAAAATAATAATAATATATAAGTAACTAAGAATAAATTAATAATAATAAATCGGTATAAATTTATTTTGTCCTTAAGTGCACGATGCGCAGAGCAATCCCCACTCTGTCGCCGAGCGCTCAAGATCCGTGCCGGCGGTTATAGTTGTGAAACAAATAAACTGTGTTTCCGATTTCCGCATGAAAACAAAACTATTTCTCTGTGATGATAACTAAAGTTATTGATCTTCAAGCCTACGAGCGTAATATTAAATAATACCTAATAACCAGATTAATACCTACAATCCTCCATTACAATGTTTGGGTAATTCTAATAAGTCCTAAAATATACATACATAAACTCACGCCTTTATCCCAGAAGGGGTAGGCAGAGGCGCCACCAGGACACCCACATTTCGCCTTGAATGTTTCGTCCCATGATGAGATAGGGGCGAGCCTATCGCCATATCGGGCACAAATTCCTTACTCCGGGCTGATAATGAATAGAAAAACCCAATATCACTTTGCCCGACTCGGGATTCGAACCCGAGACCTCAGCTTTGTAGTCGTACCGTAGTACGACTACGCCACCGAGGCAGTCGAAATATTCCTATGTCAATCAAAACAGTATTAATCTAATGGTGTCGCGTGGAAAATTTAACCAATATCAAGGCATGCGTAAAGTAAACAGGCCGAGGAAAATGACTTGCTCAACTCGGCATTGAAGCTAAGGAAACAAGGTAGAATAATTGCTTACACAACAGGGTCGTGGCTCAACGCACTATTGTGTCGTCTCAATAAAAGACACTCGAGAAGCAAATTTATTATGCAAGCGAGTATTCTTAAAAACACGATGTTTGTGTGTAAAATGTGAGATTAAAACTTTAGAATTTTGTGGTAGTTAATGTGTTTTTGAGCAATCATTTTTAAAGACGGTTGTATTAGATTAGATGTACATAAACCCACGTCTTTTTCCCAGAAGGGGTAGACAGGGGTGCTATTAGGCCATCCGCGTTTCACCTCGTGTGTTCCGTGTCCGAACCACGATGTGATAGAGGGCGAGCCTATCGCCATATCAGGTACAAATTCCTGACTCCGGGCTGATAATGAATAGAAAAATCCAATATTACTTTGCCCGACCCGGAATTCAAACCCGAGACCTAAGCGTTATAATCGTACCGTAGTACAACTGAGCCACCGAGGCAAAGATAAATATGACAAATCTAATTTTCAAAATGCCTCAAAACACTGACTCCAAAATTACATTCAGCTCTCCTACCGTGAATTCATGTTTTGCACTTTAAACATTCTAACATGAGGTACACAAAAGTTTGTTTTAGTATTTATTTTAAATATTTGAGTGATTAGTTCCGTGTCTGGGTGTTTGCGGGAATTTTAATAATTTTCGTATATTTGGATTGATAATACAGAATATTAGACGAATTTATACCAATGCTTATTTTTAAATATTCATATTATAAAGATGAATTCATATAAATTTTCTTTTATTTTTAATTTTGTTATGAAGTCGAGTTTTAATAAGAATGCTATAGATGAATTTTGATAAACGGACGAATTTTAATAATTTCTAATTTTTGAATTTTTATAAAAGGGCAAATTTTAATATGTTTGCTTATGTTTGAATTTTGATAAAAGGGCGAATTTCAATAAGTTTGCTTATTTTTTAATTTTGAAGCAAGGAAGAATTCTAGTAAGTTTGCTTATTTTTGAATTTTGATAAAAAGATGAATTTCAATAAGTTTGATTATTTTGGATATTTCATATAAAGTCGAATTTTAATTAGTTGGCTTATTTTGAATTCATCCATATAAATACGTATTATTTTAATCATTCATAGAACAAGATCAGTTTCCATTTAATTTATTGTGTGATAAGTTTCGTTTGTGGAAAAATATTAGAATAATATTTGTGTATGTTTCCTTTTTTTTGAAAAGTTTCATTATCCAACAGTATTCTGGATTATAGGATCGACTCCACAAAGTACTAATTTATGAGTTTGAAGAATTAAGTACTAACTGATTTTGATCTTAGCCTGTCCGTTGCCTCTAATCGGCAGGATAAGGATCTGTCCATCCATGACGTAGTGAGCCTTGAGCGTCACATTAGCCGTGAAGTCCAACGCAGCCTTGCCTTTCTCTGTGTTGATTCTAAAAAAAAAAAAAACAAGAAATAGCAGTCTATACTCAAACAAAGGACGAAAAACTATGTCAATGATAAAAACAGGCAGTAATATTGAATATTATGAAACAAACCCAAACAGGTTTAAAAACAATGAAGTGCCAAACTAATCAATATTTTGAAGTAAGCGGGTGTAATATGGACAGATCAAGGAGACAATAAAATCCAAACAGGATTTTCGAGATTACATATTTTCGAAAGGATTTCCGAAGGGCCAGTTCGGAAATGATGAAATCGTCAATATATGGTAAGAATAACAAAACCAGAATGAAGACGGAATAATAAAAAGAAACAAGACGTTGAGGCCTTGCACTAAAAATTATAAATCATCATATACAAAAAATATGATTTGAATTGTACCGGACCAAATATAGAATGGAAGGGGGAAAATCCCGGGATTCAATTAAATAAACAAGTGTACTTACTTGTAAGAGTTGAGTTTGAATCCCCCAAGTCCAGTGACCACGGTATCTGTAAACGTGATCTTCAGTGCTGGGTTGTTCACATGGACGGTTCCGAGCTGCACCGGGTCCAGTGGAGCAATGCCCAGCTCTGGGATGCCTTTAGCGAACTTGGGTCCAGCTAACGCGATCACCTTCTGTATGCAATCGTCTAGGTTCGGGTCTGACGCTGAGCAGGGGTTTATGAAGGAGGCTGCAGAGAGAAATGAGGTTTTATTACTTTTGTAGAAGCTCACGTATTTATATTTCAGACGGTTCGGCCCCAAGATGTGGAAGTAGGTGGACTACATCAATGACACTTAAGTTCTAAATCTTAAAACGAAAACCTTACGTCTTATTCAATTATTTTAGGAGTAGGTAAACTAAAGACAAAGTGATCTAAATGCACTTCATATCATTATGTTTTCTAAAGGCACGACCTATTCCAAGTAGTACAAATATCTGATAACGAAAAGAAAACAGACATCTTGTCTGTGTGTACAGTGGCTTGCGTACATAAGTATGGAAGCTTTAAATAATTATAAGCAAATAATAAAACGCTCAAACCAACGAAAATAATGCATTTAGCTGTCAAATTAATTTATAATTTTATCGTTTTGGATTATATTGTGATGCATTGCCTCCAATGGTGAGGTTTTAAGACATGGTAAAATAAATTACGTTTACATAAGTATACCTACATTATGTCAGAAAATAAACTAACTGTTGGTCTTAACTTATTGTCAATAGACAAAACTTTAATTAATTTATTTATGCGTAGTATGTATGTAGGAATTCATATCTTTACGGAGACATCAGACCTATAGTCAAGATAGGAGGAAACCTTGTTAGACCAAACCTATGTACCTATCCGATATAGGACTTTAGAGATTGTGATTAAACTAAGTTAACAGCCATAATTAGTTCCTGTACCTACAACATTATCTGAGTGTTTGTGTAAAGTCAGCAGAATATGGATGTTCGTTTTTCCAAGAACTACCAAAGAAGTTAGCGAATAAATTAGTAGGAATCTAGGAAACACAAATAAGTCATAAAATGGTGTGTATATTGGTCTAACACAAGTATTTGTTGGACAAACGGCCAATGTTTATGTTAGTTTGCAGCTATAATCCGTCTAAAAATACGCAGTCACCGTGTATACAATATAAATAAGTAAGTATGAAGAATAACTTGTTGATCAAACTGTGTGTTTTCCAATATAGACGCTTTATATTAAACGTAGTAATTGCTAGGTATAATCAATTTGTGTTATGACTTATGTAGAACGATAAGTGCATATTTTTTATTACAAGATCTTATTTTGACGATATTCTTAAAAGTAAAACCTCACAAGTAAATAAATAACTTAGGCCTTATGTTTCGATTGCCTTTACCTTCAAAATATGTTATGCAAAAAAACCACACTGAATGTAGAATTTTCTTGTTAGTCTGCGGTGTAGAATGTTGATAATTTTGCACATTTGTCTAATTAAGCAAGGGCATTACAGTAATATGCCTAAGAACGTGTGTAGTTATACACGTTTGGTCGCGTTTTAAATGACCGCTCCTTAGGTAGTCAAGGGTGTCTCCTAGGCCTACTTTTGTCATGCAATTACAGATAAATACTGTTTGACTATTGTTTCTCGTTTATTACATGTTAGTAGAGCGATTATCACGTAACTTTTAACTTTTTTATTACTATGACTCGGAACAATGAGTAACGATCTCTAATTGGTAATTGGCTAATACTTCTAGAGTCTAGACTCTTAGAATTAAAGAAGGTAGCTGTATACTAAAATGGGTTGCGCAAGTCTAGGTGGCTTTTGGAGCTTTTATTTAATAGTAAAAATTATAGTATTAGTCTCGGCTATTGTGCCGGTGGCACTTGCCAAGCTTGCAACTGAGCAATCTGTAAATAAGCAAATTAGATCCATTTGAAAGGCTAATATCACGGTGAAAACTACTTATAAAATATCGCTGAGAAATTGTAAACCTTAATTTTTATTTTATCTTTTGTTATAGATTCAGCTTGAGAATATTGATTTATTATATTAAAAGGCCAATGTTGAATCGACCATACATCTACTACGGTACAATATGGCTTGTAATTAAGGCAAGGCGGGACTCAGGAAGTGTCACCGTTTCCTTTTACGACATTAATGACAGGCTTCCACGTCAAGCCTTATTTAGTTACACCATCCACTCCGGGCCTTTGACTGTAGGATAATGATTAGTAATGGATATAACTCCACGTGTTTTGCAGGATGTTTTGAAACCATCCGCTGAATATAATGAACATGTCAGTAATTTATGCATTTAGAATATCAATTGTAGCCAGTACACCAGAAATACAACAAAACAGTAAACAATAAACAGAAAAAAAAAGTACAATTGGCGGTCTTATCGCTATTTATATGTGTTTGGAAAAGCACTGGTGATATATTTATTGCCCTAAACAAAATCGAATAGTATTTTTTTTATAAATACTTACATCAAATAAACGTATATATTATTACTGTTTAAAAATCACCTCATTTTTAATTAAATCATTCATCTAAGACAATCCCATCACAATTGTTTAACCTTATAGTAAATGAACTGAATGGTTAAATACCTTAAGGTTGCGAACTCTTGTTTATTAAGACCGTTATGTGTATTACGGATGGAAGGATTTTAAAACCATTTCAACCTTGGTCGTTCGCGAGGTCGTCTTCAAACAGTATTTTCAAATAGTTACATACACCGACTTCCTGTTAAGGGCATAGGTCTCTTTAACAGTTACACAACTGCCCTTGTGTGTATACAACTTCTTCAAAATAAAACTTAAATGAAACCATTTTATGGCATTAAATTGAATGCATCAATTGGATAATATCAATTAAGTTAACTACGTCTACATCATTAACATCTCTAGGTTAGGTAGTTGGCGAGAGTAATATAAAAATATTTATTGAGCACAATAAAGTAACTAAAATATGCCTGCTGGTAAGAACCTACATACAATGCAATTCGTTTCTATAACAATATGTATGGCTTAGTTTGAACTAGATATACACAAAATGATCCAGAACTACCCAGATCATTTGTGTGGGCCATTAATTTACACCATTATGTATACTAATACCGCAAAATATTTATTAATTTATCATGTTTGCTAGTGGTTCTCAAATTAAAATCTATCTATTCTTCAATGGATCATAGATTGTTTAAAAATAACCCTTTTTACTAAAATCTTTGTAGAGCTACTATACGCCTACGCAAAACATTCTTGCAATATTATAGTATACGTAGAAATTGATGAGTAAGCATTGAACAGAACAGGTCCTTAGCAAGGTCCCAACACACATGAATTTGGACTAAACGCTTGCAATCAGAATAATTAAAAAGGTCAGAAGGTTGGTGAACGGATGGCCAGGGTCAAGTGATGTGATAATGAGAGATATAGACCTATTAAAGAATATTAATGAGTTGTAGTGAATTTATATCCATAAATATATTATAGTACAGCTGACTGACGGCGTTTTGCTGATACTAAAGTAGCAGTCATATAATAAAATAAATAAATAAATACACCCAACAGTCACATACATAGTCCTGACCCCACACTGAGATCGAGTCTTGTGTTGTGGGTTTCAAAAACTACGAGAGACTTTTCGGTCTCACAAACACCCAGACCCGAAACAAATACTTGTCATTCACACAAACATTTATCTCGGTGCGGGGATCGAACCCGCGGCCTCTCGTTACATATCCGGCGGGTAACCAACTGTGCCACGGAGGCTGTCAAAATAATATTCAATGAATGGATCAAAAAATTACCTAATCTGTTAAGAGAGTATATAATGTTATGAATAACTCGTTCATGGTGCTACTCCGTGGTTCTTGGCATAGTTGATCATTGACTCTACAGTACCAATTTGCTGCAACATGAATGAAATCGGTTAACTCCTTTGTCTCTCTCTGTCACTAACAAACGCACATAAGATCTTAATACCATGGATTTAATTATGTTATCATAGTGTCAAGAATAACAAGTACCTTAAGCTTGAACTGCACTCAATATCACATTAATTTATAGTGAGGACAAAGTGTACCTGCTATTATCTACAAATGTTAATAATAATATTATGAATGAGCTTTTCAATAAGATTTAAATAAACACAATCCGTATCTTACAATCAACATTAACACTCGTCGCTAGCAAAAATGAATAAGTTACTTATAAAAAAAAGTAAAATAAATAAGTGCGTGTTGGCCTGTTGGTAACGGACTAGACGCGACTGCCAACATGTTTCACGGTGGTCGCGGGTTCAAATCCCAGGGCACACCTCTGACTTGTCGGAGTTATGTGTGTATTCATAGTCAATCATCGCGTACTAACGGTGAAGGAAAACATCGTGCGGAAACCTACATACCGTAGCGATTTTGAAAATTTTCTACGGTATCTATAGTCCGCCAAATCGCAGTAGGCCAGCGTGACGGACTATATGGCCTAACCCCTCTAGATTGTAGAGGAGGCCCGTGCCCTGCATTGGGACGGATTTGGGCTGATACAGATACAGATACAAAATAAATATTTGGAAGAGTCACAGCCATTGTTTCGGCTCTACAGTAACATACATGTTGTTTTAAATGGAAAATTATGAAGACTTTTCAAGAACATAACACACTAGAAACAAATATATTTTGGTCGTACATTTGTTTCACCACAAGGGTCAATTTTGCGACTTCCCATTTTACAGCTGGCTTTTTGCCCACATCGCCTCGTAAACGTGATAGCCTAGTAATTATGACATTATACAGCGAATTATTAGATAAACGTAAACGGAGGTTACACACACTTTAGTCGAATATTTTGAGGTGCGGAGATAGAGTCAAGATGATTCTCTTCTTCATTAAATCAAGCCATATTTTATTTATTATGAAATTCCAAATATATTTTATGAATTTATATTTATGAAGGAATATAACTATCCGAGGTACGGAGAGACCCTGAAATTATTGGTCAAACACTTGCTCGTTGCAATTACTGTGTGTGTAAGCCTTTACCAATCTATGTAGCAATACACGTTTGCGATGTAAACGATAGCATTCTTACATATTGTGCACCATTTTGTTGCAGATGTTCATGGGCGGCTCGTTTGCCCCCTATAATAAAAATAACTATACATGATAGATACGGACGATATTTAATCTGTCGATAACAGTTGCTTCTAATTATTCGTATTTTCAGTACTCTAGTTCGAGGTTTTTTTTTCGGAGTATCATCCTTTAATTACATTATTTCCCATAGAGTTGAATTCAGGTGTTCTCCATGCGTAAAAGTGATTGGAAGATTCCTGATAAAATCAGTCTCGTTGGCAAGTACATTTTTAGTTAGAAAATAACGTTCTATTATTATGCCCGGTTACTACAATGATATCACGATTTAAACTACACACATCCTATATCTTGTAAGATTGTGCATAACTTAACAATTGCAATGATTGAGCAGGAAAACCAACCGGTAGGCATAACGTTTGGCAGAACGAGAAACTCTAACCGAGAAACTACAAAACATGTCAATCCATACTACGAGTACATGCTACGTGATAAAAAGCCTATTTTTTTAATTCATAATAAAATACATTATGGTATTAAAGTCTATCGTAAATGCTATCGTATCACATTGCATCTATTGTCAGATAACATGACCGCGTGGCAAACCGTTCACATGGAATATTAAAAAGAAAGTCGTGCCGCCCGGTCCTACAATATAATTTGCACTATAACATAAAACAACGTTTGTTTTGCAACCAGCCGTTTGTGCAACTGCAATAATGCATTGCATATCCATTATCTACCAATAATGTGTGCATTTCAAATGACGAAAGTAACTATAGTTGCGCTACGGTATCACAAAGCTGAGGTCTCGGGTTCGAATTCCGATTTGGCAAAGTTATACTGGATTTTTATATTCGTTATCAGCCCGGAGTTAGGATTTTGTGCCCGTTATGGCGATAAAAACGAATATTCAAAAAGTCGTCCATGTATTACTGTTCCCACAGGTCCTATGCCAAAAGGGTCGGCATAGCTCAGAGGTGCAGTGAGACAAAACACGTGCGCGGCGACCACCGCTCAAGCTTACATAATTGACCTTACTCACCAATAAATATTTATTCGTTGGCCAACATAGAAACCTTCTGTTACACATCCCGCAGAGATATTTGGAAATTATCAAGAGGTACATAGTTGTATTATCAATTGGCGCGAAGGTTAAGTTCGCGTACTGCACCGGAGATTACGAGATCGATTCCCGAGCGTATAAATATTTGTATGGCCTACGGATATGTGCTGGATTTAGAACCGATTCATTCATCATACTCTGACATTAAGTTGGGTCTTAGGCCTTTTTTTTTTATTGCAATGAATGACGAGACGAGCTTGCCATTCGACCGCTCATGGACAGTAGCAAAACCAAACAACACCTTGAGTTACAAGGCAATGCTTGGCAATCCACTGCGCTCGCCATCCTGAGACATAAGATGTTAAGTCTCAATATGTCCAGTAGTTACTCTGGCTACAATGTCCTTCAAACCGAAACACAACAGTGCATTTACACTGCTGTTTGGCGGGAGAAATAGACAATGCGGTGGTACCTACCCAGGCGGCCTCTCACATATGAGAGACCTACCACCAGTAAGAGACCTACCACTAGTGAACCAACGTAATCTATGCAGGTTGGTAGATACATACTATCGAAATTCTTGTGGAAATCTTTCGGGTATACAAGTATACCTGTGATGTTTTCCTTTACCGTTGCAATAAACATTATTTATCAATCACTCTTCTTCTAAAACATCTTCGAAGTGAGAAGCACAAAACAATATCACACTTTAAAATGTATTTATATTAAACAATACAAATACTTTAATCCAAGAATGATAATTAATTAGTTGGGTAAATAGCTAAATCGAAAATATTTTTCTATTGTGCAGTGCGACGCTATTAGTGCTTGGAATTTACTCACGTTGAAGTTAATTAGCTAAGACAAACATTAGTGTGACATATTTTGGCTGTTTTCGTGTGAAATAATAGAAGTTGGAATTTATGGTTTTCAATGACAATTAACTAACTTGTTATCATTTTTCATTAGAGGAGAATTTCGGACCAAATGAAGAAAAATAAATTACGTTATATGGATGGTCTGAAGAACGTATTATTTATTAAAATATGTAATTTTAGCAACTAGAGATGAATAAATAAAAGAAAGGCTATTTGAAAGAGAGTTGCATTAAAAAAATGAATTTTATAATTTTAGATAAAAGGTAAATATATTCATTAAAAAAAAGATAAAGTTAATTTAATAATCAAATTATTTCGTTTTGAAAGTACTACAATTGTGAGAAGCGGCGTGAGAATCTTGATCAGTATTGATATGTCAATGTAGAGAAAGTGAGCTCGTTGAAATCGTTAGTTCGAGCGTTGCGGAATTTTATTTCTTAAATATACAATTTCTCATGTTTTTATTTAGCGTAATTTACCTTCATTTTCAAAGAATTATTACAATGTTATAGGTAGTAATCATATTTTGTAGTTACATAATCATTAAGACCCTTATTGGGTACTCGGGTTCACTTTTTTTTATGGTTATTTCTCTTTATAGCAATTGCGTTTATGGCATGGAATGTTTAACCTTGTGTGAACTTATTATGCGATGACTTGAGAAAAAACTGTTTATCCATCTTAGTTTAACCATATAAAATGAATAATAATGTTATATTGGTTTGGATTCTAAAAAAAATATTTTTAAAGTTTTAGACTGCTCATTATCATTATTCCGATTTAAGGTATAAATACTAGAAAAAAAATAACTTTTACGAAATTAGTGACACTATTCAATATAAGTTAAAAATTAATAATAATAATTTCCTACAATAAATACCAATAATAATTAGTAAAATAAATCTCTACTATGTGTCTATTATGGTGCCCCTTAATGATTTACCCTTGACCATGTATGCTAGAAACGGTGTATTTAAAATAAAATAATTCTGAATTGATATATTATACAAATGCGTGTTGCATTAATATTCAGAACATCTAACATATGTAACATTAATTTTTTAAACGCACATTTTAAATTTTGAAAGCACCTTAGTGATTAATTATTATTTATATTTGTTACATATTTCAAATTAATTTTTATCACCTATTTTAAATAGATACTAATTAAGTATCAAAATATTACTAAAATATATGATTTTGGAAATAAATAATATCTATAGATTGTTCATAATATTTATAATGAAATTTCCAAATTGCGAAAATATTAATTAAGTATATATTCCACTTGATAACTAATAGAAATCCAAAATATTTTTTAAAAAACTTAAATCAAAATCCCAAAGAAACTTACGTATATTTCCAGCGGAGGTGTAAGCCACGAGGGCGAGTACTACTAACACCACTTTCATATTGTAAAATAAAATAAAATAAAAATAAATTAGACTAACAGTGTGACCTCTCGGCGGCGAGTGTACTACTGTCCGTTTGTCCGGCGCTATAGCCTTATATACATTGCGTAACGCAGTGCGTCTGCCTATCCACTCATTATTCAACATTTTTCTATCGCGTACTTTATATCATTTGAGAAAATCTTTGTGGATTAGTTCCGCGGATTGTGTAGTTGTAATTAAAAAATATTCTCGTTGATATAAAAAAAACAGTGCCCTTAAAGGTCCTAAAAGTTGGTACGAATCTCTTATACTTTGCTAGGGTTGACTTTTAGGCAACTACTTGGATCTAATACAGATTTAAGGATTCGAAATACGATTGCAAATTTTTTTGAAACCTCTAAATAATGTTAAGAATTTGTCATTAAATTGTGATGTTATATACACTTTATTTATTTTATCGTAAAACTAAACTATAAATTGTTTAATCAAAATAACAGTAATAATTATTGTAAACCCAAAGGTTTTATGAGAACACATTATATGGTAACCGGCATACCCTACCGGTTTTTCTCGGGGTTTTGGAACGGAAGCAACAGCTTTCCTCTGGTCTAAATTAAACTAAATAACCTAACATGCAATTTAACAAAAACAGAAAGAAATAAAGTGTTTTCATTGCAACATAATAAATCACGCGTAGGGTACATGAAAATATCTATGTAAAAAATGTTCTCTACGAACGATATAAATAAACATACAAATATTTTCCGATGTATTAAGATACACACATGCCAATTAGCAAAACCATCGGCTCCTGCATCAATCCTTGATAGGAGAAAAATATTTGCTTCGTGTTTGTATGTTGCATGGACAATAATTTCACCTTAACTTCCTAAAACCCACGACAAGACATGTTTTCTGGTATCAGTATCGTTTATTTAAGTGTACCGGGTGTATCCAGGCTGCGACCGAAAACTAAGCCAGGTGGTAGTTTTAGTGACTATAGACGTAATGCAACAAAAAATTTAAACCATTGCGTCTTCAAAAATTAAATTGTGTACATTATTATTTATAGAAAAAATAAGCATTTACCACCCAAACACAACGATAGATAAAAAATACAAAAAAAAATCTTCTCTTTTTTTTTTGCGAACAAAATTGTCATCATCATCATCATCATCATCAGCCCTTCTGCGTCCACTGCTGGACATAGACAGACATGGCTGTTTTTGTTTTTGTTTAGTTTTACGATAAAATAAACAAAATTGTAATACTATTTAAATGTGTTTAGAATACTAAATTAGAAAAATTATAAAAAATATATTTTAAACTAAATAGCAAAACAACCTTGTTCTAATTTATCAATTTTGTTTCTTTCGTTGGAATAAAAAATCACGTGTAAGCTATTATTAAACGTATACATTCACCAATCTCTGTAGCGCAGTATCATTTTACCCAGCTTCTGACATAATCAATTATGTCAGAAGCTGTGTAAAATGATTGTCAGGTTTCAACAATTGCTAAGTTACTTATTTCACAGGTAACTTATATCTGACGACTTAAAAATCGTAATCTGTGGTTAAATTATGTATTTCCACCGTGCCTTGTGAAGTTCGGTCGGTCAGTTTCTGTTTATGTCGTGAAGTATTTATAGGTCATAACAAATAAACAAACATTTCTGATCAATATTTCCTTATTGCTTAAGTTACATAAGATTCAGTGTTTCGTGTTCTCGCAAGTTCAATGACCTTGTATAGCCGCCGCAACAGCCTTCCTCACTAGATTCGAAGTCCCCAAATTAATAAAAGAATAAAAATTCCTTTCTACCTCAAAATTATTACATTTGATTCGGAAAGTGTTCAAAATAGTTCAAATCACAAATCTAGGTATCATCATTAATGCATATATTATCATGACATAAATAGGTTCACGCCTATATCGCTGAGAGAGTAGGCTTAGGTGTCACTTATGCCACACACATTACGCCAAGTTCATTTTCGTTCCAGGATTTGACAAGTACCACATCCCATCGATATATATGCCGGGCACAGACTACACTCTCGGTAAACTCATTACCCGAAAATGGAACCCAGGACCTCATGGTTTACAGCTCAGGCACGCTGCAATTATACCAATGACGCGACTATAAATTATTGTTATTAGAATACTTAATAGATTTTTTTTCAACTCCACGGTCAAGTTTAATAAACAAGGTAAAACATGTAAAAAACGTTGTTACACACTAATTAGAAAATAATTAGCATTAGCTTTATAGTTCGAAAATCGTCAAGTTAAGCTAGTTATGGTGATTACTAGTTGAAGCCTACATTATGACGTCAATCCTAACAATTCGCTAAACCTAACAAGTCTTGTAAAAAAATTGTGTAAACAATGTAAAGCAAAAAAATCGAGTACGAGGCAAGAATGCAGTAGCTTACTTAAACTTAAACTACAAGGAAAATTTCAAAAATGTGTAATCGGTATTCCTTGAAACAATCTCGTCAAAAACTCCCTTGGTTGTAGGTTACATAGTATTCCATTTATGCGTTAACGTGGGAAGAACAAATCCATTAACTTTTGTCTTACTTTTTATAATCAGAGGCCGTTGTAAATATTACTATACATAATGGTTTCTTAGATTTACGCGAATGTTACACATTGAAATAAAACAAATTATACGGGGCGGTGGCGTCCCATGACCACGAAAGCTGTAAAGTAATCCAAACGTCGTGAAGTTAGAAAATGAAAAAAATAAATCAAGTTCGTGATAAAATTAGTTTTATTTCAATTACTATACTAAAATACTATAAGTAAATTTAGGAACAAATCACTACAACCTAACATAGCTTGTTGCTAAAAAAAGCTTTTGTATACTGGCATGGTAAAGTGACTGAGATGCAGGCTCTCGATATCTCCATCACTTTTAGGCATAAAAGTAAAGCTATAACTTGAGATCTATCTTCTATAAGACACTGACACTGGCCCCTAGTCAACCCGACGCGATTACTTCTATAATTTTAACTACCTACAGCAAGGCTTAACCACTTACTTATATTTACTCAGATGTTGAGAATAACCAATATTCCTAACGCAATATTTTTTGTTGGTTGCAAAGTTCCATGTCTTTCTTGTGAGAGTAAACAATTTGAGTAATAGGAAAAAACCTCGACGACTTATTTTCGAGATCATATTGAACCATCGACTCTAGTTAAGAAATAAACATATTTATTTTTGAGTAGGTATATTCAATTTATTAGTTACACTGCCCTCTCTCTTTCCTTTTTTTAAATCCATCCCATGGTTGTCTGTAAGACATTGCTGTAGAGCGATAAGAGCGCCATTTGTACTTTATTTTGTGTATTTTCATTTGTAATTGTGTACAATAAAGATTTAAATAAATAAATAAAATGGTTATGATGGTTGGCACTAACTTGGGGAGGCCTACGTCTAGCAGTGGACGGCTATAGGCTGACTATATTCGATAAGGTTGCAGGAAGACGCTGAAAGCAATGCGCTTCCAAAAGGTCGATGTTGAGATCCTTGGGGACGCCTACGTTCAGCAGTGAGCTTTCTAGGGCTGAAGAGAGAGATATATTCAATATTGTAAGAACGTTATTTCAGAAAACGGTGATGAGATGTGTGGACGTTAAGTGGCTTTCAAGTTAAAGTGTATTTCATATTCAGGATTAAAATGATTTTAAAAAGAAAATACTTTATACACGACACCGTTCGGTTGGCGGATAAATAGAACGATTTTCGTCTATTTCATTTGTGTAAATTGATAGTCAGTGCCACTTGATCGCCGGTGAATCTCGTTATCTAAATCGCAAACGCATTCTTCGTGACTAAAGTACAGATTACAGCATTACATTGCATGATCTCGCTTATGTTCCTTAGCCTTGGACATGACCTACGTGTGTTAAAATACGACTAGATAATAAGACTTTTCTTGTCTTATGAATTCTTTTCAAATGGGAGACACTAGGTGCTTAACTGGTCGTAATATTGTTAAATAACGTTTTTGGAATCAGTTTAATCAATGCATTAAGACTTCTTCTTCTTTCCAGTGCCTCTACAACTAGTGAAGGTTGGCAGTCAGCTCCGCATATTTCACTCTGTCTTTTGCCAGGTGTCTTTTTGCATTAAGACTGTTAACATGTATTAATAGGTGGTTGAAAATAAAGGAGCTATGATGTAGGTTACAGATCCATTAAGGCAAGGTGGTACCACTGACTCAAAGAAAACAGAGACACAGTTATTTAATCTTTTACTCGTTTTTTATTGCATATATCCGACAACGAGTAAATGGCCCATCTGATGGTATATACATGGCAAAGTTATTAAAATTACGGCAAGGGATCCATTTCCATGAAGCTCTTTCATCGGTAAACAGGTCATAAGGATGAAAACTCATGGAAAATGAAAAATAGTAATTACCATGAATTACCTCTGAGAATTACATACATACATACATAAACTCACGCCTTTATCCCCGAAGGGGTAGGCAGAGGTGCCACTAGGACATCCACATTTCGCCTTGTATGTTCCGTCCCACGATGTGATAGGGGGCGAGCCTATCGCCATATCGGGCACAAATTCTTGACTCCGGACTGATAATGAATAGAAAAATCCAATATCACTTTGCCCGACCCGGGACTCGAACCCGAGACCTCAGCTTTGTAACCGTACCGTAATACGACTACGCCACCGAGGCAGTTTACCTCTGAGAATTAAAAGAATCGATATGAACTCATGTGATTATAATAAAATAATTAAATAAAAAATTTGCATCCTTGATGTCTGTGAAGCTTTAGCAAATAGGTACATGTAGAAATAAATCATATTAAATATTTTATCATATGCAAATTAACTTTTTTTACATTATCTGAACGATATGACGTCAGTTTCACACTTGAAACCTAATTATTGTAACAAAAAATACCTCTACACGTGACTGGACTTTTTTACATGTAATGATATATGGACTATTTGATTTATGGACTAAATACCTGTCGAATCCAGTTTATACGTTTTTGTTAGAGGAGGGAATATGTGAATATTTTATTACAAAGAATATTAATTGCTATACTTGCGATTATACATTATCGGTTCATTAAACTTCAGGTTTAATTTTATGCAATGTTAGAATAAGTTGGTCATGCAGAGAGGATCTATGAAAGAAAGAGTCGGTGTCGGTCGACTTTACCAATCCTGCACCATCCAAATCGGTAATACCCTAAACAAGTGTCAAAAGTACCATGAGCCGAAAATAATGCATGAAAAGGTTGATGAAGACAAACTATTATAACAGGATCGAGCAAAATGACGATCCATAGTCTCTGCCTACCCCTATAGGATAGAGACGTAATGTTTAATATGTATGTATGGTTATTATTTAACGTACATATTTACATATACCACATATTACTTTGTCGGGCACAAATTCTAGTTCCGTTAAGTCATAAGTTTGCTCAAACAGGAAAATACACATCTGACATGGGAATCAAACTCGTAACCTTAGTGTACGCAGCCCAATAAGCCCCATTTACCCGGGGAGAATTTCTCGCCTCGAATATACGATTATCATAAGGATATAAAAAAGTTGCATCGTGTTAACATTTGTCAGAACACGATAATCTATGGCGGTTATGTCATGCGATAATTGCATACGATTCTCGCCGCGAGAAATTCTCCCCGTGTAAACGGCGCTTTACATGCTGCCTCAGACCCATAAACCCGATAAGACGATATCAATTACTTTAAACATCTTTACGTGCTTCCAAATTTCGGCAGCTATAAAATCTATGTATAGTGCGTCAAAAAACTAATAAATGATCGATCAGTACCCGTTCTGGCACGTACGCACATTTCTCAGAGCCCAGCAAGCATGATGAGACTGACTATGGCAGTTAATTGAGTGCGATACATGGCATCTGTGTGACGCCAACCCATTCACATCTACGTCAGTAAAGGATAATATTACGTTACTGGATTTCGTGGAACTACTAATGTTTTCAACAGTTTTAAAAATAAGGACAAATGGTTCCATATGTTACCCTATTTTGGAAAATAATGTTGGGATTTTTCATGATTGAGATGTAATTCCTACACCTTAATTCTAAACAAAGGACATTGATGTGACCAATAAATAAGAAAAAAATATATTTTCAATCACACTATTTAGTTTACTTAGATATTTCTTTGGGAGGTACAAATGATAAACCCATAGTAAAACAAACCTTATATTATAACTTGCTGCACATAGCGTTGACGATAAAATTTATATAATGAATATGAGCCCAATGCATTGTTAAATGCTCCTACTAGGACCATCCTATCAAGGAAACCATAATTCAGATAGTACATTATTTTGGAATGATTTTGGATTATAATTTATCATAATAAAAGTAATAATGATTAATCGTTTTTTTTAAGCAATATATTAGTATAACTATGGAAATGCTGCGTAAACGGGTATCTTTGCCAATTTCTGCACAAAAACATCCACTGTGTTTTCTGGGAAGATAGTATAAGATTTCAAGAATTTCTATGGTATGTAAAGTCCGCCAAACCGCACTTGGCCAGCGTGATGGACTATATGGCCTAACCGCCTCTCAATCGTATTCTCTATTGTAGAGGAGGCCCGTGTCCTGCAGTGGGACTTACAAGGGCTGATACCGTATAGTATACAATATTATTATATTTCATTATTTTAATATTCTAAGTATCAAATCATCGTCCATTCAGCGATGATATAATGATAGAAATATGTAAATAATTGATTCGCCTTTTTTAGCCTGGTCATTTTCCTGTCCCGGCAATTCTACGCATTGTCGTGATGCTACAGCCTACGTGACAGAACCAATGTTTACGCATTGTCTATGAATTCCTATCTAGCCTTAAGCCTATATATAAGATTCATAATATTAGTGCCCATACACACCCAATCGTCACTCCACTTGTCTATACTTGAGACATATCTGAAATAACAAGCCATAGCCCTGTTATGGATACCTTCACCGGGCCGGGTTCTTAATAAATTCTACGCCAGCATACTGACTAAAACCCGTCGCCGGCGGCACCGGATAACCCAGGGCGAGAAGCACCCCGAATTAGTTTCATGTACCTTCCAAATAAAGACCTCTATCTAGGCACCCATATAGAGTTAAAGCGTGAGCTTATACATTAACTTAAACCATGACGTTAGTTGTTATTAAACTTGTTACTTAATGTGCCTTTTTTATTAAACTAATGTGAAGTCTACTAAAACAGGTATTCTAATTATTTATTACATTACAGTGAGTCGTTAAACGCTTAGGCACAAGCTCTCGGTCACGTACGCTGGATAACAATTTGCTAATAATATTAATCTCATTACTATTGTACGTAGTTTAATACGTTTTTAAATGGTAATTGTAACTTGTTTGTATGCTATTGAAACCAGTTGAATTAAACTTGTTCTACGCGTGCGTGGTGAATCGATTCTTACGTTGCAATTCGTTTTGTTTTTTGTCTAACGTTTCTTGTGGTAACTATGGGCAATATATGTAAATATAAATAACTACGTAGAATTATGTAAAACTTTAATTACCTTTATATTTCTGATTAATTCATTTCATTTATTTTACTTGTAAAATTTTCCTAAGAAACGCAGGTTCCTTAAATTATTATAGAGGGGTTTTTATAATTATAGAATTATATCCTTCTATTACTGAAGAAAAAGAGAGGCTTGAGTAAGAAAATTTATTATGAGTCATAATGCGTGAATTTAGTTACGTCAAGTACCAATATCAAGGTACGGTGGTGCTATTCGGGCAGATAGGTAAATAAAAATATATTACCACAATCCATCCCCACAGATCATCCAGAGTTTAATGGATTACCGGCTAAAAACTCCACGGAGATAATATGAAATGAAATGAAATAACTTTACCGGGCTTTGTTCATTTATTTTAAAGAAAGTGTTTATTTTAAAGCCTTGATGCTATAAAACTTGAACTGTTTCCCTTTATTATTTTTGTCTTAAATATAATAATATTTTGTAGATAAAAGTAGGTTGGGTTATGAACGCCATCTGTTAACCATTCTAGTTAAATCAATTAAGTTTCAACAGAACACTACCAGGTGTCACTGTAATAAAAATGTTCTACACATTTTTATTAGTTTTAAGTAGTTGGCTCATTACAAGGAAAACATGCAGGATTTCGCATTATTAGAGGCGCTAAGTTTTCCGTTTAATATATGAATATTTTATCGGAAATAAAGATGATGATTTGCCCTCAATAAAAATTCTGATCTGATGTCATCAAGAAAGATATGAGTTAATGATTTTACCACTGAGGTCGTTAAAGATTGGGTGAAATGTAGGGTGACAATCAAGTAGTATTAAAAAAAGTATGCACATCGACACCGACCGGAGGGGAAAAAACAGGCATGACGAACCAATGTTTTTTAATTTGCCTTTGCAGGTAGAACGTAGTGATTACTTACTCTATGTTTGCAGGCAGACGAGCATGCGACCCGCCTGATGGTAAGCGGTCACGACCGCTCATGGACCTCCGCAGTGCCAGGATCAGCACAACCAGGTCGCAGCCTACCGTAAGAAGAGCACTCTCTTTAAGCCCCGCTTAAAGAAGGACAATGACATTGACATATTCAAAGTGCCTATTGGAAGACTTAAGGATTTCTTATTAATGTGATTGAGCTTGATCAGCTTAGAGTTCCAAACGTGATTGAGCTTGATCAGCTGAGAGATCCATTACTGAATTCAGTTTTGTTTTTGTCGTTTTTCAATTGTATATTCCTCATAATTAATAATTATTATTAAGCGTCCAAATTGCACATGATCATTGTCCACTTCATTATTTTTTATTCTCAATTTGTTTAGTTTTAAGTAAATTGTATTCATTGAATTTCATGTTTCCAACGCTAGTTATAATGAATGTTGTATACACCTATAAGGATATAACACACTGTCCATAACTTAAGTGTTATAAGTTTTTGTATGTTTTGTGTCTCTGTCATTGGTGTCTTTTATATAAATAAAATAAAATAAAACAAGTCATAGCGCTAAGGAAACACGGAAGCAGTAGTTCAAAGGGGTGATGATTTTTAAATACGAGTATTAAGTATTAGTAGGTATTATAATAATGATAAATACACCCAACAGTCACATACATAGTCCTGACCCCACACTAAGATACGAGTCTTGTATGGTGGGTATCAGGAACAACGAGAGACTTTTTGGTCTCACCCGACCAGACCCGTTTGGCCAGACCCGTTTACAAATACTTGTGGTTCACACAAATATTTGTCTCGCGGGATCAAACCCGCGGCCTATCGTTTCACAGTCGGTGTCTAGCCAACTGCGCCACGGAGGCTGTCAATATAGCTGCACAGATATTTAAGACAGGAAGCAGTTATTTGATTGACTACGTTTAGACACGATGGCACAAACATACCTACTCGTTTTCATACAATTATAAAGGTCGCTAAGTACATAATTTAAAATATGTTTACGTTTTGGAGTGATAGAGTTTCCTGGTGTCTTATAAGATCTTTACATACATACATTCATAAACTCACGCCTTTTTCCAGAAGGGGTAGGCAGAGGTGCTACCAGGTCACCCACATTTCGCCTTGTATGTTCCGTCCCACGATGTGATAGAGGGCGAGCCAGCGCCATATCGGGCACAAATTTCTGGCTCCAGGCTGATAATGATTAGAAAAATCCAATATCACTTTGCCCGACCCGGGATTCGAACCCGAGACCTCAGATTTGTAATCGTAGCGTAGTACAACTACGCCACCGAGGCAGTCAACATCAACAACATAAGATCTTTAATCCGCGAATAGTACAAAGATATCGGTAGAGACTCGTTTCGGGAAACGATTCCCAAAGTCAACGTCCCATTTAGAATACAAGTAAGTAAACAAACAACACTACATGTTTGTTTTGAACAACATTCTAATACGACCTGTTGGACGACATCATTTAAATGTCGTTTGTGAGTTAATTACTGTTTCGTGGTATATATTTTAACGGAAACGTTTGATGAAGATTTGTTGTAATGTGCAACTGACACGATCATGACCATATGAACCTGGAGGTAGCTGATGGAGGCAAATCATAGTCAGTAGCAATTTCAGGACGTTCTGTGCCGCCAAAGTGATTAGAACGATAAAAAATTCGGATCAAATGATTGGTACTGACCAGTGTTACGGGACGTAATGTAACATGTTACAAAGCGAGCATTCATGCAGCCAGTACGTGGACTCGAGCACGGACATTGTAATTTTACTAACGATTTTAACACACGGCGTAACATAAATGCTCGCTGCGAATGTTATATTACACCGCAAAGCACCGGTCAGTACCCACCTTAACACGAGAAAATCGCTGGAGGCGATAGAAGACCGGTCTGCAGCTAAAGACGCATTGGTATTATCAATTTATAGTCATTTTTAGTTACCAATATATTTATATGCGCCTATGGAAATCAAAGTCATATTTTTATAATTTGTAGAAACGTATACCTACTAGCGTCTATATAGATTTGGTTTATAAAAGACCGATGTACATTGTGACCATGAACCTTCAACTTGACCGTGGACTCGCACTTACGTGAGACGCAATACGTTTCCTGCCGGCCTGACTTACACACAGTGCATGAATAAACAGTAGATCAACTTACTAACATATCAAATAAATCTATGGAAATTATGGGTACCAGACTGATGCCACCAATGTACCTATTCCTGTGCTTTTCGTGACCATGACCTTACATCTCAAGCGACATTACTATTTATCAGCCTCATAGCGAATATCAACGCTATCGTTTATGTACTTTTTACGAATACAACTAAATGCACAAATAAAACAAAAAGACAATGTTTTCGTCACTGCGCCTTTTTGGTATTTTTTTAATGATACGACAAAGTGTTTACAGTATACTTATTCATAAGTGCAGGTTGGTCAATTAAACGATAGCCATTTTTTAATTAAAGCAGCTATCGGCAAACCACGACAATAGCTTCAGGCGTATGTACATAAATAATCCTGACGGCTGACATACTGGACCAACCTCGACTACATACAGCAAGTTAATCCATAAAGTGAACATTGAGGAAAAGTAGCGTTATCATTGTAAATTAATAGCCGATCCATTACATTTACAATATAAAGAAAATGTCAGCGCAAAGTTCGGAGAAACAATTTTAAAATTTTTCCTTCTTTCTCGAAGAATTTTACAAACTTTTTTCCTTACTAGTACTAAATAATATAGTTATAAGATTTTGCCTGTATATACCAAGTGAATAGAATGCGTGATACCTACACGTTTTATTTTCTCATTGTAATTGACCTTAGCTTACATAAGCAAGATCGACGCAACATGATTTAATTTAAATGACCTGTAAATAAATTATCTAAATATATAAAATATACTAGATGTTATAAATGTACAAATAAATTCACTTTTATGATTTTTTAAATAGAACCTCCATAGGATTATTTGGAGGCTGTTCCGAACCACCCTGTCAACTGTAACTGCCTACTGCACGTTCAACAACTTCATGTAGATGGCCGCAGCTACATTAATTGTTTTCTTTGTATTTTTTATACAACAGGTCTGGCAAACGAGCAAGCAGGTCACCTGATGGAAGGTAATCACTGCCGCCCATGTATATTCACATCGCTTGAATCATAGATGTGTTGCCGGCTCATCAAATCGGGAGGGAGAAGGAAAAAGGATGGGAAGAGGCCAGAGGGTACTGGTCATCAATCAATATTACTCTCCGAACGAAACGCGACAGCAAAGCGTTTACTTCACCTCGATCTCCTGTGAAACAGTAGTACCGCCCCAGACGAGCTGGAACATATTTTACGCTGAGTAATGGCTGACAAAAGCTTGGCTTTACCACTTGCGGCCTTATTCATACACAGTTTTCAAACCTTTTTTAGTTATCGAATATTTTGTCTTCTTTGCTCAATTTGAATTCGAATGTTGTTCGAAAGGGACAAAACATTCGATAAAGAAAATTGGTTTTAAAAATGTATTTGAATAAGGGCCTGGAAGTGGTACAACAATTTAAAAACATATAGGTATTTACATTTCACAATGGAGGAGTGAAAGAACCCCTAGTTCCTCCTTTTGAAAATGAAGTTTCTTTCTTTTTAAATTTAAAGTATTTTATTTATTATTGAAATATATTTATCAAGGCAAACATAATCCATTTATTAATTTATTACTTTTCCTCTTCCATTTAATTCATGCTTCCGGCTCTCTTATACATAAAAGAAGCGCCTTACGTTTTACGTACGGCAATGTCGCGTGTTTTTATTGTAATAATAAATACACGTAGGCGCGTTCACTAAGTGAATTATCGAATATCGACATAGGTATAGAGGAGATACGTCGGTAGTCGAACATTTTATACACATTAGGACGGATTTCTCGGCGGATGATTCTGGACCGCTTCTAGAAATACCTTATTAAGTAAATATAAATTATAAACTTATAATGAACCTATTTTTGTCCATTACCTACATTTTATTATGGTGCTATATAAAAAGCTCGAGTTAAAAACAAAAAAATAATAATCTGAATTTTCAAAAGTGGGAATTGAATACAACCAGTGGCTAACAAACTGCGAACCGGAAATTCTCAATACTGCAGTGTATCACTGAATCAAAACAAATTATTTTTCACACAAATGAAAGTTCTCGGTAGTCGTAAGTTAAAATCCTCGGCACACTTCTGACTTTTCGGAGTCATATGAGTATTGACAGTCAATCACCAGACACCACGCACTTTACCGGTGAAGGAAAATACCGTGAGGAAACCTGCATACCGTAGCGATTTGTAAGAATTTCTACGGTATGGTAAAGTCCACCAATCCGCATTAGGCTGGCGTGGTGGCGGAGCGCGATCGCGAAAGTGTCGATCCCGCTTGGAGAAGGAGACCCAACGGTCGGGGTAGAAATCGCCCTGTTTCTTCCATGTGGTATCGTTGTGGATTTTTTCCTGCGTAGTAGCATTTATGTCGCACACTGGAGTCACTTAGGCGTGTTCATTTTGAGGTCCCAAAGTTCCTCTAAAGTGCAGATGGAGACTTGGGGTGTTTTAGCCGGTAGGAGTCCGGCATGCCCGGTCTATTTGGATAGTCAGGTATCCAATGAAGATTCTCACCATTACGAAAACCAAAAAAAAAAACCAGCGTGGTGGACTATATCGCCTTACCCCTCTCAATCGTACTCTCGATTGTAGAGGAATTGTTGAAGTGATACGTGTATGGGCTGATACATACACACATAAATACTAATTATTGCAATATAACTAGCAGCTCACCACGGAATCTATACCATATTATGCATCACTGTATTTTAACCTGTCTTTTTAGGTTTATACACCTCGGAGCAATGTCTCTTTTTGTCTTTCGCAATGCTATTGATAGACGAGATTACAATTATTTCTTTGCAATTCCTTCTGTTTTATTATTTTTGATTGATTTCTGTTGTTAAACACGCAATAGTGTCCCTAAATACTTTTCAAGCTTCGGTTCTCAGTGAAGTCTCAATTGGTGCCAATGTCAGTCCTTACAAGCAAAATTTACCGTGACATTTTGTTCGACATATCATACAAAAAACCTTATCTGCCTGATTGCTTTGGTTGATAATTACTGATTATTAAATTACAAGCGCAATTTAATAGTCTTTATCTATAAAAGACAATATCGTTGTAGATAAATTCACTTCTCTGCATTTGACCGAACATCATGAAAGACTATAGGTCCTAAACCAGTATTTATATTAGGTACACATTTTTAAAATTGCTTTAACCCTAATTAACATCCCTTTTGAAAAATGGACATACATGAGCATAGTTCTCCGAGAAAACGAAATGCATAGGAATACGAGTAATATTTTCTAGTTAAATCTATTTTATACCTTTTCAACGGTGATATTTTTGTATTATAAGTATAATGACAGCCTCCGTGGCGCAGTAGGTTAGACGCCGCCTGTGAAACGTGAGGCCGTGGGTTCGATCCCCGCACCGAAACAAATATTTGTGTGATCCACAGGTATTTGTTTCGGGTCTGGGTGTTTGTGAGACCGAAAAGTCTCTCGTAGTTTCTGATACCCACGACACAAGACTCGATCTTAGTGTGGGGTCAGGACTATGTATGTGACTGTTGGGTGTATTTATTATTATTATTATTTATAATTGACTGCCTCGGTGGCGCAGTTGTACTACGGTACGATAACAACGCCCAAGAATCGGGTTCGAATCCCGGGTCGGGTAAAGTGATATTGGATTTTTCTATTAATTATCAGTTAGGAATTGATGACCGATATGGCAATAGGCTCGCCCTCTATCACATCATGGGACGGAACATACAAGGCGAAACGTGAGTGTCCTGGTAGCACTTCTGCCTACTCCTTCTGGGAAAAAGGCGCAAGTTTATATATGTATGTACTCGTAAAATTGTAATGCACTGTTTGACATATGGTCATTAAAGTGCAATCGTCAGCGGTCCAGTGGTATAAATACATCGCGCGTTGCATTGCAGCCACATTGTGCAGTTCAATTTGACACATATCTTCGAAATGAGGGCGGTGCTGTGCTTGCTCGTTTGTCTGTCTGTTTACGCGTGCGACGCTGGTTCCGGTGAGTTGATTGTATTGTTTTAGGCCTGATTTTTATTATTGGTTTGTTTCGTCTATAACAACTTGGATTAGGAGGAATAAAAGGTTGGATCTGGGTCATGTTAGACTTCCAATGACAAACAGAAATCTCTAGCTATAAGCAAACGGTAAGATATTCTCACATTTCTGGGGTACATAGAATAGAATGGATTTTTAATGTCAGTACCTGTGGATATACGCTGCTAGAAGATTGATTTTCGTAAAACAAGGATTTAAGAATAGGGGATTTATATCAAATGTTAGAAAATCAACAAAATTCATTCATTTCCTATTGCATATTTTTGATACGCTTGTGTCTTTTCCTTAGCTTCTAATTCCTACCTGTTTTTCTTTCTCCTCCATATTTGTTTCGAATTTTTAATTTTTAATAGCGTATCTTGAAACACATGTAAACAAACAAACGTACATACTAGATGTACCATTATTTAAAAATAGCTGAAAAGAATATTCGAGTAAATTTTTTAATCTGATCATTGTTGTTAGCTTCCTATTTTAAGATATTGAATAATTCCTCTCAATTATTAATGCGGTTTTTTAATTGATAATACCATTAAATTACAAATTAGATCGGAAAGGCCCAGTTGTAATTAATTGCATTTTAATGTTTATGCATCTCTATCTCTCCGCTCCCCTCCCTATGGTCCAGCAACATATCCATGATCCCAGCGTTGTGGATGGTCATGGGCGGCAGTGATCACTTGCCATCAGATGACCTGCTTTCTCGTTAGCTGGATCTATTGAATAAAAATAAAAAACACAACCCTTGTAACTGTTAAATAGTGAGCGTAAGAAATCATCTTCGGTAGGTGTTAAAATATACAAAATACTGTATTTTTTAAGTGTTAGACCTACAAAAGTCATTGTTTTCTTACTGGGCGTGACTGTATCACTTTAAAAAGTTCAATATTGTCTATAATTATTCCCATATGCAGAAAATGACTTCTGATGCATATATTGTTTCGTCTTGTGAGATGGTAAGAGACCTAATAATATCTTTCTCTTTTGTTCTCCCCTACGAAATCAGTTTATATCCTTAAATCCTAACGGCTTTATTCATAGACAGATTGAAAACTTATTTTAGTTATCGAATGTTATAACCCTTTCGAACGACTTTTGAATTCAGTTTGAGTGAAGAAGACAAAAAATACGATAGCTAAAATTGATTTTAAAACTGTCTATAAATAAAGCCGTTAATGTTTCCGCGTCCCGTCGTCACAAATAATCGTAGAAGCTCACTATCTATTGGGTGATTATCTACATGGTATTGTAAATAAATGATGTACATGACTCAGTATTTAACTCTTTGGTTATTAGTAATATTTGGGATGTTATGTATGGATGAATCACAGTAACCGCAACGATTAACTGCGGTTTAGCGGTTAAAACAATGACGACGGTTCAATTGTTATCGGGCTCACGTATACATACGTTTATTATTTTTATAAACCGATGAACGTCAGGATAATGGTTATTATAATATTGGGTCCTGTAAATTAACTTCTACCTTATTTTTTGTTTCGCTGGCTCGGTAAAATGACAACAGTTGGTAGAGTGCATTGTCATCAAGTTAAATTAATTATCGATTGAAGATGATCTCTTGTTGCTCAACATAATTGTGCCGGCTTGTACTACATTGATGGATCACTGAAAATGACTTACTTCCATGGTCTATCGACTCGTGTGCAGCCATCGCAATCAATACAATTTTCAACTAACATACTACCGCAATGTTTTTATTAGGACCCATTCTAAGAGCTCCAATTTACTTTATGTTATAAACAATGTATACATACATAACAAACACTACATACTGAAATTAATTGATTTCCTTTTATTAGCTTTTATTAGCTTCAGACGTATGTATGTTAGTATGTAACGGAATCTTTGAACATCATTTTGACCCCCTTCAAAACGTCAGATTAATTCGAAATTTGGCATTCTTATTAAGGACCGATGACAATTCAATATTTTAAACAGTTTGACCCGTTATCCTTACTAGGATAATCAGAATTAGCGATTTTTGTTTTCCTGAGACTCGGAGTGTCTGCGTCAAGATCAATAAAGGAATCTACCAATCTACCAGAATATAATCTAGCATTAGACTAAAAAATTACAAATAAATAATAGTTTAAAAAAACAAAAATATACACTTTAAAATTTATTTTCTATATTTTAGTTGGATTTTCTATAAAAGCGTATTTTTTTATTTTTTTTTAAACTATTATTTTATTCTTTAGTTGATATCTTTTTTATTTTGATTTGATTGAACCTTAAAATTCACACTTGCAAGTTAAACGATATAGGTAATTCGAACGATCTTGTGACGAGATGTCAATGTTCCGGGTTGAATATTGTATTAAAACCGGAAAGAAAGAGGTGTAGTTGAAGGAGAAATTACGAGGAAAGTTCAAGTGCGTGTGAAACATTTCCAAATATCATTAACACAATTTATCGACCCTTGAATATTTATTTGTAAAGACCACTGTAAACACGATATCGAACATGCTTTATTATTATCATTTACGCTATACTTCATATCGTCAGAAGCGTACATACTTTGTAATACCAGTATATTAAAAAATGCAAATTCGTCATATTTCGTTCAACGAAATTTGCTCCACAATATAAAATGCCTTGAACTAAATGCTGACCCAGTTCGTCCATAAGTGAGTGATTCAAACACGACAAAAACCTGCAGAGTTGTATTTCTGCAACGAGTTACGCGTCCACATATTCAGATCGTACGTAACGGACGAATCGCATTAAACGGATTTTTTTCTTACAATGCGTCCACAGTATCAGCTGCGATCGGATTTGCCGACATTATAACTCAATGATGTGAATAATCCGTTTGATGCGATGCGTCCGATACGTATGGTGCGGATATGTGGACGCCTTTAGCCGCAGTGGTTACGGGCTGGCGGAGATATGAGAAGCTTGATCCAAGGATGTATACTCGTATTTGAAGTCATAGTGTAAAGGTATCGGCTTATTAGAGGTATGTGCCTATTTTACAATGAACATGCTTTAAGCCAGACATAAGGATAAAATTACTATAGATTACATACTATAATTAACACTTTATAATACATCACTTGAAACGCGTTTGGTGTCCGTTTCCTACGCGTAATATCTATACATATAATAAAAATGTAAATGGTCGATGTCTGTACATGGAAGATATTTAAGAAATTTTAACGCGAGGGGTCTTTATAAAAGCAACATAAGCCAAAACAATTTTTTTTAGAATTAATGTCTGTTTGTCTGTTGTCTGTGCGGTTGTGCGTGATGAACTTAGAAACCGCTTAACGGATTTCGATGAAATTTGGTGTGGAAGCTGACACCCTGGATTAACACTTGGGTTACTTTTTAACTCGAAAAATTAAGTGTTCCCGTGGGATGAGGAAGTAATTCTGATATATTTGTTACTTTTTATACTCAAAGGGATGGGATGGGACTAGATTACATGCCTTGAGTGAGAATGAGACGGGACGGGCGGGATATAACGGGACGGGACGGGACGGGACCAAATAAAGTTCATCACGCTGACGAAGTTTGCGGGCAGAAGCTAGTACATTATATAACGCGTATCACTGCGACTATTGTCATTTCATCAAAAGGTAGCTTTTACGTTATTTTTCAATTTGATAATATCAGCGTGAAACAACAATTAAATTAACTTCGAATAAAAGATTATTTTAAATCTCTGACAGACTAGGTATATTACTCGTATTTTAATGCTGAAGTCTGCGGTGTTTCCTCTATATTGTGTCCTATAAGTATTAATATAATATGATAGTTATGTCCATTTTAATAAACCCAATTATATCAGTATAATAATTTTAGAACGGTGTAGGTAAACCATATACCATTATGGCTATTTTAAATATATCTTCCAATTACCTATCTAAAAATTGTTGATTATGTTGATAATTTGCTTAACACGGGTCTTCATCTGCTCAATAACCTATATAACCCAATAATAAATAAATTTTTAACCTGTAAAATCATTTACCTCTTACATATGATAATTAATTGAACATTATTTTTTTTCAATTGGAGATTTTTCATTGTACTTTTTTTAAACCGAAAAGTCTCTCATAGCTTCTGATACCCACAACACAAGACTCGATCTTAGTGTAGGGTCAGGACGATGAATGTGACTGTTGGGTGTATTCATTTTTTTATATTTTTGGAAGTGGCAGAGCCCTATTATTGTCAGTCATGAATGGACAGGCTCGTCCTTCGCTGTCACTTTCCTTCGATGAGTAAGGTTGCCGGATGTCCACTACCCGTTTCCTCTACCCATCCTTTTTCCGTCTTTCTCTTCTCCCAATTTCATGGGCCGGCAGCACATGCATGATCCAGCGTTATGGATGTTCATTGGTGGCAGTGAACACTTACTTTCACTTCACCTGTTTGTTCATTTGCCGGACCAATGCAATAAAAAATGGCCCTGTGACTAAATAAATACACCTATCAATCACACACAATATACATATGTACGTGTAGTTACTACTACTTTGATTATTCACTCCTGCAAAGTCACTGTAATATTTGTCATGACGCGAAGATTAATACTGTCATTTCTTATTTCAGACTTGTTTCTGTTTTTACATTTTTATTCGATTGAACAAGAATCAACTTTACCTCACATTGACAATTTAAGATTGCTGATGTGTAAATGTGTGATTGTGATATTTTTTTCTTCTGTATGCTCTTATCACTTACGTTGACTTCTCTATTCTCGAAACAATTTATTTTTTGTTGGAAATGGATGAGTGTAACTCATATTTTGACGGAAAAGGCATTTTAGGTCACCACATGTTACTGCGATCACAGCGATATTCCGTTTAGTTATATCCTACAATATTTAAATCTTTATTGTACACAATTACAAATGAAATACACAATACAGAAACAACAAAAAAAGCACGAATGGCGGTCATAACGCTCTACAGCAATGTCTTGCAGACAACCATGGGATGGATTTAAAAGAAGGAAAGAGAGAGGGCAGTGACAATACTTATTATCTAGCAAAGACTATTCATAATTTAAAACCATGCCCTATGAGTTCGAACAAAACAAAAAATCATAAGATATGAAAGAAAAATTCAAGGTTGGTTTTTGTCTGTTTACTTGTTGAAAAGGTGAAAGTTCATATTCTTGGGGAATACCGCGAAATCCATTGTCTTATTATCGATACAGTCATCGAAGGACAACGCCCTAGGAACGTCTTTTGTGACTCTTGAACTTTACGTATGACGAACACGTTGGGTGTGACGTTTATATTTCTTATTCTTAATCGATTTCTCCACTCTCCATTACAGAGGAATTCCCTACTACCAGTTGACTACTAAGGATTGCTAAATTACAGAACTAATAATTTATAGGTAAATAATTTATCTTGCAGCGCCCTTCATCCGACCATGCCACGCATCAGACAGCAGCTGCCTGAAGTCTTCAGCGCAACAGGCGGTGCCAGTCCTGGCCGCTGGTCTGCCGGAGTTCGGCATCCAGACCCTCGACCCGATGCTCGTGGACCGCGTGATGACCAGCCAAGCCGGCCTCGACATGGACTTCAGGAATACTGTCGTTAAGGGACTTAGGAACTGCGAGGTTGTTGGAATAAAGTGAGTGTGAATACAAAAAAAATAACTCTTTATTGTTACCAAAATGCAGTAACAATAGTGTTGCAAATATCTTCAAACGCGGTAGGTAGACAATTATAGGACAATCAAAAAACCACAGAACAGAATAAACCTTGCGTTGATATTCGTGGAAACTTTAATTTTATGGTATTAAAAATAAAATAGATAATAATAAATATTATGTTATATACGCTCAAATAGCGACCAACGTGCAAAGTGAGTCTCGCTATTGAACTTCCTATTGTGAGTGGTAATTGACTACCTATCATATATACATGATTTCATAAAGTCAGAGTTATGCCCGGAGATTCGATCCCGCGATCATATTCGGCAGCCGCATCTGGTCCATTACTAACTAGCCACCACGAACCTCATACTTTTAAGAAACTACTTATAAATTAATTTATAACGATAACGCTTTTCTGTAACGATAAAGCGTTCGGAAAAGATGCCTTTAATATGATGAACGAGTAATCTATTGTTATAATTTTCTATCAGTTTAAGCTTCAGTCAGAACTCTGATCAAACATTTATTAATAGATTTTAATTGATATATTAATTGTTTTTAAATAAAAGACGATCGTCTTAATACGATGTTACATAATGTTAATTAACACACCCAAGTGCTCTACTTAATACGATAATCTGTAAAACAATTATAAAACAATTCAGTCGTAGAACTGTCGTTAGGGAATCAAAATGCTTAAATGTTTAACCAATTACCTCAGCTTAGTCATTGAAAATTGTTCACTAAATTGTTTACCAACTTCCTGTAATCATACACATTTGAATTGAATTGTTGTTAATATAGAAGTAGTATAAGAAATAAGTACTATTCTTACCATTGTTTTTAAGCCCCTAAAAATATATCTAAATTTAAGAAAAACGTGATAATGCATTTAAGCAGGTTGATAAAATTGAGTCGATTAACAATTTCCATCAAGTACAGTGTAGTTTTCAAAGTGAAAATGCAATAGAAAGTTTGCAATAAATATCGGTCGAATTTGCTCTTTGGACTACGGTTACCAAGTCCACAATCCAGGATACACTAATTGCCCACTCAATCTTGCATCTGAATAACTTGTCAGCCTAACTAAAGTTATTTGTAACGTTAACAATTATAACTAGAAACTGTCAATCAAAGATAATAATTAACACGTGAATACACAAGAAAGTGAAAAAATAAAAAAACAAGGTCACAGATACTATCACAGGCTAACAATAGAGATTAATTGTTGCTACCTGATTGTATAATTTTCCCATTTAATGAAGATGGTGATGTAATATGAACGGCTGTTAAAGCAGATGACATTGCATTTACAAAGAAAGATACCACCTTCATCATAATCCTCAGGAACGAATTGTCTAGATATGTTCATATGCCTTACCCATGAAAATACTTATTGGTCACTATAGCAATCCACAGTGACCTATTTGAGGCGACTTATTAATACCATTGCTAGCTCATTCGTTTGTAAGTAGATACAATAGATTTATATTGACAGATTTTTTGTGGATTAAGAAATAACTGTGTTCCTCCGTAGACTTTCTGTAATGGATAATAATAATAATTCCATAAACATATTGATATCAACACAAAAAATACCCATGAAGATAGAACCTTGCAAAATCGAGTGAAGCAGCTTCATAAACCATCAACCAATGAATATTTATTTATTTTATTTATTTATTTAGTCTTTATTGTACACAACAATGAAACACAATATACGGAAATAACAAAAAAATTACTCCTCTACAACTGAATACCATCAAGAATAACTTATCCATCTGTCTGACCTAGTTAAGAATGGTGATCACACCTTAGAATGTCTTGCGTTAAAGATATATTACGATTTTACAAGATATGTATGTCCAACAGACGCAACGGGCCGAAGACCTACTTGGACCTGAAGTGCTCCGTGACCATGGTGGGAGACTACACTCTCGGCGGCAAACTACTCATCCTGCCCATCCAAGGGAATGGCAAATACAAGATTAAGATTCGTAAGCATTTATTTATTCAAATAGTTATTAGTCTGAGAGGTATTTAGTGAATTCTTGTTTGTATCTTTATTAATTTGAATAGAAAAGCGGAGATCATGGACATTAATTTGATATTAACTTTACTAATTTTCTTTTACTATTATCATAGAGAGACAAACTAGTAGGTGATATGACAGTCAGTGGTCAAAGCCGATTATGGTCTTATGCAATGCCAGGGACATGCCAGAAAAAAGCCAATGCCCACCATACGAATCATTCTGCAAAATAGTCGGGTTGAATATCATCAAACACAAAAAAATTCCAATCAAAAGTATAATTATCGAATTTCAGCTTCATATAGCGAAGTTTCCACCGTAAATCTATGCTATTCCAGGTGACATATACGTAAAGATCCTGTTCGAGGTTGGAGACAAGATGGTGAACGGCCAGAAGTACTGGACCATCCAGAACTGGAAGCACTCGGCGGACGTGAAGACCAACGTTGAGTTCCACTTCCAGAACCTCTTCAATGGAAACAAGCAATTGTGTAAGTGATAAGTAACCTATAAGTGATTTTGGAGTTACAGAATGAGTTCCTTGGTTGTTATAATCTAATCTTGAGGAAAGAAAGTTTAGTGCTTCTAACATTTGTTTAGTACCTAAGAATATTTGTAGCTATTGTTACGAGGAACATCAAAAGTCATTGGGCATTTAAATAAATATTTCGAGATGTAAGTAGAGGCTAAGTCAAAATTTTAATCAAATATAATTTTTCCACGAAATATCAAAATCAGTAGATTTAAAAGGTGAAAAGGTGTAAAAATATTATCATAAAGACAATCAAATTGTCATCTCGCAGGAAGCTATGATTACAGATGAGGGTTTAACGAATTCAAACCTTCATGTTCCAATGATTAATTAATTGTTATTGCACCACACTTCTGTTAATTTCATTTATTATCCTTATTTCATATTCAGCTGACACCATCCACGAGTTCGCCAACTCCAACTGGAAGGAGATCTTCCAGGAGGTAGCTCCTCCGATCGTTAAGGCCATCGTCTCCAAAATAGTCACCGAGTCCGTGAAGCTCTTCGACAATGTTCCCCTGAGCGAACTCTCCTTAGATTAACTTTATTTTACTATTTAGTATGTAATAAAGACTGGTGTTTTTAAATGGAGTTTTATTGTTAGTAGATTTCTTATTTATTGTTATACATGTGTGCATTTTTCTACTGGAATCCTTTCTTATCAATAAACTAAAGAAAACCTACACACCTAAACCTTACAAGACCTAACTACAAGACATTCGAATTAAATGCAATTCAACTATAAAGGAGCAGGATGATAAATTAAAAGGACTTACTTACTTTGTCACAGTAGTCATGGAGTAACTATTTAGTCGTTTGAGCCGATCCCGTGTAAGAGTTGTATAAGGGCCGATAATAGAAGAGGAATAGGACTGCCTCGGTGGCGTAGTTGTATTACGGTACGGTTACAAAACTGAGGTCTCGGGTTCGAGTCCCGGGTCAGGCAAAGTGATATTGGATTTTTCTATTCATTATCAGCCCAATTCATTATCAGAGGCGCCACCAGGACACCCACGTTTCGCCTTGTATGTTTCGTCCCATGATGTGATAGGGGGTGAGCCTATCGCCATATCGGGCACAAATTCCTTACTCCGGGCTGATAAAGAATAGAAAAATCGTCGTACAAATACGCCACCGAGGCAGTCATAATAGTCATAGAAGAGGAATAACATTTAGTAAAATAGGGTGAACACAAGTCTAGGAGGCAAAGGCCAGGTTAAATGATGAAAATTCGCATCGGCCAAGATAAAGCTACATGAAAAGAAAGAAAGTTCAAGGTTAAACAATCTTATGTACTCCATAATTAAAGTAATTCGCGTATCAAAGAAAAATTAAATGATGATAAACAATAGCTTTAGTTTAATTGATGTCATTAATTATTTTATGATTAATGGCATGTTTCGTCTCTATTATATGCTGGTTAAATTACTGCACAGGTTACATCAATTATAATAGACGGAAACAGCAAGAGGTCATTCCTAGTACTTATACTTATGGTAGAATATTTGAAGATCCAAAATATTTCATAATTCAAATTAACTAAAATGGTTAGCTACTCATAGAATGCCAGTAGGAAATAAATAATGATAATAAATACACCCAACAGTCACATACATAGTCCTGACCCCACACTAAGATCGAATCTTGTGTCGTGGGTATCAGAAACTATGAGAGACTTTCCGGTCTCACAAACACCCAGACCCGAAACAAATACCTGTGGATCACACAAATATTTGTTTCTGTGCGGGGATCGAACCCGCGGCCTCTCGTTTCACAGGCGGCGTCTAACCAACTGCGCCACGGAGGCTGCCAAAATCATTATTGGAAATCATTATTTAGTTACAGCTATATGATGCCAATACTTAATTCTAGAAGATCATTTTGTCAACCATGGAGAGGCGTGGCAAGCTATCAAAGCCAAAACTATAACATGATTCAGTTCCTGGAATCTTCAGCTAAAATTAATATATGTTATTAATCACCCCAGATGTGACTGGTAGAAAATGTTTCAAGTTTTAATACCATTTTTATTTACATAATTTGTAAATAAATAAAAATACTTCTTAAACTTAAACGAAGCTTTATTTATAACTTGAGTTAAGAATTATAAATAAATCCAGCACAAAACAATGATCGCGGAAATAAAGTCCTATTTCTGGTGTGATATAAATATATTTTTAAATATAAACTGATCATAAAGAATGACAAGAAAAAATAACAAAATGTATGTAAAAATGTTGTGTTTCTTTGTGTACGAGGGGAATCACCAGCGCTGTAGAAATAATCTTATAGATACCGTAGGTGTGTCTTTATTAACTAAGGAATAAGGAATTGTTGCATATTTTTCAGTCTTCGAAATTATGACTCGAGTAGAATTAATGATATCAACTTTAATAAATAAATACACCCAACAGTTACATACCTAGTCCTGACCTCACACTAAGATCGAGTTTTGTGGCGTGGGTATTAGGAACTAATTTTCGGTCTCACAAACACCCAGATCCGAAACAAATACTTGTGGCTCCCACAAACGTTTGTCTCGGTGCAGGGATCGAACTCGCGGTCTCACGTTCCACAGCCGGCATTAAAACAACTGCGCCACGGAGGCTGTCAACCTTATGTTCCTAAGTTTTAAAATTATTGGAATTTTGTACAAAATCGGACTGCCTCGGTGGCGTAGTTGTATTACGGTACGGTTACAAAGCTGAGGTCTCGGGTTCGAATCCCGGGTCGGGCAAAGTGATATTGGATTTTTCTATTCATTATCAGCCCGGAGTCAGGAGTTTGTGCCCGATATGGCGATAGGCTCGCCCCCTATCACATCGTGGGACGGAACATGCAAGGCGATTTGTGGGTGTCCTAGTGGCGCCTTTGCCTACCCCTTCGGGGATAAAGGCGTGATTTTATGTATGTATGTTGTACAAAATCGACCTCCCTCTCACTTATATATTTATTGCATTCTGTGCTGTATTTAAGGGATTTTTTTATAAGTTAATGTCTCATGCATACTAAAAGATAGGCACTAATGTGACCCGAGTAAATTATTTTTGTCGCATATAAATTGCGCCTATTGCAATACTTGCTTTTTTATTACGAGTTAATTTACATATGTAAAATAATGTCGCGATCTCTCTCCGTGCGTAAACAGGAACTAGTTAAGTTTTTGTTTGCCACTTCATTCTGTATAAATCGCATGTGTAATCGAGAAATTACTGTATTGCTCTGTTAAAAATAATAAAGATTAATGTACAGCCAAAATAAAAGCTTTAACTTTACAAACTTCTATTAAATTTATAGTTAAAGCAGAAATTAAAAGCTAAGCAAAGATTCCGCGGATTTTTGGATGTATTAATAGCACAAGAAGTAGTACAATGGCCAAAAAGTTAGCGATATAAAAAGGGTCGTAACTTCTACGACGAATGAAGGGTGTAAGTGCACAAAAAAATGCCCTGTAGTTTCTGATTTCCTTGACATGGCAAGTATCTTACTGTGTTTACTATACTATTATATCTTTTATCTGTTATCTTACTGACTTTTATTACGCAACTGACACTAGGTTCTAGGCGTGCATATAACTTCAATGCAAATTAATATTTTAAATTACAATATAATAGGCGTGAAATTATACTATATTATGGTTTGTTTAGCATTTAATTATAATTATAGTAGCATAATAAATACATACAACAAAACCAACGTCCCGTTTGGATTTGTATCAGAACTAGTGAGAATATTTCATATAACTACAGGTCTGAAAACACTGATAGAGCTACGCTGTTGTCAGTAATGACTCAACGTAGAAGGTTAGGCTCGTCCAGGGTGGTACCGCTGTCTCTCAGGAGATCAATTTGAAGCGCCAGTTTGGTTGTAGCATTTCGTTCGGTGAGTGAGGTTGCCGGATTCTCAATACCCGTTTTCTCTTCCCATCCTTTTTCCTTCTCCTCCTAATTTGATTGGCCGGCAGCACATGCATGATCCAGCGTTATGGATGTTAATGGGTGGCAGTGATCAATTACCATCAGATGACATGTTTGCTCGTTTGCCGGATATAAGCAATAAAAAAAGGACTTATCTCGACCCGAAGATCTGTAAGAAATTGCCTAGTGTGATAAGGCCGCCTCTTGTACTATTATTATGCCATTTATTTACTGTAAACGTTTCTTCTTGTGCAATAAAGGATTAATAAATAAATAAATAAATAAATAAGATCTACCTCTACTCGGTTTACAATCGGTGTATCGACGAGAATCAATAGTATAAACATATAACTAGACAAATATCTAATGAAAAGATATGATGACCACTGAAGCACTTTAGGTGACAATTTTTATCTTAGCCAGCAGCCAAAATCTTGTGCTTCGGGCTACAAGTTTTGCCCCAGGAGGGATATTAACAAAGAGTATGTTACAATGATTAAATCGTTACACGTCCATACGTGTTTCGGCGTTGTTAGAAAAAGTTCCAACAAACTCAAATATGCAACGTAATACTGTCGTAAAAACAATATGTTTGAATAATTATCGACAATTATAACTACTTCAAGTTCACTAAGCTGTCTGCTAAGTCAAAACTCTAAATGTACGGTGAACCGGACGCAAATCACAGTAAACAGCTCACGGTCTAATGGACCGAGCTAATATGAATGATGTACGTAAAAGCAAATAAGAGGCAGAGAGACAGACACATCTCCATATATATATATATATATATATATCATATATATCATCTCCATATATATATATATATCAGACATTTATCAAAACATTTAAAAATCATACGTAGAACGTTCACTATGTTTTACTATTGATGAGCGATATTTTTTCTCTATATTAAAATACATTACACACCATTGATAAGGTCAATTATCCACCAGGTGGACAGACAACTAAATAAAGATTGAATGAGTTAACTGAATACGGGCCGCTTTCAACAGGTCACTCTGAAGATCCTTGGGGGAGGAATATGGACTGCAGTGGACTTATTGGCTAATGATGGTAATGAAAATGAAAAAATAAACTTGTAAGTAACACTGCCGTACATTGAATACCCATCAATACAAATCTGCGTGTACATTTATCTTGTAACAATGAATGATGTAATTTTCTTCCGAGAAACTCATAAACATCAAAGTGATCAGAAGTAGCCGAGCAAATATTACACCTGCTTACTTCGCCACCTCGCATTAACACTTAATTAACGTCATAACTATATTATTATCACCTTAATTTATTTAAGTCCTAATGCCTTGGTATTAGGCAATTTGCACTCGTTTTTGAAGAGGCTATAAAAATGTGTGTGCTAGGAGTCATGTTTTCTCACGCGGTACCATATAGAGGAAATGTTAGTGAGATTCGCATGTATTTGTTTCGAGTTTGGGCGTCTGTGAGACCGAAAGGTCTCTCATATTTTCTGATACCAACGACACAAGATTTGTATCCTGTAGGCTCAGGATTTTGTGTGTGACTGTTAGTTGTTTTTATGAATTTTATTATTGATCAACTGTTGTGACTCCATCCTGCTCTGCCAAGTTCAAAGTTGCCTCCGTCACGGGTCATTACAGCACATAAAAATCATATTAGGTTAATTTGCTCAGTATACCTACGACACGCCGCAAATTACTAGCATAAAAAAACAATAAGACATGACTGGCATTTCCTGCGCGACCTATACCTCCGTGACATAAAGATGATGTGTCAGTCAAGGCCGAGGTTTTCAAATAGTTTAAGAGAGTTTTTTGCGATCGTGTGACATCTTGATTAGAGCAAAAAAGCCATTTTACGCATATTATGTAGCAAGCCGAATGACTATTCGCACAGAAGTAGTTTACAAGTAAATGAAAACTTAGGTGGATTATAGAAGAAAAAAAATAAGTTTACGAATTAGAAAAGTATGAAATGAAATTTGTTTATGGGCATGTAGGCAATGAAATAGCTCTTATGACAAGTCAATACACAAAATAGGTACTGAATCTCTGTTTATAAAACAATTATTATAATATTAAAGCTTGTTTGTCAAAGTCTTATAGATAAATATTTATAACTATTTTATGGTATATTTTTTTTCAAGGAAATACATTATTTATGTTAATCAATGTCCAAGAGTCATCACCATGAGTATTACTAAAACGACGCGTAGCGGTTTAACGTTACCACCGGATCCAGCCCTGCGTGAGAAGACCCGGCGAAACAAAGTCAGTAGGCTTACATTACCACTGGAATTACGCGGCGCGACCCAGTTCTGAGTATATCAAACGAATAAGACCTAGTGGGCCTGTTTGAGGTCCAATTGAATAAATAACGACCATGAGTATTTCCGAAACGATCTTGGTCTTCCAGGATTGAGAAGTTTTTTATCGCATCAGTCCAGCAAAGGAGCAGAGAGATTCCCTGATCACAACCGCCCATGAACATCAGTGAAACTTAGATGCTACGTATGTAACTTGTTAAAATTAAAGTACGAAAGATATATTGGACCTCCGACAATTTGTCTCCCCGACCGAAACACGACAGCAAAGCCGTCGTATCACGTCGGTTTTCTGTTTCCATAGCACAAAAGTCTTGTATTAATAAAACAACATCTAATGTGCTTCTGCTTGTTAATCTACTTATTGCTCGAGCAAGCTAGTTTGTCTTTGCTTTTGACAGTGGCAGTGACCTTGCAATGTGATTACGTGCGCATCAAGTGCATTCGCTCCGGTTATGTAATGCCTATTCAATATGTAACATATGTATGAATCATAGTTGCAAACAATCTTCTAAGAAATTCTACTAGGCTCCTCTGGTGTAACAGTTAAACATTTCTTCTTAAAGAATGAATGAGTTTCGTAAATAGTACCGTTTTTTAACAATAAAACGATGGGAGGAAATATTTGGTTATGGATAACGTTATAGGTACTTGTAGTAAATTTTTCTGCTACAATTCTCTAGTGTAAATCATGTCACCCGACAATTATAAGCTTTAACCATTTATATTCATTTGCTAATGATGCTTTAGGTATTCCTAAGGTCATAATATATCAACTAGCAACAAATGTCACTTCTAAGTGCTGAAAGAAGGTCTATGATTAATTTTGTAGTACATAGATCGAGGAAGTATTAACTGAACGAATAATCAGTGGGTGCGCAATGCACCGTTAAAAGATTCAAGTCCTAAAAAATTACGATTGAAAGGCCGAAGTCAATTTTATAAAGGTTATTTAGGTCTTCAATAATATTTGCGTAATACTTATCTGCTAATAAACAGATATTTCGCACTAATCTGTGGTGTTTATATAATGGAATTGATTGATGGTGTAATGGAGTTTTAGGACCTTAGACAAGAATCGTTTAATTTTCTATTGCAGAATTATTTTTTCACATATCATTTCTTAATGTATGAATCGAACCTTCGATTAACAATACCACGATCTAAGAATCCAACATACCTAGTTTAGATATATTTTATTTATGTTGTTAATACGAGTACAAATATTGTCGAGAACTCAGTGACCTAGGAATTGTTATAGCCCTTGGCCTTGTGATCGTTAAGCTTAGTGCGAACTGCGAAGGTCTTTGGCTTACCTAACTGTGCCTATTGCCTGATAGTATTTTTTTTATACATTTGTTTTTTTTTAGGTTTATGACTCCATCGGTGCTCGACGATTTTGCCAATGTCGGAGTAAGGCAAGAAAGGAATAAAAATGGCGAAGTGGCTAGATTTATTTATTTAACAAGTGCCGATCAAAAATAAATGCAGCTCTACCTTCGATCAACAATACCAAGAATTATACACACATAAAAAAAACCTTAAGAAAATAAATCTACTTTCATCTCAGAATATATTTTACTGTGACAATATGTTTTTTTACATGGCAATGACCTTTATAGGGTGTCAATGAGGGAGAAAGAAGTAAAAACGCTTCAACGGTTGTACCGGAAGACGGAATTGGCATTTCTTAAGAGGCTTCACAGAATCTTAAGGCTTCAATGGGTTTTTAATCACTAATAAAATGTCATCCGGATATCCGTATACTACCGGGAACCTTACAGAACCCAAGTTAATATTGTTTGACTTTTATAAAGTAACTTGATCAATCTTAAATTTTAAAACCATCTTTGTTTACGTTATTGACTTACATTAATTGAAAAAAAAAATGGCACACTTTGAGATTTCAAGCGATAATATTTACGTTACCCTGCTTCAGATTTGGCGATCGATAAACTACGGAGTCGTTAATATTTTCTTTCAATAAAAAATTATATTAATAAAAACATTTTAAATGCTTTTTGCTGTAAGAACCAATTGGTTTTTGTTTGAGCTTTAATGCAAAATATGTATAATATTGGATAATCTTTTGTCTCTGACTTTGTATTAAGATTATTAGAATACTAATTTAATTTTATACATGTATATTGACGTGGATATTTTATGGCTTTGTTAAAATTCGTTAAAGCTACAGTACCTACTGGGCTGTTACAGCACCATAGTTTCACAGAATGACGACGTAAAGCGAAAGCTTTGTTTGAGAATGCCTGAGATCCTATACTTAGTGGCAGGATGCTTACATCTCAAAAACATATTTAAATAGATTATGTTAAATAGCTAGACCTAAGCGACCTCCCTTAAAACTGTTTTTCTCTGAAATCGACCACAATTTTCCTTATTTACATAGCTCGCTGAGACCATTGTAAAGGTGCTAATTTTGCATCAATAAACTTTAATTAAACCGGTTTATTGCGGTCATTCGTAGAAATTAAATAAATAATAAGTAAATAATAAATACACCCAATAGATACATAGTCGTGATCCCACACTAAGATCGAGTCTTGTGTTGTGGGTATCGGAAACTACAAGAAACTTTTGGTCTCACAAACACCCAGACCCGAAACAAATACCTGTGGATCACACAGTTATTTGTTTCAGTGCGCGGATCGAACCCGCGGCCTCATGTTTCACAGCCGGCGTTTAAACAACTGCGCCAAAGAGGCTATAATAAATAATTAAGTACATACAATGCACGAATCGAAAAGATTTCAAAGGAGTTACTAGGGAAACATAAACGATAAAGAATATCGAGAAGTATGTCACGAATGTTAAGAGTTTTGGTAGTAAACAATTCGCTTTTGGCCCGTTTAGAAGACTGAGGCGTACACGGTACACCACTTTGAGTTTAAGATGAAGATTTGATCCAGAAGTGGTACTTACCGGGGTTCATAGAAACAGGGACCAATACAATTGCACGATGTCTTCCTGGACTACCGCAACTACGTCACATGCAAAGTTAAAAAAATACGATAGAGTACAGACCTGTCTGATATTGTGTTCTGTGCGAACACTCAAGGATCTTGTCTGACAATAAATAGTTACGGAGACTGGAAAATATATAAACAACATGGAATAAAATAAAAAGAATATAAATAAAAGGCATTATAGTTTAGGTAATATCAAAATCACTACCACGAACAGTATTATTCCCATCATGTCAAAATTATGCCTGGATTGCCTCGGTGGCGTAGTTGTACTACGGTACGACTACAAAGCTGCGGTCTCGGGTCGGGCAAAGTGATATTGGGTTTTTCTATTCATTATCAGCCCGGAGTCAGGAATTTGTGCCCGATATAGCGATTGGCTCGCCCCCTATCACATCATGAGACGGAACATACAAGGCGAAATGTGGGTGTCCTGGTGGCGCCTCTGCCTACCCCTTCTGGGTTAAAGGCGTAAGTTAATGTATCTTTAAATATGTATGTATGTCAATATTATGAAGGCCACCAAATAATTTCCACGACTTAGGAAACTTCCATATTCAAGTTCGTTCAATTACCTGAAGTTGTACCTAACAGCTAACAAAGACCGAAACCACTTATATTTTATTGTCGTCAAATATTGATGCAACCTTCATTGCAAATAATACATTCAATTTATTGATATTTTACTTTTTGAAGTATTTATTTGCATTTTGATGTGTACTTTATCACGGAGGGTTTCTAATCAAACCAGTGAAATTGTTTTCGCTCTATTCTTCTGAAATGTAAATGGTACCTTCGTTGGGAGGTATTTAACCATGTTTTTTCGGCTTGAACCTGGTGGTCCCACTCACAGAAAATTGACGTACAGAAATGAATTTATTTCGTCCTCCCATATGTTTGATTTCTTTCTGTTACCATTTTAGGAGCCCAGCAATGCGTCTAAGATCTAATTCTTGTGATGTTCATGGACCACGGTAATCGATTACCATCAGGCGGGCCGTTTGCTTAGGCAATAAAAAGAAATATTTTAATATTCGTATTATAATATTATTAAGATAGCAAAATATTTGGTTTCGGCCATGATTAGTGGGAAAATATTTTTAACAACGAATACATTAAGTTGTCAATGCAAGTTACGCGTAAATATTTAAACTATTTATTTTCCTTCTCATTAAAACGTTTTGGATTTTTTATGTTCCAAAGCAAAGCTGCCACTGATTTACGAAAAGAGTGTTATAGTTTCTAAACATTATGACACAATTGAACGTAGATTACAAATTACTTAAATTAAATTGTTCACGGCGGTCGCGGGTTCAAATCCCAGGGCACACCTCTGACTTATCGGTGTTATGTGTGTATTGATAGTTAATCACCACGCACTCTAACGGTGAAGGAAAACATCGTGAGGAAACCTGCATGCCATAGCGATTTTAAAGAATTTCTACGGTATGTAAGTCCGCCAACCCGCACTAGGCCAGCGTGGTGGACTATATGGCCTAACCACTCTCAATCGATTCTCTCTATTGAAGAGTAGGCCCGTGCCCTGCAGTGGGACGTATATGGGCTGATACAATAAAGAAGCTGTTCCATCTTCTATCTTTAATAAAGTAGAAAATAAACTTACTGTTGCGGTCGAGGTGCTAGTTGCGCAATCGTCACTGTTTGTGCCGTGTCTCGTCGAGTCGAGCAGTGACTTCCAAGATCAAGGACGAACAATCAAGCGCACGTACTTTCGTAATGTCTATGAGCAGACTAAGTTTTACTACTGACGCTCTGGCCGACATTGCTATACAGTCGAATATACCACGAACTTCCTTTCAAATAATTAAACTGCACATAGTCATAGTCCTCAACTCCTGACCCCATAGTAATATTTAATTATGATTCTTGACACTGTTGTTTCTACGCGACGTATTGAGTAAATACAAAAAATCAAAATGAATTTAATTTATGTCAAAAAACTGAAATATAACTTATTTTTTATCCAATGTTACGTTATTTATGTCACTATTATCATTGTTAGTTTATTATGTTTTGGACCGAAATATTTAGAAACGGAAATTGAAATAAGAAATCACAATTTTTCTGTCAGTCAGTTTTTTGACATAAATTAAATTCATTTTGATTTTTTGTATTGATATGCGCAAGTGATTCTAGTATCTGCAGTAGCGGGCTCAAATGCACGTTGAATAAAATAATAAATACTGAAGAGGTCATCTGAATTTATTATCATCCTTTTATCATCAATTGCCATTGTATTTCTGTAGAACATAATCCCCTCAAAGATTTCTGACGCATCTTGTGAGAACCATTCGGCAGCCAGTGATTTCCGGCTACCTTTACTAGTATTAAGGGAAAACTACTGCAATATTAATGAATTAATTTGATATTTCCTTGTACATAATATGTACGATAGTTTAGCTGGCTTCGGATTGGGCTCGCAAATCAGAGATCGGAGGTTCAAGCCCAAGACTAATATTTTCTTGAGTCATTTATTACTACCATTTAATTTAAACACCACGGAAAATCGTTAAGAAACCTGTAAATAAGAGTGTTCTTTACAGAAACAAAGCATGTGAATTCCACCATCCCGCATTAGGCCAGCGTGATGGATATTGGTCTAAGCTCTAAAGCCGTCATAACCGGAAATTAGGCCGTCATTCAGTAGTGTATAGCCCGATATATTATTTAATTTAAACATTTCCCGTCACACACATTAAAAGAAAAATCCTCAAAATTTTAAAATACAAATATTAGGTACTTTTTGCGATCGAGAGCAGTTTACAAATTACTATAACAAATATTAGATCAACAACGTTTCCCGTCCAGCTTTATGAATCGGCCCTGAGAAAACAATACTTGATATGACAAAATTATTGTTAATATTATTTTCGAATACAACTTCCGCTTAATCCTTTGCCGGGAAGCAATGAGTTCGGCGAGTACATACATATAGTACATACTATATTATAGTTTATAGTATGTGCTGACGTCACAGCGGAGCCGCATATAAGCCAGAATCTGCATCTTTCCGCACACACACATCACACGCCATGTTGAGGTTCGCTTGTTTCTTGTCCGCCATACTGGCTGTAAGGTCCGCTTCGGGTAAGTAACTACTTTTAAATATTATTCAAACAAAAATAATAAACAAAATCGTGGAACACTGAAAATAAACAGTTTTTATTTATTTATTTATAAATTCTTTATTGAACACCACATATATAAAGAATAAAAGAAAAATTATTAAAACTAGATTAAATAAAGGTGACAATCGGCGGTCTTATCGCTTACAGCGATTTTAGTTTGTGAAAAAAAAATTTAAATGAAAGTGATAAATCGTAGCGGTTATGTGGATAAAAAAAAGATGAGACAGGTTCGATTTCCGCTCTGGGAAACATTTGTGCCATCGACAGACTGTTGGATTGAGGTCTTGTAAGACTGAAAAGTCCCGTGTTCCATGATACTATAATTGACTAGGTCGCAAATAAATGGGTGACTGTTGGGTGACAATGCACTCTTTGCTGTTGGGTCCATTTATTTTTGTACTATGTAAAGCTAATGTTGGCCAGTATTTCATATATATTTATTTATTTATTTATTTATAAATATATTTTTATTTTTAATTAATCATTTTATTTTCTCAGTGGCCAGTGTTTTAACTTTTTTTTCTTCTACATTCTATTTCTAATGTTTGTGGAAATAAGACCATCCGGTTTATATAATATGTAACAAAGATAATATTAAAACAATAATGTGGAACTTGCTACTTTAAGTTAAATTAATTTTAAGCTGTGTTATTTACATTATCAAATATTTTTGACAGCCTCCGTAGCGCAGTTGGTTAGACGCCGGCTGTCAAACGAGAGGCAGCGGGTTCGATCCCCGCACGAGACTAATGTTTGTGAGGCCCACAAATATTTGTCTCGGGTCTGGGTGTCTGTGAGACCAAAAAGTCTCTCGTGGTTTCTGATACCCACGACTCAAGACTTAATTGCGACTCTTGTGTGATCAGGACTATGTATGTGACTGTTGGGTGTATTTATTTATTATTACTGAAGTAGGCACTACGAATTAAATTATTGTTTCCACTAGGTTTTCGCCGAATTGTGACTATCTATGTAAACGAGAAAGTACAAATATGTTTTATCGTTACAAATGTACACGAGTTTGATAAAAAAAAAAATCTTTATTCTTGAATATTTAATTTTAAACCTTGACTATATGCCACCTTTCTAACAGAATGAAAGAAAATAAACGACTCGTCCCTAACTACAATTTAAATGTATTTCACCTTACTGAAATCGCTTTACATAATTTATCTTATATACCTTTATGTATAAACTTACATCATTTTTTAGCGCCCTTCATCAAGCCATGCAAGGACGGGGACAATGTTTGTGCCCTCGCATCGGCCCAAGCTGCAGTACCCTTCTTCACCCCAGGAATCCCTGAGCTGGGAGTCAAATCCCTGGACCCCATGCATTTCGACGAGATTGACGGCAACCAAGGAGGTCTGAAACTCACCTTCACAGATACCACTGTAACTGGCATGAAAGGATGCGTCATTGATGCTATCAAGTAAGTTTTTTATGGCAATTTGAAAACATTACGTCGTGTCAAGTTAAGCTCAAATTCGTTACTGAGTTCGGAATTTAAAAATAATGACACCTAAGCGGGAGGTGGATCGAAATTCAAATGAAATAAACTGGTCAGATTTGTAACTGTAAAATATGGCATATAAAATTTAATGGAATTCATACGTGTGTATTCTTCCATATTTCAGAAAAATAATTAGTGTATTGAATAAATCAAATGTAATCACATTATTTCCTAAAACACAAGAAACCGTGTATTTCTATTCACTCTACAGTTTCGATCCACCCCGCTCTACGGAACTCAGAAAACGAAAAGTCGTCGAACTTCAACTAGAGTTTCGATTGTTTAATAATTCAGGAAGTGCTACAAATTAAGCTTTCGAGGTTTTATTAAAAACCGGCATGGCAAAGTGCATTGCACTTTGAGATAAGTGCAATGTCATCGAGAAAGAACGCCGATTGGCAACAAACGAATATCTCTTGCCGCTCGACACAATTGTGCCGGCCTACGAATAAACTCTTTCACGCTACGGCGGAAGGACCCACGATTAAGGTATTAGTTAATTATTCTTTAAAAAAAATTCTAATACATATTATAGGCAACATACTTTCGGTGCTCTAGTCTTATTACATGTCTCATAGTGGCATTAGTCTCTCGTGTTACGGTTGTCGTCTGGAGCTCTGGAGGTTCGACATAAAATCAAAAGCGAAATCACACAAGTTTTGGACCTAATAAGATAATCTATATACTCTCAAAATAAAGAGATAAGTCGTTTTAATAACTTAGCAATAAGTAAATTATAAAGTAACTCCGTAGTCCGTATAAATTGTTTCAATTACTATATAAAGTATGTTGATTATCCCTGAAAATGGAGATTCTGTGGTGGAGTTCCGTGCACGTGACACGTGAACCCGTGTCAACAGTCAGTGGTAATCAACATTTTTAAATTACAGCAAATTATTACTGACTTATTGAACTTAAAGATGACTCTAATAATACATAATCTTGTTTATTACGTACTTTCATTGTACTATTGTTTTCTACGCGTCTGTTTGAGGTAGTTATGTTTTTATTACTAGTTATACAAAACACATTGCATCGATCTAGGTACTTGAAAAATCCTTTTGTTTCGGGAATATTTTTTATTTACGTATAGGCCGTCCATGATCTTCTGGCATCGAAAATGTTGTCATGCTGTTGTAAGAATATTAGCAACAGTTTTCCTCTATTCACATTTTATTATATTGGACATTTTAATACTATTAGATAACGAGTATATATGCTTGTTGTTTATATTATGAAAACATAACTCAAACATTGCTTTTAATAGCTATTGTTTTGAATTTTATTTATAGTTCAAAATTTCGCCACACGCACATAGAAGATAGATGATTTTTAAGTACTATTTTTTGATCTGTCACTATTTTATTTTACTTTTTCATTTCGCGCCGACCATACAGCCTATATTATTTAAAATCTAAAAATATGAATATAGGGGAGCATAAAAAGTATATTTAGTGAGATTTTAGTTGGCAAGGGAGCTTAAAAATGTTGATATAAAATATCCCCTGCATTGCCTAATCATCATGTATTTTTTTGTTAATAAGCAATTTCCTAACATTTTAGTACAATTTGTATTCATTACATTTCTCCCTTGGGTCAATAATATGACCAAGAATTCTTTCTGGGACAAGGTCGGATGCATCATAAGTAATACTTCTGCTAGTGTTAAATGCATTAAGAAGTTATTTAAATATTGCATAGAATGCACATGTCTTCTAAACATTGTGCAAGATGTAGACAGCCTCCGTGGCCCAGTTGGTTAGAAGCTGGCCAATGACCATGAAAGTGGCCGCAAGTTCGATCCTCGCACCGAGATGTAAATGCTTGTGCGATCAACAAGTATTTGTTTCGGGTATCATAATTTCTGGTATGCGTGTAGTGGGCGACGCAAGACTTTTAACTTATAGTACTAATATAGTGATATGTGGTAACTTATTTAGTGTAGGATCAGGACCTACAGACTGACTGTTGCGTTTATATCTTTATTTATTCATTTGACGAAATTTAAAGGATTGTACCTTCCCGAATTTTAGTAGATTTCTATATCAAAGAATATTAAAATACTTTGCATGTTTTGGAGATCCATATTGATATTACTACGTTACAGATGCAAGATAATATTTTAACTTAACACCAGAACAGTACGTATGAACAGTGAAGTCCTACATTTAAATAACCGGGTCCGCCGTCGGGGTCTTAGTCTATATTTTCAATTTTAAAAATGTTAAATGAGTCGGACTCAAAATCCTCAGGACTGAAAATTGTGCCCAGCGATGAACTCACTCCGTATTACATCTTACAGGATCGAAATAAGCTCGGCGATCTGTGATTGACACTTATGGTACCTATGTTACCATCTTTAGGGAGACATGCGTGAGCTTTTATACCGGGTATATCAAGACTGCAACCGAAAACGAAGCCAGGTGGTAGTTTTAGTAAACACATACATTACTATTTTAGGAAAACTAAATGTATATTTCTCACCCAAATATGACGATCAGTAAAAAATTAAAAAAAGAAATGTGACAGTTTTTTTTGTGAAATGTTTAGTTGCATTGTGTCTGAAGTCACTAATACTACCACCTGGCTACGTTTTCGGTCGCAGTCTTGATATACCCTGAATTATTGCAGTTTAAGCAATAATTGCTAACCAACTCCCAAAATGTAGAGAATAGTGGATGCACCGTGCGGACGCTAACTTAATATGTAAACATCTAATTATGTTTGAATGTAGTTTGAATGCTCTCTTCGACGTCATATGTCATGTCAGTCTTGAATAAATAACTCAGAAAATATTCCACTTGTAAAACGTACTCATATCGTTATGGGCATTGAAGAGTATGCATTGTTTCGACGTTTAACTACTTAGGTCATCATGTATTGTACGATTTTATTGGTCTTATTACAAGAATCGTGTATACATACTTAAGCTCACGACTTTAGTTGAAGGATACAAAGATCATAGAGGTATTACTAAAGCGCCCCTAGATGTGACAGGGGGCGACCCTAACACTGCGAGCAACAAATTCGACCCCCAGTCAACTTGTTTGAAGTGAAAGAATATTCGCACAAAGCGGATTGATCGACCTCGGATTCGAACCGAGAACCTCACGGTATAAAGTCCATACACGCTGCCACTAGACCCATGAGGCAATGAATTGTAAATATTTATTCTTGAGCTTTTTTATCTAAGTATATTTTTCTGGGGGTTATGGACATGCCAACCCTTTTTACAATATTTTTAACCATATTTGTATTATCCAATTCAAAATTTACCGTAATTCTACATATTTGTATAAGTACAAGTCACGAATCACTGCTGAAGGAATGTAATTAAGCGACAAAGTTTTAGCGCCAGTTCCGACGTAGGCATTGACATTGGCATTGAAATTCGATACTATTTATTTTTATAACTACTTTAGATACTTAGTAGACGACTTCAAACGTAGCTTCTCTTCCAGGGCCTCGATTCTAATGACAGAGAGTAAAGTCTGAAATCTAAATCTGAAGTGAGGGTAATGTCTGAAATCTGAATTGGGATTACTTATATTACTGGGATTTTTACACAGGAATTATGGAGCGTTAAATAATAAAATATATTTATGCTATAACTACCCATAGATTCGGATTAAGACGAAATATAATTGATTTAAATTCATGTGTAATCTACATTTAATATTAAATGTTACAGAGTCGACATGAGCAAAAACAAACAGGTGTTGACTATCAGGTGCTCCGTTGACCTGAACGGTAACTACAAGCTGGCAGGACAACTGCTCATATTCCCCATCAATGGAGAAGGAAAATACAACATCAAAATTCGTGAGTGCCTAATTATCTTTGTGTGTTTTGCACCTTGTGACTTATTGCTCAGATAATATTGTGAGGCGTAGGTTAGCCATGACCAAAAAATAGACCACTGCAAACATCATATAATAAATTTGTAACCGATCGATGTCTGTACATAGAAGATAAATGAGAAAAACAAATATAGGGGGTCTGTATTAATGTAATAGAACCCAAAACAATGATTTTTAGTTTTTGTGTCTGTCGGTTTGTCTGTGCGGTTGTGCGCGATGAACTCAGAAACGGCTTAAAGGATTTCGATGAAATTTGGTATGGAGGTAGTTGACACCCTGAATTAACACTTAAGCTACTTTTTATCACGAAAAATGTAGTGTTCCCGTGGTATAAGGAAGAAATTCCGATATATTTGTTATTTTTTATACTCAAAGGGATAGGATGGGACTGGATTACATGGCTTGAGTGGGAATGAGACGGTACGGGACGGGAAGGGATAGAAAATTTCAAATAAAGTAAATCACGGAGACGAAGTTTGCGGGCAGAAGCTAGTTTTAAAATAAAATAACAATACGTTCGAATACATACAGGTGACATCATCATTAAGGCGCAAACTGAGATGACGACGGTGACAGGTGCCGACGGTCAGCCCCACTGGCATATCAACTCATGGAAACACACCTACCAGACCAAGACAGGAGCGCACTTCGACTTCAACAACCTTTTCAATGGCAACAAGGTTCTAGGTAAGAAAACATAAATATTAGACATATGTACAATATGACAAAACGGTACATTTTCTGTTGTCTTCTTTTTAAAGCTAAACCTGTGGATGAGTTCGTGAACAACAACTGGCAAGATGTGATGAAGGAAGTCGCCCCGCCGATAGTCCGCGCCATCGTATCCAGGGTCGTGGAGGACGTGGAAGCATTGTACAAAGCCGTGCCAGCATCGGAACTGTATATTCCATAAGCTAAATGTGATATTTATTAATATTTTTATACGAGGGTAGGCAACTAATAAAGTTCGGTTGACGTTTTGTTTAATCTGTTTTCATCATTCTTAATTATTCTGTCTACCTGTTTTCCCTACCCTTACAATGCTGCATTCATAGAGTATAGTAATACACTGGGTAGCTGCATTGAAGTGTGAAAAGCGACGCTTTCTATTTTTTAAATAACTTTTTAATATATTCTAGATTTCTTCTATACTATTTATCAAAAAAGTTTATATCAATAAAGACAAATTCTGCGCTTAACGAAACGGTAACGTCACTGTAATCCCGACATGCAATTTTATTGAGGAAAAAAAAGCGCGGGAAACTTGGTTGTGGCGGGAGCATTTTTTCTGACTCTTTAATTTTATTTCTAAAATATAGTTATAAAGTGATCAGTTCTGTTAATAGTTTGTATATAATATTATATTTAGTTCTTTTTTAAGTAGTTTGTAAATATTTTCTCATTCTAGGTAAGTTAGTTGTTTATTTTTCTTTGTAGATAGTTTAAAGGGAATGGAGGAGCCCCCGGATCCCGGGGGAGGCTCCAGTCCTCATGTAGCTGCCTATGTCACTGTAGAACAGTCAGAATCTGGCATGGATACTGATTGCTCTACTTCTAATGTAAATTCAAGAAAGCGTAGTTACGCTAAAGCGTCTAAAAGAGTATGCAGGCAGTGCAACAAAAAAAAAAGGATTCATAAAATGGCTGTTGATGAGAAAAAGGAATCTTGTACATGCTCTGACATTAACTGTCATGAACAAGTTCCGAAGAGCAATACAATGGAGGGTCCAAACATGTCCCAAAAAACCTCAGATTCATCAGCAACCAGGCAAATTTTTAATTCCGATGACTTGGCTCCATACGTTATACATGTACAAAAAAAACAAATAAATCCAGATGATAATGTGGTATTGCATCCTATTAGTTTTGGCCTCTTTCTGAAAAAACACAATTTTAAGAACATAATAAATGGTAGCGTCAAGCGAATTGGTCGCAATAGAGTAACATTATCATTCTCTAATTTTAATGATGCCAATTATTTTCTGGCTAGTGAGGCTTTAGACAAAAACAATTTCAATGCATATATCCCCACCTTCAGTATAACAAGAATGGGTACGGTAAAGGGTATTCCAACAGAGTGGTCTGATGCAGATATTATTCAGAATCTTTCTGTTCCCATTGGTTGCGGTCGTGTCTTAAAAGTTAGACGATTAAACTTCAAAACTATTATTGATGGTACTGCTACCTGGAAACCATCTCAGACAGTAGTTATAACATTTGATGGTCAGGTTTTACCTAAGCGAATATTTGCTTGCTACAATGCTTTACAAGTCGAGCTATATCACTATCCAACCATCCAATGTTATAACTGCTGTCGTTATGGCCATACTAAGGCTCAATGTCGTGGAAAACCCCGCTGCTTCAAGTGTGCTCAGGATCATTCTGGAGAGTCTTGTAGTATTGTAGATGACCATATGGGATTGTGTTGCATGTGCTCTGGTTATCATTTTGCAACCAGTAAGACATGTCCAGAATTTCTGAGGCAAAAAAACATAAAGATATCAATGGCAGAGAATTGCATTTCATATCCTGAAGCTGCTAAGCTTCATAAAAAAATTTCGAAACCATATTCTGAGGCTGTATCAAACCCTCAAAATTCATTTTCTGCTATTCAAACTAACCAAGTTATTAATGAAAATACAACCTATAAAAAAACTGTTTTCTTAAAACCTAAACCTCGTACACATTTTTCTCCTAGTTATGACCAAATAAAACATAATGCTTCACTTAATGAATATAATAATATATCATTACCTGGAAATGGTTGTGCCATTCCCAATGAAAAAGAAAACAATAAAAAAGTTCATCAATTATCTATAACTGAAATAGTAACAACATTGTTAAATGTTTTATCTAATAATAATGTTCTTGTACCGTCCAACGTTGCACCAATACTTGAAACAACTATTACTCAATTAAATAATGGATTACACACATATAATGCAATGGAATTGTCGGAGTATAAATAATAAAAAGAGTGATTTGATATACCTTTTAAATGAATATAGTCCAGTTGTAGTTTGTTTATCAGAAACATGGTTAAAGCCTCACTTTAACTTTAGAATCCCCAGATATACTTGCATACGGGAGGATAGACAGGATGGCTATGGTGGTGTGGCCATCTTAGTTCCCAAAAATGTTCCCTTTAAAATTGTTTCCATTCCTTCTCATTCTAGTGATTTTTCCATAATTTGCATTAATGTTAATAATATTTCATTTGTCTCAATTTATGTACCACATCCCTCTTTAAACATTTTTAATGAAATCAGTAGAATATTGAACCTAATTCCTAAACCTTTAATCTTATTAGGTGACTTCAATTCCCAACATAGGTCTTGGGGAAGCGCTTCATCAAATATTAATGGTGAAAATTTACTGGACATTCTAGATTTGCACAATTTGTGCATAATAAACACTGGGTCTGCCACTCGTTGCTCCCCTCCCTGCGAAGGAAAAAGTGTTGTGGATTTATCCATATGCACTCCTGACCTGGCTTCTGTTGTCAATTGGCAAACCCTTCCATCTACGTTTGGAAGTGACCATTATCCAATTGTTATATCACTACCCTATCCTAAACTTAATTTTAATATATCACAACCTAAATCTCCACGTTTAAAATATAAATTAGATTCTGAAAAGTGGGTTTTGTACAAGTCTTCAGTTGAAAAAAAAATTAATTCTTTGTCTGAATCTCCTGATTTTCTTAAAAATGTGGAAGCTTTTACTAAAGCTTTATTGGATACAGCTGATGAGATATTTTCTCATAAAAAAGTGTCTAAAAGACTACCTTCTCCACCATGGTGGGACAAAGAGTGTACTGAAGCTGTTAAAAAAAGAAAAGAGGCTGAAATCAGGTATAAAAATATTATGTCTGATGATAATTTTAATAGTTTGGTAAAAACTATGAACCATACACGTAATTTGTTAAAAAATAAAAAAGTTGAAGGGTGGAGAAACTTTTGTGCTTCAATTTCCCCTGACACATCATTCACTGAAGTCTGGAACCGTTTAAAAAGATTTCGCTCATCCTTTACCCCCAGCACTTCCTCATTTCCTTCCTCTTTGTCTGAAAGATATTTAGACCATTTAGCCCCGCCAACAGTGCTGCAAAAAGAAGTAATAGATCCTTTTTCCGAGTATATTCCGTACACATCAGAAAATAGTTTGTTTACACTCACTGAATTAAAATTTGTTGTGACTAGTGTTAAAGATTCAGCCCCAGGAGAGGACGGCATTCCCTATTCTTTTTTTTCTAATTTAGGAGATGACGCGTTAAGTTATTATTTAGAATTGATAAATAAAATAATTGAGACAGGATATATCCCCCCGTGCTGGAAACGACAATTAGTGTTGCCAATATTGAAACCACATAAAGATGCCAACGATTTAAACTCATATCGTCCCATAGCCTTATCACCAGTAATTATAAAAATAGTCGAGCATTTAGTTAAAAATAAATTGGAATGGTTTCTTGAGCATAATAATATTCTTTCTAATACTCAATATGGTTTTCGAAAGGGCAGAAGTACTACAGACAGTCTTAGCATTTTCACAACTGATATTCGTATTGCTTTATCCAGGAATCACTCCACTATAGCTGCCTTCTTAGATATTTCTGGAGCATATGACAACGTTGTGATTTCAATTCTTAGAAATAAGTTATATAAATTAAAGTTTCCTTTTTTATTAACACGATTCATAATTAATATGCTGTCTGAAAGAACTTTAATATTAGATGTTGAATCCAAGCCGTCACGATCTGTTTGGAAAGGTCTTCCTCAGGGCTCGGTACTAAGCCCCATATTGTATAATGTATACACATACGACCTGGATTCCAGTCTAAATAACTCAATTGCTATTTTACAATATGCAGATGACTTACTCTTATATTGTTCGGATCATTCTGTTCATAACTTAATTGAAAATTTGACCAGTTCACTCACCCTTCTGAATAAATGGTTGGATAACCATGGATTAAAACTATCCTCATCTAAAAGTAATATTATGTTATTTTCCAGACAAAAAATTCCATTCCCCATATTGATAAAATACAACCAGGAAATCATTCCATTTAAAACGTCTGTGAAATTCTTAGGTCTTATATTAGACTCTAAAATGACTGCAACAGTTCATTGCGACTATATTTCTGAAAAGTGCGAACAGATTGTTAATATGATTAGATGTCTATCTGGTGTGTGGTGGGGTGCCCACCTCTCTTCATTGAAATTAATTTACAATGGACTGATCAGGTCAATATTAGACTATGGAACCTTTTTGTTAGAACCCTGCAATTTATCTGGTCTTAGAAAATTAGAGAAAATTCAATCAAAAGCATTACGGTTAATTACTGGTGCAATGAGGTCAAGTCCCTTAAATGCCCTTGGCGTGGAGTGTGTAGAGCCTCCGTTACATTTACGACGTCAATATTTATCAGATAGATTTTTATTCAGGGTTATGCAATTCTCAAACCATCCTTTGCAGTGTAAACTGCCTATATTAATAACTGAATTATCGTCTTCACCTTACTGGCTCCATAAATCAACTCCATGTCTCGTTTTGAGCTATAAGAAATATAAATTATTAAGTGCTCCTTCGTATAGCTTGCATCTTCTCCCATTGTTTAAGCACGATTATTGCACATTAATAACAACTCCAACTATCATAGATGTTGGTATTAGTAAAAATGACCCTCACGGGAACAGGAAATTCAATGATATCGTGCATTCTCAGTGGCCTGACTGGCATCAAATTTACAGCGATGCTTCAAAAAAGGGCCCATCAACTGTCGGGGTAGGAACATATCACCTGCAGTATAACATTGTCCAAAAAGTTAAACTTCCCCTGGAAACGTCTGTGTTTACGGGGGAATGTTATGGAATTTTCAAGTGTTTAGAATATGCCTACATTTTTAATTTAAAAAATGTATTAATTATTACAGACAACATGAGTGCCCTTCAGGCGTTAGCTAAAAACCCGTTTAAGTCGAACAGTAACGTTATTATCAACGACTGTAGGAATATGCTTTGTAAATGTGTTCATAATAAAGCTAACATCATTTTTCTTCGTATCCCTAGCCATACGGGTATTTTTGGTAATGAAAAAGCTGACCAACTCGCTAAAGAAGCTACCGTAAGTGGAGATTTGTACCCCTATAAGAATTGTTGTCAGGACCTATTAACTTTGCCTAAACATTATCTCTTGAAGTCCTGGAATAATGTTTGGTCGACTAATAGTCAGCTTAAAGGAAAGTTTTATCACAGTATTCAACCAAATATTCCAAACAAGCCTTGGTTCTGCAAAATAGACCTTTGTAAAAAAGCAACATCTATTTTAATTCGTATGCGTCTGGGACATGTTTGCACTCCTCATCATCTGGCAAGGTTTGGAATTGTGCAATCTCCGCAATGTGAGTGTGGTGAAGATGTTGGAGATTTAAATCACATATTTTTCTCTTGCTCTAAAAATGATAATACTTCCTTGTTCCATAAATTAAAATCACTTGAAATTCCATTTCCTACATCTATCCCTATTCTCCTTAATTCTAATGATTATAATGTGTATAAAACTTTAAGTACGTTTATAATTCAAAATAATATAAAAATTTAAGTATATTTATTTCTTTTTCTCTTTCTATGTAATTCCTGTCGCTTACATTACTGATCCTTTCCAAATTCCTAAGTTTTCCAATATTTATTACCTACTTGTCCAGTTTCCCTAACTTGAGATTGGCATAATGTTTATACAATTGCCATTAAAAAAAAAAAAAAAAAAAAAAAAAAATTATTGAGGTTATGTTTTTATTGATATTTCGATTGATTATTCGGATCGAGTTTTTAATCTTACTATAACAGTGACCTATAGCATTTGATACCAGAATGTTGTCTCCAGAAATATGGGATTTTCCACCGCCAAAAGTCATAACAACGTATAAAGAAAATCACCCGTACGATCAAGTACTCAAAACTATAAACATGAACACCTTTTACAAAAGTATTATAATCGCGTGTCCTGACGAGACGCGCATACCGACCTTCATAGAAGAAGTGGTGACAGAAGACACCGATTACTATAAAGTCTGGGACTGTCCAGTCACGGAATTCATAAATCCGGCTTTCATACAAAGTTTTGTGAAGCTCGGCAATTTGTACTGTTTATCAAGCGATAGAAACTGTGTTATAAATAATTGTGCTGCCCTCACCCCTGACGGCATATTAACGCTACACGTCTACGATTATATTTATCGAAGCTTGGGCTTTGAAGGCTCAAAGCAGCTTCATAACTTTTTCAAAATCCAAATTGATTTAAAATCAATAAAAGAAGACAAATATGAAAAAATACATAATAGTCTAAGTAAACTGGAGAAATTTGACTTTTACATATCATGGGAACCAAACAAACCTGATGTATGTCCATCATCTGTTGCAAAATACTTTCATGACAAAGATATAAAAGTAACTTTAGAATCGATGAAGGTGAAGCACATTACTCCGACAGTCAGCAGCATACCATCAGTTAAAGATGTGAATATTGAGGAGATGGTAGAATGGGTGGGGATGTTGGCTAAGGAAGCAAACCTTGAGAGTAAAGAGATGTACATCAGTACCTACAACCAACCAGAAGGGGAAAATTCATTGAATAGCACCAAAATTTCATTATTAGTTGTAAAAGGATTCTTAACCCCAAAAATTGTGAGCGAATTGTGTGATGTTTTGAAGAAACATGTAGAATTCAGGCAGTTAGATAACTACTGGACGTCCATGAGTGTACAAAGCTTTGACCACTCTCTGTGGCGATGGGAGGGAAACCAACAAGCTGTTTTTTTAGCTCATGATTCATCATATAATGTATTCTTTACTCACCATGGACTGGTAGTGTATTCAATTGGACAGATAAAGTACTCATAAATGTTTTATATAATTTTGCAAATTAATAGGCAAAAAATTATGAATGTTGTTTTTAGTACACTCATAAAACATGAATTCGTACTTTGTGAATATAACCTAAGTGTTACTTATTTAAAATCTAGATAATATATGCAAACAGCATGGGTGAATAGTCCCGTTGTTTTGGCATCACTGGATCCTTGGATCTTTCTAGATACTTTATGTAAAAAATTACTATTTTTTTATTGCTGTATGTGATGCACAAAAAATGGTGAAATGTTTTGTAATAATGTACTAAGATGTGAATTAGTAAGACTTTCATTATAAGAAAAATACAATAAAGTTCAATATAAGAAAAATCAAGGTTCTGAATTTGTGTTTTTTTACTGATCAGTAATCCCTGTGCCATTTAATAAACAGGGTACAGAATACTATATCCTTTTGACTGGTATTAAAATAGGATATTATAACAAATTGTAATTATTGTGTTAATAAATGCTTAGCAGTAATTGCTATAACAATTAAATTTTGAAAATTTAATGGTTTCTTAGATTTATGCGAATGTTACAAATTGAAATAAAACTATTTTTACGGATCATCCATAAAAATAGTTTTATTCCGAAAATCTTTCAGCGTCCCTACAAAAAATGATCATTGTAATCCATTTATGTTATGACTTAAGCTCAAACTTTTAATGAAGACTACTCCGAAAAATCATTCTACTTTAATAAGAGATGGACAGTTTATGTTCTACTTGAAATTTGGCAATATGCACAATAAAAAAAACCTTCATCTAAATATAGTTATTTATTGAAAAAAAAAAATAAGCCACAGCAAACATGAGATACACATATCCTGCACCTAGACAGAAGTTTCTACAATTTGTTCACTGGGTATAGCCGGGAATGCTATGAAATAATTTACATTTTATAGAACCTTACTATCTACAATTTAACATTTTTTGCTTAAAGCATTACAATCATATTGGTAGAAAAAATCCCTGCACCGAATATTATAAACATTATTGATAGTCCCAAATGTTCATAGCCTTAGTAAATAGCCCATTGGTGGCATGTAAAGCATAGATTTTGAAGGTTAATTCTCGAACAAATGTTGGTCGATAAAGTTCCCACGCCAGAAATTTGGGCCAATGAGAGGGTGCAGAGGACTTTGCCGGTCGTCTTATATCTTGGCGAGGCCGATGACTCCGCAGGCGATGCGGGCGCCGGCGTTGCCGGTGCTCTTGCTGAGCTCGTGGCCGCCCAGCCCGAGGTCGTCAGGGTCGGCGTGGACTACCAGCGTGCGCCCGACGATGCTGTGGTCCCCAACCAGCGAGATCTGGGAGTCTTGGATGCATACCTGTAATTGGAATATCAGAACTATTTATTACCATAACAATTTAAACTTTTAAAAGCCTACATAAATTTCCTTAGGACCACAAGTAGTTAAATTTTAAACCGTTTCAGAAGTTTATGGTAAGAAAAGAAAGGTCACCTTTATCATAGTCTACAATTAAAACTCAAAGAATGTAAAGAAATTACAAATATTTTTTAATCCACAAAAACGCAATCAGGAATACCAACAATAAAGTATTATAATTAGCTATAGTCACTATAAATCTGGGGTTCTATCTTACTTATTCATACCCCACAAGAGTCATCTTAAAAACTTCTTTCTTTATCTTAGCGTAATCCTAGCTAGTGCCAGGTCTAACTTTCTTCTCAATCTTCTTCACTTCATCCGATGTTTCGCTTTTTGATTAAAAAAATAAACATAAAATAATCTTATATCGTAATTATTTTCGTGAACATTAATGCAAAAGTAGGAGCGGCGGTAGAGTAGGGCGCAGCTGAGCAACTGTCCAAGGTTCCAGAAATTAAGGGGCTTCCTTAGTTTTTATATATTATGTATAGATTCAGAAAGCCGATAGAGGGCGCTGTACCGACATCGACTGGTCCGCCGATAGAACTACCACCGTCAGTGTGTAAAGAATAAATACCTTAGTGACTCCGCCATCAGCCGAAGCTTCGATGTTGCCGAGGTCGCCGACGTGACGGACGGTGGACTCCGGGCTTCCGTGTTCCAGCTTCAAGGGGTTGAAGTGGGCGCCGGCGGAGGTGCATCCATTGGTGTTGTCGCCGAACTCGTGCACGTGGAAACCGTGCTTACCCTGAAGACAAATAGAAAGATTTTATTTACTCGACTCGCATACTGTGTTACATTGATCCTTTCGTTGTTACACAGAACTTCTATTGGTCCATTATTCTTCAACAAGCATTAAGTCGGCGCGCGTTATCTAAATTTCATATTGTTATGTAAATGTTTATCGTTATAACAACATATTGCTTCATACTACATTACTGATAAAAGCACTTTATAGTCATGCTACTTGACTACAATTCATATTAAAATGAAATTACATATCATGAAGTACTGCCCTGCTACATATTATTGAGTTAATATTTCAAAAAAATGTACGCAAGCAAGTGCAGACTTCTCTTATCCTTTTAAACACATTTTAAACAATTTCATTGCTACATAAGATGATTGTAAAAAATAGAAGATTCAAAAGAAGTGTCATGAATTCCTTGAACTGCTGTAATAACAAATCTCTCAAAAAAAAGCAATGTCCAGTTTGTTCTAATGCTGCCTGATGAACTACCTCCCCCTGGTGGTAAGGACAGAGCTCTTCACATCGAGTGTCTGCTAGTAACAAATGATTATCTCTAGCCATCCACATAAAGAAGCCCACTTACTTAGTTTAATTAATTGCATAGTCAAGCCCTGCAACACCCAAGGTTATGCAAAGGACGGAACCCGTAAGCCGTCAAAATGTTCCACACTCAATATTTTGCACCCGATAAAGTAAGGCAACGATGACCAAGCACTTTTCGCCGTGACACTACCGTAAACAGAATACTTGCTTCACAATATGAATAACGCATTATCGTAATGCCAAGGTCGAGATCGTATGTGTTTATTGTATAATGAATACGCAAAACAATTGTTATTGGTTACGGTCCCAGTATTTTTGAATAGTACTTAATAAATTGTGTAATAGGGAATTATAACTAATCTTATCATTTTATAGATAAGAATAATACAAGCAGGTACATAAATAGGTACGATATTGTAGTGGTTGTTATACTCGAGATTAAAAATTGTCTTCAAAGCACTGACGTTTAATTTAAAGAATAAACAATAACAAAAAGTCTGTTTATGTGTGATTGAAGTACAAAATTACATATTATGTCTACAGGTTGTTAAATATTAAATGAAATTAATGATATGTAACCATAATTACATTTGTACTTTGGAATTTTTACTAAGTATAAAACCATGAAGTAAATTATCTTACACTTGAAGTCACAGACAACTTTTGGTTAGAAACAACAGAGAACAAAACTAGGTATCAAATAAAATATAAATTTTGAACATCAGTATTAATATATTATGTTGCTTTCATAAATAAAAGCAATTCACAATACTGGTTACATTGTCTGTGATACCAAATTAAAATGATTTTTTTATCGATAGTACTACATAGCTTCACTTTATAGCTGCCATATTTAGTTGTCTAGGTAAAGGTCATGCAGAGGTAATCTACAATGTGTTTATGAATACTTACCAGACTATTATGCATGCATAAGTTAAAATCTTAAATCTTCAAAACTAAATGATTTAACTGTTTGAAATAAAATTTGACAAATGGATAGTCTGGGATGTGGACACAGGGTATTTTTATTGTGTAATTTTACCCTTGGAGGGTGTATCAGTGGTGAAATCTATGTGAAATTACATAGTACTACAATGGCTTAATTAGGCAAGGTTTAAAGGATGTGGAGTAGAGTGAAAAAATTAATTTCATTAGGGAAAAATTGGTTCAAACCACTGCTTCATCATAAAGGAAAAATATGTAACAATACACAGCAGAAACAAACATTACACCTACTAAGGAAAAATAACACATAAACAACACAATCTTTAAGGAAAAATTGTCCAATTAAGAAATTGCTATGCACCTCAAGTGTAATTGGTATTTACAAAAGCACTTTATTGAGGAAAACAAACTTTTGGATTCCAAGTAATGGAGGAACTTTTAGTACTTCAGGGTAACCATCTTTAGTTGACATTCATTACATATTTGTAGGTGTAATTGATTTTTATGCCTTTATAATTTTTCACTTATTTTTCTATTTGGGTCCAGCTGAATGGCAGTAGCTTTAACAAAGTAAAGGATTTTACGAAACGTCGGGAAGTTAAAAAAAAATGTAAAAATTAAACCAAATCGCAATAAAATCCGTATAAAATAGTTTTATTTCAATGTGTAACATTCGCGTAAATCTAAGAAACCATTATAAAGTAAAGGATTTGTTAATGTCTTCTGTGGGAGGCAGGTTGAATGAGCAGCATTTTTTACTATCTTTAGTTATTTGTCTTATGGTTGATAATGATGCTGATGATCAATTTTCAACAAATTAAGATTTACATACCGTGGGACATGTAATATATAATAATTTATTTGTTCCCTTTTTAAACCATTATTTAAACAAAAACAGAGATGTTCAATATGTGAAATAAAAACTGAATAGATTATCAATCAAAATTTCTATGATTTAAATGCAAATGAGAGATTAGTACCTAATGAATAAAGTTTATATGAGTCATACATAAATATGAAAATAATTTACCTTTGTCAATCCTTTCACTTCACCAGTGACAATTACTGGAGACTTCTCATCCTGGAAAAAAAAATACAAATTAATTTTTTACCAACACTAAAGTACCAGTAACGAGTGTTTAAAAATATATTTACTTCAGTTATCAATGTTTTACTTAATTCTTTTCTAGCTGAAATTAAATTTCTGCTGCCTAAGATATATTAAATACACATTTATTATAGGTAATATGAATCTATATCTATCTATCTATATCAGCCCATATACGTCCTAATGCAGGGCACAGGCCTACTCTACAATCGAGAGAATCGATTGAGAGTGGTTAGGCCATATAGTCCACCACGCTGGCCTAGTGCAGGTTGGCAGACTTGCATACCGTAATATGAATTAAACAAGACTATTATAGACTATGCTTTAGAATGGTAAATAGCCCACGTCTTTTCAAAATTACAATTTGTAATTGCCTCATGGCCTTACTATATGAATTTAAGAAGTGGGTATGTATTTTAACCTTCAATACTGTATTGTGGTGTAAACTTTAATTTGTGATTCACTTGAGAGTGAATTATATTGTAATGGTCATAAAATGTATTTTTATCAAGAAGGTACTGGCAGGATAAAGTGAATCAGAAAAACCTGGTTCTGAAGAAAAATAATGTATAAAAGAACATAAACCTAAACAGAAACTCTTTATCACTCAAAAATTATAGGATTAATTAATAATTCAAGAAGCAGCAGTATGAAATGAAGAAGGGTCCATAAAATTGATTTTTAATCTAACATGGTTTTTAGATACAAAATTGCAAGCCATCTACTTAATTATCATGTTTTGAAATATTGGAATAATGTCAGACGAGCCTAAAGCGTACCTACACGTAATGTACTAAGAATACGACGCTAAGTCTAGACTCTAGACTTACGTATAAATATATTATTACACAATCAAAGATCTATTTCTTTTACTACAATATCATTACTTCTTGACATTCAGTTATTGAAAGACAACACTAATTACGTTTAAATATTAACAATAACATTCTAGAAATATCCGCAGTTTGCACGCGGCTCGATTGCCGATACATATCAAAAGTATCGAGACTATACATGAAGTAGGTACATGATATCTACCCATAAAAATAAAATAAAACAGATCTCCCCACTTCAATTAACATATGCGTCATTCATGTACAACAACCGAATACCTTGAATTGTATATTTCTACATAAAAAATGTAATTGAAATAATGTACCTTTTGGTCGAAGAAAACTGTTCCGCTCACGTCTCCTTGAAGAACACATACTGCTTTAGCCGGCATTTTATGTTTTAGCGTGATGAGCTATTTAAGAAATTAAATGCAATGTTATGCAATGAAATATAAAGTATTTTCTTCTTGTTGCTTGATAATCCTTGCGACGACTTGCGACACGAAGAAGCGCAGCGACGAGCTTCCTTTGACAAATAAATTGACGTTCCATAATCCGTTCACAGTTCCGTTTGTTTTACGTTCGGTTCCATAGTTCGCACATAGCATTAGCCAAAGAAAATAGTTTAACCAGTGTATTACTTTATTTTATAGAATAAGTTCAGAACGCAAAGATTGTTCAGATTGTTAAAAATTTTAAGTTATTTTTGAAATTGATATAATGAATTTTAGTTTACCTGTTTAATCAAGTATTCATATAATTGATTAAACAAATATTTTTGGATAAATATTTATGATTTAATCATGAACAAATTATTTTTTGATTCAAAGTTCAAATATTGTATAGTTATTTAAATGACAATCATAATTCAAAAGTGTGTTTTAGTACACTTAGATAAATTCCAATAAATTCATAGCTATATTATAAAGAAGACCAACAGGTCTTCTTAACAACTCTCAAAGTAACAACTTTGGTCTGTGCTTTGGACTATCTATTTGATATGTGAATAAAAATATATATAGCAAAGATCTTCAACATAGAAATGAAAGATCCTATGTGTCTAAATTCCTTTGCCTTACGGAAAGGTAGAAGAGCGAATAACTGACAAGTGACAAGTGTCGTGTTAGTTCAATTGTTAGTTTCATATCAATGATTAAAGAATATAAGAGGATGACGCACAAATGTAGTACTATATAATAAGTTATAGTTATGTTAGGAGTATCGACGCGGAATTGTACATTTATGTATCTGTCTCATTTACACAAAGCTAACTTGTCCCTTAATGAAAGAGACAAATAATAACTCCATTGTTCCGAATATGGCAATATTTTGTTCATTAACCACACTGGGACCGCCCTTGGCCCAAAATGACGCCATTTTTCTTTCCTGTCAAACTGTGGCGTTATCTGTCATTATGAGTAAACAAATCTGCACAATCAAATAATTTCGATTTTTTTATTGTTAATCTCGTGTCTTAAGTTTGTTAAGTTTGCTTATTAGATTAATTGTAAAGTTTTTAAAATTCCTCGGTGTTATGTGAAAGGATGCGAGTCGAGTTCAAGCAAAAAGGACCCCAACATTTCTTTTCATAGGTTAGTAACTGTTTTTACGAAATAATAACAAATATGTGTCTAAATTTACATTTTGGGTTTGTTTTTATCATTTATAATTGTTTAAGGATCTTGTTGATTAAGTTTTAGACTCTTCTAAGCGTTATTTATACAAGTAGTACGAATAACAACCGTATTGTTTGTTTACACACAAGTTTAGGGATGTGATACGAAATTATTCATATCGATATTATCATTTTTAAATATTTTGATGTTTATTTTTCAAAAAAAGAAATAATAGGATATATATATTCAGAACGATAAACAAAGTGAAGTTAAAAATATTTTAAGATTACCTATAAACATACAAACCAGGACAAAATGGATACAAAAAATCGGAAGACACTATTGGAACCCTCCAATAAATACATTTATTTGTTCTTTACATTTTGAAAAAGACTGCATCATGCATGCATAAAACAAATTAATTTACCAAGACTAAAAGATAACAGCTTCCCAACAATATAAGTGAAATTGTAATAATTATGATATTTTACCTAATAATCCTATTAATAATAGAACTGTTAATCAACAAAAATGACATGCAAGATAATTTTGACAATTGGTAGTATATTGTCTAATGTCCTGAAGAACCTTTTAATGAACAGAAATAGTTTTATATTTTATTATTAATTACTATAATTGTTTATCTTAACCAACACTTTCATATTCATTGATTGAATTTTAAGTGAGACATAATGATTTTCCTCGTCAAATAATAGCAATAAAAATCTACCTATGTTATTTTATTTTATTTAATATGTATTAAATGTCCTGATAGGTATTTTTGATTTTAGCAAAGAATGCTGCAACTGCAATGGTGCAAGCAAATTCTAGATATAAATAAAGTTGTATTTTATCTCACGTGTGTATTATTTGACACAAATCCAATCCAATCATCAGGTAAAACTTACCCATGAAATAAATCATACTATGAAAAAAATATCAAAACATCGACCTATTTTTATCGGATTTAATTTTTAATGACTTTACCGTCAAATCCTAAAATCCCCTGTTTATACCCAATTGACATGTAAAGCTACAATTAAAAATGTTATACAAATTTATACACTGATATTTACGTAAAATCAAAGTTTTTCAGTCGTATTTATGCCACTGTTGATGCATCGATGTCGATAGAAAATTTGATACTAGCGTATCACTATTTTTAGGGGCGGAGCCGCCGCCATGTTTAAATATAAAAGTGACCCGTGTCACTTGACCTTATGCGTTATCCTCTATATTCTATAATCATTGGTTTCATATATATAATACTAATCTATGATTGTTAGTTTGGTTATCCCAATGATTAAAGAATATAAGGGTTATGTTGTGGTTATTTTACTTTAGAAAAAGTAATTAATACTTATAAGGTCTGTACTCTGTATTAATCTTAGAAATTCTGCAGGTCTGCGGCATTATACCTATTTGTTTATAATTTAAGATTATCACCAAGAACTAATCAAACATACCATACTACAGACTAAAAATTATTTATAAGACCCTTATAAAAGTAATTACATATTTCCGAATACTTCATAGATCCATATAGAATATACACTTAGAGCGTTCGGTTTATCAAGACCCTACTGTATGTTACACATCTATATTATGTTTAAATACTTATTTTCAGCAGGACTTTAAAACTATATAGGTACTTTATTACTAACTAATCATAATGGAGGAAGATAGAGTCCCTAGTCCTTTAGGTTCAACTGTAAGTTTTCTGATCTGTTGGCTTAATAATCAATATTTATTTTTTAAAATATTTGATATTCAATATTTATTTTATATTAAAACATAATTTTTAGTTAACAATGGGATATTGTCTATTTAAAACGCTGACGGTGGCACAAAAACAACCGACTTTTTATCAGCCCAGCTCGGGCGTAATATTTATGCAAATAATCCGCCAGGTTTGCAATAGACTTGCATGCTTGGTCCCCGAAAAATACATAAAGTATGTGACCTGCTGTTATTATGTTATGATTCCTGTTATTATTATTTCTATATAGCACTGCAAACTGCACTATTTTTAGTAGAGAAAACATTAGCATAAAGTTATTATAAGTGTATTAACTTTTATATCTGAGCTAATATGATATCTGTAGTCTAAGAAGGTTTTAAAAGTTTTTTTTTTAATTAGAATAGTTTTAAAATATTGTGCACTTGGTGATGAGGACAAGATAAAACTAATATAAACATCATATTATGGAGTACCATATTAATAATTGTTACACCAAATTTTTGTAGTGTAAATATTTTTTTATGAAGGGGTAGTGTAGGTAACACTACTTTTTCATTTGTAGGTATAATAATATGAAATGAACACCTACTTTTTCAATTTCAAGGTATTTCAATAAGTGGTATAGATTCTATTTTAGTTTAGTAGGTATTGTTTTGTTTCCACCACCTTGTATATTTTGCATGCCTTGATGTGGAGTATAGCAAGCTAGCATATTATTTAGATAACTTGTAATGTTGTACCACCTGATTATTTGTAAATATTTACATCCTATTGAATTGTTATAATATCCGGTACCTATTTGTTTTCAGGAAGCCATGAATGATATTTCTGAGACACCCACTGCCCTTCCAAATTTACAAATGGTGAGTTTCTATTTTGTAGAATTTGTTTTTATTTAATTATTATATTTGCCAACCCGCACTAGGCCAGCGTGGTGGACTATACTACTATGGCATAGGTCCTCTCAATCGTACTTTTGATTGTAGAGGTGGCCCGTGCCCTGCAGTGGGACGTATATTATGAGTTGATATAGGTACATACACACACATTTGCTTGCAGTTAATTAGAAATGTTATTACACATGTATAATTTTACTTTTTCCAGGAATGTCCACTGTGCAAGTCGATAGTAAGATTATACTTCATCAACTATCATGAGCAGCTACTGATGTGTTCAAATGTATATTGTGATTATCCTTTTGGTTATGGAAAAATTAAATTGTACACAGCTAGTGATTTGCGTTCACTCGAGGAAGCAGCATGTTCTAAGAGTACAATACCTTCGAATCCAACGTCAACAGTTTCCTCGTCAGCATGGGCTGACATTGAACAAATGAACAGAGTATATGAAGTCGATGAATGTCAGTCAGATTTAAAATCAATGAAGGAATACAGAGATCAAAGAATTGAGAAAATAAAAGAGATAGAGAGTCAAGAACGGTTGATTAAAAATATGCAGAATATAAAGGAACTCAATATGGCACTCTCTGAGGTGAGTGATCACAAAGGACAATGTTTAAGTAATGAGAAATATATAAAACACTTGCTACATATACAGAAAATGTCAGGATTCAAATTATTGAAGCAGGGAGAAATGAAAAAACTCAAAGATAAGAAACCCACTGTCGACCCTAAATTGAAAATTAATATTGATCCAGCTAAAGCCAGTGGTACACCATATAAAATTAAGATAGCAACAGAATAAATGGTTAATTTGTTGTATTTTGTTTTTATTTATTTATTACCCCATAAATAAATGTTTGATTTGTATACAAACAATTTATATGAATAGTATACATATAATAAAAGCGTACATGTATGTTTATGTTACATTAACAGTTATTGACGAAAATGGCTATATTACCACAACAATTGTGTATTTGCCCATATGATATTTTAATATTTTTATTGAATTAAAAGAAGAAAAAAACAGTACAAATTATACAATTAAAATTAAAATAAATAATTTTCTTAGCTAAACTTAAACCAATAAAGTTTCCAACATTTATAACTGAAAAACTTGTCGCCAGCACATCATATAACAAAAAATATAAGACAGAAACAATATAAACAAGAAAACTCTCAATTTACAAGTAATGAACTAAATAGAGAAGTTAACTTACAAAAGCTACGAGGGATTCAGTTAAGATTACATTAATAAAATAAAATAAGGTGAAATAACAAGAAAATATACTTTGCAGTTATTATAATTTACGAAAGCTATAAACTGAATTACAAAAAAACACATTTAGAGCAATTGCAAGAAGCACATTTGAAGAAGCAAAGAAATAACAACTATTTTATATGAAACAAAACAAACTTAAGATATTAACATATGTAGGCAAAAATGAACAAAAGTATTTCAAATTATGTTTGTTCATCTATCCATTTTATATTATTCTGAATAGAATGTCTATGTGTCAATACTTTCAACAGCTTTCGTTGCACAGTAGATGTAAGTCGCCTAAATAAATAAACCAAGATTAATGAACTCGTTCTATAAGTACGGATGTAGTCATTTATGAATAAACTAATAAGCCGAGGAGCTACGGGTTCGATTTCCGTATCTAGGCTTTCTTATCAACAAAATTTAAACCTTCAAGAATTATCAGCGCCACTAATATTAATTCACCTAAAAAAATCAGATCGGATTGCAATGCTTTATTTATTTACTATAATATTCTTTACATTTAACTTGTTTTTGTTTCTTGCTTACGTAAACTAGGGTTCTAAACTTAAATACATCAGTAAATAAAACCGACATGAGTCATCATACATCATGACGAAGCTTAAATTCATGGACATATTATACAAATTACGTCTATGCTTAAATATCAGAAAAATAAATATGTCTAGCGAGAACGGCACATGTTCTAATAATTGAAAGTGAAAAGCAAAACGCTTGCATCCAGTACTGCCGTACCATGATTAGATTTCGTTAATTAAAACTATTTTATGTACAAAAAGAAGTCGATAATTTAAAGGTAAGCGGTATATAGGTCAAAATTTGATACTGCGTTCTATGTTAAAATATTTTCAATAATAAAACGCTTGCCATAATTACAAGTATATTCAAAAATCTTATACTGGTAACACTGGTGTTTATTACCAGACGCTTTTTGGGGGAAATAAATACCTCTCGTTTAAAAAGTGCCAGTATAAGAGTTTTTCGTTTTGTTCCCAAGTTGCAACCAACTGTATCATATACAATTACTGCACACGCAGTTGACAGCGCGGTTCGGAATACGAAAAACCAAGATCATTCATTTATCAGCTATCCATAATATTACTATTATTAAAGCGACTTGCGGCCTCATGCATAGACAGATTTAAAACACATTTTAGTTATCGAATGTTTTGTCTTCTTTGTTCAAACTGTATTCTAATATCGTTCGAAAGGGACAAAAAATTTGATAGCTAAAATAGATTTTCATGGCCCAGGTCAGTTGAGAGCTGGTTGTACTACGACAGGACACGGGTTCGATGTCCGCACTGAGACAACGATACGAGCGATATGAGTCAACGTGTGGCTCCCAAACATTAGTTTCGGTTCTGAATTCTGAATTAGGTATGCCAAAAGCCTCTTGGAGTTTCTGATACCTGCGACACAATACTAGGTACCTTGTACCTTGGTATCATACTGAGGGTTTAAGACCATGTGTGGCTGTTAGGTGTATTTTATATTTCCACATGGTTTCACATTTGGTCTAATTTGTATGTAAACACGGGGCGTGTTGGTTTACGCGTGGGGCAGGAAGGGGGCGCGCCAGGATGTACAACCAGGAGCTTGAACTTGGCTTTCCCCGACAGATTTCAGTCGGAATATTACAGGCTTACTACGACGAATGTACGTGCCTGATTGGTATAAGTATTTTGCGAATTCACCATTATCATTCCACTATAGTAGAATTCGATAACACGCTATAGAGAAAATTTTATTGATTTCTTTTATCTAGCCAGTCATCACGCTGTTATCGTCCCTTAAGGGCCAAGTACGCTTTTGGAGGACCGCGGTCCGAAGAACACATTAGTTAATATTTTAATACCATAATATGATGGAGCTCCACATGATGCGTAAAAACTAAATTGTTATTGACAAAAAATAATTTAAGGAACTGTGGGTTCCTATCCACATTATATACCAATGAAACATCCGATACAATACGATTATTTTAATACGTGTATTATGTACATGCACTGTCACTCAATGTTAGTAGTCAAATTAATTATGATAAAGCGCGTGCTTCGGCGAGGCAGTTAGTAAGCGGCGCGGAGGACAGCGTGGTCCCAGCAAGACGTAATGGCGGAGCGGACGGGCAGGCGACAGCGGTCTTGCGTAGGCGAGGTTGCGGGCGTCACTGACGCGTGCGCCGGGCGGAGGCGGAAGCATAGCGTTGCTTCAGTTTCTCTGCGGTGAGGCAAAGGCGGTGGCAGCGGACTGCCACATCACCCCCGCTGGAGATTTAATCTGTGAACAGATACATGTTAGGGAATTTTACTACGCGTCCCGACCGGGTAGTTTTTATGCCACCCCGTTGGTCGGTATTTCTGCCTATCTCTTGTCGTTTGTCATCTTGAGATTGATCAGATGATTTCTTGATGGCTTGTGGCTTGGCATCTTGTTCGTCGGACAAGATGTATGCTGGCTTCACTCGGTCCACTGATACTGTCACTGGGCCTGTGCTCGTTTCTATGGTCATAGTCTTATTTGTTCGTGCTATGACACGGTAAGGGCCAGTGTAAGGTGGTTCCAGCGCCTTACGCAAACTGTCCTTCCGTACGAAAACATGCTGGATAGTCTTCAGATCCTTGTGGACAAATACGGATTTAGAACAATGGCGTGATGCGGGTTGCGGCCTTAACTGCGCCATATATGTCCGTAGTTGTGAGACGAAATCAGCTGGTTTAACTTCATTGAGTTGTTTGGAATGCAAAAACTCACCAGGGATTCTTAGGGGCTCACCATACACCATTTCAGCTGCGGATACCTTAATGTCTTCTTTCCAAGCCGTTCTTACGCCAAGTAGTATGACAGGAAGCACATCTGTCCACCTTTGCTCGCCATGAGCCATGATAGCAGCCTTCAATGTCCGGTGAAACCTCTCAATCATGCCGTTAGAAGCCGGGTGATATGCAGTGGTATGACGAAGTTGAGTCCCGCAAAAATCTGTAAGTGCTTTAAACAAGTTGGATGTGAATTGGCGACCTTGGTCTGTCGTTATAGTCAGTGGGCATCCAAATCGGGATATCCATATTTTGTTGAAAGCTCTCGCCACGGTCTCGGCTGATATTTCTCGAAGTGGCTGTACCTCCGGCCAACGTGTGTACCTATCTATGGCAGTTAAACAATAGGTATAGTCGCGAGAAGACGGTAGTGGTCCGATGAGGTCGATGTGGACATGACTGAAACGTGTCCCGGGTAATTTAAATTCGGCTATAGGCGATGCCGTATGTCGTTGGACCTTTGCTTTCTGGCAAGCTTCGCATGTTCGAACCCAGGCTCGACAATCCTTTCGAACGGAGGGCCAAATAAATCTGCTTGTGACCATCTTTATAGTTGACCTTGTTCCAGGATGGCTCATGGAGTGGATGGAGTTGAAAACCTCACGACGCAGGTCCTTGGTAACAAAAGGACGAGGCGTCGATAGAGAGACATCACAATATAATGTAATGTTCGTACCTGGTATGGGTACCTTTTCCAAGCGCAGTGATGAGTTTTTGTTGATGAGTTCCTGAAGCTCGGCGTTGTTTTCCTGTGATTCAGCTAGCTTCGTCATGTCTGGCGGCGATGAGACGGCTTCAATGCGCGACAGCGTATCTGCTGCAATATTACTCTTTCCTGAAATGTGTTTTATGTCTGTTGTGAATTGGGATATGAAATCAAGATGGTTGAATTGCCTTGGGGAACACTTCTGTTTATTTTGTTGAAAAGCATATGTGATTGGCTTATGGTCAGTGTATATCACAAAGTGTCTACCTTCGACCATATGTCGAAAATGTTTGACGCCTTCATAGATAGCCAATAGTTCTCTATCATATGCACTGTATAACTTTTGTGACTTGCTTAATTTCTTTGAAAAGAATCCTAAGGGTTGCCATTCTTGGTCGACTAACTGCTGAAGCACTGCGCCCAAGGCAGTATTCGACGCGTCTGTCACAAGGGCGAGTGGGGCATTCAATACGGGATGAGCCAAAAGACTGCAGCGTATTATGCTTTCTTTGCAACAGTCAAAAGCTTGTATTAAGTCTGGTGTCCAGCTCAACAATTGCGAACCTTTGACTTTTGGTCCGGCTATCATACCATGTAAAGGTCCTTGGTCACAGGCAGCACTGGGTATGAATCGACGGTAGAAGTTGAGCATTCCAAGGAATCTACGTAGGCCATTGACAGTCTTAGGTGGCGGAAACTGCTGAATTGTTTTGATTTTCTCTTCAAGTGGATATGTGCCATGTTGAGAAATTTTAAAACCAAGAAATGTTACCTCATTTGATCCGAATTCACATTTTGCGCTATTTATAATCAGGCCGTAGGCCTGTAGGCGTTGAAATACTTCCTCCAAATGCTGCAGGTGTTCCTCACTGCTTCTGGAATATATGAGTATGTCATCAATATATGAGAAACAAAACTCTAAACCCCGTAAGACTTCATCCAGGAATCTCTGGAAAGTCTGTGCTGCGTTGCGGAGGCCAAAGGTCATGTACGGGAACTCATATAGCCCGAATGGCGTCGTTATGGCAGTTTTGGGTATATCTTCTGGTGCCACAGGTATTTGGTGGTAAGCCTTTACCAAATCAATTTTTGAAAATATTGTGCAGCCGGCTAATCTGTGGGCACAATCTTCAATATGCCGAATTGGATATCTGTCCGGGATGGTTCTTGAATTTAAAGCGCGGTAGTCACCGCAGGGCCTCCAGCCGTTCGTTTTTGGAGCCAGATGTAATGCTGAAGCCCAAGGTGAATCAGATGGTCGTGCTGTACCCTCTCGAATCATGTTCTCGAACTGTTCCTTAGCCACTCGGAGGCGATCCGGGGCGAGGCGTCTTGGCCTACAAAAAACTGGTGGCCCAGGTGTGGTGCGTATGTAATGTACTGTCGCGTGCTTGACTTCTCGGAACACGCCAGGAGGCGTAGTCAAGCTGGGGTAGCTTCGTAACAATTTATGGTAAATTGTATTACCTGCTATTGCCTTTACGCTAGGGTAACCGTAGTTCCGCACGGTCCCGGGTGTCGACAGTGTAGTGACGCTGTCCAGGAGGCGGCCATTCTTGCAGTCGACCAACAACCCGTAGTGAGCCATAAAATCAGAGCCAATGATGGGCTTCTCGACTTCTGCAATGACAAAGTTCCAAAAAAAATTACGCCTTAAACCCAAATCAAGACTAAGTGACGTTGTACCAAACGTGCGAATGGTGGTGCCGTTTGCGGCTGTAAGGCTGTAATCCGTTGGTTTCCTACAGTGAGGACTATAGCTTAGTGGTAGCACACAAAGGTCAGAACCAGTGTCAATTAAAAATTGTACCTTAGTCTTCTTGTCTGTGATAAAAAAGGCGGCTGGAAGCTTTACGACAGTCGTCCGCCGCTTCTACGAACTGCCGTTGTAGTTTTCCGATTTATACGTGCATGGCGGCGAGCATTTTTTAGCGTCGTCGCCGAACTTGCTATGGTACCAGCATATACCGGGTGCTTCTTTACGTGAACGACTTCTAAAACGGTTCTTGCTGGTTGTCCTGCCGTTATTCCAACGTCGAAATCGCGATCGACCGCGATCGGTTAAATTCAATTCTGAGATCTGCTGACTCAGTTCGGCCCGGATACGCGCAGTCACCATGTTGTCTATGCGCTTTAATAAATCGTCGTTATTTGAAATTGAACTTGCAATATGTGTGGGAAATGGTGTTACCTCGCTTATTTTGTCCGCCAAGTCCGCGATGGCGTCCAAATTACTCGACGTTTGCGACACAATAATGGCTTGTATGTGTGGTGGTAATCGGCTTGTCCACAGACTTCGTAAAAATTCTTCTGTGACGCCGTCCGCCGCGAGCGTCTTTAAATGACGTAAAAACTGAGACGGCTTTCGATCTCCCAATTCTTCACTGGATAACAATTGGCTAATTTGGCGTTCCCGCGACACCGATAATCTTTTAATTAACTCACATTTTAATTTTTCATATTTACCAGTGGTAGGAGGATTCTTGACGATGTCCTTGACTTCCTTGATAAAACGCTGGTCTATCTGGGCGATTGCGTGGTAAAACATAGTGGTATCTTCTTTGATCCCAGAAATGCGGAATTGCGCGTCGGCCTGCGCGAACCATACTTCCGGATCGTCCGGCCAAAATGGCGGCAGGCGCACGGCCACGCGGTCGACCGATTCCTTTTCGCCTGTGTAATGTTCTTCCATTTTCGTTACCTTGTTTTTCTCCGTAGGTGTGACCGTTTCTGTCTGGCGATCACGTCGGGGTCACCACATGTGGGTTCCTATCCACATTATATACCAATGAAACATCCGATACAATACGATTATTTTAATACGTGTATTATGTACATGCACTGTCACTCAATGTTAGTAGTCAAATTAATTATGATAAAGCGCGTGCTTCGGCGAGGCAGTTAGTAAGCGGCGCGGAGGACAGCGTGGTCCCAGCAAGACGTAATGGCGGAGCGGACGGGCAGGCGACAGCGGTCTTGCGTAGGCGAGGTTGCGGGCGTCACTGACGCGTGCGCCGGGCGGAGGCGGAAGCATAGCGTTGCTTCAGTTTCTCTGCGGTGAGGCAAAGGCGGTGGCAGCGGACTGAACATTTTTTGTTGTAGTTACATAACGCCGCAAACGATGTTAATGTTTTTTTTGCATGTAAAACATTAATTACCTATAGTAAGAAAGAACATGATCTATGCTGAGATCTGCATGTATCGTAGCTTACTGATTTGGTAGCGCATTGGGATTTTACACAATCACAGTCGAGGCGTTGTCGATGTAGAAGAATCGCGGTAGAGCAAATGATTTTGTTACAACATCAAAATTATTAAATCTTTATATCAATGTGAAGTGTGAACATTATGTCTTGAAGAGGCCCATGTAAGTAGATCCAAATCCACCAAATTTATTAGAGATCTACACGTCGGGTGGTAAGGTTTTTAATTTATATCAGAAACTTAAATGTATGTAAGTATGGGGTTTTTGCTCGAAATGACGTCGGATTCGTCTTTATCACATCCCAGGTCAGAACTTGGGCAACACTCACACTACTCTCTAAGTACATCATATTTTCATTTTGATAGTTTATACTTACGCAGATTATGATAGTTTGTGACAAGATTCGGCGTTGAGAGGTGGCGATGTTTGCATTCGAGTTGGCCCAGTGTCCCCGGCGAACGCCGTGCTTATATAGAATGTTGCTGATAGCTCTCATCTTACTTTCGTTTCACTTTGCCCGCAGATACAGAGGTGTCGAGTGTTCTGTGACATGGTTTGATATTAATGCCATCTCCTGTTCATTGTCAAGGTACTGTCACAAATATTTTTATATCTTTTTACAATATTTTTTTAATATTTTGATAATACTGTGGTAATTAATAAAAAGACTGCCTCGGTGGCATAGTTGTACTCGTATTACGGTACGGTTACAAAACTGAGGTCTCGGGTTCGAGTTCCGGGTCGGGCAGTGGCAGTGGTCGAATTATTGCGCAGGGATATTGAATTAGTGTCCGACATGACGATAAACTCGCCCCTTAACAAAATTTGGGAAGGAAATAATAGAGGGATCTGATTTAAGACTATACAAATAAAACTGAGTTCACGCACATTTCGTCGTTTTTGTGGCAAACGTAAATTTATTTATCGGGAAATTTACATCGAATCAAAATAAAAAAACATCGGTAATAATTAAATACCTCATCAAAGTACATAATAATTTACGTGTTATCATAATAATTAGGTTTATTGAGAGTAACTAAGTTGTGTTGGTGAAATAAAAGATAATCTTATGATATGCACTGGAGTGATGAGCTTTGAATCCAGATTTGGAAGCAAATTCTTCAAATCTCGATGTTCAAATCGCTTTACGTTTCGGAGCTCGGAAGGCACTTTAATAACTTAGTTGGAATAATGTTTTAGAATAAAACCCCACTCCTATATTACTGATCCTCAAAATGCAGTTTCTTAGAGCTTAGTGAATGTAATCATTTTCAGATGCAGTGGCTAACAGTTTGCATCCTGGTGACGTATGTCTACGGTGGCGGTGGAGTTACTAAAACATCAGGTTTGTCAATAGTTCACAGTCTATTATTAATGTTTTTTAATTGTATCCTACTAAAAGAAATCGTTAAGAAATGTTAAGTGCGTGATGGCCTGTTGGTAACGGATCAGACGCGATTGCCAACATGTTTCACAGTGGTCGCGGGTGCAAATCCCAGGGCATATCTCTGACTTTAGTTATGTGTGTATTGATAGTCAATCATCACGTATAACGTTGAAGGAAACATAACCCCTCTCAATCGTACTCTCGATTGCAGAGGAGGAAGACCGGGCCAGTAGAGGGACGACTTTGGGTTGATACAGATACAGAAACGAAATCGTTATGTGATTAAAGTTATTAAATATTTAATATTAAGTTATTTTGGCTTTTGATTATAAGTAGTTGTGTGTGTTAAAGATAATATGAATTATGTCTCCGTATAGTATAATATTACAGCCATATTGAAGTAACTAAACGTATTTGTGTATTATCACAAGAATGACAATGCAAAACTACTATTATTATATTAAAATATAATTCTATTTCCGTTTTCATATCTCAAGCTAGCCTCGTTGCGTAAGAAATAAACAGTCTTAATGGAGGCAACTTGCTTCCTGATTACATTTTCTCCCACGACGGAGTTAATGCAATAAACTTTTTAGTCGACGTCTATATTTAAACACGCCTGCGAGAAAGTCCTGCCTTTTTACGGTATTTGCAAACTTAGTTATCTATCAAGTACAGGGCCGCAGTTACTACTTATTATAGAAGATTGTATGAGAGATGCAGAAGACTGTCTTATAATAAGTAAATAAATACACCCAATAGTCACGTACACCAGTGGCGAAGGGTGACTTTTTGTGAGACTAAGACTGAGTCTTGTGTCGTGGGTATCAGAAACTACGAGAGACTTTTCGGTCTCACAAACACCCAGACCCGAAAGAAATACTTGTTGTTCACACAAATATTTATTTCGGTGCGGGGATGGAACCCGCGGCCTATCGTTTTACAGCCGGCGTCTAACCAACTGCACCACGGAGGCTGTCAATATATCAAGAATCAGGCGACTGTTTTGTAGTTTGAGCCTTTAAGAGTGTGTCTAAAAGCTATAAAAAACTCGATAAGGGCAGTGTATTTGACTACCGAAATGCAAATATGTAAATTCATACTTAACTACTACGCATTTTGACTGTGAAGGAAATCATTATGAGGATAATTGCATTCCAGAAAAATATACTAAGTTTAAACGGAATAGGTCAGCGTGGTGGACTATCGTTACCAACCCTAAATACTTTGGATCGTAAAGGAGAACTGAGCCTGCAGGGGGCCGTGTTTGGGCTGACTTTAAGGCTTATTAGCTATATAGACGGTGGTAGGTAGGTATGGAAGCGTCTGTTTAATCCGGTTATAGGACTTCTTGTAAAATTTTATAACATGAATCGTCATATCCTAGATCATGCATCTATATCGTGGAAAGAGGCAATGTCCCCCATCTCCCGTCTGGCTGCGGGCCCTCGGGTTGTTTAGCACTTTCTTTAACAAGTCTCGTGCGAAGTATCGAGTCATCGTAAATTCTTTGATTACGCACTAAAGTGCGACTCATGCAACTGGAAAGTGATCATTTTAATGACTTCTATACTTTCGCGATGTACTGATATTTTAGATTTTTGCTTGTCATTCAATCATGTTTTTTGTGGTGTAGTTATGCAACGTGTAAATGTATTAGTATTAACTTTTGACCGCAGCTTCGCTTGATCAGGTTTATTCCGTTGGCTAAAAAATATGTTTCTATTTGCAATAACATAGTAGGAAGTGGAAAGGATTGTTATTTGTTAATACTTTTTGGTTGCAGGAAGTTTGACATTCAGTCTTACAAACATACCTACAATCTTACATACAAACGATAATTCAATTTCGGACTCCCTTGCGCTCTTGCGTCAAGATTATAATTTTATTTGTACAATGTTTCCTTTTGTCACGTGTTCATACTCCATAAAGGTTATTATGATACAGGTCTCCAAGATTTGTATGTTCGATAATTTTTGTAACCTGTAGGTTTGCCTTTATTATAAGATTCATAGAAACAAGCTGCTCTTGTTGTCTATAAGTACTAGAATTTTATTGTATTACCTAGTATAACTCACTTTGAGCTTTCTTTATTTCTACAATACCTTATAATTAATTAATTTTGTTTTCTATTTCAGGAATTGATCAATTTTGGACGGATGACTACAAAGTATTCGATCAAATCTACGGCAAGACTTCAGACAAAGACATCTACGGCGCCTCATTGCCACCCCCGATAAACTTCCCGGGTCTCCAAAAACAAGCTTCAGAGAAAAAGGAAAGATACGAACTCGATTACGACAAAGACTTGTACACACTCGAAAGCATACACCACGATTTCTCAAGTAAAGGCAAGAAAAAGAAACCTGCGTCGTCATACAATTTTATTAGCTACAACGATTTTAAGCCCATAAGTCAGGACAGTGACCCGGAAACATACAATTATTTGAAGCACTTGGAAGATTATGAGAAAGAGAAGAAATCTAAACAACCAGTGTACGGTGGGTTTAAGCCTTACACTAATCTCGGAGACCCTGAAGATTCCGAAGCGTATAAAAGCATACAAGACATTTTAGACGCTCATGAAACTAAGGGTAAACAGTCAAATGAAGTGAAATATTCAACTTACGGGAAAGAGAAAAGAAAGAAGCCTCCGAAACCGAGATATCGTGGTAATTCTATTTCGAAACAGAGATGCGTTTCGGGAAGATGCAGGAATCGGAATAAAGTTCGAATTGTGAGACCTTATGTGCGAAGGGTTAAACATAGATACACATAAGACTACATACTAAATATTTCTTGGAAATTGTAAGAAATATTTAGCGGTAAATATCTGTCAAATTTTTCAACGCGTTTATCTGAATATTTTTAAGGAAAAAGTACAATAAAAATATAGCTGTACGTTCTAACTGTTTACAATAATCGTAAAGCTGTCAGTACCATATAATTAATCTTCGAGGCCAGTCATCAGTCTTATTGCAAAAACTCAAAACTTTTATATTATTAGGTACATATTATTTATAAAAATACTCTTATAAATCATTAGCAAAATATTATTCAGCCTTTTTTTTCAAATTGTTTTGTTAATTTTTGCACTTGTTTCAATCAACTTTCTGTTTTGGATTAACGTTTATTTTGCAATATTATTTATTACAACCTAAGTATTATGACTTCATGTCCCATTTATTTATTTAATAAAATAATTAACTAGTTCTTTATTGTTTTATTATAATTAAATTAATGGAAATTACCGCAAGTATGCCACCAAGTACTGCAATGTACTTACCTTATTTCGTTGTAATGATGTTTCAAACGAAACTGATTACAAGGATATCTAATTCAAAAATGTTATGGTTTGTTATTATAAAGAGAACTGTAATATTACCTTTATTAATAGTAATAAAAATTCTTGTAGTATTTCACATGTCATTTAATAAAATTATATTTTTATACACATTAAAAATTAGGGTGCGTTGGGGTAACACCGTAATATAAGCATAGTAGGGGTAAGAACGCAAACTCCTTTAAATTGTAATTACGGTGTTACCTCAACGCATTTTACATAATTAATTTATTACAGAAAATTATTATTTTTAAGAAGAAAAAGATGAAATTATTTATGTATCTAATAATTTGTCTGTAAATGTTATAAAGCTGAAACTATAATTAAAATAAGACAAAACAACACAGTTTAGTTTGTTCGCGATCAAAATCAACGACATAATACCATGATTATTTCGTTATACAGGTCTAGAATTAGATTCTTTTAATATATTTATGACTTATATAAATACAGGAACCTAATTCGACCTATGGTGCTCATGGTAAACAAGGTTTGAAATTCGATTCCTCTACTTCATAACTATAAAAATAGTTTTGGCAGGAATGTTCGTTCAACGATCCGTCCATTAACTTAAAGAATAAAGAATTCTTAATACTTCGATTTGTCTTGAAACAATTTCACTGAATAACTATACTAAGGTAGCTGAATATCTAGTCAGTAACCATAATTTTACAAGTCCTCATTTTATTTAAGACCATTTAATCAGAACACTTCTAATAGTTCGAGCGCTATGTCGTAAAGTTCTCTTGTATATGCGGCATCGAAGGATAAATCCCTGAAAAATAAATTAGAAACTTTATCATTTTTATTTTTTATTTGTATTTTTTAAGTATCATCGTGTTTGGGTGGTTATAGGTTATAGGTTTTAAAATAATAATTTAACCATTGCAAACCATTGCATCATTAAAAATATAATTCTATATTATTATTTTAGGAAAAAACTATGTATTTCCCACCCAAACACAATGATACTTAAAAAAGTACAAAAAATAATCATCACTTTTTTTGCGTAATTTATAGTATCATTGTCTCTTCACTAAATCTACCACTGGTTTTCGGTCGCAGTCTGAATATACCCTGTATGAATAAGGTTTATTATTACCACTTTACGTCAATTGGTAAAATATCCGCTATTTTCGATTCTGATTGGGAGGTTTAGTTCGATCTTTCCGTAGAGTAACTTGAATAAGCTTACAGATGGTATAAAATGACACGAATAAAACGGATAAAGTTCAAAATGTCGGCAATTTTATTAAATTGGGATTTTAATGTTAAGATAAAATGAAAAACAGAAAACGAATATTTCCGTTTAAAAATGGAAGCTAGAGTCTAACCTGGGCAGTATGTTTTGTCTCCATCTTCTCCTAATATTAATTTCAGACCTCAAGCCGCCTTGCAACATCTTCGAGTCAATAATAACGCCCATGAATACCACTAAACAAAACTGGATAAAGAAGAAAAAGTCCAGCGCTGCCCAGTGTGGACTTTCAGGTATCTGAAACAATGATTGTGTTACTATATCACCCGTCTACTTTATTGATGGATTACTCCGACGCTGCGCTTAAAAGACGGCTTGACAAAGTTGTTGGAAGTCGCTAAATGCAGGCCAACATATGCAATAAAGATCACAGTTGAAATCCTTGACGCCTATGTTCAGTAGTGAAAATCCTGTGCTGGAATGGAATGAAAATGGAAATGCTAAAATTAGGACGCAATAAATTAGGCTCACCTGGTTGTAACTGCTTACCGTCACCATTAAACTTCGACTGTATCTTGCCTGCTTTAAATGGGAGAACGAAGGGAAGGATATTGGAGAAGAAGAGGATATTATCACTTCGGAAATCTCACTCACCGAACGAAACACATCAGCCAAGCTGTTGCTTCACGTTGATTTTCTGTTTGATAGTTTATATTGTGTTTATGTATATAAAACAATAAAGATATTTAACATTTAGCCTTTGATGGTGTATAATAACTCTGGTAAAGACAGATCAACCTGTGGGTCAAGAAACTGATCTACAGAACGTGTTTACTAATACAAGTGTCAGAAAATTGTTTTAACGAAACACATAATTTCATTGTTAAGATATTTACATATATAACATCACGCCTGTAAGACTGAGGACATGGATTTTACTCTTTAGCAAGTCTCTCTTTGTTAGCGTAATTGTGTCCAATAGAGTTGTTTTAATATTAATCCCTGATTCATCTAATTTCCACATTTCAATCTAAAAAAAAATGTAAGCTCGTTTTTTTCCGAAATTTCACTTGGCTTCATTTTCAGTCACAGTCTGGATATAAACTCCAATTTTTCTGGATTGTTAAATTTCTCAAATGGATTGTCAATCGAACTCAGGATTTTAATGCTCATAGCACATACCGAACAATGATGAATTTAGTAATTAAGTATCTAGTTAATATCTATTATATGTATTTATTATACAGTTGTCCTAAATACATTAAAGTGTATTTACGATTGTAATAAATGTCAGTTTATTGTTACATCGGAAGTAGCAGTCATAGACCTGGCCTAGTTTGAAAGAGTTTAAAATTTACTTTTATTAGTTAATTATCGGTTTATTGTTGTGTTTTATGACAATGAGAGGAGCAAACATACACATATGTATGTTTTCGAAAAGTTGGTGTTGTACCTTGTGATTGGAACCATCATTCCCCTAGGTCTAATCCGGGTCTTACCAACAGGACATCCCGCATCAAACTTCGTACATACCGTTAATAAATACAAAAAATGTTATTTTTAACTAAGATGAATTAATAAAAACTAACTAATATTTTTTGCCCTAGATAGATTGACGTGAGGCGCAAGTATGGCCGTAAAATTAATAGGTAGTAAAATCTTAGTTAATAATTTCAATATGAATAAAAGATTTAACACGTGTTTTGTTTTTATACTGTCAACACAGAGGGAATACAATACACCTGATAAATGTGGTTTAATTCAGAATGAGCATTCACCTCGGACATATATATTTGCTAGCGAGCTGCTCTTCCCGTCAATTACTTAAATTAAAATAAAGATTCACTGTCGGTAGGTCTCTCATATGTGTAAATGCACTGTTGTGTTCCGGTTCGAAAGACATTGTAGCCAGCGTAACTACTGGACATACTGAGACTGAACATCTTATGTCTCAGGATGGCGAGCGCAGTGGAATGTCGAGCATTGCTTTATTATGGTGTTGATTGGTTTGCTACTGTCCATGAGCGGTTGTATCGCTTACTATCAGCCATCAGGCGACTGGCATGCTCGTCTCGCCATCCAAAAAAGATGCTTATTTGTTAGAACAACAAGGGACCATACGCTTGCGTATTTGCTTCGTGTATTTGGCATAAAATCACGGGTTTCTGATAACAACAATTTTGACAGACAAACGAGGAGACAGAAGGACAAAGATTTGACCCTCTTAAATTCCGATTTTTAGGTACGGAATTCTAAAAATACTTATTACATACATATGTACATACATATACGCCTTTTCCCAGAAGGGGTAACCTTTGGGAAGGACACCTACGTTTCGCCTTGTATTGTCCGTCCCACAATGTGATGGCCTATCGCTATATCGGGCATAAATTCCTGACTGGTAATGAATAAAAAAAATCAATATCACTTTGGCGAACCCATTGTAATCGTACCGTAACTTACACCTTTGCCACCGAGGCAGTCAATATCGTATGTAGAATTAATTATGATGGTGATTTGAAGCGAGCTATAGCTTACCATGACAGAGGTCGGCGGATCAAGTCCAAGGTATCGTCTTAACTAATTATCGCACGTGTTAACAGTGGAGGCAAACATTGAAAGAAAACGGGAATTTCAAGGATATTTTATTTTCAAAATATTTTTTTTTGCTAATTTCACCAGTCTGTTTTGAGCTAGCATGAGCCTAGAGATGCCCTAAGCGCAGAAGTCGGATATACATACATACATAAACTCACGCCTTTATCCCAGAAGGAGTAGGCAGAGGCGCCACTGGGACACCCACATTTCGCCTTGTATGTTCCGTCCCATGATGTGATAGGGGGCGAGCCTATCGCCATATCGGGCACAAATTCCTGGCTCCGGGCTGATAATGAATAGAAAAACCCAATACCACTTTGCCCGACCCGGGATTCGAACCCGAGAACTCAGCTTTGTAGTCGCACCGTAATACAACTACGCCACCGAGGCAGTCGGATGTAGCCTGAATAAATATGCGGATTTTGTATTTTATTTCGTTAAATATTTTCTTCGTCTGGATAATTCTACGGTAGTTAATGATAGTTTTGTGTGGAAAACAAAAAAAAAAGACTATATCGCACAATATAAACAAGATAATGAATATAATACTGCCATTGATCCTTGAAGGAGGGGGCAGATATGCACAATGCATTTACATAGAATACAAGAAGCGATAAAAAGATAGAAAAAGTCTATTATACATACTTAAAATACCATTTAAATCTATAGCTATAGAAAAACAACCATAATCTCACTGAAAATCGTCCCAAAGTGACGGTTTTGCTGTCGTATATTGTTCGATAAATGTTATTCTCAGAGGCCCAAATTCTCTCCTGTTTTCATTATTTATTCTTCTCTTATTCCAGCTCATATAAGAGGCTGTCAATGCACCATCCAAGTGTTGTTAGCCCCCCTATAGAGGTTCCTTCAGGAGAGAGAGGAGGAAAGATAGGAACGATAACATTCAGGTTCCTTACTGAATTTAGACAATAAAAAAATAGAGCAATCAAAAACTCACTTTCCGCGGTGTGTATACATCAATTCCGTAGTCAACCGGAGACCACGCCGGGTTCATGATCAGCTTAGATCACTGCGTCACTAGCACCGCAGCTGTGGAACAATTGTGAATATTAAAACACCATATTGTACATATTTATACCGGGTATATCAAGACTGCGACCGAAAACGAAGCCGGGTGGTATTTTTAGTGGTTATAGACACAACGCAACTAAAAATGTAAAAAAAGCGACAGTTTGTTTGCAATTAAGTAAGAAGATAAATAAAAATTTACAAAAAAAAAATCGTGGCTTCGTTTTCGGTCGTAATCTAGATGTATATTTTATGTATATATATATTTTATGTACTTTGCGTCCTTGAAGTTTGACGGGCTGACAAACTCTAACAATATACGAAATCTTGTTTTTATCTGGCTTTTTTTGGCAAATTAACTGCAACGCATCTCATGATAAGGAAAATGAATTCCAAAATGAACGCTGTTGGCAAAAGACAGCCATTCGACATAATTAAGCCATGTGGCGTAAGGACCCGGGATTATAAAAAGAAGGGGTCCCGTGGGCTGGTGTTGACTAATGGTGGTTTTGCAAACCAATAAATATTTTTTCCTTTGATAGACTATTGTAAAGAGCGTAAAATGTAATCCTTCGTGGCGCAGTTAATTAAAAAGCCGAAACAAAAGGTCGCGATAGATGCCCTTATCATCATGGATATTAGGATGGATGATATTAGGATTTTCAGGATTCAGATCAAGGTATGTTGATTTCATGAAATGCGTGGCCTGATAGTAAACGGAAGAGACGCGGCTGCCTAAATGTTCAAGGAGGTCGCGGGTTCAAATCCCAGGACATATCTCTGACTTTTCAGAGCCATGTGTGTATTGATAGTCAATCACCGCATACTATAACGGCGAAGGAAAACATCGTGATGAAACCTGCATACCATAGCGATTTGTAAAATTTTCTATAGTAATATGTAAAGTCCGCCAACCCGTACTAGGCCAGCGTGATAGTGGGACGTATATGGGCTGATACTATACAATAAAAAAAAATTGATTTGGAATCGGTGCCTGTGTACCTGTTACGTCACAAGGAATATGGAAAACAAAATATGCTTTGAAATAAAACTATTTTATACGGACTGAACTCAGTCCGCCCCGTGACCACGAAATCTGTAAAGTAATCGAAACGTCGGGAAGTTAAAAAATGTAAAAATTAAACCAAATCGCGATAAAATCCGTATAAAATAGTTTTATTTCAATGTGTAACATTCGCGTAAATCTAAGAAACCATTATACAAAATTGAAAATATGCTATCATCATCTTCACTGATTAAAGCATGATTTTACTAGAGTAGAAAACAATCTTTGGTAGGATGAGTGTTGTATTATGTAGGTATAATACCCGTTAGTCTCAAAGTAAAGATAACAATAATTTGCATAGAATTTTGTTACCAAATATAATTTTAAAGTAACAAAACAATGCTGAAATTCAGCATAATACTGTGTATGAAGTACTAAAAATAACTATTTAATTGGCAATTGTGTTTTAAAATGTATACTATACATAGATGAGAAATAATAACAAAGTATTTTTAATGCGTTAATAAATAATAAAATAAAAAATATACCTGAATTATGAAACGAATTGTTTATTTTCTACACTTTACAGAATTCGTTGTTTTTATACTAAAATATTAATTTTGGTCAATCCTTGTCCCACAATAAATTAGAAAATATTAATAGGTCGTGTATTTATTATAAGAAAAAAACTTATGACGCCCAAATTTATTTTTGCCAAATTATTTTTGTTTAGTTAAATATTTACTTACCTTCAGTTAGGATTTTTTAGATACAAAACAATTGATTTTGCACCCAAAAGTCGTTTTCAAAAATATTTTCACACACAAAAATATCATAACAACTCGGAATGTATTAAATGCTTGCAGGCTTGATAACACTGATTTCATTAAAAATTCTGATGGGGGTATTTAGTATGTATAGAAACAGGGCCACATTTAGAACTCGCTGTGGTGACTACAAACCACAAATATCCATACTACTATCTCAAACACGTGTTCTACATATATACAGCACAACACTACTAACACAATTTATGGCCACATAAACACTTTAATGATAACAAAAAATTACGTTTTGTACTGACTAGGTATTATACTTCTGACGTTTATAAGCCAGTACCTGCGCATTTTTTATAAGATAATTTCAGAAGTTAAAAGTTAAAAAGACACGACAAGCATGCCTGTGATCTCCTTAATAATGGCACAGCGTCGGCAAACGAACAAACAGCACATCAATGGTAAGTGATTACCGCGGTCACTCAATCTGTAACAATTAAATGTTGCTTTGCCGGCCACCTAGATTGGTAAGGGACAGGAAAAGACAGAGGACCGGAGGAGCTAAGCTGAGATGCGTATCGGGCATCCAGCAACGTAATTCACCTACCGAAACAAGACAACAAAGTCATTATTACCCGTCTATTTTCTATGAGATAGTCGAGGCAAGCACCAACCATTGATTACTGTAGATTTGACTACAACAATAGTCTATCATATTAAACTTAGACCCCATTGTCACTTAGATACATCCCTGGTTTCTATGTAATAGTTATTGCCAGCTCGTTTACCTGACTACCCGGTCGGTGTAGCCATTAAATTCCTTTTTTATTGTTCAAAATAATTTTAAACATTTAATTTAACAGTTTTATAAATTAGCATTATTAATACTTATATGCAGGCCAATATTTGCAAAGGTATCGGCCCTACCTGCTAGCGATGTCAGATAATTTATTAATATGTTTTTGTTTGGATGGTTTTTTTCCGATATTAAACATATCAAAGGTAGAATATAAATAATGTAAACTAACAATACCTTCATTTGGTGTAAATCTTGTATGAGTTCACAATTACATCGAATAGAATATGTAGATAATTCGAGTTCGGGTAAATATTTGTTTGATTTTTCCATATCTTCTAATCTGATTTTTTTTATTACAATGAATGGCGAGAGGAGCGTGCTATTCGCCTGATGGTAAGCGATACGACTGCTTGTGGACAGTAGCAACACCATGAATTACAAAGCAATGCTTGGCATTCCACTGCGCCCATCATCCTGAGACGTAAGATGTTAAGTCACAGTATGTCCAGTAGTTACTTTGGCTACAATGTCGGATGTCCTTCAAACCGGAACACAACAGGGCATTTACACTGCTGTTTGCTGGGAGAAATGGACATTCCGGTGGTACCTACCCAGGCGGCCTCTCACATATGAGAGATCTACCACCAATTAACCTTTGTTTTTGGAATTCAAATCTTAGATTCTAAGGAATTATTATTGGTACTTTTTTCCTAGAGCACAGCCAAGCAATTTGTTTGTACCTGAGTGATAAGTAATTATGGCATCTCAACAGTCATAACACCAACAGAACCGTGCATCAAAATAAAAGTCAACACAACCATATGATCATAGAATACGATAAAAAACCTTAAACATTTCGAATTGCTTGACAAATCACGAGACTACGACATTATGGCAATTGATCTTACCACTTTAAGGAAGTCTTTACTGTGGTATTTTTTTAAATGACGAATATTTATGCACGTGATGGTGTGTTTACTGCAATAGACTATTACAGTAATTCAGACTATCGCGGTCCACAGCTGGACATAGGCCTGTCCAGCAATAGATAGCTATGCCCTATTGCTATAAGTATACGCCAATAATCCTGTGATTTTTTTTGTTTGTGAGCTGTTGAGTTCGTCTTCGGTACATTGCTCTGAAACTGAATATGTGCGTGTTAAAATAAAAAATATCAGATTGAAAGTAATATGGTTACGATAGGAAAAATATCGCAATGCGGTACTGTAGTTTTAGGAGCTGTATAATGTTAATGTGTAAACATTGTATTTTATACATTTATTCATTCTGCAATTAATTCATTAATGTTTGGTGCGCTGTCTGTCCCACAGAACAGTTGAATATGGTTAGAAGGGTAATACAAGCGTTTGACGCGACGCGAGGGTACGGACACCCACAATTCGCTTTGTAAGTCCTGTGATTCCGTTCCAGGATGTGATGCGAGCGTATCGCCATATCTGGCACAAATTCCAGATTCAGCGCTGATATTCTTTATCAGAAAAATCCAATATCACTTTGCCCGACCCGGGATTCGAACCCGATATCTCAGCGTTGCAATCATACTGTAGCACAAGTATGCCACCGAGGCAGACGATTTATCTTTGCCCCTAAAATACGCTTCAGTTGCAGAAGTATCCTAATTACCTGCCATTCCTAAGCAGAACCACACGTGCTGAGTGCTGACTTGCCAAGCCACAGCCTGATGGTCCAAGCCATCTCGGCGCGAACCAAAAGGTTCGCCAATAGGGTATTTGACTATCATCGAATGTTTGTATTATTTTATAGACAAACACAAGTGCCATTAAAACAAAACATTTTTGTGAAAACAGTATTAAAGTAACTTGTAACATGAAGCAAATATTAGTATTTTAAATGAAAGAGTGGGGACGTAGTGGGGACATCTTACCGTCTCTTTCACACCCGCACACTATAATGCACAGTGACGTCACTAATTTTGTTTTGCATCCTTTTTCTATTACCCCCACTACAAGATTTACAACGTTTCTAATTTGTTTAATTCTGAATGGATTTACAAAATTCTTTGTTTGATAGATTTTGGATATGGATACTTTTTGATTAATGCAATAAAAAAAGTGAGTAAAATACCCTATTCTTTTTGTGCCGCACCTTCAAGCTGTGGAATAATTTGCCGTCTCACGTGTTTCCTCCTTCCTATTATCCTGGGTCCTTCCACCATAGCGGGAAGAAGTACCTAGTCCTAAAATTATTATCCGTGATTGCAGTGCAGTGGGAGCTCCTGCTTTGGCTCTTACTTGTAGTACCAAATTCATGAATCCTTTCCTGAATTTTTTTTTCTTACACGAAGAACTCCTTTACGGGTCCATACAGGTATGTCGGACTCACCTTTCTAATACAATTAGAACGTCCTACCGACTAAAACCCCGTGATATACCGCTATCTCCTTTAAAACAGCAATAACTTCTGTTTCGTTTAGTACTAAATAGTTTATTATTATCTCGACCTTCGCAAGGTCAGGTCACTGTTCTCTTGGTAACTACATATGTGTTTAGTCAGATATTTTTGAATGCATGATTTTTGCCAAGTTTTTAATTTAGTTGTGCTGATATCATAACTTATAAATAAGTTTATTGTATGCTCGAAATGTAATAAACATACATACATACATAAACTCACGCCTTTTTCCCAGAAGGGGTACGCAGAGGTGCAACCAGGACACCCACGTTTCGCCTCGCATTTTCCGTCCGGGCTGAAAATGAATAGAAAAATCCAATATCACTTTGCCCGACCCGGGATTCGAACCCGAGACCTCAGCTTTCCGGTCATACCGTTATACAGTGACGCCACCGAGGCAGTCAATGAATGTAATAAATGTTTGACAAATTGTCGGTTGCGCTAGTGGGAACTCTGCCTACCCTGTTGGACATAGATGCGTGAGCTCACATACATGTTAGTCAAAAGCCAATGAAGTTCAGTAACATATTTCCATGTTTATTATGGTCTTACTGCCGTACTCAGAGACGTTTAGTGACAACTAAATCGTTCCTTAGTATAGATTCTCTTTGTAATCTACACTAAGAAATGATTTAATTGACATTAAACGTCTCTGAGTACGGCCGATAGTTCTTACATATTTATATGCAAGTCAATTAACAAAATACGTATGAATGTCTGTTACTGAAAACTATCACTACGCCATTTGATATATGGACGTTCAAAGAAATTTCGTTTAGATGTTTAATATAATGTTTGGATATTAAGGCAGCTGCCCTCGGCTGTGTATATTTTTTATTTTTAGCAACGTATTAACCCAATAAAAAGGTTCATTTTAATTTAGAATACTTCTCATAAATTGCAGTTGACATATTGACAGAACCGGAATGGAACGGCTATTAAAATTTTATATTGTTTTTATTTATATTCTTCGGATCAGTATTCATTAGGTATTGTATGGAATTAAAAAAAAAACGTTTGTCTTAAATTAATTATATTAGTAAAACCTTAAGAATTATTAAATTACAAAACAAATGTCTTTATTAACTAATTTTCTTAAGAGAAAAATAGAAACGAAGACGGTAACTGCATTTTCATCCTTATTACCTTATAAATAAATCTTAAACTATATTATGCCAGCATTATATGCATTTTGATGGATTGTTTCATATTCGATAAACAGAAGGTAAAAGAAAAAGGTAAAAGAGAATAATGCAAAGAAAACATTATTAAATAAAATATAAAACTATCACGTATTTAAAAGACAATTTGCGTCCTCTTGTCTTTTAAAAGGTGATAATTTATAAATACTTTAATATTATAAATATAATTATAGTATAGGTAATACAGTTGTATTAAATGTACATACGTGCAAATGGAAGAGAAGTAATAAATGTTAAAACAATCCAAATACATTATTTTGTAACAAGTTTCTAAAGAATTCTAGAATATCCCTAGAGTTGTCTAGAACCTTGTGAACTGGCATTTTTCAATTGGTCGACTATAGCCTCCTAAGACCAGGACTTTTCATATCTTTTACATATTCGGTCTCTTCACTTCAAAGAACTGTAGTAATATCATCAATATTTTTGCATGCAAAATCACTTTTTTGTATTAATTTTAACTTACCTGTTAATTTGCGATGTTTCTAAAGACTTTGTAAATTCATTTTTATGAACCCAAGCACAAACTAAGCGCCTGGCATATTTTTCGTAGCAATAGGAAAATGCAGACGTTCTGATAGTATTTACTATGCCGAATGAAATACCAAGGACCTTAATTCGTCAACTCGCACGAGACCAGTATGCTATGGCCTAAACCATCTCAATCGAACTTTCTTTTGTAGAGGAGGTCCGTGCTCAGCTGATATAAATAAGCAAATGTTCTTCATTACTGCCACAATTATCTTTTTGGTGCACACAATAAATTAACAATTTCAAGTAGTTCTTGCAGAAGGTTTAGTAAATGAAGTTAGGGTTGGTATCGCTCTGTCGTCCATTAGTGACAGGGTTGAACATACTCCTGGTCTTCTTCTTATTGTCTTCGATGCTCTGGAGGAGGAAGGGCGGCGCCGTCGACTGCCGGTAGTGCCTGTTATCCAGCTCTCGAGTCAGCTCCTCTACGAACTGCCCACCCGTCTGACTAGAGGAAAATATTTATTAATAACGTTGTGGGCTTGCTGAAGAAGTATGGTTTGAGGCTGGAAGTTCTAATCCAAAGCATTATATTTAAGTGGCAAGACATTGTTATGGGAGAGGGTCTGGGTATCTACCACTGCTTAGTTTATTTCAACCTAGCAGCAGTGTAAGATATGTAAAGTTTCAGTTTGAAGGGTATTGAAGACAGTAAAATTAGGGGAAAAATGGTGCATCAAAAGGATATTGGATCTCCGAAAGTGTCGTTAAATAAACACGATAGTCAATCTATCGCTTTATCGCGTTTTACTGAGTAACAGTAGTACCACTGTAGTTCAAACTCACGGTTGTGGAAATCTTATTCTTGGGCAAGGCAAGGAGAAAAAGAGATTATTGCCTATTATACAACCTTGTGTACGTAATATTTGACTGCATTTCAGTGATGTATGTACCGAAATATAACGCATATTGATTGGACATAGATAAGCTAGTTTTATCCATCAATACAATTGGATTTAACACTTTTCTCTCTTTAGCAAGCTTTTATAGCAAACCCAAGTTAGTCAAGTTCATACACACGTTCTACTTTATCTGAAAAAAACCATTATACCATGACCTATGGAAAGTACTGGGCTTTATAGTACAGGCAAGTCTATCTCGTCTACTCATTTAATCTAATCTTCAGGAGAATTTTATCATCGAGTGGTCGTGAGTACGAGATGAGTATGTGACCGTAAATAAAACGTGATTAAAATGTTTACAGTTTAAAATAAATGTGCCTACATAGATGGTCTTGTTGTAAAGTATTTTACTAGCGTTTTGCATAAGGACATCGCCAGAAAAGTCTTGTACGTTTAAATTTCAATCTTTGCTAGTAAACATTGATTGTCCATATTGCCTTAATTTTTGCACATAATTGATGCAAAAAGAGTATTAATTCGGTTCTTAAGCCACAAAATATTTAAGACCCCTGACCCATCTAAAAACCCCTAGTTTTAGTCCATTAGAGATGTTGATTTTCGGTGCTCACTGCTGAATATTTCGTGAATTTCTCATCCACGTGGCGGGATAGACAAAATCTAATGTATTGCCAAAAAATGTAAAAGAGCCCCACTATTGTCTTCTGACTTCTCTCTAAAATATGTCACATCTTTCTAAGCTCAGTACTAACGTTTAGTCATGGAATAGAACGGTATTAACAGTCCCGTACCGCTCAGAGGGCCGGGCGCTCTCGATGTCTGGCTCGTTGCCCATGTACATGGAGTAGCCTCGCCGGGACAGCTCCTCGTCAGCCGTCAGACCTGGGTTGTGGAACGCGTGGTTCTTGTCTGAGTTCATCTTCAGCTTTCTGGAATAGAAATTCAGTGAATTAAACTCTTGAGACAATGTACAAGGAAATTGGTGTTTGGTAAGTCAAAGTGTTCGATATTAGACCGAGTTTTCCTGATCTTACATACTTAAAATAGGAGAAAAGAAGAAGAATACATTAAAAGGTAATTTTGAGAAGCCAATAATGGCAACTCTTGCTTACTCCACCCCATTCTAACACCATCATTTGATGCAGGAAACACACGATAGTTTAAGTGCTGTAGATATTTTAGCACGTCCAAAGTAATCCATGTTTTTTTCATCAGTGAAACAGAAAAACACGATAGCCAGTGCCAGAATTAGGTTTTATTGGGATTAGTTGTAATTCCGCACTTATATTATTTGTCTTACATTATTAAATTTTTTCTGAACTAGGACTTTTTAAGAAACAGCTGCGTTCAGCAAAATTTCTTTAGTTATAAATTGGGCGAAGTTGTTCATTGCAGGTTTTTCAGGACAGATCACTGTAAAATACTTGAAGACCTATGCTCGGAAATACCCTTTATTTAGATGATGATGTTTATGAGTATATTATATGTTTTCTGTGTTATGCCCCATTTTATAAGTGGTCAACCTTATCTAGCATATAAGTGCACTGATAATATAACAGTCTGCGCATCAATTTTAGGTAAACAGAATCATTTAGTTAACGTTGAGTGTGTTGATGATTCAAATAAATTACCTTGTAGAGGTGAGTAAGTAGCTATGCTGATATACGAAGCATGAGAGTACACACAAGTGGCTCTAAATATTTTTTACGGCGAAAATAGATGATCTCATTAAGGTAAAGCCTCCTGAAGTGAAATTTACGATGATGTAGGTACTAATGACGCACACTATATCGTCATATGGGCATTTTGGTTCTTATAAGTCATTGTTGATTGCTGTTGATTTATGAATATATGGGTTGAATAAGAGTTTGGTAATATTGTTTACACGTCTAAAACAATCACACCCTCATTATGAAAGTGATAGTGTCACGCTGTAACATAACTCAGCATGAATAGGCAGGCTCGTCCGGGGCGGTACCAGTGCCTCACAGTAGAACGACGTGGAGCCGTGACCCCTCCCGATTTAATGGTCCAGCAACATATCCATGATCCAAGCGTTGTGAATGTTCATGGGCGGCTGTGATCATTTACCATCAGCTGACCTGTTTGCTGCTTTAAATAATAATAAATAAATACACCCAACAGTCACATACATAGTCGTGACGCCACACTAAGATCGAGTCTTGTGTCGTGGGTATCAGGAACTACGTGAGACTTTTCGGTCTCACAAACACCCAGACCCGAAACAAATGCTTGTGGATCACACAAATATTTGTTTCTATATAGTTGGCAATAGAAGCATACTCACTGGACGCGTAGTCTCCCGGTGGCTTGCATCTCGTTGACCCTCTTCCTGAGCAGGTGGAGATGCACGAAGAGTACCACTACTGCCACCAAAAGAAGGCCAGACACGCTGCCCAACACCGCCACTGCGATCAATGTCTCCTGCTCCTGGAATACATTGTTCAACATTCAGTCATCTTCGTTCGTGTCAATGTCATTGTACTAACATTCAGTATATTGGCACGACAAATGAGCAATATTAGTAGAAAGTGCAATGCTACCATGAGAGAAGATTAGCTCTCAACGGTTGAGATTATTACACAGATATGTCGGAAGCTGTACCTAAAACCCGACACTTTGTGTGGGATATTATAGCTTCCATTATCGTATCATACGCACGTTTACCCTCAAATCCTCAAAGGGGTCCATTTTCAAGCATCACTGAGTCATGAGCATGTGGCAGTGTTTGTATGTTGTCGACTGCAAAGTCTTTCTTCTCTTACAAAAAGTAAACCGTTGAACATAGGTCTACTCAAAAATCTTTACAGCGACCAGTGGAAAGCAGTTGATATTAAACATGGACGCCTAACACCAAATGAAAAGCAAAAACATTTAAATGTAACATGGATGCCGTAAGGCCAAACACAGATATCTTTAAGACAATAATTGAGATAATTTTACAATTAAGAATCAATAAAGTTAATCGTTGTTTAAAAATAATGGTCCAAGATCCCAGGGCCCCCAGACCTTACTCATTTTCTCATAAAAAATATAAATGGGATAAAGTAGTGTTAGTACGTACTTTGAGTGTGTGCATACCTGCTAGCTTGGGTCGACGGCCAATTCATAGGTACCAGGTGCTAAAGGTAGATAAATACAGTACTGATTTTTCTTAAATTCTCAGTGCTGATTTTCACATATGTTTTAGATAATTTTGTTAAAAATTAATAATCATTATTGCCAGACACTTTCCATCGGCGCTTACCAGACGCTATAAAGCTTCAAAAAAAAAAATACATATTTTTACTTATAATCTCTTGATTATATCGAACAGAGCAGAATTTTAGAAGGTGTCGTTGTTCCATTGTGTTTACAATATTGATTCTGATAATAGTGCATTACACACCACTGATAATTTTCTTCTTAAATCTCAATCATTTTTATTACTTCTCTAACGGCACATAGATATCTCTCTCACACTCAAGCGTACAAATAATGACCTCGCGCTCCCAACAAAAATAACATAATTAAGAATCAAAGAGTTACATGGTTATATCAATTATTCAAAGTTAAAGTATAATACCTGATTCTTCTTGAAGCGATTCACTGACAAAGCTTGGCAATTGGTCCCCATTGAACCAGTTAAAATGATATTTATTGTCTTCCATAAGAAAGATATCGATAAATAGATATCTCTCACACACTCAAGCGTACAAATAATGACCTCGCGCTCATACACATAGCGACACTTTATGTGTGTCTGGGGGGATGTTTGACCCCTCCAATTGGTCTGGCTGCTGACCAGGGGTGTTCAAATAGTTCCCTAAGTATCATATATAAAAATCAAGAGTGAGATTATAAGTAAAAATATGTTTTTTTTTTTTGAAGCTTTATAGCGTCTGGTAAGGGTAAGCGCCGATGGAAAGTGTCTGGCAATAATGATTATTAATTTTTAACAAAATTATCTAAAACATATGTGAAAATCAGCACTGAGAATTTAAGAAAAATCAGTACTGTATTTATCTACCTTTAGCACCTGGTACCTATGAATTGGCCGTCGACCCAAGCTAGCAGGTATGCACACACTCAAAGTACGTACTAACACTACTTTATCCCATTTATATTTTTTATGAGAAAATAAGTAACGTCTGGGGGCCCTGGGATCTTACTCTATAACATTCTTGGCGTAAGCCTTGATTAGTTTGATATGACGTCGGATCGTAATTTCCGGAAAAGTGGGATGGTTTCAATTGATAAGGGGGCTCGTAAGTCGTAAAATAGTTAATATTGAATGCGTGACGTAGTTTGCTATTCATATTACAGTCATTATTGTCCAAGGATACATAAAATATGTTGAGGATTGGATCCCTGAGAGGATAGGCAGACATTGTCACCAACAATTCGCTTATACTGCTGTCTATACGTATAATTATGTGGTCTGCGTCAAACCCGGATATGCACGGGCTGAACAGTTCAGTGCCCCTAGCCGGAACATTTTGAAGTATCGTATAGTAATTCTCGTATAGTAAAGTGAACGTTTCCCGCTGTGAAATTTTAGTTCCAAATACGCTCACAATGGCGCTGTTTAAATTCCCATACAAAATTTTACTATTACTATTCTATTACGATACTGCAAAATGTTCCGGCTAGGGGCACAGTTAACGTTAATTAATTTATAACGCATTTTTATCGCCTAAATTGCATTTTTATAAAGGTAATTCTCCGTTTTAAATGGGATGTATTCTCAGAACTGGTTTATCAATATCGATAGTATTTATTATCTCGAGGATTTTGTTAGATAGCACGTACACACCGCACCGCTCTTATTGAAATATTTTGCAATTTAAACATATCAATATTTATAGCATAATACTGCGACACCGATCGGCGGATTTTCATGGAATTTTTAATTGGTTTCATTGGATTTTGATCCACTCTCAATCGATTCTCTCGATTGTAGAGTAGGCCCGTGGCCAGCTGTGGGACGTATATGGGCTGATACAGACAAACAGATTGGTTTTTGAAGGCTTTTTTACCAGCATATATCTATAAATACAAACAGCATAACACGTTATATATTCACAAAATAGGGTTTCAGATATTATTTTGATCTATTAAAATATATATGCTTATTATGGACGTACAACGTAAATCAATTTTTGAGAAATATTTCCGTCTCCGAACAGGCTACGGATTTTTGATAACCAGCACTAACTATCCTATCTAAAATCGGTTTCATCATAAATATAAATAAATCAAGAATTGCCTTTTTAAATGAAAGATAGTGGCTGATATAATCTATATTATACCTTTCAAAAACTACTGATATAAATGTAGATGAATTAGATTAGATAATAATCTCATTGTGCGTAATTTTATTAAGTTATCCGTATTAATCTAGCGAACGTAATATTAATGGAATGCAGAAGGTTTATTTATTTGTTCCTGCTCTGAAGATTCGTTAATGAGTATATTAATTATTTACAGTCAATAAGAGAAATATCTACGCTCCAGGCTCTTTGCCCAATTCTTTTGTTTTGGTGCATCCGAAAGATTATATCGGAATTAAGATTCAATCTATGATACTCGGATTATCTCATAGTCATCATGATAAAAATATTTACTTAATCATTAAACACATCAAATTGCAGTCTTTCCAAAAATTTTACTTCAAACACACGGAGCTTTGACCTTTATGAATACTTGGATTTATTCCTAGTAAGTACAAATATAAATTTTAAAATGCTTCATAGTATTATCATTTATATTTAACAATTCAACATTATATAGTGTATGCAATTGTAATATCTATTTTTATACTAGCATGGCAGGGTGACGGCACTGACATTTGATGTTAAGAAACGGTCCAAGTAGAATATCGATCAGGGAGAAACATAAAGGCTTACATCGACAGGGACGGAATGGCAGAGGATTACATTTTTATCAAAGGATATTCAAACTTATCTTGTAGAAGTACGACATAAATTTCAAATTTTAAATTGAAGCCGTGGTATCGGAAGGCATTCTTGAAATGGCATCGGAGAGTGCGCTGATGGATCCCCCGGCGGGATGCCACGCCGTGACATGCAACAGGATGAGGCAGTCCAAGCGGGGCAACATGCAGGTGCTGCAGATGCATACTTCGGCGTGACGCGGCGTGGCGCGGCGCGGGATGCCCTCGTAGGCCGCCGGAATGCTACAGTATGTAAGCGGCTAGCTGGTGGCAAAATCACCTGCCATTCTGTCCTGATGAGCGTACGCCCTTATGATTATCTCTCACCAGCCGACGCTTTTATGCCAGCCTATTCCAAACCGGAGGTACACAAAACGACAACATTACAAACACATTAATCATCTTAATGAAATTTTGCAACCGCACCACAGTGCAATCAGGTATGGTTGCAATTTGAGTGAACTATCTTTAATATGAGTACTAGATAAGTCAATTATCAATGTACAAAACCTCTCGGTTTGGCAAAATTCTTAACTAGTTTGTATGGAATAGTACGGCTTTGGCAGATTCGCCACAAATAAATCTTTTCACACTTTCCAACACGGTCTTCAAATGACATTTATTACAACTAGCTAAGCTGTATGAGACTGATAGTATGATATTATATGCAATTTGTTATTAATAAAAATACTCATCCAAAAATAACATTTTTTTGCGCAACAATTTTAAAATTACCCTCGATTACTTTGTATTCCTGCATGTTTTGCGATCGTAAGTTGAATTACTCTGATATTAATGATTGTTCTTTAATTTTAAACACATTTGCGCTAATTTAGACGATAAATAAACATTACTATGTTAACTAAAAGAACATTTCCACTATTAATTAAACGCAGCCCTTTAGTGTCAATTTTATCACATATTCACAAACTTTTCCCTAAAATTTCACACAAAAGGTACCTAAACTAAACACATTGATTACAATTATTTATATTAATAAAAGTCGACTCACCATTTTTAAGTGTTTTGCGGGCGCATATTCGAAGCGTTTCGGTCGACAGCTCGGACGCGACTGTCCTTATCACGATATGCCACTGATAACGATTAGACCATCTCGCGTGGTCCGCTTTATTCCCTTATCTCTTTATTATCCATATCACAGAGTACTTTGTTATATACTGAAAGTCCATATCGTTGTTTGGGTTTTGAGTTGGCACTTGTGTAAAAATATTCAGGGAAAAAGAAGGTACTGGAATGATTATGTCTGTTGGTAGCTAATGAGAATAACTACCTGTCGCATTTCGTTTCATAAATTAAATTCACACATTGTTTTAAAGTTTGTTATGAGGAGAGAATATTTTCTTGCTTGTTACATAAAAATAATAAATTTTTTGATAAGTATGATTTTAAATTGCTAACGAAGCGTAATATTTTTAAAATTTGGACAGCGAAATCATATTTTGTTATTGTAGTGTTTATGCATAAAAAGCTTGGCGATCTTATAAGCCATCCGATAGAATATGATTACTGTTTTTGAAAGAAATTATAAAACTTGCTATCTAAAAATGTTAAATATTGTATTATATATCGTAATATTACATATTGTTATTCATAAGTTCGATTCTTTCGAGATAATAACTTCTTTTAGATTAGATTTTATTAGATACTTAGATAGGCTCCCTTAATATCATGTTATACACGCATGAACATAATAACTAAACGAGTAGATATTTCTATTTTACTGACTATATTTGCACACGAAAAAATGGATAATATACTCGTAGAGGGAGAGCTGACATACATTTGCGTCCCTATTTATTTTTATACTTTAATTCGATCCTAATTCCAATATTTTATACTTTTAATTATTTTTACCTAAAAAATATTCCGAAACATTTTCGGGGTTTCCACATTTTAATTACTTGCAACACCGAAAAAAAGCGAACGAATATTTAAAAATATAAATAATTTTGTAAAATTATGCAGATTATTTCTAGTTCTTTAATAAGAAATGGTTTTAATTGTCGGTTCTTATCGATTATACATTTAATTATTAGCCCCAAAAATAAATTTGGGTGGAATTCAATGCCGCGAAACTGATTTTTTTTATCCCGATAAAACGTGTCCTCGTAAGATGAGGAAGGAATTCCAAAATATTTGTTACTTTATTATACTGAAAGGGATGGGATAGGAATTGGGACTGGATTACATGCTTTGAGTGAGAATGAGACGGGATGGGTGGGATATAACGCGACGGGACGGGATGGGAAATTCCAAATAAAGTTCATCACGCAGATGAAGTTTGCGGGCAGAAGCTAATATTAAATAAATATAATAAAAACAAAATTAAGACGAATGAATTTTTTTATGAAGGAATTTTGCACAACTTATGCACTTAACAAGTCGTGGCGGCAAATATTGATAATCTGATAATAGCCCTCAAACAAATTAATCTAGGCCATACTGAGTCCACATTAGATAGATGCCGCGAGTGTTAACAGAGATAAAGACATAGATTATCTATACATATAATAATTTTGTAACCGATCGATGTCTATACATGGAAGATAAATGAGAAAAACTAATAGGAGAGGACTGTATTCACGTAATAGAACCCGAATCTACGATTTTTAGAATTTTTGTCTGTTTGTCTGTGCGGTTGTGCGCGATGATCTCAGAAGCGGCTTAACGGATTTCGATGAAATTTAGTTTTTTGGTTTGCTAATCAACCTTTTGTTCTGATCTGTCCATTACACTGAATACAATTGAGTTAATTCAGATGTGGGTAGATTTTTGTTCACATTTTTTTTCTTACTTTGATATGATTTTTTTTCACTACTATAGTGTATAGTTTTATTATTAAACTAGCTTCTGCCCGCTAACTTCGTCTGCGTGATTAACTTTATTTAAAAAAAATATATATGTATATATTATTTTGAATTTCCCAACCCGTCTCGTCCCGTTATATCCCACCCGTCTCGTCTCATTCTCACTCAGGGCATGTAATCCACTCTCATCCCATCCCTTTGAGTATAAAAAGTAACAAATATATCGAAATTCCTTCTTCATCCCACGGGAACACTTAATTTTTCGGGATAAAAAGTAGCCTAAGTGTTAATCCAGTGTGTCAGCTACCTCCATACAAAATTTCGTCGAAATCCGTTAAGCCGTTTTTGAGTTCATCGCGGATAACCGCACAGACAAACAGACAAAAATTCTAAAAATCATTGTTTTTGGTTCTATTACGTTAATAGAGACCCATTATATTAGTTTTTCTCGTTTATTTTCCTTAAGAAACACCCTGTATCTAAATAAGACATATACCAGTTTCTAAGTTGGAACTGCACCTATATGACTGTGTAAATCGCATCTCATTTCGTCTTGTAGTTTTTGCGTTATGTGCAAGCAAACAAAAAGAAGTAACCTGTATGTAATGAAATATATACCAGTTTTCAAGTTGGACCTGCACCAATATAACTGTGAAAACTACATCTCATTTCGTGCGGTAGTTTTTGAGTAATGTGCAGGCAAACAAAAAGAAACACCCTGTATGTAAATGCAACATATACCAGTTTTTAAGTTGAGCCTACAGCAATACAACTGTGAAAACCGCATCTCATTTGGTGCAGTAGTTTTTGCGTGATGCGCAAGCAAACATACAGACAGACAGACAGACAGACAGACAGACAGACAGACAGACAAAAATTCTAAAAAAAATTGTTTTGGCTTCTGTTGCTGTTATAAAGGCCCCCCGCGTTAAAATTTCTTAAATATCTTCCATGTACAGACATCGACCATTTACATTTTTATTATATGTATAGATGATATAACGTGGGTCTTATGAATGTTGAAATGTTTTTGCTTACCTTTTATGGATACAACATTATACTAAAAACAAATAATCGTGAAGCATTCGGTCAAGCAGATATGATCTGTAACAAAGATACATTACAACTTGCAAAGCGTTTTAAACCTTACTGCCTTACAATAGAAGTGCGATTGAAATAAATGTGTATATAACTATGCAGTTATTACCGTCTTGGATATTGTAACAAAAACTATTTTTGGAACCTTCACCTTTACGTAACAAAGCTGTCACGAATCATGATAGCTCTATAATTTTGGTATTACGTTATATAGATTAATAGCATATGAATCAAAAATATAAGCCATGAAGATACAATTTAGTAACAAATAATTAATGTGTTACCGATATTAAATACTGAGAGTAGTTTTATTACAGCTATTTTACAAAATGGACCTACGATATTCCCACGAAAAATTGCCCATATTTAAAACGAAATATCGCTTTGGTATTAATATCAGAAATTAGTTAAATGAACTAAAAATTTTGCATCGTAATGTGTCGAAATGCGGTATTCAATACATATCTTCTAAAAAGACGTAGAAATACACTATGCAATATTTAGCTTTTAATTAAATATCAGTGTTTAGTACATATACAAACAACTTTTAAATATAGGTATTGGCATGAATGGATCGTAGTATAGGAACAACATAATTCGGTACACTTTGACGACATAGAACCGGAGTGTGCAATTAAAAAATCTCATAAAAATTATTTACAAAACCCGTAATTCTCAAAGCTAATGTCAAACAACATGCATCTACACACTGACCTCAAACCTACCAAGCATACAAGCCAATCGAATTTAAAATAGTATTATTAAACCAGGAATGCACTTCCACTCATAGTCTATTAACCAGCTATAGAATTTTCGGAGTTGCGCCAATCACCCAGCCGACCCCGCGACCTGATACGAGCCTTGCTGATGCTTCTACAATACATCCTAAATAGACTGACTCATGAACGTGAAATCCAGTCACGATTGTTAATACATCGCTACTGATGGTTTAATTTGTTATATCATGAGTAATAGCTTAATTAGTAGTATTTTTTTTAAATACATCCAACAGTCACATACATAGTCCTGACCTCACAGTAAGATCTAGTCTTGTGTCGTGGGTATCAGGAACTACGAGAGACTTTTCGGTCTCACAAACACCCAGAACCAAAATAAATGCTTGTGGATCACACAAACATTTGTCTCGATTCGGGGATCGAACCCGCGGCCTCTCGTTTCACAGACGGCGGCTAACCAACTTCGCCACGGAGGCTGTCAATTAAGTGGTACGACTTCTTTTGGATATGAATTAATAATGTATCTTTTGATTCCAGTCCATATTTGTTAATTGTGATGAACTTGATTTTTTTATTTCCAACTCCTCCTATTAATTTAACTTTGTGATTGATTTCGTTGCGGGTTAAAGGCAAGTTAGACATTCCCGGAGACTTGCTGAGCTTCAATGCTCTGTGTCATTAAAACGCGTGCCACTGTTGATCCTGCCTTACAGGAGTTACAGTGGCGGGTATGAGGGCGGGACAGTCTCCAATAACTTGAATTTTAAGACTGCCAATTATACTGCGTTCTACTAAATTGTTAATTTTTAATATCTTGTGTACAATAAGGTATTATCAGCAAATTAATAAAATCGTTGAGAGCTTAAGACAACCCAATGTTCCTAGAGACCGTAACTTCTGTGTTTGTTATCAATTCTTTAAGTGTCAGTGTCGATCCTGACAGACAGGAGTTGCAGCGGAAGGTAAAAGGTAGGTAGTTGAGGTTGCCTCATCATAAACATAGGTAGAAGTCTCTGTGAAATTAGAAGGTATATTTTTCTTCCATCTTTTATTAGGTATTACTGTCTAGAACCAGATTTTTTTAAAACCATTTAGAGGGATGTTAACAAAAAAATAATATATTATATACACATATATCCAAATAAAGCCTGATTCAATGTAGACTGTAAACAAATAATAATCAAGTAATTTAAATTGTTAACATGTTTATAAGGAATGTTCAGCTGTGAGATAACAAAATTATTTCGTATATCTATAAATTCCAAGATAAGATAAAGATTTAAATCATGATAATTTAAATATTTAAAGCATTCAAACGCATTATGATTTGGTGATTTAACTAAACGTTAGTGTCAGCATGCTTCACTAGATGGCAGTGTCTACCCAATTTTTGCAATGTTGATTCAGATACAAGCTACGTCAGAGCGATTATTTTTAATCATAGGCATTATAAATATATAAATGGAAATGGTTATTTGTAAGGCATTATAAATGACTGCCTCGGTGGCGTAGTTGTATTACGGTACGGTTACAAAGCTGAGGTCTCGGGTTCGAGTCCCGGGTCGGGCAAAGTGATATTGGATTTTTCTATTCATTATCAGCCCGGAGTCAGGAATTTGTGCCCGATATGGCGATAGGCTCGCCCCCTATCACATCCTGGGACGGAACATACAAGGCGAAATGTGGGTGTCCTGGTGGCACCTCTGCCTACCCCTTCGGGGATAAAGGCGTGAGATTATGTATGTATTATAAATGGAATATAATAAATTGTTATTTATAAAATTAAAAATAGATCTATTTCATTATCGATAATCGGTTCGGTTGGATTTAACCCATAATAAACTGTATAATAAAAATAGGAACATAAATTTTGCGTGCATGCAGTGCGTGGTGGCCTGTTGGTAACGGACCAGACGCGGCTGCGTACATGTTCACGGTGGTCGCGGGTTCAAATCCCAGGGCACACCTCCGACTTTTCGGAGTTATGTGTGTATTGATAGTCAATCACCACGCAATTTAACGGTGACGGAAAACATCGTGAGGAAACCTGCATACCGTAGCGATTTTAAAGAATTCCTACGGTATGTAAGTCCGCCAACCCGCACTAGGCTAGCGTGGTGGACTATATGGCCTAACCACTCTTAATCGATTCTCTCGATTGTAGAGTAGGCCCGTGTCCTGCAGTGGGACGTATTTGGGCTGATACAGATATAGAAATTTTCATAAATCTGGGCAGATGCAGTTGTCCCACAAGAACTATTTCAAAATTGCTTGCTATAAGCCGCGCCTCTACTTTATGATCCATTAACTTACATCATTATGAAGAGCATGGGCTTGGTTTAATACCACGAGGCGAAATGCCGCGGATATCTCGGGGCCATTTGCAAGTTTAAAACTGTAATGTGACAGCTGGAAACATGACCCATGGGTTGAATTAGCGATGGTGCCCGTAATTAACTGTATCTATGTTATTTAATGTAAAAACTTGAGATTTGCTCTCTTATTTATTGAAAATCCAAATTAAATTGACTCTAGTGCGTTGGAGTAAGTGGCTTCAAATTTCGGCAGGGAAAAAATAAATAAATACACCCAGTAGTCACATATGTACATATTTCTGTGCCCCTCTAAGTTACAAGCCTTGAGAAACTAATAGAGACTTTCCGGTCTCACAAGCGCTTAGATCTGCAAAAATGTTACAGATGACACAAATATTTATCTCTATGAAGATCAAACTGAGACTTTTTGTTTCACAGCCGGCTTCTCAACCAACTGGGCTATGGTAAACTTAAAGACATTTACAAGCTATACTCTTAATATTTAGGCCAATACACTGCGAATTCATATTATAATGTTTTTTTATGAGCAGTAATATTCCAATAAGGATTTGGCCGACTAGGACGGGTACCCTTCACTTAAACGCACTTTGAATTCGATACAAATACTCAAACAAAAATGATCGTCGGTGCTGTATAAATATATTTGAAATAAAAAAGCAATTGCAATTACTGAAAAACAAATTGCGGAAATATATAACTGCAAATTCTTCATGAAAACGTGTAGTCTGTCAACATGTACTAGGATAAAGTGGTGGAGTCATGCTTTAGTTTTCTGTTAAGTGGTCGAAATTATCAGGTCTATTAATTGAAATAAAACTATTTTTACGGATTTTATCGCGATTTGGTTTAATTTTTACATTTTTTAACTTCCCGACGCGACGTTTCGATTGCTTTTCAGCTTCTGAAATAATAATCCGTAAAAATAGTTTTATTTCAATGTGTAACATTCGCGTAAATCTAAGAAACCATTAGGTCTATTAATGTTAAATTGTAAAATTCTTAAACATTGTTCATGGGCGGTAGTGATCACTTGCCATCAGGTCAATCGTATGCTCGTTTGCCCCTTGTAATATAAAAAAACGTCGTGTTGTGCCAACTTCACCGTAAACAGGATAAATAATTACTATTAAGTCAAGAAAAAAAAAACATGAATGAATACAAAGAAAGCTGCAGGCATTTACTAAACTATTATAAAACAAGATCAGTGCGGCTCAAAGTGAATCGCGAGCTAAGGCGCAAGGTCACATCAGGGTCAAGCCTGCATCGAAACTGTAGGGACATCACAATTACAAACGAATTAACCCAAATGTATTTTGCAATAGGGCAATAACTGCGTAATGATGTGCTCAAGGATCGAAAGACCGTTTAAGCAATTTTATGTTTTTAATAACCGGAAACTTGTAGGGGTGACTCGAGACTGACTAGATTGATGGGGTTTTATGGTGAGAAAAAGGTGGTGGCGGTGCCTATGTATTTGAAAATGTAATAGAGGTTATTCATTACTGATGGTAGGTCTCTTATATGTGCGGGGCACCCTGGGTAGGTACCGCCGCATTGTCTATTTCTCCCACCAAACAGCAGTGTAAATGCACTGTTGTGTTCCGGTTTAAAGGAAATTGTAGCCAGAGTAACTACTGGACATAATGAGTCTTAACATCTTATATCTCAGAACGAGCTCAGTGGAATGCCAAGCATTGCTTCGTAATTCATGGTATTGTTTGGTTTTGATACTGTCCATGAGCGGTCGTTTCGCTTACCATCAGGCGAATGCCATGCTCGTCTTGCTATTCAGGCAATAAAAAAAAACTGTATTTGTTTTTAACAGACTTCAAAAAAAGGAGATAATCAATTTGAATTTAAAATTTTATTTTTTTATATTGAGAGAAATAAAATTAAGATTGAGGTCAGTGCACGCTTTAATATTTACCAGCTGTGCCCCGCGATTTTACCCGCGTAGTTCTTAGCGTGATGTTATGTAGCTAAAGGCTGCCAAACACGTTACGATGTAACTTTGCAAGTCTGAGTTTTCACCAGTATACTGGAACGTGTGTGGGCAAATAACTGCGGAAACGTCGTTGAAATATTCGATTTGAGACTAATGCAAATTTGCTTTTGCTCAAACGCACTTGAACGTGTGATGCGGCTACTTAAGTCGTACAGCTAGGACCGACTTCAAAAATAGTTGTATTAGATTTTTAAAAGATTCCATTTTATTTCTCTCTTTTTAATTACACTTTTCAAGTCGGTTTAATTATTTAGAATTACTTTTATTTCTCAATTTTTTATAATTTTTGGTCAAGGTTGTGAATTTTGTGACTCCACTTACTCTAAGGAAAATAAAAATATGTTTAAAAATATACTGTTTTCATATTAAACAATTCATAATTTAAGAATTCTTCATTTTAATGAATATAAATACAAAAAAGGCCTCAATGGAGGCGCCGGGTATCGATCCCGGTACCTCTCGCATGCTAAGCGAGCGCTCTACCATCTGAGCTACGCCCCCGATAAGAAATATTGACGAATTTATCAATATTTTACACCTGTAGACTTTGTCAATGGTAACAGTTAAACGTTGAAGGAAAACAGTGTGAGGAAACCTGCATATCATAGCGATTTGTAAGAATTTCCATGGTATGTAAAGTCCGCCAACCCGCACTAGGCCAGCGTGGTGGACTATATAGCCTGACCACTCTCAATCGTACCCTCGATTGTAGAGTAGGCCCGTGCCCTGCAGTGAGACGTATATGAGCTGATACAATACCACTTTAAAATGTAACAACAGAAGCGGGTCGAGGTGTAAGTTACGTGAGCGACCTCAGCGGCATAATGCAGGTTCCACTCTCAATATAAAAACGCTGAGAAATTTAGTCCTGAGTCGATTACAAGATCTAAGGATTCAATTTGTAAAATATTTTTGTGTTAGGTAATCGTATGAGTTGATTGGGAATGGATTTTGTGCCCGGTGTGACCTTAGGCTCGTCACTATTACAATTTGGATGGAGTGAAGTTTGGCAAACCGTGGATATTTACACTTCAGAAAATATAGTTGTAACGTACTTTTCAAAAAAATATAACAGGCCTTTGGCGGAGTGAACACAGACCTTAGCAATGGAATGAACCAATGCCAACAGCTGTATCTTTTTCTTTTTTTTATTATATTTTTATGCACTCAAATAACTTGAGCATTAAATTACCTATGCTAAGCTCATAAGATATTCTCAGACCAGTAGGAACTCTATGTAAACATTATATTAATACGTCCTAGAACAACAAACAAAACAAATTGTTAGTTAGCTTTCGGAATATATAAAATATTTGATGAGTCACGTTTATGAATAATAGCCGAATGTTCGAGGTTCGATGCTCGGTGCGGGTCCTTGTACAAGGCCCACCATAGCCCGGGGAAACATGTCTACAGTTGATTAACTTATTGTGTTGTTGTCAAGGTGCGTTGTCAAACTACTGATTGTAACATTCATGAGATTTTTAGACACAATAATTCTATTTTCGAGGTAATTTTGATACTCGCCGTGGCGCGGTTGGTTAGATACCGGCTGTGAAATGAAAGGCTGCGAGTTCGATCTCCGCACCGAGACAAATGTTTATGCGGCCCACAAATTAGAATCAGCATAAGGCTAGCATGTTTGACTAAGGCCGAAGTGCTGGTGGTAAATTCTAGTGGGTTAGCGAACTTCTTAAAAAATCTGAACTGCGTAGATCGGATCGCAAAAACCAATCAACTTTTTGATTTAATAATTGTAAATTAGGGGCAGTAAAATTATAACGGTCACTGAGCGGATGACTAATACCTCAGCCTACCCCGTGACCACGAAAGCTGTAAAGTAATCGAAACGTCGCGTCGGGAAGTTAAAAAATGTAAAATTTAAACCAAATCCGCGATAAAATCCGTAAATAATTGTTTTTTTTTTCAATGAACTTCATAACCCATAGAATTTCTCGTAAATATCTGTATAGTAAAATGCAGGTTTCCTTAGCATGTTTCCCTCACTTAATTACGTGGTAATTATAACCAATCACTCTCCGAAAGAGTAATAGGTTTAGAATGACCACCGTCTCTACAGACTTTGGTTACATACAGGGCGCTAGGTTCTTGTATTACGTTTCATACAATGCGTGAATTAATGTTATTTTAAATACACCCAACAGTCACATACATAGTCCTGACCCCACACTAAGATCGAGTCTTGTGTCGTGGGCATCAGAAACTACGAGAGACTTTTCGTTCTTACAAACACCCAGACCCGAAACAAATACCTGTGGATCACACAAATATTTGTTTCGGTGCGGGGATCGAACCCGTGGCCTCTTGTTTCATAGGCGGCGTCTAACCAACTACGCCACGGAGGCTGTTTATAGGCAACCCTACTAGTGTATAAGATTAATGGATTCCCCGACAGCCAACTGATAGCTACTAATTATAACACGTGTGCGGAGTTGATTAATGCGTGTTTACAATAGTTTAGCTTCATTAGCTGCTGTTGGCCGCGGCATTGTGTTTTTCATGGACTATCTAGCGAGGCTTCATCGATAAATAGGGTTGCCAGTGCTGTCAACATATTTTTCAATTTTACAATACTTTGCTGATCGGTGATAAATAAAATTAATTAACTCTTAAAGAAGTAAGGTTTGTTTAAGCTAAGGAATTGCTACGTTATCTATTATTAATAAAGTGGAGTGATATTTTTAGATCTAAAATAAATCCATCAAGTTTTAGAGTCCCTAACTCAAGGTCTTTAGGAAAATACTTAACATAGACATCCTCTATGACATCCAAATGTGTCCAAAGCACAGCAAAAGGTCGCGTCAAAAGACACGTAGATTTGACAAGCTGTTTTCGTTGACAGTACATCGGATATATTTACACGCAGCGTCAAGGCGCGAGCACACATATCGAGATTGCCATCGGCCATTGTCTGTCTGCACTATTGTTTCGCGGCGGGTTTTTATGTTCTCCTTTAAATATAACCCTGTGAAGTGGTAATTCTATGTGTTGTTCAATGTTCACGTGTTATTGCACATTGCTAGAAGATATATCTTTGGTGTGAAGTATGATTGCGTCTTGAAATGGAAAAATTGTATTTTTGAAGATTCTGAGAAACGAGGATTATGTCACAGAACCTTTTTGAAGTCATTTTAACATCACAAATGCATAATTAAATTATTATTATGTAGACCACATGCAATTATCCCCACCAAGATTGAACCCACAAGTTTTCGAGCACAATAGCAAAAGATTACTCGTTACCAATCAAACGCCATAAACACCTTTTAACTTTTGCCTTTATCTTTACGCAAATCATCAACATCATCATCATAATCATCATCAGCTTATACTACTCCACTGCTGGACATAGGCCTCCTCAAAATTGCGCCATTTCACCCTGTCTTCGGCTTGTCGCATCCAACATCTGCCAGCGACCTTTCGCAAATCGTATTTTTGAAAAACCACATTAGGTTGTCTAAGCAGATCATTAGAATATTAGATTGATCAGACGATAAGAATAGCCTGTTATCTGCCAAGTTATAAGTTACATTTTCCCATAACACTCATTAGATCATTATCCCTTATTATTCACGAGCTAGAAAATTATCAGTAATCATTGTATTAAGCTAACATGTAATCATAATACTCCACTCGTAAACACATTAACAGTAATTAACTACTGGACATATCGAGACTTAACATCTTATGTCTCAGGATGGCGAGCGCAGTGGAATGCCAAGCAATGCCTTGTAACTCATAGTGTTATTTGGTTTTGCTACTGTCCATGAGCGGTCGTATCGCTTACCATCAGGCGAATGGCAGGCTCGTCTCGTCATTCATTGCAATAAAAAAAAAAAAAAAAAAAAAAATTATATAAATATGCATTAGTTTCACTGACTCACTGTTGTGAATCTTGATGGTAAAGATAGTACTAATGTATGATAATAATACAACCTGTTTTGGATCGGTGTTAAGGCACTCCAGGTTTTTAGTTTAAGTCTATTTGATTTGTTACTTGTATAACCTTATAGGATATGAGCGAGTAAATAGCATAGTGAATGTTAAATTAACTGTCACGTCGGATGTCGCAGGTTCAAAATAGCTACACAATTTTTTTGTGGTCATGAATGTATTCATATTTAATTTTGGAAGTATTGGAAAGTTACTAGTGGTTTCAGAATTTTTCAATCTTGTTTAGATATAAACCCCGAGCAAAGATATTATTTATGTCTTGTGCCATTGATATTTGAAATTATAATGGGCTCTTCGATCTCAAAACACCCGGATTCAATCATTTATATCTCAATCTAGTTTCACAAATCCTTTTGCACTTCGACACAGAAGCTGTCATAATTAATAATCTGCCCAGTGAAATGTGTTGCCAACAAATGCAACAAATTTTCGAAACAGTTGTCATACTAACGATAAAAGATCCGATTTATGTAATATTTATAAATCCTTATATGTATTTTATGTTTGCAACTTGTAGTATTTACGAAATATATTTGTGTCCGTAATCAGTGAGTCCTTTCTAATCTTTCTAGTGTTGTGTCAATGATGACGCAAGTGAAATTGTGTATTGTCCGACTGAATTACTGTACATTAAAAGTCTATAAAGTATTGTGTTTGGTTTCCTACATCTTCTCAATTTGATTTAAGTTGCAGAGAGTATCGAGAATGGATGTGTATTGTGTAAGTTTTTGTCGTCTTAACGGTATATTATGTTTTTATAACCTATATTTTTTTATTGCAAGACTAGCATGCCATTCGCCTGATGGTAAGCGATACGACCGCTCATGTACAGTAGCAAACCAAACAACACCATGAGTTACAAAGCATTGCTTGGGACTCTCGAGGGTTAAGTCTCAGTATGTCCAGTAGTTACTCTGGCTACAATGTCCTTGAAACCGGAACACAACAATGCATTTAACTGCTGTTTGGCGGGAGAAATAGACATTGCGCTGGTGCAGTACTAAGTAATCTGTGGGTGGTATCTACCCAGGCGGCCTCTCACATATGAGATATACCACCAGTAAAGTCAGATGGCATGTCTAGAAGTGTTTGATTTCGACTTTATCGTATCAAGTGGCGTATAAGTTGACCCAGAAAAGGAAGTGAACTTGGGCGCCGACTAGTGAATGCAATCCCGATCTCGCGGGATTTCGATCTCGCGAGATCTCGTATAATTTTTCGGGATTTTCAGTGGTCACCTCAGGTGCTAGTAAATTTAATGAACTTCCACATAATTTGGATATAGATTGATTCTGCACGAACACTTTTGTGATTAGACGTGAATTAGTGAACAGTTTTTCAAAGACCTTTAGTTGTCTTTTTTTTTTTTTTTTTTTTTTTTTCAATGAATGGCGAGACGAGCATGCCCTTCGCCTGATGGTAAGCGATACGACCGCTTATGGACAGTAGCAAAACCAAACAACACCATGAATTACAAGGCAATGCTTGGAATTCCACTGCGCTCGCCATCCTGAGACACAAGATGTTAAGTCTCAATATGCCCAGTAGTTACTCTGGCTACAATGTCCTTCAAACCGGAACACAACAGCGCATTATGTCTTATTTATATTATTTTGTATTTTGTATTTTCTTTTTCATTTTTATTATTTTGTTGCAACCGTAATTAGTAGATTTACGTGAAAGCTTGTAAGGCTATATTGTAACTTTATTTCTTTCACTTAAGTTATTAGTTTGTAAGCTTTCCTTACATAAATGAAATAAAAAATAAAATTACAAAATTAGTCATTACAATGTCGCAATACATACGACAAACAGACAGACGTAACTCGGTAACATGTAAGGCATACAAAAGGCGTGAGAAACTGTTACAGCAATGTTACTGAGCATGTGACTCGTTCAGTGCAACGCCCTTATAGACACGTGGTATCTGGCCAATAATATTTGAATAATTACACTTGCAAACTCCGAAATCGTAAGGTGGAAAGACATTTTATAAAAATTGCAAGAATTCACTTAATTATATTGACTTATTAAGCATACATACATACATAAACTCACGCCCTTTTACCAAAAGGGGTAGACAGAGGTGCTAATCAAGACACCCACATTTCGCCTTATATATGTTGTATATATGTCGTATGTTCCGTCCCACGATGTGATAGGAGGCGAGCCAATCGCCATATTGGGCACAAATTTCTGACTCCAGGCTGATAATGAATTGAAAATATCACTTTGCCCGACCCGGGATTCGAACTCAAAACCTCAGCTTTGTAATCGTACCATAGAACAACTACGCCACCGAGACAGTCTTAATTAGCGTGGGTCCTAAATTCAGGTATTCCAGACTTACCATTGGTCGTTTAAAATCCACAGCGCCACCAGACGAAATTGGACCTGCGTATAAGCTCTCAACTCCTAACATAATGTTAAGAGACTTCTGTCAAGTTGATTGTTTAATTATTAATATGTTCATTACAAAACGGCATCCAAGATAGAACATTTAAATAACAATTTGCCATCTTATTCATCTGTCTCACGGTACTCACATGATCTTTTGTGATGGCACATTAATTATTGTGATATCTCGGTTTCGTTACGTTGCTTGTAATTGACCACACAATGCAATTTGGCTGAAGTGTATTATTTGTTCAACAAATTATATAGTTTTTTTTAGGATTGTTGCGTTATGTTTCATTAATGTAATGGGGTATATTGTTACTGTTTGGAGGTTTGCATTGCTTCTTATATTTTTTATCTTAAAGCTATTTATATAAATACAACTATAGGCACAAAAGTAGTCTTGAACCTATACCATGATCCGTGTCTTGTGACCTGTGGGTATCTGTTTTCAAATAAGTAAGATCCACAATCTTACTAGACCAGACTTGAAGTAAGCGATGATACAAAACCTCTATGTAATAGTCTAGTATCAATTCTGCCTATCCTATCGGGGATACAAGCGCGAGCTTAATTACGTGGTATTAGTTTTACGTAGTCATCATAATTCTGTATTGTTTCCGCAATCCTGGCGTATCTTCCATGCTCAATTTACTTTCATTAATATAATGCATTCTGCTCCCTTTATGGCCAAACAATCACTCGTGTGTGGTCCTACAATATATCTCATTAAACCGGAATGACATTTGTACAAAAGTTATAAAAACAAATCATATTGTGACCTTTGTAATGAGGACTCATGTGACCGTGGATACAGTTAAAGATTATCCAACTTTTAGTGTTTTCGGTTTGATTCTGGTATTGTTTGACCTAGCCGTATATAGCGGTGTAGGTCATACTACTCATTTTGGGTAGTATATTTATTTATTATTGAAAGGAAAACATACTATAGAAGTAATGTTTTTATACCGGTAACTACACCTGATTGTAAAATTATAGCGGTAATTTATTTAGTATAAATGTGTTGACTTATTTCAAGTGTAAATTGATTTAGTTTGGAAAATGTTTGTAATGGTGTTGACGCTCAGCGGCGGCTGGGAAAAAATTAATATTTCTTTTTAATATTTCAGCATACTATCTTTCTTTTTTCTATATTCCAATGGGTACCCGCCGACCCTCAAATGTAGCACTCACTTTTGATACAGGTTTTACACTTTGTGGTGAAAGATATCCATTGGGATATCTATTATATACATATATCCCGCCAATACATTACCAATTGTATCTCAACTCGAGATTAAATTAAAAAAAATATTCGACATATTTTATCTTTAAGTCGTTATCGTCTTTAGCCTTCGTGCGCGGAGTCAATGTGCGAATCACATGACTCAATATAACGCGGTGACAATTTCTTTTTAGCCAGTAGTGAAAGATAAGGGTCTAGTAAAATGATACATGAAAAATTATCCTCACAAACTTACCTATTTTATTCCATTTCATTATATTGGCAGAGATTAAATTCCCTTCCTATTTGACACGATTAAGTTAATTTATGAGACCGAAAAGTCTCTCGTAGTTCCTGATACCCACGACACAAGACTCGATCTTAGTGTGTGGTCAGGACTATGTATGTGAATATTGGGTGTATTTATTATTATTTATATATATGGGACTCTATGACAGGCTTTCTACCACCTAGTTCTGTTTTCACAATGCTTTTCTGAAATCGGTAAAAGTTTTAACATATTGAAATTTTTCTTTCTCTATCTCTCAGCCGGTTTTTCAGCCATTGCGTCATAGACTTCAAAAATTAGTCTAGGCTGACCTCTCTTTTCTTAATATTCGTATCATCAAACAAAGGAAGCGTTACATTCAAATATGACCAGCAAGCGGACCGGTCATTAGGAGCGTAACGAAATGGTGTAATAAATAATTATTTGAACAAAAGTCGGATGCGATATTGTCCAGGATACGTTGGTGTAAATAAGACGCCAGGGTCGCCTACTTAGCCTCGGGTAGGGTGGCCATCAGTATGGATTTATATGGAATTTAGGTTAAGAAAATGTACCTTTTTTATGGTTCATCATCATCATGATCAGCCCGTTGCAGTCCACTGCTGGACATAGGCCTCTTGCAAGGTACGCCACAGAGCCCGGTCTGCTGTTTTACGCATCCAGTCTTTATGCTTTAGTCGCATCATTTTGTATGGTTGAATAATGGATATTATTTTTTTGTAGAAATGTTGTCTCACATATTAAAGGTTTTAATTTATTAGATTTTATTTATACGGACAATTAAGTGGCTGGACATAAGGTAAGACGTTTAATTCTTAAATTGGGTTCTACTACTAAACTATTGGTTAAATAAATATTCTAAGGAAATGTTGGTAATCTATACATATAATAAAAATTTAATATTAAATAAAATGGTATAACCGAGGATATGGAATATTGCGATTATAATATAATGTAACTGACGACAAAAACAAATATCTTAGAAATTCTTCTCATATTACACAATTGAACTGGCGCTCGTTGAAATCTTTTTGTCTAGCAGAGTTTAATAGTTTGAAGTCCTACCATAAATTATTAAAGAGTAACAGAATTTATTTGATTGCAAGGTTTTGAATGAATGAATGAAGCGGTTAATTTCATAGTTAGTGATCTTAATATTTTAAGATAGTGCATAATTAAAACAGAAATTAAGCGACAAATAAGAGTGAAAAAAAAAACGAATTGCTTCACGTCCGACAGTCTTAACCACCACTAATATTTCAAAACTGCATACAGAAATGCTTTGCCATTTTAAAAACCTCGATCAAAATGCATAAAATATCCCACAAGACCCAAAACCCTGGTCACCCAAAGTTATTGTCAATGATTTGCGCAAGCGTGCTAATTGTTCTATTATCCGCGGACAGCGGCGGATGTTGGCACACTTCGGACGTGCGTTTGTTCCACGTCCGATCGCCGATGCAGACACCCTGGTTACGTCACCCGTTTGTTCAGATACAAAATTAGAAAGATGTAGACAGAAAGATGTGGAATTACGGAATTTTTCACAAATTATCGCGTCTATGGTTGCAGGCTGTGAAGTGGTGTTAACAAAACATGTATGCTTTCACGAAATATACCGTTCAGGTTACGATGGGATGTTTGAAATTTGAAATACGCCTAAGTCTAGAGACACTATTTTCAGGGTAAGAATTTTTCATACAAATAAAGTATCAATAGATACAGACTATTTTTTAACTTTTCAATATTGTGATTTTTTATTTAACATTGCATTGTATGATCTCAGAAGAAAAATAAGGCGAATAGATGTATCCCTCTATTTTCTTTATGATTGCTGACAAGTAATCATATACCTCATTGTAATATATTACAATATAGCCTACTTTTAGTAATTAATACAAAGTTCAAGTTGAACCAGGCGCCTCATAATTTGTAATAATAGTTTTAATGGCGATCATTTGAAGCGAAAATTACAGCATTTACGTATAATTGTGATTAAAATTGGCGAGGAACAAAAAATGTGGAAAACCTCCTTTGTTTTTACTTGTTTAATTTGCGCAGTTAGCGTCTATTGTAATAGACTCGCTGGAAATTATATAAGTAACGGTTTAATATGAAGTCATGATTGTAGTGGTATTCTTGGAAAATTTTGATGGGACTATGAGCTCGGATATTTTTGATATGACGATACAACTCGTACATTTATGTACAATATCTTAATCTGACATTCGTTTCAATTTAAATAAAAAGCCTCTTAGTTACATCTTTGTCTAGAGAGAGCGAAAAGACTGCTGTGGACGTTGGTGGAAACCTAACATATGTGATCCACTTATAAGTATCGTTTCGTGTTTCTTGAATTTAAATTTATCATACTCTTCTTTTTCATTTAGCATTATCTCGGCGCGTGCCAGAATTCAATTGCTCAATCTTCATAATTTGGACACGGTCTTAATCATAACACCATCAAATATCGTGGGATGTAACATACAAGGCGAAATGTGGGTGTCCCCACCTTCGCCTATCCCTTCTGGGAAAAAGGCGTGAGTGTATGTAGATATGTATATGTATTTATATAAATTAGATAAATAAATCTCTAGCAGCCCACCAGCTAGGCGGAGTGATAATTTGCGAAAGGTCGCTGGCAGATGTTGGATGCGACAAGCCGAAGACAGGGTGAAATGGCGCAATTTGGAGGAGGCCTATGTCCAGCAGTGGACTAGTATAGGCTGATGATGATGATGATAAGATAAATATATAAATCCATCCAACAGGCACATAAATATGATACAAGTCTTGGGTGGTGGGTATTAAAAATTACGAGTGACTTTTCGGTCACACAAACACCCAGACCCGAAACAAATACATGTGTAGCACACAAATATATGTGTCAGTGCGGAAATCGAACCCGCGGACACTCGTTTCAAAACCGGCGTCTAACTAGCTGCGCCACGGATGTTATTAGTTAATATTGATTACTTCCAAATCTACAGTTGTGACGTCAATCATTCATGCATTTACATATTTACGATTTTAATATGGAAACAAAAGCTGGTTTTTAAAATAAATACATAATGTCATTAAATAAATAAATAAATTATTTATATTAAATTCTTTATTTATTTAATATTAAATTCTTTATTTATTGTATCTTTTATAATTTATTATTTATGATTTTGTCAACCGTTGAACAGAGAGTGGGCGGCATATAATTTGTACTAAAATATTGCAAATTGTTGTTAATATCTATAAAGTAACAAGCTAAGTGCGAATTACACTTTGGTCTGACGGTTCCTTACATATTTATAAAAATATGCTAGAGAAATTTTGAAATATATCTTAAAAACTATTCGTTCTATACCAAGAAAAAACGATAAATATTTATTACTTTCGTTTTTCCATACCTTGATTTAAATATACACTTTGCAAAGCTATTTCTTTAAATCAAGAGCTCCTTTATTTTTTTATTATTTTAAATATAGTATTTTTGAAAGACAACCCAAGCATTCAAAGGATCTTTAACAAAGGATTCAAATCACACCATTCAAACATGGAGATCACCCACTCAACACCTTTATGTATCAAAATAAACAATTCCATGGAACTACTGAAGATCTAACTGTGGGTAGACAATCGACATATCCTACTCAGATCGGATTCTTATTATTTTTAACTTAAGAGTTATTTTCGAAATTGAAACGAGTAAGAAACGGTACATGTAAAGGCAATTCCAGTGCATTCTAAATCCATCCATTTGCGATATTCTATAAAAAGAAGTGTTATGTCTGAAGGCTGATTGAAACCTTCGCTTAGTGTTGTCGATGTCGTCAGAGAAGATATGAGAATAAATGGTCTCACAAACAAGAATATTCAAGACCACCTGAATAGGAGAAAGTTGACTATGAAGACCATACTTCGTATTGGCCCAATTAAAGCCAGGTATAAAATGGGCCTTTTCACGAAATAAGAAGCAATAGTTGTTGTAAGGTACTGTACGGGCTATGCGATAAATATGAAAGGTGAACTTTTTACTCCTGAACGATTTACAAAGCGACTTGCAAATTAACTTTTCATGCGCAATTTGTAGTACTGTTGCTGAAACGGAGAAATAATACCTACGTTTTATTGGTACATGTCTATTAACTACGATTGCATGTAAGTAGCAGATTTCTTAAGTCAGTGATTCTTATTGTTGTAGAAGATGCCAAATACGAAGTTAGCCTGATATAGTTCTGCTGTAAGTTTTTTGGATCTTATCGAAAAAGTCGCATGAAATTAATATCAAGACACAAAAAATTTTTATTATCTTTACTTTCGTATTTTTTTTTTTCGAACTACTAATTACTTCTGTTTTTTTAAAGTTAATAGCCATTTAAATGGTGAAAGATAACTTAATGAGACAGGAAATGAAGTCTACCAAACAGGAATAATCCAGTGTGTTGAAATGGTCAAAGCTCGTGCTTTTCAGTAAGATATTTATGCCATGCATTATACTCTTACTTAACATCTAATTCTATAATTACGTTAAGCCAACTAAAAATGACGTCATCCTATATTTTGATACGAATCGCAGAAGAATGTTGCGTGAATCAGTGTGTAGGATCAGTCACACATGGCAGGTTTTCACACGGATGTAAGGCTTAAGTCAATTACACAAACCGTTTAATACATAATTGCGTAATATTTCGCATGGTGGATAAACAAAGTAATTTATTCGTAAACTCAGAGTGCCCCAAAAATATCCGCTAGCACCTAGCTAGCAGCAGGTCACTGAGGGGCTTTAATCGGTGTGCTAGCGTAGGGTTTGTTAGAGACCTTGGGGGTTACTCTATGATCCGAAACGAAACTCGAATGTTCGAACGCCTCTATCGTACGTCGTAACCATACACTAAGTTCGAATTGAATGATAAGTTTCATAGAGAATAGTATTGATTTCTAGAAGTGGAAAGCTTATAACTTACTCCGGACGTCGAAGTCCAAATATTAGAACTTCGTTTCGGATCGTAGAGTAAACCCCCTGGCCCGGCTGGAATATCCGCAAGCGTGCTGTGTTGCTAGGCCAGGGACAAGGGTACATATTGCTCTTGTCCGGGAAAGGGGAACTTAATAGGTTTCTTTCCGCCAAGAAAGGTAATTTATACAGTTTTTCAATCCGAAAATCTCATAAAATAAATTGACTGAACTGGTAATCAAACCCGCGTCGCACCATTCTCAGCATGCACACACATTAGACCAATATCACAATTGTTATTTATACATTAAATTAATTCTTGTGATGCATTTATAATAAAATGACTTAATGAGATAATGTTCATAACAGCATTCAGATAAGTAGATAATTTGCGACTCGTGAGTATATTTGAATTTATATCGAGGGGGCGGAGTGCATCGTCCCGACATTTCATAAGGTTTTTGATGTTGCATGTTGTGGCGAAATATATGTGGTAATATTATGATAATTGAATATATTATTAGTATTACATCTGCCTCGGTGGCGTAGTTGTTCTACGGTACGACTACAAAGCTGAGGTCTCGGGTTCGAATCCCGGGTCGGGCAAAGTGATATTGGGTTTTTCTATTCATTATCAGCCCGGAGTCACGAATTTGTGCCCGATATGGCGATAGGCTCGCCCCCTATCACATCATGGGACGGAACATACAAGGCGAAATGTGGGTGTCCTGGTGGCGCCTCTGCCTACCCCTTCTGGGATAAAGGCGTGAGTTTATGTATGTATGTATGTATGTATTACAAATGATCATCTCAAGGTGGACGGACGACCTGGTGAAGGTCACAGGAAGTCGCTGGATGCAGGCGGCTTCCAACAGGTCTATGTGGTGATCCATGGGGGAGGCCTATGTTCAGCAGTGGACTCCTGTGGCTGAAGAAAGAGAGAGAGAGAGAGAGGGATAGGCAGTGAGTATGGATTTCCATTTCGATCAATCTGACATATTCCTTTTGCTACATCCGTTTTAATAAATCTCCTTATGCACTATCCTCGGTTAAGTGTAATTCAAATCTAATCCCTAATTTTTGTGTAGACTGGTGTTATACATATTATAAATATAGGTAGCCAGATGAATATCCGCAAACGTTTGTGCTATAATGCGAAATGTCTGCCTGTATTTTTATTTATTTTTTATTTTTATTTTGTAAAGGCTTTTGTTGTTAAATAAATCCTCATTGTTGATTCGTTGCAGATGTTTTGTCACGTGTTCAATAGTTAGGCGAATGCAATACCAACGGTATTTGCCGAGTGCATAACAAAAATAATTACAATTATTTTTAGCACGTGCTTGAAAACTTTCATAATATAAGCTTTTTATATATATTTTCTAGTAAGTCAATTGGTGCTAGGGATTATAGGCATTTCGTAAAAGGAGAATTATTAATAAATGTTAAATTAAGCTTGCAGTAAGTTTAAAGTTCATAATATGTTGGGAGGTATCACTATCTTTCAGAAAAGAAGTATTAGATAACAGCTTTAAGATTGTCTATCACCGAATGTGAAATTGTCGAAGAGCCAATAATAAATATTTATTTCCCTTTCTGTCCGTTTTATTCTTAAACCTAGGTTAGTTTTCCCAAATGCTTTCAGTTTTCAGTGCCGGTTATAATTTTTCATATAAATAACCTTAATAATTGTCTCCATAAAATAGTAACATAATTTTTAAAACTCCGCAATATTATTTAATGAATCTCAATTGACAAATGACAGTAGTCGTTAATCAACTTCAAACTTACTAGCGTTTGAAAATGATGCGTAGCCAATACCACTTCTACAAGCTAATCAGTTAAATATTATCACGAGACAAACATATAAAAACCTACAGCTAGCACATTGGTGTCTAGTTGTTTCCTATAATTTGCTCTGCCCTACAATATTTATATTTCTTTGAAAAAAATGGTGAAAAATTGATCCATTTATCAATAAGACGAATGTTCGTTAAGATCAAATTTTAAAAAGAATTTTACTGTAGCATATGCTGTTTATATCGGATTTTATTAAATCTATATACAATTATTTTGGTAGTAATTATAAAGCAAAATGAAAATATCTTATTTATTACATTTATAAAATTGTAAACGTCATTTAGATTCAGTCCCTGTTTTTCTTTACAAAGGTATGTAAAGATCATATTGCATGGGATAGGCCTATACCCATCTCAGTCACAGCGAAAACCGTACTTAGCAGTGGGATATGTGCTGATATTAATATACCAAATCGAATTCTAAAAACACTAAACCACACTGTCGAAATCACGGGCATTATTATCGAAATAAAGAAAACAATATAAATATATCAAAGGAAATATCAAACAATACTTATAAAACGCAAACTAATCAATGCAGGAATTTAGCATATATTTCTGTTGCTACAGATTATTGGTTTATGGACAGGGGCGCCGGGCGCCGCGCCGTGCGTGGGCCACTCTTCTCATATTGGTCAACGAATGTCGTTATAATAGGCATGGTCGGTTGGCTAGCATTTTGTCATTTCTAGTATAGTGTGTTCAGTGGTTTAATGTGCATCGAAATAATTGACGACTGATTAAGATTGAATTCGGTCATTGTATTAGTATTTTAGATGTTAGTTTCTTCTTAGTAGTCAAAGTCAGAGGATAATAAATAATTTACAAATTGATATATCGTCGAGTCTACTTATTCACGCTTCAGTAATAATAACAAGTAGCAATTCGTCGTTACCATTATTAAAGATATTTTTTTCTTATTTCATAATTTAGTTTTTACAACTAATAGTCTGCCATTCATTGCAAACCGCAAATTGCGGTCGATGTTCTCCTCCATTCATAGCATTGGATCAGAGATGCCTTTGGACGAATTGTCTATGTGTTTTCTACCTACATCCACAAAGTGTTCATAATAATTTTATATTTTCAGCCCAACATCTATCTTTACCCTATTTCAAGATGAAAGGCAATCGAATTATAAAAACGTTAAATCAACAAAAAACTCAACAAGCACCCAGGCAATCGATTTTGTAAATTTTTCTAACGTCAGCAAAAAACTCAACAAAACCTGCACCTGAATTATTCGAATGCCCAACAACCCATAAGAACCCAAGGGCGCGCATCGTTACCATCACACGGTTAGTTACCGCGCATGTTTATCTGCCATTAGATCGCGGTTCGAGTGCCGGTCCAGCACTTGACATACTTGGATATAGAGTGATGGAATTTGGGTGGGGTTGGTACTTGGTAGCATCTTAGCAGGCGTGGTAGTGACTAAGCTAAATGGTATTTGGTTGACATGACAGTTCAAGGTCTAATAGAGTAGATACTAGATAGACTCGAAAGAATAAAGTACTGAATTTATTTTGAAATAATTTGATTTGTTAAGGAAGATAATATTTTCTCTGTCAAGGGTTGGCGCCAAGAGGATGAAATGTAGCAAAGTCAGAACTTAAATTCCTTTCACAATATGTTTTTTTTCGCGATATTCTTGAAGATTGTATATGGTCAAATGTAATCGAAGCTAGATTGGTTGCGGGGGATGGTTGGCTATTTGGGGATAATTTAAATGGAGATTTGTAGTGTCTTGGTACTAAAATACAATATGATTTCATGGCTATCTTAAACCTCATCATCAGCCCTTCTGCGTCCACTGCTGGACATAGGCCTCTCCCATAGCACGCCACTGGGCTCGATCTTCAGCCCATCGTCGCCAACCGCTACCAGCCACCCCACGAATATCCTTAATCTTAAACCTAATTGCTAACTATAGATTTTTAAGTTTCTGAAACGATTTTCAGTTTTCAAACAATAGTAAAATAAATAATAAAATGCTTTATTTTTGATGTTTCAAACAGGCTGTGTACACCACATCACAGTAAAATGACTAATTGTAATATTACCAAGAACGCTTCCATTTACGCCAAAAGATTCCAAAATATGTGCATTGGTCACAACTTCTTTGTAATAGGTAACGGTGACTAATTGCAACAGACCGTACCGCAGTCGCCCCAGATTTCAGATATGTGTCACGCTTTGAGTATTAAAAGCAATATTTGAATGTTGAATAGTTTTAATGATCCTGAAATGTATTAGCGATTATTTGATAAAAGGAGGTCGCCCATAAGCAGAAGCCGTGAAAGGGCAGGGCCCGGTTAAGTGACCACCCTGGCTACAGATAATAAATATTCATCGTATCCCAGCTTTATTGTTATTGGTAGGATTTGAAAGTATTATGGTAACTTCGACAGCCTCCGTGGCGCAGTTGGTTAGACGCCGCCTGTGAAACGAGAGGCCGCGGGTTCGATCCCCGCACCGAAACAAATATTTGTGTGATCCACAGGTATTCGTTTCGGGTCTGGGTGTTTGTGAGACAGAAAAGTCTCTCGTAGCTTCTGATACCCACAACACAAGACTCGATCTTAGTGTGGGGTCAGGACTATGTATGTGACTGTTGGGTGTATTTATTTATTTATTATGTCTCTTTATTTATTATACTATTTTTTTACATTTTTATATACATAATAAAAAATCAAAATACATATAAAAATATAAAAAAAGAGATTAACCCAACAATGGCGAGGCTCGAGACCCAAGCCACCGGTGGTTAGGACCCCAAAGTGAGGAACTTCCTCACAATACGTGCCGTGTCCAGTAATACTGCCTTCTGTATCTGACTCTTGGCCCAACAGCCAATTGAGAGCCTCTGTAGATGTTGGTCGAGGCTCTTCGGTATCAACCCATGAGCAGAAACGACGATCGGGACAATAATTGTTGAGTCGACATTCCACATGTCAGTAACCTCGTGTGCCAAATCTAAATATTTGGACATTTTGTCCTTTTCAGCTTTTACAAGGTTATCGTCATGCGGAATGGTAACGTCAACAAGTATAGCCCGGCGCGCCAATCGATCTATTATCACAATATCAGGCTTATTGGCAACAATAGTCCTGTCTGTAATAACAGACCGATCCCAGTACAGCGTAGCATGACCATTTTCAAGAACTGGTTGGGGAACATACTGGTAATATGGAACTTCAGGAGTCACAAGTCCATATCGAAGAGCAATTTGCTGATGTATGATCTTGGCTACTAGGTTATGTCTATGCAAATACTCGCCGTTAGCAAGATACGAACAACCGGAGATAACATGCCTGATGGATTCGCCAGGACGGTGGCATGCCCGACAGATGTCGACCGTACCGTCCTTCAGGATGTATTTCCTATAGTTGTTCGTCTTAATAACTTCGTCCATAATTGCAAAGACAAAACCCTCAGTTTCCCCAAAGAGGTTACCGAAACGTAGCCAAGATACAGACGCTAGCCGGTCCACATCAGGCCCATGGAGGGCTCGATAAAACCGACCATGCAGCTCCTTGCTTTTCCATATGTCCAAGCGATCCCTAATGCTTACCACCAGAGGTTTCCGCCAGTTCTCGTTCGCCAAAGAGAGCGGGGTAAGTCCTTTATCTACCATAGCTACAATCCCATGCATATCCACGTCGCTGTGAAGGAAATAATCCCTGAGATTGCACACCTCGCGATTATGCAAGTCCTTAGCATTAAGAATGCCTCGGCCTCCACATCTCCGCGGGATGTACAATCTCATCACTGACGACCGTGGATGATGCATACGATGTGCAGTCATGAGAGTCCGGACCTTACGATCCAGGGCGTCCAATTCAGTCTGAGTCCATCTGAGTATGCCGAAAGAGTACATAAGTACAGGCATAACCCAACCGTTAAAGGCGCGAATCTTGTTTCCACCTGACAAAAAACTGTTAAGTACTTTTGTCAGGCGGCTAAAGAAACGTTCCCTTACCGATTGTTTTACGTCTGCACCCATAATACCTAAAGCCTCAGGCATACCCAGATATTTGTAAGTTTCCGTCGGCGAAAGGGATCTGAGTCTTACAGTCTCTGAGACACGTATGTCATCAGAGACTGCAACCACGCCTCGCTTTACATGGATAACCGCACATTTATCTACACCAAACTCCATATTGATTGAGTTGCTAAATCTTTCAGCTATTTTTAACAACTCAATCAATTCAGATTGTTTTGATGTAAATAACTTGAGATCATCCATGTAGAGCAAGTGAGAGATAGGCTCAGACCCTCTCCGCAGACGGTAGCCTAACCCTGAATCCAACAACAGAGTACTGAGGGGATTCAGGGCCATACAAAACCACAGTGGACTCAGACTGTCACCCTGGAATATACCCCGCTTGATTTTAATCGGCTCATCATTCACCGAAGGATTGGTAGCGCCTGGATATTTAAGAACAGTTGTCCACTGTCCCATACATGCCCCAAGAAAAGTGCTCAATTTTGTATCAACTTTATACAAATTAAGCACTCTCATGAGCCATGTATGGGGCACCGAATCATATGCCTTTTTATAGTCAATCCAGGCAGCTGATAAATTCCTTCGGTTCTGACGAGCCTGTTGGCAAATGGCCATGTCAATGAGAAGGAGTTCCTTAGTACCACGGGACCCGCTTTTGCAACCTGTTTGTCCGGAATAAAGAATTTGATTAGTTGTAATATGACATTGAATTTTTGATCTAATTATCGACGAAAGTACTTTATAAATTGTGGGTAGGCATGTAATGGGTCTATAATTTTTTGGTTCCGTGGTACTACCGGATTTAAAGAGTAGGTGAGTGACACCTGTTGTCATAAATGTTGGGAGCGATCCCCCTTCAAGCGCATCCTGGAACTGTGTTGCCAATCGAGCATGCGAACTTGGAAACCATTTTAACCAGAAGTTGTGCAGACCATCTGGTCCCGGAGACTTCCAATTTTGGGTTGGACGAATCGCGGTCAGAACGTCCTCTGGACTGATTAAAATGGCCTCCATAGCCGGTATCACCTTGCAAGCTCGATCTACAACACTGAACCAGGGGGCTTCAGTGTGAGAGACAGGCGACGACCAGATATTTGTCCAGTACTCACGCATTTCATGAGCACTAGGTAGCCGCCCATCTACCACACTTTGTGGAGAATTCTCCCAACATCTATAAACCCTCTTTTGGTCACTTTGGAACATACGATTTTGTTGGAAACGATCCCATCGCCTCCTGTAGCGGCGAATGCGGTTTGCCCACGCATATACTTTTTGTTTGTAGAAGTCTATGCGTTCCGTGACGCAAAGTCTATAATTGCGAGGACTGGTGTTAGTCCCCGAAAAAGCCTGCGCCACAAAACGCATAATCTTCGGCCTACTATTTCCTTCTTTGAAGGAAATTAGCTTGCCGATGAGAGTTCGGGCCCTGTTGATACGTTCCTCAATCCTACGCTGCCAGGCAGGCACAGCCGCAACACCTCGAGTGGCTCTACGTTCATTTGGGAAATTAACATTAGCCACACGACATGCTGCGACGGCTGCGCAGTAAAGGATCGAATGCGTATCAACAAGATCCCGACTGGACTCCAGGTATATAGGTAACATGGAGTCCATAGCTCCCATCAGCGCCAAATTTCTTCTATGCGTTGGCAAACGTGGAAGACGCGGTCTACAAGACGTCGACAAAGGCATGAATTCCGAAATCGCACGCTCCAAAGCCCCTCTCAGACGCTGTTCATCTTGGGGACTTACGTTGTCGTCCAAATTGTCCGTCACCTCAATAACAGCAATAGGTATTGGTGTCGGGTCTGCTGCTTGATCTCCATTGACGGGCTGGACATTGTTGTCCTGGACAACTCTTAAGTCTGTGCGCAACCGCTCAAGTGCTTCATCATCCAACAACTTACGCCGCTGAATAAATCGCACTTGATCCGACAATCGTTGGGATGATACTTCAACTGTTGGTTCCAAAGCCTGAAACAGAGACAGCATTTTAGCACGATACGCAGTAAGGTGAGTTCCTCCCCTTGTTGCCCCAAAGTAGGCCCGCATGACATTTTCATTTATTTGATGAGTCCATCTCATGCGGCGCACTACTCCACCGGTAGCGGGGACCGTAGGGGGGACACTCGGTCCCACAGGTCCCAAGCCCACCACTGGAGGGGGTCGTCGTCTTCGCCGCGCAGGTCTTGGTGGCGGCGGGGACGACTGCAGCTCGTCGCGTTGGCTCGACGCGTCGATGTGTCGATGTTTATTTATTTATTATTATTAACTTTAGGCGATTAGCGCGGGGCGGTGCAGCAAAACCCCCCAATGTGCCATCATAAGTTCGACGTATGGCCCGGTTAAATGACTACCCAGACTACAGGTAATAAATATTCATCGTAGCCCAGCTTTATTGTTATTGGTAGGATTTGGAAGTGTTAAGGCTAGTAGGCGGTTAGTAAGGGGCGATATAGCAATCCCCCAGGCGAGCCATTATCATCCCCACTATTTTGCTTGTAGTTCTAGAATCACTACTGCCAATTTTTAGCAACTATACTCAAGGAGCTTTGTTAGACTTTGGAAACAGTTGAGGTGCTCGACATAATATGGACAAAGCAATTCACTTTCCATCTCCTTAGCAACCTTCAAAAGATCGAAAGCATTCTCCATTATTATGTTGATCTTTAACAATACATTTATGGCAATAAAATATTATGGAATCTGGACAAACCAGCTCCGTAGTATGTGATGACTGCGGAATTGGTAACAAATTATGTAAACCATGAATACTGTAGCAGTTTTTTATAACCTATCACCGACTACAATACTCCTACGCAATCACATTTATAACGATTTAAACTTACTAGACATAGCCCGAGGCTTTACATGTGTTATAGTTGCTTTTGTCCATCTATTTATTATTTATCTATTTATCTATATATATTTCTCGGATATAGGAAAGATTGATATAAAATATTTTTTTTCTTATACCTTGGTAACACTAGTTTTTTGTTAATGAAATAGCCTATGTCGTTTTTATGCGCCTGACAACTTATTTACATCATTTCATGATGATCGGTTGAGTTAAGAAGTAAATCAAAAGACAGCCTCCGTGGCGTAGTTGGTTAGACGCCGGCTGTGAAACGAGAGGCTGCGGGTTCGATCCCCGCACCGAGACAAATGTTTGTGTGAACCACAGATATTTGTTTCGGGTCTGGGTGTTTGTGAGACCGAAAAGTCTCTCGTAGTTCCTGATACCCACGACACAAGAATCGATCTTAGTGTGGGGTCAGGACTATGTATGTGACTGTTGGGTGTATTTATTTATTTATTTAAATGAGTACCAAATAAACTAACATTCGCACATAACATTACTAAGGATGTATTTGTTGCTTTTGCCTTTTGGTATATTTTTATGACTTGCTAAATGGCTGTGGATTGTTCGCGAAGAATGTGCGTGCTCACTTGACATTTATGTTCATAAAATCAGATTTTTATTTGTTTTTGATGAATAGTTATAAATATAAGGAAACAATATGATTTTTCTGTAAGTACGATTGTTTGTAGGTATTAAAGTTCCTAATTATAAGCGATACTCATATTCTATGCTTAAAGCTGAGACTGTACTTTTAGAGTATTTATTTTGAAAGAGTCGCACTGATGGTAGGCAAGTACTTGTAATTATCAGACCAATAAAATTAGTAATTATCCTTCCCCTCCTAGGGCCATGGATCTTGGACGATATATATATAAATTTGAAATTCGTCTTCTCAATATCAATGAGTTTTTTTTTTATTGCTATGAATGACGAGACGAGCCTGCCATTCGCCTGATGGTAAGCGATACGACCGCGCATGGACAGTAGCAATACCAAACAACACCATGAGTTACAAGGCAATGCTTGGCATTCCACTGCGCTCGCCATCCTGAGACATAAGATGCTAAGTCTCGATATGTCCAGTAGTTACTCTGGCTACAATATCCTTCAAACCGGAACACAACAGTGCATTTACACTGCTGTTTGGCGGGAGAAATAGACATTGCGGTGGTACCTACTCAGGCGGCCTCTCACATATGAGGGACCTACCACCAGTATAATGACGTAAGCGATAATTAAGTATAAATACACGCGTAAAATTGAAAAGAATAAAACTAACAAAGCTGATTTATAAAAATAAAAACACTAATTAAATATCTTTGTTAACCCTCGCATGTAAAGCTTCGCATCAAAACAAAATACATTCATTATGGCTATACAAAATTGATTTATAATTTCCAAATGTTTGGACAAGGTGATGGATAGAATACAATAATTTTAATGAACATCCTACAGAAGTCAAGAGCTTACATTAATTAAATGTAAACAAATTAACTTACGCAATTTAGATATTTATCAACAAGCTGTCGAAGTCATACAATTGTGTGTATCTGTCTTTAGTCTGGCGTGCCATCAATCAATTAAGATCATATCGAAAAATCGATTGTTCAATGATAAATAATCGATTACACTGTACCATTACGCGATGGTATCGATTCATCGGCATTAATCTCATTGTTATGTTCGTTTTATTGTTATATCATTACATTAATAAAAGCTGTCGGCCTGAATTTTATCTTATTTATATCGAAACTGTTAATAGATTTTAATGTAAACCAATTTTAATTAATTGTAATACTTATTGTTTTAAGATACAGGAAAATATAACGAAGATTATTGTGTCAATTGTTGAATTATATGATGATTGCTTCAATTTATTTTCTAATGTATTTTAAAGATCGAACGTATATCTAATATTATAATAGAGAATCTTCCGTATTAGCGTCGAACAAAAACTTTGTATTACAATGTAGCACGAAATGTGGCAGTCGAAATGCCAATTACTTATTTTATTTTGATCTCCAACAAAGAACAAAGAAGACATTTTAGTTAGGTATTTACTTTTTTTTTGGGATCACATCTTTTTATTAAGGTAATGAATTACAATCGTTTCTATGTCCAGTGTTATGCTAATTCTAACGATTGTTCTACAATTTAGAACAAAGAGGAGTAAATAGGGGGGGGGGGAGGGTAATTTATAAACAAATAAGAACAAAAAGGTATGATTGGGGTATCATTCTTTAAATGTCATTCGTAAGCTAAAACACGTGACAAACATACGTTACCTGACTACACACACACTAAGCTCGGGCCGCTAGGTTTTTACAAAGTTATGGTAGGGGGCGAACTTGTCGCTATCACCAACTCCAGGTAATTCACATGAGTTTAGTGAAACCAAACAATCACATAAGACGGAGTGCTCCCCCTGCGTATCGCACTCAAAAATTCCCGGTTATCAGCCCACACGATGCCATAGACCAATGAGACTAATAAAACAAAACATACCTATACACATAGCAATAACTATAATTACAATCCGAATAAGCTGATGTTGATTGAACACCTAAAGAAATAACGTCGGTAGCATCGAAAGGTCGTCGGCTAATTACGAATACGGTTCAAAATATGGGTCGTGTCAAGGATCGAAGTAAAAGCGAGGCGTGATAGTCGTGACTTGAGCAAGGAGCCGCTGTCCATCCTTCATTCACTAGCTTGTATATTAATTAGCATTGCAAAGGGCAATGATGTCATCGGCATCCAAATATTAGTAGTCTTAAGCGACGGTTTAGGTGGACGATCATTTTCACCTGTCACTTTGGCAGAAAAGACAAGGCAAACTACAAAATAGATAGCGTGAAGATCTCGAACACTTCTGCAGCACATGGACGAAAACAACAACGCATCGGGACTAAAGAAAGCGGAGGGAAACCCTTGCCTAGAAGTGGGACAAAGTACAAAAAAAAATTCGGGCAGGAGTTCGTTTTACTTCTAGCAGTATCCTTTTCTCCTCCTTTTTTATTACCTTTCCCCAGTCATTTCGAGGATCTAAAAACTACATTTTGTAAGTTAATAAATAGTGGTAATGATTTACTGTCAAGTGAGCCGTTTACTCATTTGCCGAATCTGTGGAAAAGAGTGCCACTACAAAGCTGCTGTGTTACATCGGCTTTTTGAATGACAATGCCTGGTCAAACCGTGCTATCCATAACGTACCCCAAAATGGCTTTGGCTTACAATTTACACAACTTAGAGTTATGAGCGATCTATTTTTCAAAAGATATAAGTGTATTATGAAAATACCTAGTGCAATTTCCTATCCTATATTTATTATGTCACTATATCATTGCGGTCGTGGGATTTGCGTGTTAACCTCCTATTAGACTATTAGATTTCATTGCTAAATATAAATATCTTCAAGAACGCTCCTAGGGTCACGCAAAATATGACTATTAGAGATTGTTTCATTAAAAGCACCATACATATCCTCAGCAATGATCAATGAAGGCAAAATATAGTCGGAAAACTATTAATAATACTGGGTTCCTTGCTTTCAAGAAAATGTTGAAATGGATGTAGCAATCTATGGACTTTGGGAATAAAATACCTCAAATGTACCAAATCCTCCAATTCACCTCCCATGTAGGATATACTATGTATTAAGTCCTATCACATAATGTTGGGAAAGGCCCAGACACATGAGTTAATAAAGACAAAAATAAAACATTTCTTGCGATGTTTAATATGCGTGACACAATATTATACGAGTAAAATTAAGGAATGTTAACTGCGAACCTATGTGGTTCCCATAATAAGTGATTATCTCAGTATGGTAGCAGAACTTTACGATTTTGGAATTACCTTCTTATTTATTGTATTAGTTTGATAAATTCGCAGTGAGAGTGCAAGCGCCTCACCTTGACAAGTGCCTGGGATTTGCATTAATCGGATATAATAAAGTTTTTGTTGGGTATCGCCGTTTTTGTATTAGTCTTACCAAATCAAAAGTTAGAAAACAAATACACAGAAATAAAAAGTTTTGGAATTTGTTCCGCTTGTAAACCGACATCTAAAACGTTTGTTTTAAGTTAATTAGCGTTTACTTCAGATTTAATTAGAGTGTTAAAGTGATCAAGGTTATAAAAGTTACCTGGAATGTAAAATAAATACTTGAGCAGACGCAAATATGCAATATCACTAATATTCGGGGTTAACGTTGTACTTCCGGCTTCCGATATCTATTAATGAACTTTAGGTTTTTTTTCGATGAAAGTAGTTAAGCTGACCTTGCAGTAGAGGAAGATAAAGAATGGACGAAATGCCGAAAGATGAGCAGGAAGTCGAACACTGGCACTTTTAATAAACTTTAATGAATGAATGGATATTGTATAATGAAAGAAAAAGAAGTAGTCGACCTGTTTTTTTCATATTTGAGTTTACTGTCCTCTGACATATTTTGTGAAGCAATTGATTAGTAGCTGGCTGTGAAACAAGAGGTCGCAGTTCCCATCCCCGCACCGATGTAAATGTGAGTGTGGCACACAAATATTTGTTTCGAGTCTGGGTCTTACGGGGCTAAAAACTCCTCGTATTTTCAGATACGTACATAATATGATCTGGTATTCATGCAGAATCAAGACTATGTGTGTTGTTCACTTCACAGTTTCTATATATTATGATACAATTCAAACCGCACAAAGGTCAAACCATGCTCTTGATGTTACCCGTGTCATGTTATTGTCACGCTAGCTATGTGATGCGTGGATCGCACCAGCGTCGCGGAAGATGGCAATTATACCACATACGATGGAATGTCACAGCGGCATTTACGGGACTGACAAACTTTGGTGTGAATTAGTGTGTCATACGGAAGAGCCGTGTGTCACAGCCAGCGATGTTTCCCTATTGTTGCATTTATTGGGCTTTGGTTTATGATCAGTTGTAGGTGTAATACAAAACTCTGTAAAGTCTGTTGATAAGTGATGAATGTTGGTTTTTAGATGGTTGATAGAAGACATAGAATAATTATAGGATCTGTATGTTGTCAAAGTGTGCAGTAATGTTGCTTTTATTATATTTGGTAGAATGCCAAGAAAGTATCGTTTTGAAAAACCTAAAAAGGGAAAGCTTTTACTAATTAATTGACAGCCTCCGTGGCGCAGTTGGTTGGACGCCGCCTGTGAAACGAGAGGCCGCGGGTTCGATCCCCGCACCGAAACAAATGTTTGTGTGAACCACAAATATTTGTTTCGGGTCTGGGTGTTTGTGAGACCGAAAAGTCTCTCGTAGTTTCTGATACCCACGACACAAGACTCGATCTTAGTGTGGGGTCAGGACTATGTATGTGACTGTTGGGTGTATTTATTTATTATTATTTATTAATTAATGTGCAACGGATGTGGTACGGTTTTGGCTTATATTAAGCCTATCTAGAAAATATTTTCTTTTTAAAAACGATGTTTAAGGTAATAAAAAAATGGCGTGTACAAGGATGTTATTAAACATAAATATACAAAATAGATATAAAATATACATATAGAGGTAGGTACGTACCTAAATATCACGAATTAAGTTTGTCTAATTATTTTATTAGTTCCGCAATAGATTTATGTGCTATTATTTACCATATATTTGTTATTCAAATGTTACAATACCATAAACTTATAAAATAAAAATGCTAATTACAAAAAATGCAGTAGAATGTACTTCCTTTCTAAATTATTACACAACAGGAAATCGTCAAAAACCAAATTTCGCTTATCAAGCATTATAATATCGATCAAAACAATTGGATTAATGCATACGATTTTATTACATCTAATGATAGTATTGTAGAACGAAAAGAAGTATTAATAAAGTTGAGTAACAGATTCAGAACAATTCAAAGTAACGACGCGAATAATCGTTTTAAAAATCGAGAAACATTATGTAGTACGTTCAAGGACGCGAGACGGGGCGATGAGTGGGGTAGGAGCATCACTAGCCAGGTCGGTGCGCGGCCAAATGTCAACCAGTCTTGTACGAAACTCAACAGGAGGTGCGCGCGCGTTTCAATAATACGCCGACATCGAATGATAATTTGAAAAACGAACTCTTTTAGAGAGTGATATTGCTTGTGAAATTCATAATACTATTCGAATAATCGATTAGAAACTTTAACAAATCATCGTGAGGACTCATCATTACATTATGCAAATCTAAACATTTTTTTTATTATTAAATAAACCGGTGAACTTTTGAAATAAATAAATAACAGTGAGATGTTAGTTTGATATAGGAACTGCAAGTGTGAACAAAAGTTACAGTCATGGGTTACCGAGACGTCTTGTTAGTGTGTGCCACAGTTTTGTATTTGTATTCGTTTGCAGTCGCCACACAGGTGAGCTTATGCATTTCGATAAGTTTATTTACATAATTGAATAATGCATCGAATATAAGCATTAGATAATTCAATCAATATTATTTATGATTATATATTTTTGGATTGCGCTTTATTTTCATTACTTAATTGCAAAATTTTCAGGATTTGCTGAACTAACCATTTCACTTACTATTTTGGTAAAAATCAGACGTATAGGTATTATAATCATGTATTACTTTGGAGGAAAATGCATGTTGTTTTGCTATCCTCACACTCGCAATGTCAATATTTTCCAACCACTGTTTGATTTTTATTTTTACAGTTTTACTGTAAATATTAAAAAATAATTGCATAATTCATTTTGCGGATTTTTACCGGCTATCTGAAGCATAATACTTACATCGTTTGTTTATCTACACTTGTAGGTATATTGTCATAAATCTCATATTACAAACGTTCGTTTTGTAAATAAATGCCTTTATCAATTACTTTTCAGGTCCCATCGAAAAACATATTAGTGCTCATTTTCTTTTCTCACCGTTATTATGTTACATAATTTATGCTGATGGCTGAAGCCAACATTATCCTCTTTACGCAAATAAATTTTCTTTTGTAAATAGCTTCTCAGTCTTTCAAGATTAAGTCATATTACAAATTTTCTATAATAAGTCTTATTCATGATGAAATCACCCATCTTTTCATACTTTACAAAATTACTTAAGTAAAGTATTTTTACTTCTTAAGGCTCGACAATCGCAAATTGAACATCCACAAGATTTCAGGCTTAGAAAAACTTAAGTTTGTCTGTTTGTCATACAGGCAGACATACTTATTATGTTTGACAATAGATAACATATGCGGGGGATCGAACCTGCTTTACCGCGGCGCTAACGAGTCGTCATCAAATTGAATAACAGCTCGTTTTTTTATTTTTGCAAACGATTGTTGCTAGTTGTTACTTATTATTCGTATGTTATGAAATGCAGTTGAGTAAATGTACTGCTAAAAAGCAGTAAGTAATCTAATAACGTCAACTGGGCTCCTGAATCAGTTTTACGATTGCAATAGACGTGTAGCCTTGTCGATATTTTAGTGGTTTCACAAATATTTCAAAATGAGAAAGGCCTACAAATATGCAGTTTTTTGATAGTAAAATTATGAAATTCAAATTCATATGATATTAACAAGTCTTAGTAATGTTATTATTTTGTAAAAAAGTAGGAGAATAATAAGGTCAATATTGAAATTCCGAAGCGGAACCTAATACGATCAGGGGCCAAACATTATTGAGTATTTTATAATCCCAATATGGGAGCAAGAGAAGAGCTAAAGCTTCAGTAAAAAACGCAATTTTTTGCGAGGTAACTGAGTTAGCCGCAAATACAACTTTTGTAGGGGGTACAATTGATGATTAGTTAATTGTATACAGGAGACACAAACCCAGGATAAAAAATATAGGGTACACAAATTGTGGTCCATCCAGATTAAAAATCTCTACATGTTTTATCGTAGAAACTAACTTTTAAGATTTCAGTGCAACTGAAAAGCGATTGAAAAAAAAAACAGAAAGAGAAGCTACATCAAAAATTGCCATATATTAATTATTTACGATATTTAACATTTTTTTGGGTGGATCTGGGGTGTGTCACTACATAATAAAATAAAAACGTTTCCAACAAACTCCCTAGAATATAACAAAAGTAGCACAAGTCGAAAGTACCTTAGTAAACCGAACACAACAAGAAGTGTGTATCAAAATCACTTGACGGCAAACCGGTACTAGGAAAGGTTACAACTAGCGGCAAACACCCGTGTTTCTTCAAACATAGCTCATTGTTGTGCATAGTTAATTTATTTAATTACACTTAATAGCCGGAAATTATTTAATAAATAGACCGCGAGGCAGAATTAATCTTGGTTTAAGCTGTACCAAGATTTTTATGCTATGTATTTGCGGCTTAAGATTTTGTAAAGATATAATGTTATAGTTTTGTCTTGTTGCTACTTTTGGGTTAAAGGCAACATACTATACATATAGTCCGTAAAAGGATATAACTATTAACAATACGATCACGTTACATTAATTGGTCGTGAACAACTAAAGTTTTCTTAGTTGAAATGTAATTAAAAGGTCTTATGTCTAGGGAGTTACAATTAGGGTATTATACCTAAAATTTTACGGTTTCAATATATTATTCTGTAAATCTCTAATAATACAAGCTAGTATGCAACTTACTGTTGATAACGATTTTCCTTCACAATTGAGAAATACCCTTTGATTCACTATGGGGCTCTAGTACAGGTTGGTTGATTTAACATACCTTTAAAGCTCGTGTAAAATATTCTCACGTGTGCAGATTTCCTCATGACATTTGGAAAGCAATCATTCAAATATAATTAATTGCCAATTATAAATCTAAAATAAATTAGTGCACCTTGAATTTTAATAGTTAATTTATATCGTGTTAAACCGAGCAGTTCATATCCGACATTTTATATTCGACATTATTGCGATTAACTTGTTTGTAAACTATTTCGTTCTAATTTAGCTTGGCGAGGTTCATTGAGGTCAAAGTTTTTAATCACACGATCTTTGTACTAATAGCCTCCATGATGCCATTCGATCCCCTCACCTTATTATTGTTCGTTTCATCAACAAATATTGGGTAGGTGCCTCTGTATTTTTCGTAGTGTACAGAGTCCTGCGTTTCCTATTCCAGAACCATGCATGAATAGCGTGTCCGACCCTCGTAAGTAAATAAAAACATTACAATCATAGTTCAGAAAATACCTTGTCAGCATGTGGTTGGAATGTGTCATGTGTTTAAGCATGTTCTGCTTTGATGGCTTTCGTCATGTGTCAAGATCAGTATCTACGCTTGTTTGATGTCTTTATACCAACACTATTTATCATTAGACATTTTTTTTGTATACATTGAAAAGGTATTTTTTCTTATTTGCTTGCGTATATGAAAAATATTACTAGCCTTCATTTTACACTGTCTTATTGCGATTGCGATTATTTACGATATTGCTTTACTAATATTGATTTACGATCTAGGGGTTGAAACTTTGCCAGGCAGATTAACTGCGCATTGGTCGACTTCACATACTAAAAATTCTTATATTATATAATTACCTACTCTCCGTTACGCTCGTGTGCATATAAAAATAATCAAGAAACCTTGTCGATAAAAACATACCAAAAGTGTCAAGCCTTTTTTAGCTGAGTACACACTTTTAGCAGTGGTCATGGTGGCTGAACAGATGAGACGATGTGAACGGTCGATTTGTCGCCAAAAAAACTACTTCACGCAAATTGTATTCTATTTGATCGGTTGTTGACCGCAAACGGCCTCAAATGCGTTTTGAAAGGGCGTTCGAAACATAGACGATTGTTGGAAGGTCAGAATATATTTTGAAAACATAAAAAATATACATACAAGAATAATTAATTCATTTTATTTCAGAGTCCACACGATAACCGGCTTATGGTGTGTGAGTAGCAGAAAGTATGTCGGGATTTTAGTCCCAAAACATTTTTTTTTGTCTGAACAAATCCGTTGTTGGATCATTGCTATAGTGAGATATCACTCGGACCGATTTCCCCAAAGCAAAAAGTGCAACCAAAAAACTTAATAAAAAGCGTTACATGTTTCGGTCACAGCTGATAAGAAATCGCTGACCATTATATATATTAAACCAAGACAAAAAGTTTCAGGAATGAGTTGCTATAATATTGACTTTAATTTCCTTAACAGTCTTCCAGACAACCCTAGCTAATCGTATCACTATTTATGTTTGGTTTATCGGAAAATTTCCTTTCACTAATATTGAGAATTTTTAGAATATTCACTGAAAAGTTGCAACAATTTACTTTCTTCTCCAGACCTTTTGTATATACCTATACACAGTTCCTTTTGTACTTAATTCACATCAGACTATTTGTAGGCAGATTTATTGTTTGTTCTAGACACAATAACTTTTGTTTATTATATTGCATTTATAAAAAGCAAATCCGTTGAAACGATTGGATGGTACTATAACCTCAGCCTTTCTCTCGGCATGAACGACGTTCATTTATTATTTCTCTGTACCTTGGAGGCCATGTCAAAGGATGCCTGGCACTCTGAATCCATCCGTGGTTAATTTGAATATCATTAAGAACTATCGAGAATCCCTCTTGTCCATCTAATTTGTCTTATCTGAAAACAACATTTGTCCCATTCGTGTTATGAAAGTTATAAACCTTATTTGTGACTTTTTAAAATAGATTTTCCAAGAACTAGCAAAATAGTCTTAAGTCAGGGGCAAGCAGAGTTATCAGAGCCCATTGTATTTTCCAGGATCGACTTAACCTACTAAAAAATACAAATGCCTTTATATTATGTTCACTTAATTGATAAAATCACTCTTTTTCTCCCTAGATTTGTTCTGGCTGATGCAAAGATCCATCTTTTAGTCCAATATTTCCCACAATTAGTTGGCTCATTGGTTAAGGAACCAAAACATTTTAACTCATGTTCTATGTTATATAAATCGATGAACATTGTTATATTGAGTAAGATCTTACTCAATTATAATGTCAGATTCTTTGCATTTTGCAATGTACAAGCAGACGTTGTTTTGACAATGTATAACATTTCAATCGACTGCAGATTGTGAAATCGTGTTGTGAATAGCACAAGTACGTTTTCTACATAGTCAGTCATTGTGATCAACATTATCAATGTAGCTACTTCTTTATATTATTGTTAAGTTAATGTTTTCAGTTTTGAAGGAAATAAAAAAATAGTAAATGTTTTGGAGTCCTGTCACTATAAAAACGTACCTTATTTTGGGTTCGGGACTACGTATTTATTTATTCAGTGACTTTATGGGTTATTAAAGTAATTAATTAAAGATATATAAGATATAAATAGAAGTATGAAAGTATACAAAAGACTGCCGCTGTGGCGTAGTTGTACTACGGTACGGTTACAACGCTGAGGTTTCGGGTTCGAGGTTCCTGGGTCAGACAAAGTGATATTGGATTTCGCTATTCATTATCAGCTCGGAGTCAGGACTTTGAGCCCGATATGGCGATAGGCTCGCTCCCTATCATATAGTGGGACGGGACACACAAGGCTAAACGTGGGTGTTCTGGTAGCACCTCTGCCTAATCCTTCTGGGAAAAAGGCGTGAGGTTATGATATGTTATGTTAAGTATAGAAAGATAAAAAACGATGTTTCACAAATGAACAGAAATAATAACATGATTTAAATTTATTGAATACCATTTATATGCGACATCAAACTAAATCAAGCAATTTAATTTCATTTAATACATGTTGATCAACTCACGTCTTTATTAATAAAAACATGTTTAATTTTCTAACAAAGATGTTTTAATGTCATCGGGAAATAGAGTTTAAAATTTAGATCAATATATGGTATTTCGGAAATATGATGCACAAAAACGTGAGAAAAAGATAAAGTCCACTGGGTGTGACGAATTGGATCAACCAAAATTCTGCTGTTAGACTTTTGTGTTCTGCAATTATTTTTCTTATAGTTAAAAATTTGCTTTATGAGGTTTGACGCTTGAAAGGTAATCGTTGTAGCCAAATGTTAATAACCGGATCCAATAATGTGCCGTGACTCAGACTCAAGAAAATACTCCAGATTTTTGGCACCAAACATGGTCGCTTCTCGTCCTGAATTCGAACTCGTCCCTCCATTATGATATACGATAACATTCTACGAATATTCAGTAGTCAATAGCCACGTGCGAATATTATATTAGGAAAGTTTTAGATTTAAGGTGAGATGGAATACACATATGAACAATAATTCTGACTTTGATATGTCGACTCAATTCGACTCTAGTGGGTGCTTAGCTTTTGCCATTCTATTCAAATTATTTGCGAAATACTTCAAATTCGCAGCTCGACCGAATTATTACATAAATACTCATCGCTGTCTATATTATAGTAATCTAAATTTACTGCAACATGGCCAGATTGTTGTATGCTATTTCAAAACAATTGTAGTTATTTATTTTATTTATGATCGCCAACGTAACAATTGTGACAGTGCTCATATAAAGTTAAAACAAAGAAGTAATAATTGTTGCATTCACCGCCTTTCAGGTAACAAGTTTAACAGAATAACTGAGTTAAAAATTTAATTTAAAGAAATAATTTTAAACCAATGTAAATTTAACAAAATAAAATGTACAAACTAAACAAATGTAGGTAGATAATACAACTAATAAATATCACAAACGAAATTCTTATAGAAAAATCAATGCTCTAACATTATTAATCGCTATCGTCTTCTCACTGTGAGTTATTGGAAGTATTTTACTACATTTTCATTGTCAAAGGATTACATTACATTACTTTTAGTCGACAATAATTTATCTTTCTTTCAAGAAGCAGCTTTAAAATTGCGCGAGAATGTAACCACAAAAAAGGCAAGGGATATACTCAAATAGAAATATAACAGGAAATACAACAGGCGAGATTTGTTTCTGCTAATAACAATTTGTAAAAGGATTATGGAGTTTGGAGTAGTCAATAGACTAGGTAATCTAGGTGTGACTAGAGCTCAGGGGCTTTTAATATGATATATATCTCGAAAAATGACTACATGGTTAGTTTAAATCAAGCGCTAAAAGTCTATAAACGGGCTGACATTATTATTTCGCTTAGCAAAATCGTTGTCCTCTGTCAATACTTTCTGAACGTCATTATTACAACAAACAAATAAAACAGGCTATGGATGACTTAATTAAATCAAAAATGGTATTGCAAATAAAATTCAGAGTCATAATAAGGTGCCCTTCATCATCTTGTAGGTGCCAATATCGGCAATGACACTGAATTAGGTGATTTAATCTTGTTTTCGTGAGTCGGTGTAAACAAAATATTTAAAGCAAGGTAGAGTAAGTCTTATTTGTTTTAGAAGAGATGGCAGATGTATGACGTCAAGTACGATTAGATTTTAGATTGCTAACACCCAATTATTAATTTGGAGGGCAATATTAATGTCGGGTCTGCCGTAACTCTTTACTGAATCTTTCGTTGTGTACGTGTTACGAACAATAAAATCTTTAGTTCCACTTCGAAGTAGCTTAGTACATGTTTTAAAATTTTATTGAAAGAAATTCTGTCGGATATTGATTTATTGTAATATCATATGTTTACTTATTAAACTGCACCTAACACTATCGGGATTCACTACCTATATATTTGTCGGCAACGCTAATATAAGTAATACGGTACGGTCTATTTTTACATCTACGAAAAACTATTGAAGATATCTTAGTCAATTACGTCTCAAAGTTTTCCTTAAACGATAAACTACGCTATCACAATGAAATTATTATAAACAAACATACGATTCATTTTATTTCGAGTATTAAAGTTAAAGCTGAAATACTGCAAGGTAATGTGCAATGACCGGCTCTTCAAAACAGTTTCGAAATAGATTGCAAATAGTGATGGTGATCTTAACGTCTCCGCAAATAAGACCTCAGTGGGCGTAAGTGACAATCAACCTACTTGTAATCAGGCGGTAATCTCCGGTTACTTAACGCTTGAGCACTGCAGATCAATCATAATTTGGAAACTGCTTTGAAAATAATTCGTTAAGCTGAACATCCAATTAGTCGGAATAAGCAGCTTAAACTATGTTTAGTTATAATTTAAAAGTCACGCAAACAGCCACGACCCCAAATTAAGATGCAGGTCATATGTTGATGGCAGCCATGGGACTTTTCGGTTTCTTGTCATCAAATATTTTTGGGTCAAACACTTGTATTCTGCCAGAATTGAAATGGTGGCCTCCCATATGAACAAACTGTCCGTTTCATAAACTCTCAAACAGGAGATTAGCTTGCCTTAATGGTTTTTCAAGTTATGTATACATCTTCCCTTTGTGGAAGGTGATGAAACAAGCATCAATAAATATATTACACAATATATTCTGTTGTAAAAAATTTAGTTGCCTTGGTGGCGCAGTTGTAGGTTACATGTACTACGGTATGATTGCAAAGCTGAGGTCTCGGGTTCCAGTCCCGGGTCGGGCTAAGTGATATTGGATTTTTATATTCATTATCAGCCCGAAGTCAGGAATTTGTGCCCGATATGGCGATGGGTTCGCCCCCTATCACATCGTGGGACGGAACATACAAGGCGAAATGTGGGTGTCCTGGTGGCGCCTCTGCCTACCCCTTCGGGGATAAAGGCGTGAGTTTATGTATGTATGTAAAAAAATTGGAAAAAATGTTTTAAAGGTAAGCGCAATGGTTTGCGTAATTACAATAAAATCTCGTAGATTTGAATTGCCAATATTAGGTTTATGCTAGTGTTTGCTTTCTAATAGTGACACAATATTCAATAAGCAAGCATTCATGTTGTTCTAACCTAGACTGAACATAAACACAATTACTAAATATTTTAACACAGTAATGCAACTGCGAACCACCTGCGTAGAATCAACTACTAAAGTACTAGGAAAGCATAGAAAAAAAACAGATTAATATTTTCTTTCAATAATGGTTTTATAAAACGGGAATGAAAAAAAATATATTTTTCGGACTTTTTCGCAAATTTGGTTTTGTAATATTAAAACAAATCCACTTTAAAATCTCTAAAAATAGTTATATTTATCTTTCAGTGTCAGTGTTTCCGTGGTATTTCTACAGTCTTGTATTTTCGTACCGAGGTAATAACGTGGCAACCTTGACAACTAAAATCCAGTCTAGTTGGCAATACTGTAACCACATAATATTATTTGTAAATTCCTCGCCCTTCACGCAAATTCTTTGGAATATATAAACCCATTGACGATTTTCTTAACCGGTAATTCTGGTAACATTGAGTCCGTCGCACTGTTGACATGTTAGTATAAAGGATGTTGCTCCGGCATTCTTACGTATATAAACCCAGTTATTAAATGACTACATAGCTAAATGACTACATAGCTTGTTAAGTAATTAATTATGTTTGTGTTATAAACAACTTCATTTAAACTAAAGTCTTTCTTTCATCGGATCACATGTGTTAGCATCATCGATTTTATCACCTTAAGTTTTACATTCATACGTAATGTTTAGGTAACTAGTCATGCTTCTGTTTCAACATTCTCATGCAGTTCAACGCTTTTTTCATCGCCATTATACTGTCAGATTCAAAAGACTATTTTGGATTTTCTTTCCTATTGGGTACATTTTCACATATTTCAGTATTATTCACACGAAAATATGAGGTGTAAAGGTCAAATTAACATTATAATGTTGACATTCAATACGACTAAAAAGTATAATTTAATGACTTTACGTTAGTATAAAAATTAATTTTAATTTAATTAAATGTTTTATTTTTGGACTTCTATTAATACTTGCTAAGTAAAAGCCGTATAAAATGTGAAATATTTATTATTCTTAGCGCAGAAGTCGTAGTATAAATTGGTCATATTTTACGTCTAACTTATATGCATACATATGTAGCCTTTGTTTAGTAATGAGGGGTAATATGTCTAAAATTATGACATTTATGTGTAGTTGTTGCAGCAATATCACAGCCTTTTGTTAAATAGATGTTGTAGATAGCAGTTGTAGGTAAGAAGTCTAGGAAATTAATGACAATCTTCTAGTGAGTTTAAAATAACTATGTCCAAGATGTTGTTTACCTAGGGAATCTTGAATTATGAAGTAGAATTATCCTATTATATTTTCCTTATTGATGTCAACGCACTTAATTTAGATGTTTTTACTGATAAGAATATTATTTTCTTAGAGATAAGACAACAGCCCTATTATCGTGTTGCTGTCAATATCGTCATATTTTTATATCACGTCCACAATACTGATATTTTGTGTGATTTCCAGGATATACCAGTTACCACGGAACGCGCGGTAATCTTTTTTACCTTTTTTTATCTTATGTAAATATTTCCAGCTTCAATGCGATTTGCTTTGGTCTATCCGATGCTTAAAGCAAGGGCTGTTGTTTTACGAGCTCGTATTGCAAGAAGTCAGAATTGCAATAGCTTGCTTTAGATTAAGGCATGTTTATCCTCCAATTTATTTTTAAAAGGCATAGGCTGAAGGAATGTTGAAACAGTTAAACTTAATAGAGAAACCGCTTAAGATTTGCCGTTGAAATTTATCTTTTTATGTTTTATTGTTACTTCAAACTCCATGTGTGATATAAAAATCTTTAATACATATTTTTTTCATTTAGGTGCATCACCACTACCCACAGAAGGACATATTCAATATTCTTTAATTACTAAAGTATTTAAAGTGAAACAAATATAATATTTATCGAGAAAAAAAGTACAGTATAGGACTTCCGTTTCAACCGTAAATAATTGTTTCTAAATACTTTTCTGTGGTTAGTAAAGTAGTAACACGAGTAGACACAACGTTGTGGTCGATTTAAACTTGTTTTTGTGTTTGTGGTTTAAAGATTATTGTAGTTTACAATTTAACTTAGGAAATTCTCTAAGCTTAATTGATATCGTGTATGTCGTCGACAATCAAACGTAGAGTCAGAGCATTGACTATGTTTATTAGGAAATAATAAACGTTCTCAAAACTAAGCCCTGGGTCCAGTTTTATCCAGTCTTGGTTTTGAAACATTTACCACAAATCTGCCGGTCTGGTCTTGTTTTCAAATAAAGTGAAACGGATAATATGGCAGAACATTTAATCTCAATAATAATCATTATAATGTGTTAACGAATCTGATACGGGGTTTATAAATATATTTTTTTAGCTAACTCGAAATAGTTTTGATTAATGTGTGAGTTTGTAGGGCACAAAAACGACAGTCAATAATAATCAGTTGATTGATGATTGATGATACATTCTTGAAATGTAGTGTTTATCATAGATATTTTAGGATCTTAGTCGTGACAACTATCTTTTCTATGATCGTAATAAAAAGTATTCCTATTGTGGTATATTTTACCAAACAAACAACTTAATTAACATGATTACCATTAGAATCCATGACGTGATTAGAGAGAAAACCTGTTGTTTGTTTGACAGTTTCTTAATTTTAATGGTCTAAAATACAGTCATCGCTTAACGGCATTATTCAATAGCTGAGGAGTTTAAGCAATAGGTGTGTGTGTAATGTGGAGGATCTTCCTTATTCTATTACTAGGTCGAGTAAATATTTCTTAATTTAAAAACATTGTATTTGTACTTAATATTACAGTTTCGCCTTCATATCAAGGGACGATAGTATAGTTGGACCATTATATTTCTACCTATATTTAAGTGTCTCAGAAATGCAGTAAAATTCCTTCAAACGTACAGAATGTCCTTTTCTTATAGCTTCACTCATTAATTAATCGATCTCCATACATATTCCAACATTAAACAACAGTATTACATATTAACTTACGTCTACCAGCTTCATCGATAAGGTTGTACGCTAATTAGCCATGTTTAATAAGTATTTCTTGTTACACGCGGCCGGACGCACGCGATCTCGAGGAAGATGCAGCAATGTCATTACACAATTCACTTTCGACTCACGTGATAGTCTGTAGCGTTAACGTTTAAGAGTTCACTTCCTTCTACCAATTTCCTTGTTTGGATTTTGGTGTTTAATTGATTAGTTGGTTGAAGTATGATAATTGCAAGGTTGGTACGGTTACGGATATGATGAGTTGAGTTTGCATGTTCTAGCTCGATCAAAATGGTAGCCAACTTAGTTGTGTCTTTACTTTTATTATTATTGGACACTCATTGTATTCTATGTCATCACTTTTGATGCTCAGTATTCATTTTCATATTTATAAATTAATTAAAATCATTCCAATCATATTTATTGTTGGATGTACGATTAACCTGCTCCTTTACCTTTTGTAATTAAAATTTCACGAAAAATGCGTGGACTGAATGGTTTTCGTCAAGTCTTCGTTCTATAAACATATTATGCATTACTTTGACATGCTTTAAAAGTAATCGTATTACATAAATATTACCGAGAACGTAATTCCATCCACCTATTTACCTACTATTATATTTGATTACTGCACGGATTTACTTATTTCGTAAAGCATGAAAGGCATGACAAATACAATACAATTTATTGGTTGCCAAACTGGCAAGTTGGTTGCATCTGCCAAGATTTGTGGCAATTTAAAAGTCTGGCACGAGACACAAGTGAGCACAGAGGTTGATGTGCCGCTGTTGTAATAGATGGCGGATAGGGTAATGACATGGATTCGTAGGTCAGTGCGTGTTGATAGATAACGTAGAAAGGTGACTTATGAAGATATTATCGTTGTTAGGTAAAGGGCAGCTTATAGCGCTTTTATCTCATTCAAAGAGAAACTCATGGAAAATGCAGTAACTAAATAGAGCATCCACACGCAAGATATAGTTTTCTCTGGTACTGATACAGACTAAATTAGGAACGCTGTACCATAGCGTGGGTCAGTTGTTTCCACAACTGTATATTGATCGGTATTCGGGCAGGTACGAATATCTACCAATGGTGAAAGATAATGAATAAAGACGAACACTATTATTTTATGTCATAAAAGCAAACAAATATTGCATCAATTATACATGCAAATTTAACATTATACTATGTAATAGCTGTTTGTTAAATAATGAGTTTGTATGAAGTCATTGACACGTAAGGACTATTAGAGCAATTTGAAATTCCCAGTAGTTGTTCGGCCTTCGCAGTCGGAATGTTGTATCACAATAAACAAACATTTATGCTAAGATAACTATAGGTTTTCGCTGCAATTTCGGATGCGAGATGATAGGTTCACGCCTGATACTAGGAAGAGTTAGAAGTTAAAATTACTACACTCTTTCGATCTTAAGCAGTAGTGGAAGGCTATTGAACTTGTCGAATAATTGTTAAAGATTGCATGTCTATGTTACTCTACGATAATGAGTACACTATTTTGTTTCTATGAAGTAGTGAAAGGCTATTGAACTTAAAGGAATAATGGTTAAACATTGCATTCATATTTATTCTAGGTCGAACGCTTTTAATAGGTCGCTGTCGAAATCCTTGGGTGAAGTCTATTTACTGCAATAGGGTTTCTAGGGTTGAAAATAATAATGGTGATGATTCTACAATATAATAATGCTTTTAAAGCAGCACCATTGGACTTTACACCGACAAATTCTTTGTTAAATTCCTAATTCCAACAATTTATTTTTCAAAGATTTGTAAATTATAAAGTAACTTATCCAACACTTAATATTTTGACAATAAAATTCTATTCGCAAAATCAGAACCCGAATTTTTCAGCAATATACATGACTTATATACCACACAAAGATAGAACAAAAACACATAATTTCCGCTTTCCTATAATTATTAAGCCGAGTTGTTACCGAGCGAGCTGTGTTGCGCCCTTGAGCCGGTTAGAGCATTGGCTATGGCCGATGCGCCTTCGCTCTCCCGACTCACGTGATGCCAGACAACCTGCGAATATATTTAACTTCATTTTTGATGGAAAGGAATGTTAGGGTTTAGAAATGTACGGCCTAATTCATAGAGTTTTAAAACCTATTTTAGTTATCAAATGTTTTGCCTCCTTCACTCAAACTAAATTCAAAAGTCGTTCGAATGGGACAAAACATTCCAAAACCAAAATAGGTTTTAAAACTGTCTATGAATACGGTTGTTAGAGGAGGATCTGTGAGATATTGATGTGACAATGGCAGAGTATAAAAGTCTGTTGTAAATGCTATAACTGTATGGCACTGTACTTAATAATATTGTATGGTAGCAAAGTATTGGAATAGAATGCTTATGAAAGACTCAGTCGCATAAAACTATGCTAGCCAAATAAGACAACAAAGGGTCATAAATAAATACTTTGAGCAGATGTGACTTATGAAGAGATTGATGAAAGTCGTATTTCAAGATCGCGTTAAATGGAGGCTCTTAGTTTTCTCTCGTGGGATACAATATGTGTTTGTATGTTATTGCTTTTTTAAATTAGTATATTAATACTTATAATATGATACAAGAATAATATGGATATTAGAATTTGAGAGTCATGCTCATAGATTATACGCTATGGTCATGCTACATGCTATTACGAGTACATAATATTTTAACCGTAGAGATTATATAATGCATTTTAAATTTAACCAAACCATTAACTAATATAGTATCTGTAGGTTATAATCCGCGAAGGTTTGATGCGCTTGTCTATAAAGATATTTTTGATCGGTATTACGATTTATTTTTGTTAATATCCTGGGGATTTGGAATTGTGTCTTTTATTGCAAAGAATTCCCTTTATAATATTACTGAGAGTTACTAACGATGTAAGAGTTATAGTTTGCCACTTTATAAATTCAGACGTAGATCAGTTGCTGTTCGTTCTGTCAATGCGATTGTCCGAAACCCCGCATTGCCTGGCTTTCCCATTTCGCCGCTGGAAAGCTGTCGCCCCATCGAGCCTCTAGACTGTTACAAAAAAATGAAATTATAATAATATGTTGTTTGCCTATTATCAACAAAAACAGAACAACAACACGATCGAATCTTCCAGAAGTTGCAATACAGACCGGCCGTTGACCTACCGATAACAAAAGGTTATCTAACTAACGGACACTTAATCAAAAGAGATTGTCTTGTTAAAAATGAGCCCGCGACCCACAAGAGTAACAGTTCAGAGGTTAAGTAGGTCTTTATATTCTATAGAAGAGGATTAGTTTCATAATTTGGATATTTGGAGCAGAATTAATATGAATTAAGGCAGTTTGATAGGATAGGAACTCTTTGGGTTAATAGTAAAAGATGAAGATATGATCTGTGTGTTTGGGTTTCAATACCTCCACCCAAAATCCTGCGAAATAAGTGATGTATAAAAACATCCTTAAGATAGTCTTTAGGCCAACAGTAGACTTCTGTTATTTGAAGAAACAAACGATTAGTTATCGACCACTCTACAAATTAAACAGAACCCGTCAGGGTGATCTTTTCAAGCACCCGAAATGGCCAAATCAGAGCGAGTTCCGGGCAGATCAGCATAATTGTGTCCGTGAGATATATCTGTCCCCGACGGTACAAGATAAATCAGAACTAGGTCTTCACGACTTTAACAGAACTCAAATGAAACAAGCAATTTCAAAAGCAATTTTATATTGTGATTCCCTTAGAATAGTACAAACCAAACGCAACGAGACAATCTCACAATATTGAATGCGTTTAGCTGCATAGTCCATTGTGTAAGCGCGCGTGGGTGTACGGTATAATCTATCTCCACAAGCTACGAGCAGAAACAATGACTATGAGCCTACACTTATTGTTGTTGAGTAAACATTTGTACACTTTTACATTTGTAATTTCGTCTTAAATACAAATGTGACCAGTAACCAGTTGTCAATCGATTTGATGAGGCAGCAAGAAAAAGCTTTTGTGATTATTTTGATTGTCGCGGGATTAAACAATTATGTAGTCTATTGGTAACCATTTCAATACTACATCTTAGTTTTGTAAACGGACAAATTATATCGTAGAACTCAAAGTCTACATTTATTTTAATTTATTGATTCGAAATTAAATTACTTCATTGCAGTAATATCAGTTCGGATGTCAGCTATTCTGGCTCCGGCTATGGTGATCCCTTCCATGTGATTTGAGGCAAGATCCATGCCCAGCTATAGACGCAACACGATTGATATTTATACAGAATGTATTACTTGCAAACCAAACAAATACCCTCGTTTCCACAGCAGAATACAAATCAATATCCGTAAAATGTTTTGATTGCGATGTACTTCAACTAACATAATTTGCGCGTCCTTCCTCATATTTCTCAATCAAAACCTTTCCTTCACCACGTAACATTTGGCATCAATATTCACTGAACACTTACACATCCAATGATGAGTGACATTTCAATACTTATCTAATTTGCCATCGACAGTCATCAATGGATATGAAAAATCGATTTATAATTCTTTAAAATCTATTTGCACAATCGATTCGGGTCATCCGTTGTTCTCACGGGGCACTTTGAGGTGCATTGCGTGTTACGATGCTGAAATCGTGTAGTTGTTTTTTGGCAGTAAGTCTTTAGTCGAGCTGAAATTTAGGCAATTTTCACGCCAATTTTTGGGTGTATGTGACGAATTAGGTCCGGTCTTATAATATGGAAAAACCGGTTTTTAACCACTTAAGCCTTCTTTTGTTTTTTGTTCTTTCGTGTGTCATTTACGTTTGGACGTAGTAAAGATATTCTAAATCGATATAAATCGATCATTGGTTTACCGTTGGAGTCTGGTTTCCTCTAGGGTCAAGAGAGGCGAAAATTACTAATCTCCCTGCTCTAATCCCCAAGTGGCTTAATCTAGATTCTAGCATATTGCGGGTTGGTATTCTTAACAAATGTCTGCGGAATTCGCGTAGGGAACATTAGGGTATGCAGGTTTCCACGTGATGTTTTCCTCATCGTTAAAAGTTCCTCAACGATAAGTTACAAACTCGTACACCAAGATTGTACGAGTGGGTGGTGGCCTGTTGGTAACGGACCGGACGCGGCTGCCTACATGTTCACGGTGGTCGCGGGTTCAAATCCCAGGGCACACCTCTGACTTTTCGGAGTTATGTGTGTATTGATAGTCAATCACCACGCACTTTAACGGTGAAGGAAAACATCGTGAGGAAACCTGCATACCGTAGCGATTTTAAAGAATTTCTACGGTATGTAAGTCCGCCAACCCGCACTAGGCCAGCGTGGTGGACTATATGGCCTAACCACTCTCAATCGATTCTCTCGATTGTAGAGTAGGCCCGTGCCCTGCAGTGGGACGTATATGGGCTGATACAGGACACCAAGATTGAACTCAAAATAGATCTTATCACCTACATCTACTCCGAAAAATAAATTACCAGCCGCGCAACCAAAAGAATAGTATTCTCTGTTTATACGTATATATAAATACAATTCATTCCTTTTACCAATAAACGGTTGTAAAATAACCATACGAATCTCGACAGCCTCCGTAATGCAGTTGGTTAGACGCCGGCTGTGAAACGAGAGGCCGCGGGTTGGATACCCGCACCAAGAGAAATGTTTGTGCGGCCCACAAATATTTCTTCGGGTCTGGGTATTTGTGAGACTGAAAAGTCTCTCGTAGTTCTGATACCTGCGACACAAGGCTTAATTGATCTTAATTTGGGGTCAGGACTATGTATGTGACTGTTGGGTGTATTTATTATTTATTTATAAGATTGGCGGCTCAATAAAATAAATTGTTCCATTATATTTGGGTGCGAAACAAATATCCTGTTGACAATAACAATATCGACTGGCAACCTTGCTCGGTTGTAAAACCTGTTGAATCGCAGATGTGACTTCTATTATTTGTTAGACGTGTTCAGTTTTGCTTATTTGTATAATGTATGTGATCGTTTGTGCCGGCAAATGCCGATTCAATTTATTTATATGTGCTGGCAAAATTACTGAACTCCGAATAATGCTGTTCAGATGAGAATGACAGAAATAATATCTACTATTATTTAGGTGTATGTGTTGATTGGTATAATTATGTAAGGTTGTTTGAAATCACGCGTATAGTTGGGACCGGAAAGCGCTAATTTAGGGTTATCATGGTTTTTGCCCAATCAATACAGTAAACAGTCTATAATCTGGTAGATACGAATATGATACCATTAAGTAATTTTGCGTGTGTCAGTGCGTGGTGGCCTGTTGGTAAACAGACCAGACGCGGCTGCTAGAATGTTCACGGTGGTCGCGGGTTCAAATCCCAGGGCACACCTCTGGCTTTTCGGAGTCATGGGGAATTGAAAGTAAATCACCACGCACAATAACAGTGAAGGAAAACATCGTGAGAAAACCTGCATACCGTAGCGATTTTCAAGAAACTATGGTATGTAAAGTCCACCAACCCGTCTAGGCCAGCGTGGTGGACTTTAAGGCCTCTCGTACTCTCGATGGTAGAGTAGGCCCGTGCCTTGCACTGGGACGTATGTGGGCTGATAATAGTAATTTTAGGGTTTTTTTAATTGAGTGGCAAATATTTTTTTGTTTGACCGAGATATTATTCTATAGAAATGCCTTTTGCCTTGAGAAAAGGCACCAAAAACTGGTTTTACTTGTCTGCAGTCAAAAAGTTGTTATCATCTGACCACACACGTAGCCTTACATTATATTTTAGTTTCCTACGAACCATTAGTCAGGAAAATAAGAAATCACTCTTAAAATGTTCTGTAACTAACAAGATATTATTTATCGCTATCAATAAATTTAAATAACCATTAGTATTTTCGTCAGACGTCCGACCGGAAAAAAATCTAGGATTCCTAGACTTACGAATGTGATGAATGTTGTTTATGACCTAAAACAGCGAAAAGCGGCTAACCTTGCGGTTAAGTTCACGAGAACATTCATTTATGTACATCCCGTGCAGGGCTGCCCACTTCAATCACTCTCACTTTTGAAAATTCGTCCTGTGTTTTATTTTACAAGTATTTCCTTAATATAAATGATATCATACATTATTTAACGTTTTAATTGTATTAGGTTTGTCATATATCTTATGTTACAAAAGAACCCACAAGATGATGGTTCTTGTTTGTAGAGAATATTGGTAAACTACACAAATATTAGTCCAAGCGTGTAGTAAACCGCAACCTTTTAATGCAGAACGTCATCTATTTAATTATTGTGCCAAATATTTTTAAAGTGACTATACAATATTGTTTGGTGAAGGAAACCTCACTATAACGATTTTATAAATGACAGCTTAGTATTAAATCGAAAACAAAGTTAAGAAAATAGGTATATTTTGAGTTTTGCCAGTAAAATCCCATCAATATTAATCCATTACATCGTGGAACAATGAATGAATACTTCATTTTTTAACTAGTTTGGATGACTAACAAATCTGCCCATAAAACCATATTACATCATATCCTACGACTTGGCAGCCCTAATAAAGTAATTGTGGATGACAAAACCCGTTCCAAAGTTAATGATAATCGCATGCACACGTTACGGGGCTATTTAAGGCTTGAGTAGGCTTTAGTGGTGCCATTTAACTGCCTTATCTGCATGATCAATTACTTAGCAAAGGACCTGGACAATTTCATACAATGTTCGAGTATTTTAATTTGCGGTGATAGGGTAAGATGTGGGTTTGACCTCTATGCAAATGTTCTCAATTTAAAAACACTGTCCCAAATTTTCTTGTTTTAACATGAATGTTTACTGTGTACCGATATAATCTAAATTGTTTGACTAAACCTACAAGCTGCGGACGAAATGTCATATTTAATTTATAATTATCCTACCTATGTATGTACCTTTGTCCCACAGAAAAACACGAGCCTTCTTTACAACCGAGAGTTCGATTATGAAAGGCGCGGCCATGGTTCACCACACAATTACTATACATATTTTTATTTTATTTTAAAGAAGAACACGTGGACTTTTTTAAAATTTATTATTATATTGAAAAAAGGTACAGTAAGTTTAAAATTAATTAAACTTATTATTAGTTTCTTTAAAGGAAAGGCTTATGATAAAAAAAGAAATCGTAAAGAAATATATTTTTGTCAATAGTTGTCAATGGGCATAAAAACAGTGGGAAAACATCCCAATCATTAAGACCATTCGAGTTCTTGATGATATTGACAAATGACCAAAACTTTTTTGTCCCATCCATACAAATTCTTTACTGATTGCATAATGTCCGTATCTATGTTTAAACGTGTATTTACTGTAACATTCACATGACTAAATGTAGATAGACACGTGGTTAGCGCGTATGTGTCATTTCAAACAAATTCGTGATTTTTAAACTCTTGTGAATTCATAATTATGTGTTGGGTTACATTTGGGGTTACTTTTGGTTGTCTTTATGTACTTACATGGGACGTTGTGGAATGATTTTTTAACATATCTACGTCCGCCTAAAGTTAACCTGTTTCGGCAAATTATTCAATATCATACCGACTATTTTTGCACGACAGAATGTCTAAGAATCGATGCCAGATTTTATCATTAACAAACTTAGTATTGTTTACTCGAGAGTCTAGACTAATGAAGCAAGAATTAATGAAATAATAGGATGATCATAGGCTCGTTCAAATTAATAGTCCACGATGTAAGCGTGCCTCAAAGAGGGCCTTTTTAGGGCCGGATTCACCGCGATTTTGCACACGTCTTCAAGTCGACGCGGTATCATAAAAAAACAGCAGCCGTAATTTATTTGCAAACACTTACTTAACCGGACTACGCACCGAACGAATGTTTTATATTATATACGTAAGCAGAAAATAATTTTGTCTTATAATTGCTTTGCTTTCATTAAAAAAATCGTGAATTATTTTTCAGCCACATATAGTCCGCTGCTGAATTGAGGCTTTCCATAAGGCTTTATATATCGACCTTTTGTAAACGGCCTTAACCCAGCCACTACCTGGAACTTTTCATAGTTCGTCTGCCCACCTTAGGGTAGTACATCCGTCACTGCTTTTGCTAGAATATGGTTTCTACTCGAAAAAGTCTCGGTCTTTTTGGCTATCAGTTGTTTACAATGCAATACAATACAAACACTTTAATGCAACCAGAAAGAAATACAAAAAAAGAAAAAACAATAACAATTTTGTCACAATGGGCGGTCTAATCGCTAAAGCGATTTCTGTCAGACACTAGCCTAACTACCTAAGTATGTCGATAATTTTAATGACAAACATGTCCAGTCATTAGACACAATTATGCCGGCCTGGCATGTATGATATCATCACAACACCATAACATCCTATTGCGTTAATCCATATTAAACAAAGCCCGTGGATTTATGAGTGCAGAATACATAATTTATGTTATAGTCGTTGATTCTTTGCGTGGGAGGATATGGTTAGTGGACCACATATTTTTTCACTTTTTACGAAACCGGTTTGTGATAGCCTTCGCCTTTTATGAGTATTCTTTATTATGTTATTCCGTCACTTTTTTTGTGGACCTAGTAACCGAGTTAGTGGCTGATGTGATGGAATGTGATAAACCAAGACTCCTGTTTTAAAAGCCTTTAAATGTCGACAATCCGTCTTTAAGAGTTAATTTGGTGTTAACAGGAATACAAATTATTGTATAACATCTGTATCTGATACACATATCAGCCCATGTATATTCCACTGCAGTGCCTTTATAATGAAGAGTACGGTTGAGAGGGGTTACTCCATATAGTCCACTACGCTTGCCTAGTGCGGGTTTTCGGACTTTACATACCATAGAAATTGCTAACAAATTGCTATGGTATGCAGGTTTCTTGACGATGTATTCGTTCATCGTTATAGTGCGTGGCGATTGACTATCAACACACATAACTCGAAAACGAAAAATCAGAGGTATTTGGATTTGAAGTCACGACCACCGCGAACATATTGGCAGCCGCATCTGGTCCGTTACCAACAGGCCACCACGCACTTACCGTTGTATAACATATCATAATATACGTATCGTTGTTTATTTAACAATTCCGCACAAGCGGAATTTAGTTTTTAGAAGAGAAAATAAATTGATTATTTCTTTTAATAATCTTAATAAGTTAAGATTAAAAACAAAAATAGAGTTTATGCCACTAAAGTCTTGTCTGTTCTATTTTTACTACTGGAAAGACATATTTTAATAATATAAATTATTCATCGCGTCATTGATAAAGTTTTTATGCAGAATATTACATTATGTGATTTGATTTGTTTAATTCATTGAGGCTTGGATACACGTCGGCTGTCACGATAATGTGTTCAGTTTTATTTTCGTCCCTTATTTGAAGTTTTAGTAAAATATTTATATACGTAGGGGTCCAACGTACCCCTTAGAATCAAAGGTAACCGCGCGCCGTACTTTAAAAATCTTTAATATGCACGATAATTAAATAATTTTCCAAAAAAAGTATATTACCATAAGTAATTTTGGTAAATCCATACTTATAATATATTTTTATTTATAGTAGTATTAATAACAAGACGACCTTGTGAATGACTTCGAGTTTTTTCTAAACCGGAAATCTAGTAGAAAAAAAAAACGCGACGACCAACCGAATTTTATAGGTATTCCAAGTTTATAATTACTTGTTAATACTAGATATCTTGTATTTTACTATTTTAATATTCTAATGGAATACATTACATTCTAAATTCTGAACACCTGTTTTTTTATTCTGGTTTGGTAAAGTTATTAAAATGCAACCAATGCAGTGTGGTGTCCACCACACAGAATATCCACCGAAGAAAGAGATGGAATCATCTTTCGCCTCAAGATACATTAGGGTGGATATGTAAGTTTGATTTTCTATATTATTCTGTACAAATGCTATTAGAATAAAGCATTTTTGTCAACAACATTAAACTCGAGAAGTTGTGAAATAAGCAAGCAAAGAATAATTGGTGGTCTCTCATATGTGAGAGGCCGCCTGGGTAGGTACCACCGCAATGTCTTTTTCTCCCGCCAAACAGCAGTGTAAATGCACTGTTGTGTTCCGGTTTGAAGGACATTGTAGCCAGAGTAACTACTGGACATATTGAGACTTAACATCTTATCTCTCAGGATCGCGATTGCAGGGCAATGCCAAGAATTGCTTTGTAAATCATGGTGTTGTTTGGTTTTGCTACTGTCCGTGAATGGTCGTATCGTTTACCACCAGGCGGACGGCATGCTCGTCTCGTCATACACAGCAATAAATAAAATAAAAATAGTAAAAGTGGTAGCATCACGCCATAGAAAAAACTCTTTCGTGGGTAGCATAGTGAGGAAGTCTCTATTTCTCTCGTACCGGTGTAAAGTTTCTTGAAGTAAGGAAGTAGTAAGTAAGTCACATATTTGAAAATTAGTGCCATTTAAACCAAGCTTATTGCCTATTTAACTATACAAATATTAATCATCCGTATAGGTATTAAAACCGCGATCTTATATGCAGAATGCTAAACCCGTAGCCTTTAAGTCAATTAGTCGTCAAAATTCTAAGATGTACCAATATTTCATTCCACAAGTTAACGTACCTTTATTAGACTTTCAAAATAGCAGTGCTGCTGTAGGAATAAATTAAATATAACACGTTTGCAGAAACTCAAAAGGTCGGTGAACAGGACAGCGCGAGTGACATATTTACAAAATGGCAATGGTAGGCAGCGAGGAAACGAGTTCAGGGTAGATGTTCTGATCCAAACTCATATAAATTTGGGGGCTATTATCATATCAATGTTTTTTTGCTGTCTTTATATTTATTTTATTGATTATAATCTGGTTATAAACATAAAACAGCCCGCTTCAATCCAGCGTTTTGCAAATGAAACGCAGCAACTTTTGCCGGACCAATCCTGCGAGATTTTTAGCGGCCTTACAAGCTTCCTTCTTTCTATTTATAAGTTTCTGCGATTATTCTCAAACGTCTATAACGACCCTATATAATTCTTTAGGTGTTGTCGAACTTCGTATTGTGCAGGCATTATTACCATGAAATCCCTTGGTTATTTAACCGTATAGAAACTATTGCTTGACAGTATCGCTTAAGGCATGGATAATCCATATGTAGAGGTATTAGTCAAGCTTGCTACACAATTGAATAGGATTTGCACTAATATTTCGACTAATGGTTTGACCGAACAACGACTTGCCTCCATAACATGCGTTGTAATGTTGAAATCAATTTAGGATCTGTTTATCCAGATATGTATCTATGTATTAACATAATTTATTTTACATTTAAAACCTACTCCCATCGCCTTTGAGGCACAGATGGCTAAGACGTCGCGTCGCGTCGGCTGTGAAATGAAAAATCATGGTATCCAACCATGAAAGAAATATTTTTTAATTCTAGCTGTTGAGATGCCGAAAAGTCTCTTGTAGTTCTGACAGCCGCAACACAATACTCGTGCATTATTGTACATGTACATATGTATTAATGACATAATATATTATTCGACACGACTAAAAATAAGGTTTCAACATAACTAAATCCAGTCAGCGAAAGCAAAGGTCAAAAACAGTTGCATATCAGTAATTCACACGTTGGTATCATTTCTGACACATATAATTTGACCGTTTATGTTTTAATTATTGCAAAATTTCAATTATGTTTTATTCAAATTTAATTGTCATTTTTGGTGGGTCTTTCGTAGATGTCAGATTGAATTGGTGGTCATAAACTATTCGGTTAGAAATGGATCTGTCCGATTGCAGAGTATTGTGGAACAAACAAGTTTTTCTTACGATTTTAACTATGTATGTATATCGGAATATTAAGTTTTCGACATCTCTTGTTTATGGTGAAATCATGATTGACATGATTCCCAGAATATTATATTTTTGTTTAAATAATATTTACACAGGTTCATTAAAATATGTTTCTTCCGCAGTTACTTTGTTGTGATAATAAAAAGTCATTGTGAAGTATTGAGCGTGAATCCTCATGCTTGAATGTAGAACAGCTTTATTTTATTTTTAGGTTTATATGAATAAGATGGTTTTGTTATATTGCTGGTATCTTTTGGACAAATAAAAGATACCAACGCTCGATGTAACATATCTGTATGAGATAATTTATTGAAATATACGCTAGACACACGCAAGGTATTATAATGTTGCATCAATTTCAATACAATACGCACAAAAACTCTTGTTAAGATCGTGCGCAAGTGTGGGACAAAAGACACTTGATGAACTCAATAAAACGTGAATATACCAATACTATATTGCAGCGGGTTCGATCCCGCACCAAGATAAATGTTTGTGTGAAATATTTGTTTCGGGTCTGGGTGTTTGTGAGACCAAAAAGTCTCTCGTAGTTCCTGATACCCACGACACAAGATTCGATCTTAGTGTGGGGTCAGGAGTCAGGACTGTGTATCACTGTTGGGTGTATTTATTATTATTTAATTATTTATATGATTATAATTTGGTCACAAAGGATTAATTACCTCATCTTTCTAAACTAATTAGATCATCATACAAAAATAATTAAAAGTGTTATAAAACTCGTCAATAACATTACTCCGAATTACATAATGAATAATGTATTTTTTAATTTCCATAATATTCGAACGCTCTGTCCGGTTACGCATAAATATTAGCGTGATTTTATATTCAGAGCCTGGGCAAATATTTGTTGTTTAACGTGATCAGTGATCACACCTAGACATATCCATGCGGATGTCAATAAAAACCAATATTATAAAACTAAGTAATGGTCTTTTACAAGATTTCTTTATTTTTATTTATTTTCATACACTTTATTGCACCCTCAAAAAAAATGCAATGAGAAATTACATACATTGAAAATACAATTAGCGGTCTTATCGCTCAAAGGCAATGTCTTACAGACAACCATGGGATGAATATAAGAAAAGATCTTCTAAATCAGCCCTTGCGAGCTAACTACTAAGCACGTTCTTCACAGTCCACAATCGTGTGTTCTTTTTTTTGCGGCCTCCACATACCATAGAATCTAACAATGGCTTAAGGGCCTTATTTCTACTTTATAATAGTAGGAATATGATTTGCCGGCTACAAAACTTCTAGGATCAAAAATATTTGTTGTATACAGAGAATGCAACCCACGGCCTCTATTCACAGACGGTTTCTTGCGTACTGAGCCACAAAGGTACAATGTAAAAAACTGCACTATTCTAACGCCGTCGACAGGCTTTTTGTCATTTTATATAGGTGCGGTTAGTAATTAATTTGTCATTTGTCTTCAATGAAACAAGGCACATTGTAACAATTTATTACGAGTCAATTATTTATATGTACGTGGAACATTGATAGAGACCGCCCAAGCTGCTTGCGAAACGTGTATTATCCTCCTACTAGTATTTTAATTCAATATTTAAGCGCCTAATTTGTGTGCCGTGTGTCACTATAATTTATAATGTAAATAAATGTTGTCATGTATATATTTGTTAATCATACGTATATGTGTATATCACGCCCAAGGGGTAGGCAGTGGTCCATGTTAGACTAGTAGTAAACTAACTGAGTAGTGTAAGTAAAAATAAATTATTTAAACAACAAGATGACATCAGTAAGACTAAAATGGTAATTGAAAATAGAAGAGAATAAGGTGCCCTTCATGTGTTGTGCGAATATTGGCAATGTCAAATACTAATTAGGCAATTTAATGTCGTTATTGATTTTCATCGTCTTTTTGTTGGTGGTAAAATGTTCTTATCCGGTTGGACACCGTATACAAATGTGAAGTGCAAACCAGTGTAATTGTTGGCTGCCGAGAGATCAACATGTTTTTTTTTTATTCAACCAACTGTCACATACATAGTCCTGACCCCACACTAAGATCGAGTCTTGTGTCGTGGGTATCTGGAACTACGAGAGACTTTCCGGTCTCACAAACACCCAGACCCGAAACAAATACTTGTGGTTCTCACAAACATTTGTCATCAACATGTTTGCTAGTGGATACTTTATTTTAGTTTCACTGGACTTTCCATTACGTGCATTGAATTCATTTCGACACTGTACATAAAATCGAGCACTTGCATGATCTTAAATGAGGTCCCTGATTTGGTGTTCCTAAAGCGCTGACTTCTTTAAAAGAATCTTAGTGAGAATAATCAACGACAGATAAAAAATTATTTTGACAAATTTATGAGCGGCGCTGACCTCTTAACATAGGGCGCGGCAGGCGATTATCTGGTCTGCATAATTAGACAATAAAAATATTTTTATAGATATTTAATAAATAGTTAATTATTTATACAATTATATAAGTGTTATTACTAATAGCCATAAATAGAAACGCAATATCTACCACACAAACTAAAAAATGAAATCAGTAAACAAAACAATTATTTAATAAAATAAAGCCAATTACAGCATTAATTGGCTTAATTAAAACGACTATAACGACATGACATAATGTTTTGCATAAGTGTAGCGAATCATTGTCTAGCCAACATATTATTTTACGTAACTTTAATTATTATAAATTCGTTTTTTGCTTTAGTCATCTAATATTATAAGCTATATTCTATTAAAGTATAAGAAAATTTTGGTACAATTCTGGAATTGAATGTGAGTTATAGATACTAAAATTTTACATATACAAGTATATCCAAAATAATTAATGTAGGTCGTACAAAAAATTCCCTGTCCGGATATTGAACCCATTAAGCTCCAGAATAAAGAGCTGATCTTTTGGACTTCTACACTAATCTGCCCTCAAATATCTCAGGGAGTAGCCATGAAAAAATCAGACATATGTACATACATATATTCCACCAATAGCTAATCCTGTTCCCTCAATCAAAAGCCCTTATTATGTATTTATCTCTTTGCATATTATGAATAAACTGTCTTATATAACAAAATTACTTTACAATTACTTGTTACAACGTTTTAAACTGTTTATTTTCTGGTATTTGTACATAATTACGATCGTTTGGCCCGTATCTGTCTGGATAAGTTACTCAATATGATTACAAAAAAGTTGTGACTTCAAAGAGAACAATAATGGTCGAAGTGGGCCCGAGTTAAACGCTATATAGGTAATTGAAGTATAGTTAGACTTACCCTCAGACTGTGCTCATAACATAGATCTAACATTTTATGCGTTACTTGGAACATATTGCCTTACTTTTGAATAGATCAAATGTGTCCAATAGGAGAGGAGCCGTGGAAGAATAGCCATGACCCCTTTTCGATGGGCACTTTATCATAGGCATGTTTGTTAATCAATACTATTTGATAAAACATATGTCTCATCATGGTTATGAGATGGGTGTAGGTAGATCTTTACCGGCTCTTAGACTATTTTTTTTGCGTTATGATCTTTCCGTCGCCGTATGTTTGTGTTAGAACTATTTTAATTCACATGTGTATTAAAACTGCCTTATGACTGCCTCTGTGGCGTAGTTGTACTACGATTACAAAGCTGAGGTCTCGGGTTCGAATCCCGGGTCGGGCAAAGTGATTATAGGGCATCGTTTTTTAAATTGCGTTTATTTGGTAAACATCCCACGTGTTGGGCAATCCCCTACTTATTAATGAAGCGGCTGTTTAGTTTGCGACATATTCCGACTTTACCTCGTGTGAACCGTTTGTATTCAAAATTCACTGCGCTGAGTGAATCTTAATCGTATTATAATAACATACGTCTGTTTTATACTTCATTTGATGGAGATTCTGTTGACATTTGACATTTGATTTGAAAGGTAGATATTAAACAGAATATATTTAAACGGGCTTTGTCGGTAATGAAAGTATGTCACCCAAATAGTTGTAATTGTACTCCATTTAATTTGAAAATGGTTTCCTTTGCTATTATACTACATTATTATTATTTATTTTTTTAACTTTCAAAATACATCATACAAGTATCCAAATACGAGTAGCTAAAACATTTTCGGGACCGATAAATATACCGCCTGTCAAAAGATCTTACTTACAATAATGGAATTACGCATATTATGTTAATTTAGCCTCAGAATTTCATATTTATAATTTCAGGATTTTACTCAGTCTTGAAAATATGATATTGGTGACATAATATGGCACTTCATTTATATTATTTTCGGCTTACATCCGCCTCACCGTGTGGCAATAATCAGAAAACCACACGGTGTCAGCATCGTGTCGGTTTCGCCAAATGATAAATGGTTTGCCTCTGACTCATTGTATGTACATAATAAAGCAAATATAGCTTTGCTTTCTTAGCGAATGTCCTGATGTCTACCAACTGTTGGTTTCATGGCATCTTATTCATAGAAAAATAGGTTGCTATTGGCTTTTACTGTGTACTGTAAAATATGATAAATTGCCTGCTTTCTAAGCCTTTGTGTCAATCAAAGATGATTTGTACACGTTTGCCTATTGTGGGCATCAATTCTGCAGAAGTTAAAAAGATAAATATTATGCTGAACGAATTTCAGTATGTTAGATTTATATGATACAATCGTGAGAAGAACTTGTGTAACGCTGTAATACAGCGTTACATACCGGAACTACATTTTTCATCAACTTATATTTACAACATTGAAATTTAATAAAAATTAAACCAAATCGCGATAAAATCCGTAAAAAAAAAATTGTTTTATTTCAATGTGCAACATTCGCGTAAATCTAAGAAACCATTATATTTACAACTTAGTTGAACCGGTATTTTTAGTTACTGTATTGATTTAATTTGGTTTATTACATTATAATAAACACATCCCTTGAGATCATTCGCCTTATGTTCTTTTAAAAAAATAATATGCAGTATTTCACTCTTATGCGCGGAATAAAGCATTTCATTCACTCTTAGGTCATTTGTGGAATTTACTAGCAAATCAGAATGTGATATGAGGCTGAAGTCAATTTACCAGATCGTGTCTTTTCGTTTAGTATTCTTACCTCTCGACACAGAACACCATTACACCATGAAACCTATAAATAATCTGGCAACATCAAAGTGATTTCTTATAGCCCGACAACGATCGCGGAAGCCATTAATCATTCCAAACACAAAAGGCCCAGATAAGGCGAATAAAGTAATTGTACGAGCCGGGGACTGTCGTGCCCGCGTTATGTAAAACCAAGGAAAAGGAACCAACTGTTATGTCGGCCAATTGTACAGCAACTGGCAATTATATTGTTAGTAGTGGCGGTACTTCCATACAAGCCCAAAAGCCCGGCTTGCCCTACTTAATACGTACATATATACTAAATTCTGAACAAAACCATTACATTCAATACAAAACAGTAATTACAAAACATCTACTATTTTTGAATTTACCGCGTTCCGTCGCGGCATGGCGCTCTTCAATGAAGCGCCTGAGACGGCGAGCCGAAGCGCCGCTCGCGCTGCGCAACGTTTATAATAAATTCATTCAATAATTTTACCTCTCACGTAGAATGTAGCTCCACGCATTTTTTAAAAGACGGTACGCGCAAAACATATATCTGTCTTTTTCTCTCTCGAGTGCTTTTACGAGGCTTTTGGCAACGCATGCTATCTCTTTCACATTTACGGGTGAAATGCTATACTCTGGCACTACGAATGTATAGCTACAGATATTTATATATAGCAATAATGTACTAAACCAAAAGCCCAGCTTTTGACCACAGATTTGTTTTGACTGAACATCGTACGTTTGAAGGTCGTCATGTGTAACATTATTTGTTAACTAAATTATATTTATTGTTATTAAATTATGTCGGTTCTTTTTTAAAATTATTTAATCATTTTTGTAATACAAATAATGACGTTTTTATATTTTTTTCATAAATTATAATTGTACGTTGTAATGTTTACTTTTTCGTTTACTAGCAATACTGTACGAATTACTACTAACTTCATAAGTATTTTGATATTGTGCAATTGTAAATAATTCGGTTATAGGTTAATTATTCGTTTTTTAATGTTATTTAAACTTTTTGATACGAAAATGATTTGTATTGTTTCCTGTGATGGTTTTAGTGTGTTGGTGAAAGTGTTCATTGCCGTTATAAAGGTAATTTAATTCAATTATATTGAAACTGACGCGATAACTACGCCGAGTTTGTGAATTTCTTAATTCGTGATAAATCACAAGAGGCATTTTATAGGTTCAGTTTATTAAACTACGTAATTAGATTTCTACATGCTCCCCTTCATATAGGTTATTATTAAACAGTCGTGTTTCATATGTTTTTCAAGGGACACTTGTGTATTAGAATGTTTTGATTAATTCTAATTATTTCAATGATATTGTGGTCCTTTCAAAAGGCATGCTATTACTTGTAATAAAAATTACTTGTAAAAACTTAACCTTAATGTATTTATAACAATTTCTGTCTGCAATTTTGGTTAACTGCGCAGTCAAATACGGGACCATCGTAGCTTACGTTGTGCTAGTGTAATGCCGGGTATTAAAAGTGCTCAGTAGTTAGTGCAGTAAAAAGTTACGGTTGCATGACCACAAGCTATCTACATTTGTATTACCTAATCCTAATATTGTATAAATTGAGTGGTAGGCCTGCCGCCTGCCGCGTAAATTCGATTTCGTCGTTCTTAGTCTTTTTTTTTTCATCTAAATAAACATTATGTATTAAACCTAAAATAATATTGGGCTTGCCCTATTCCAAAACCCTAGGCACGCCACTGATTGTTAGTATTTAATTTCATTGAGAGGCTAATTGGGGTGAGGTTAGATGAGCTGGTTGCATGAATGTGATGATATGGTATAGAAATCGAATAAATAAATAAATAAATACACCCAACAGTCACATACATAGTCCTGACCCCACACTAAGATCGAGTCTTGTGTCGTGGGTATTAGAAACTACGACAGACTTTTCGGTCTCACAAACACGATGCAAGGTTTCGTAGTTTAGAACAAGGTGTTTAGAAACCTACTGTTATACGGCCTATGGGATTTTCATATATTTACATTACGTAAAAATAAAATAAATAACCCCAATCCCGTATATCTGGCATAGTAAGCAGGGGTACCACAAGTCAAGTATTACGCACCTTATTGACACATAATGACACCTTATTGGCATATAAAATTTACGTCTATGTATGGGAGCCTATCATGCTGCGCACAAAGTCTAGTTTATACTTAATGTAAAATGATGCACATTAAAGTTTATCTTATACTCAGATATTCATATCCACTTCTTGATAAAAATCTAAATTATTTATCTAAATCTAATCCAAATTGACATCCAATGAAAATATTTCCAGCCAAACATTGAAAGATGTTTGCTTGAAAAACCAAAGCAACACATATTGCACCATAGCGATAGGAAATTTTCCCAAGACGTCTGCAATACGCTTACGCCTCAACAATGGTGGCCATAAACTTTATCCGACAATGAGTGCCTATCTGGCCATCTTTATTGGTGTATAACATCATCACCGCTGTCCATGGGCAGCGGTGTTCACTTACCATCAGGTGAACCGCATGCTCGTTTGCCCCCTATAATATAAAAAAAAAAAAAAAAAGTTGTAGAGGATTGAGCCATTTACGTAAATGCGTATTTGGTGTAATAGTTGGTTTTGAACAGATAGGTGGGTGGTAAGTTTATATGCTTATTTCTGCAACTTTAAGAATCGGTAATACAGTTCTTAGAAAAGGCCGCCTCAAATTATAAAAGGGGGAACTACTCGTAGCTTTAGACCATGATGATGCATATATGGAGTTTACTGTAAACTTACTGTAGACAGATATTTCCAATATTGGAATATTAAACTCTTTTAAGAATTTCCACAAGATTTATGTTATAAGAAGTAGCTTTAAAATTTTAGTGCAATTATTCTTGTCCATTTAAGTGATTCAATAACGAGCTAGTTTGGTCCTCAGAATCAGTAATTTAATTTAACATTGAATTTAATTGACTGTAAAGATTTCTTCCTCATTAACGCGTGTAATAATACATTTTACGATGACCCCACAAAAGTGTGGGGTAAAGGCCATTAGAAAAAAGAAGGTTAAGGTCCTACCTATTATAGTAATAACCCACAATTATTACTTATCAAGATATTTATTTAGAGATGATAAGTATGTCGGACAATTTTATTTATAATACTACTATAATAATTGCAAATAAAATTAAGTCAATTTTGATTTAAAATGAAATAGGTAAAGTCTCACCGAATCCGCCAATCTCGGTCTAGCGGCCAAGCGATAATACTGACTTCCGCCGCACTTTCGTTTTGTCTCTGTCAAACTTCAGCGCTAGTCTACTTTTGAAAGCTCCTTATTAATGCATGTTCCAATCTATGTCCATAGTCACAAACGCCATTTTATTTACATCAATATTTCTCCAAGCAAAAAGGCAAAGGCTTTATCATACAGCATGAATAATATCACTTTAACTGCTTTATTTTATCTATATCAGCCCATATACGTCCCACTGCAGGGCACGGGCCTACTCTACAATCGAGGGAATCGATTGAGAGTGGTTAGGCCATATAGTCCACCACGCTGGCCTAGTGCTTTATTTTATATCGTTATTATATTGTTTCAGGGAGGTACACTGGGAGTTAAAATCCCCCCGACAAGCTTCACGTGCCAAGGCAAGGTGGCAGGTTATTACGCTGATCTTGAAACAGGATGTCAGGTGAGTCACATGTTTTATTTATAAAAACATAGACCCTCTTTATAGTCGAATGTAGACTGTATTTTTCTTGAAATGTTTTTTATTTGATCTTTTGCAACTCGCGGATTTAGTATTTCCATTTTACACAAAATTTAATTTATTTAAGCAAAGTGTGTGAACTCAATAATATTATTGCTCGACGAGTTTCAAGCATGAAGATATTAAAATTGTAAATCAATCACGTATCTTTAAAAGACCCATATTATTCATAATTTATACAATGAAATATCTATATTAATAAAATGTTTAGGTGAAAGCTTCGGAGATAAATTTGTAGAACATATTTTAATGTTGATATCATTTGCGGGAATTCACAGTGGAACATTAATTGGCAATCCCAGATATCTAGTTACTTTAGCAAATAGGCTTTTCAAGGACTCTACATTTTACAGCTGTATAAAAACCGTGGCGATTCCTTAACGGTATAACGGTAATTCCTTCCGTTAACGGTATTCGCACATTACATAAGTAACGTATACGCGGATAATTGTTACGGTAAACGTGTGGACTGCAGTCTGTCGGCCAATGCCTCGGTTATATAACCAATTGTAACGGCTCGTGAAACAGATCGACTTTGCATAACTGTTCCGTTGTTTTTGAGCGGTGCTCTTAGTGTCCGTTATATTGTCTGCAATATTGTGGCTAGTAAAGACATTATTCTTTAACAGCCTCCGTGGCGCAGTTGGTTAGACGCCGGCTGTGAAACGAGAGGCCGAAGTCTCTCGTAGTTTCTGATACCCACGACACAAGACTCGATTTTAGTGTGGGGTCAGGACTATGTATGTGTGACTGTTGGGTGTATTTATTTATTTATTTATTTCTTCTTATAGACTGTTCTGATACTGGCTCAACAAAGTGCGAAGTGATTAAGGGTATTCACTGACGAGGTGTAATCATCTCTCAACGATCGACATGTCGCCTGGTCAAAATCGAATACACAGGGTGCAATTGAAAAGTAGGTCATGACGGACTTCACACCATCTTGGATAGGTATGTGTGTAAGCGGACGACCTGGTTCAGGTTTCAGGAAGTCGCTGGATTTAGGCCAGCATTCGCTGGATTCTGGATTTGTGCAACAGTGGACTTTCTGTGCCTGAAGAGCGAAGAGCGAGGAGAGAGAGAGAGAGAGAGACGGGATGTGTATCTGGGCGGGTACTTCACACCACCAGGTTTATATTCTCGGACAATACATTTCTACTACTTGTCGCGCTCTGATAGTCATTACATAATATTTACTGAAGTCAATAGACTCTTGTGAGTCAGTGCACGAGGGCATTCGCTCACGTTTGATACTGACGGGTCATGTCTCGCGCATTATCACGTAATGTACAGACTTCAAGATCCATCGGAAGGCTTTATTTGTTAACATTCGTAGTACTACAATAAGGTATCATTGGTCTATTTTTGAATGTAATGCTGGTTAACGCGATAAAAATGTGTATAAATAAACTATTTAAAGAGTAGCTTCGCAAAAAAGGCAATAAACACCGTGGTCGGTAATTTTCACCGAGATTCGAACAATTTTAGTTGATACGTACACTATTGATATTAGTTCTGTGATCGAACTTACAAGCCAAAAACTTCCCAGCCCAAATCTCGCCCACAACGTCACGGAACTTTTCATCATCATCATCACCATCAGCCCGTTGCAGTCCACTGCTGGAAACACGCCTCTACTAAGGTACGCCACAGAGCCCGGTCTGCTACTTTACGCGTCTAGTAGCTGCCGGCCCCTTTGTGCAAGTCATCCCACCATCTGGCCAGAGGACGTCCCACGCTACATTTGCCAAGACGGAACCTTTAATTACTAACAAATCAATAAAATTCTAACTTCAACTTCTACGCAAACAAACCAATATTCTCGCCTACATTCATTAACAATGTCAACTTCGTAATTAAAAATGTATTCTTATTTTAATATTCATTGACCACCTAACGTCGTATCGGTGTGAGTGGCGCCCACCGTGTCGCGAAGCCGCCGTCACACCATAAATGGTGGTATGGTATGGTGACAACCATCATTATTTTGAGATATTACATCATTTTAAATGTTTCTTATAAGACTTGAAATAAAATTCCAAATGTCGTTAAGGTCTTTATAGTAGGTTATGACGTTATATGTGAAATTACATTTTGAATCGTATGGTCATTACAGGATATGTTAACGTATGCACAAATAAGATTAATAACTGAGTATAATAAGTAAGTGGGTCTCCTAGTTAGGAGTGGACTTTTATTTTGAACAAGAGGAAAGCAGTTTAGTTCCTCTTTATATATCCTGCCGGAGCGCAGAAACTGTATGCCAATTTTAGTTTTTTTTTTATATATACTGGCACGGCATAGTGACTGCATTGCACCTGGTGCATGCATTTCCTGTCCACTAAGCTAGCGGGTTCCACGGCAGGGCTGGGTAGTTAGTTGTGTGCTGGACTTCTCAGACAAAGGTCAGTTTGTATTATTTGTACGCTATTTGTAGTACAACAATTTGACGACGATGAACACCACGTGGAAAATACGTAACAGAGAGTTCTTCTAAAACGGTACAAACTGAATTTTCAATGAATGTGAAATTCACAAATTCGCACTAGGCCAGTGTAGATGAATCCAGCTTTCAACTCAAATATAGACAGCCCTGTAACTAGCAGTATAAGTATATGAGTTGATGTAAATAGTGTACAAATGGAATTCATTAAAAAAATTGTATCAGAAAATCTTTTGTCTGGTTTTCTTTGTCATAATCTTGCCACGAATTCCGTAATTAGTTACAGCCTTCAAGTTTTTATGCCTGGTTTAAATTTAATATAATATTACGATTATATTCGTAATGTAATAACATTGTTTATAATATTCCTTTGTTCGCACAAATGTGGGAAATTGTGAGTCATTTTCAAAGACTTATTTAAAATAAGTCTGAATGCGAATTAATATACATTCATTACATACCGGTGAAAGAAAACATCGTGAGGGAACCTGCATACGATTTTAAAGAATTTTTCACGGTATATAAAGTCCGCCAATTCGCACTAGGCCAGCGTGGTGGACTATATGGCCTAACTCCTCTCAATCTTTCAATTTCAATTGACTTTCAATTGAAATGGAGGCCCGTGCCCTGCAGTGGGACGTATATGTGCTGATACAGTCCAGTACATTAAATACCAGCAAAGTAAAAATAGATACAATTATGATTAATTTGTTAGAAAAAACAAAATTGTTAACTTCTAGTTTGTGATAATGAAACCAAAGGAAAATGCGTAGAAAAGTGGAATAATAGTGCTTCCAACATTCTGCCGAGAACAAAAGAGATAATGATGGGTGACAACTTCTACATACATACATACATTCGTTTTCTGAGCTTAAAAATATTACCTAGTATTTGGGTTTCTGATATGCTACGGATGGGAAATAGATTTAAGGAAAAAATATATTGTAAGGTTTAAATGACAATGACAATTATTTTCTGGAATTTATTCCTAAGTAAGGGGTGGACAGGTCGATATACGTTACAAACCCTGATCAATCAAGTCCCCAAGCAAAACCTCTTTAAGCATTTCCCTGATAAAAAAATTGTCTCAGAGTCTATCGTAAAAATACGCATAAATGATTCGTTAGTGATCTGGTTTCTGACACATCGCGAATACACAATCAAACTAATTGATTCATTGACAAAATTATAACGCGGAAGCGATAATTCATCCAATTTGCCAAATATAGGTCAGTTGTGGTGTTTACAACTTGATGCAAATTCGACGCACCGGGTGAACAACCTTCACAATTCATTCATGCCCCCAAATAAGGAAATCTTGTGAACCTCGTGACCCGACCGATTTATGGCGCCGATTAAACTTGTGAAACATCGGCCCTTGACGAATATCTGTTATTTACGACGCAGCATGGACATTTGTTTCATGATGCAATTTTATTTCATTTGGCAATGCTTATGCGTCTGACGTCATCCTAAGTCCTTTTATGGCTGTGTTATTATCACTGTCGGAAAGTTCTGAGCAGATGCCGACGGGTCGTTTAACCTGATATCGTACAAATAAGTGTTCTTTGCTTTCGTATATGTTACTAATTGGCTGCAAAAGAGTTTTTATCTTGTAGTGGCCATGAGACGAGCGATAGCAGAAGGTGGCTTTGTAATGTCTTGACCGCCGAGGCGCTTTAGTTTCTCCGAGGACGTAACAATCCCTTTAGAATAGTAGTGACAATAGTAATTACCAAAGAAGATTCAGCCGTTATTTAATCGGCACTGCTAGAATAATTGAATTTGCTTCTGATTAGATTCTGGATTTAAGATTGTGGAAGATTCTATAACAAAAAATAACCTACAATAGATCAGTAAGAAAATACATTTTTGTCGATTATTTTTACACAATTTGTTGAGAGATTTTGACACCTATGGGTTCGAGACTATGTGTGAAATAAAAACGACTCGATATTGATGTATTTCATCAAAACGTATCAAATATACCACAAGATATTGCGTAATTCTTGCGTCGGAAACCACGTTTCTCTTAGCAAACACTTTTTATTTGCCTTTGAATATTGCAAAGCCACGTTGCATGTCTCATTGTGGTATAATTCTATACGGATTTGCTTGCGTTAACATTATTGGAGTTATTAGGAAATTGTACTGGAGCTCTTTATTATTCTGCAATACTTAGATTTCAATGGTCAATTATTGACAATCGAATTTGTATACGTACATACCTGTAATTGTTACTAGTAATGCAGTTATGTAATATTGAAAATAATCACGACTGTATTCTTCTATAGATGTAAATAGAGCTTCTTTTTATAGATACAAATGTATATTCAGCCTATAGTCGTCTACTGCTGGACGTGGCCTTCCCAAGTAAAACCTCTTCTCTTTATATGAATCAGAATTTATACAATCATTTTTTGAGACGCGACTCATTTCTAATTACACTATATAATCAGCTAACAGCCATACTCAGACATATAATTTCAAGTAAGCTGTAAATCATTCTTTATCGTGGATTTTAAGAAGAAAATCTGTAGCACTGCCTCGGTGGCGTAGTTGTATTACGGTACGATTACAAAGCTGAGGTCTCGGGTTCGAGTCCCGGGTCGGGCAAAGTGATATTGGATTGTTCTATTCATTATCAGCCCGGAGTCAGGAATTTGTGCCCGATATGGCGATAGGCTCGCCCCCTATCACATCGTGGGACTGAACATACAAGGCGAAATGTGGGTGTCCTAGTGGCGCCTCTGCCTACCCCTTCGGGGATAAAGGCGTGAGTTTATGTATGTAAATCTGTAGCAACTATTGACTGCTTTGTATATTATGTCAATCAAATAATGCCTGGTATCTATGCTAGTATCTATATCTATTATTATGTTATCTAATTGTAAGATTTGCATATGAAACTAAACATTTGTCTAAATTAAGGTGATTTTTTTTAAACCTCATTCAGCCAGCTAAGTGGCAAAACGTCTATGTGACTGGTCTGTGCCTAAATCCCATAACTTACTTTGGAACGTCTATTAATTATGATCTATATAAGGTTACTTAACATTCTAGTTTCCATTATTTATAATGAATCTTCCGCTCAATAGTTGCTTATAGCAATCCAGTCTTCAAATTTATCCACGTGTTATTCAATATGCAAATTTATTATATTATTTATTACACTGGTGTATATTGAGTATATTTTTTGTAGTATACGACTGCTATTTATAGAACACCGCGTCATGTCCCAAATAAGCGATGTTGTATAATTTATTGACATTTTTATTACGACTGTTGCGGATTTTTATGGTCTGGATGGACCTTATAACTTAACACTATGTATTCTCAGCAAGTGCTTGATATTGATATTGCTTTATGAATGTGAGATCTGCAAATATTTGTTCCGAATCGATTTGTTTTGGGACTGCAAAATCCTTGATTGTTTGCTATTGTCAATGAATCAACGAATGTAAAAATTTTGCTTGTTGGTCAATCAGGCCATAGAACAGTTTATTGGCTTTATGTAAACCCGGCTCCTTAAAACTAATTGCGGAAAAGCTGATACAATTTTGTTGTATATAGAAAACAGCAAAGACGAACATCATAAAACACTAAACATCTGACACCAAATATTATATATCTTAAGTAATAACAATATGATTGAATTAAATCGTAAATAAAAAGCTTTATTATGTACCACTGTCAGGGAAATGAACAAAGATTATTGCACCCAACAGAAAACCACATATGAAGTAATCACAAGAATATATTAACATTTTGTAATAAACGTCTACAATTACGCATAAAATTCTCACATAAAGATAATTAAAAGATAAACTGGTAATGCAAGTGGAGTGCTGCCTTCGTAAAGGTTGCGTGGTGGGCATTGTTCATGTGTGAATGGGGTAAGTCGCACGCTCAGTCCAAACGGCCCTGACCTACGTTTAGTCGAGAATTTCAACTGTTTTCAATTATGACATTTATGTGAATGGTGATAAACTTTCGTGTCATCAACTTTGTTGAATGCAAAGTAGTAGCGACACTTTTTGTGTCGAGAGGAAAGTTGCCAAGCTCCCCTTTCGGTATCACGGTGGAGGCCGAAAGGGGTATATTAGTGTATTGGCTGCAGCCCGGCACTCTGCGGATAATGCGGCCGGGTTGGGTCTCTAAAACCTACACCAACTTACGAACTAAAACCCCTGGGTGGCCATAGAGGGTCACTGTACTTTAAACTACTGTAGGAATCGTCCTGCTCGCCCAGTGTAGTAATTTACCACTCTCTTGTAGAAACCGAACGTGTAGCGACGGTTTTGCTGTTGTATTTCGTTCGATGATTGCGTCTTTTGTCTTCCGTTGCCCGTCTTACTTATGGCGGTAAGGCAAGGCGCATGCGATGCATCTGTTAAAGATATTAGTGAAATGCCGCAATCACGTACAAAAATTTGTTCTATACAGTACACAAGTTGCCCGGGTATTCATAGAAGGATGTGACACATTCCTTCCTGTTCACCAATTATTTATTCGTGACCTCATTCTGTACTTTGTCAGGCCAAAATTGCCCATCGCATGGGACTCCGCGACATACGAGTGTACGATTAATAACAGTTCATAAAAGACTACTGTACTCTTACAATAACTAGGTACTCATACCCAAGTCATGAATGAGGCTGCCATCGTCCAGACTTGGTCTGCTCCACTGAACCAGTTGGTTCACCTTGACCTTTCGCGGGCCGCGTTACGTAGCGGTTAATGTAAGGGTGATACCATTATGTAGAAGAAAGCGTGGAAGGGAATTGATTTGCACGTATTTTGTTTTAGTTTTAAGAATATTTATTGTGGAATTTAGTTTTAGATGCATTATAACGTATATATACATATGTATTGTTATCATAGTAAGAACAATTATTTCATAATATAAACTAAAATTGTTTAACTGATAAATAGTTAGTGCAGAATCTGAGGTGATAAGAATTACGACTTCTTTTGCACAAATTACGCACTAAGGAATTATTGAAGATAATAGTTCGCTAACGAGGTTGAAATAAATAATAAAAGTTATGCATAAGACTCTAAACAACATATTTTGCAATAAAATATACATATATATGTTCTAAAACTATTTTATACGGATTTTATCGCGATTTGGTTTAATTTTTACATTTTTTAACTTCCCGACGCCGTTTCGATTACTTTACAGCTTTCGTGGTCACGGGGCGGACTGAGGTATTAGTCATCCGCTCAGTGACTGTTACAATTTAACTACCCTTAATTTACAATTATTAAATTAAAAAGTTAACTAGTATTTGCGATCCGATCTACGCAGAAGGAGCTCACTGTGTCTTGAGGTCTGGCAGCTGGTCTTTTGGGATCCGATTTAATTAAATGTAGAATTGGATCCCATGATGGTGCAAGCTTCAAGCCATCTTCTCTATTGAAGTTTGGATGTTTTTTAATTTCAATAGCCTCGCGAAACATCCTGGGCAGGAAACGGTGTTCTTTAGCGAGGATTTGGGGCTTGTCAAAGCGAAGGTAATGCTTGGAGCCTTCCTCTATGTGTTCAGCAACTGCAGACTTCGTTGAGCGTCGGTGTTTGACGTCAGCTATGTGTTCTTTTACGCGGGTCCCTATGCTTCGTTTGGTTTGGCCGATGTAAGAGAGTATTTTTGTATTTTTTTTTAAATTAACTTTTTAATTTAATAATTGTAACTTAAGGGTAGTTAAATTGTAACAGTCACTGAGCGGATGACTAATACCTCAGTCCGCCCCGTGACCACGAAAGCTGTAAAGTAATCGAAACGTCGGGAAGTTAAAAAATGTAAAAATTAAACCAAATCGCGATAAAATCCGTATAAAATAGTTTTATTTCAATGTGTAACATTCGCGTAAATCTAAGAAACCATTATATATATGTTCTTTTGTTTCTGAGGTGTATTTTTATGACAATTCTCATCGGGCACACGATCAGCACATAAAAAAAAGAATGACTAATAAACATAAGATATGTATTTATGTGAATAAATAGAAAATGATGTCAAGCCTTAGCGATGTAGCTGGACCATTTTCTATATAAGGCAAAACATGTGTATAATTTACGGGTGATGTGAACGATTGAAAACAGTCTCATAAACTGTCATAATAGGTAATAACTGATACCTGACATAACCGGATATAACAAGAAGTTGGCTAAAACGGATGTACATTTTTTGTTCTTTTAAACGTTGCCATACCAAGTAATTAAATGAGTAGGATGTTCAAATCATAATTACGGCCATGCCGCCTTTTGTCATTTAAAGCATACCCATCACATTTCAGCTTATTTTTTTTTAAATTTAGTAGCGACAAAACTATGAGATCGAAATATCACCAAACTTAAATAAATGCCAGTAAACTTCTCAAATACAAAAACAGATAAACCAACTGAATGGTGGTCACATTATTCACGAGCTGTTTGCCAATAATATTAATTTGGTTTTTACAATTGTATCCCAAGATTTAGTAGAGGGAGCGATATCGCGTCCGCTTATGACTGTATTATCTCCGTGCACTTGCACTTTCATCTTGATCCACTGTATCGAGTCATTAACATAACGCTCTCACTGAACGCTTATAAGGAAACTGGTTTAGAAACACTGTATAGTAGTGTATAATCCATAATCGTCCATTGATTGCTGGCGATAGAGAGGTTATAAATTGGTACTATTGCATTCTAAAACATTTGTGTGCCAATTTAAACAATTTAAAGGATCTTTAGTTAACGCTAAATTTATTCTACGTTTTGAATTGTGTATTATAAATATGTTTTTGTCATGCGTTTTATCACTTGTTTATAAATAAATACACCCAACAGTCCCATACATAGTCCTGACCTCACACTAAGATCGAGTCTTGTGTCGTGGGTATCAGAAACTACGAGAGACTTTTCGGTCTCACAAACACCCAGACCCGAAACAAATACCTGTGGATCACACAAATATTTGTTTCGGTGCGGGGATCGAACCCGCGACCTCTCGTTTCACAGGCGGCGTCTAACCAACTGCGCCACGGAGGCTTGTTTGTTTTACCTAATGTTTCAATGTTAATCCTTGGCTCATATTTATACTTAGGAATGTTCTCATATTCAATTAGGTCTTAGTTTACTAGATTAGTCTTACTCTAATGCGTATCGGAGGAATACAGTAACGCTAAGTCGAGCAGTTTTGTGACTACTTTATTGTCCAAATTCTTGAATAATATAAAGCCTTCCTTTCTTCCGTCAAATAGTATAGTAATGGTTTATCACTGGTAATTTATCTGATTTATTATCGTTTGATACAAATTGAATAAATAAAAACTAAAACATATTTACGTCTAATCTTCACAAACATTAGGGATTTAGATTTATTACTATTATATATTTATGCGACATTTACAAACCGCCCGACTAACCAATAAATCAGGTGCGTAGCATGCACACGCGTTATTCGTGATGCTATGTGCGTCGTCCTCAATACCTGTGCGACATTCAGCTCGTGATAGGTTGCCGGCGCACGGCGACCTTCGAGAGAATTTTACTTTTAGGCTCACTGCCTACAATGATGTGGCATCCAGGCCATAATTGTGTATAATGGTGAGATACTAATGCCTGCTGTTGTTTTGTACTAAATCTGGTAGAAGCTGTGTTTATTTAGCGCAACCAGATCAAAATAATAAAATGAAAACACAATGTTTTATTTTTGTATCAGGTAAACATATTTTATTTGTTTGAATTAGTTTGGAATGCTGTCTATTAGGTCGTTACGTCACCGGCTCGTTTCGTAATAATTCAAAATATTTTTTTTGATGCGTTTATAGCACTGTTATGGTTTGCAATGTTGTAGTGGACATATACCCTTATTCAGGTTTATCAATGAAGCTTCAGAGTGAATAGTTGCCATCTCTCTGTGGCCTAAATTATGTACCCGGATGAGCTAAATTTTGTTATAATATTTGATTCATGTAATGCATAGAGTTAGAAACGACTGTTCAATACGCTAGTAACGTTTGAGCCATCGTTTCGTTTGAGATTGGATTTAAAATCATTGTTATGTAACGTGTGAGATTCCTATTAACCCATCTCAATTTTTTTCTTATTTCATTTCACTTTTGAGAAACTCCAAATTTCTGTCCCAATTTTCTCTAGGGTCATAAAACGCCAGGCTTTTCCAAGATACAGCGAAAATGTGTAAAGTAGATTTTTATATTTTGTTATTTAAGTGTATATAAGTTGTATTTCACGCCTGCTAATTTCAATCAATTCATTATATGATAAGTGCCATATCGATAAAAACTAAGTAAAAATGATCACGTACACTTTTGAAGCAACAATAACTTATATTTTCGAAATTCATGGCCGGGTCAAGGTGCATAATTTCTTCTGCTCGGAAAGCACAAAAAATAAGAATTGATTTAAATGGTCAAGTTTTTTTTGTAAATTTTATTCTGTCGCTTTTCTGTTCATGAGCCTATTGAAGTGATTGTCTTTAACTGAAAGTTATTTTAGAGTGACATATTATATGTAAATGCCATGGAAACTACGCGACGTCTTCTTGTCCAAAATACCTCAGTGCCTCAAATCGAAAGTCTTCGATAGTTGTGTGTTACCAGTGATGACATACGGCACCGAGACGTGGCCTCTGACTATGGGCCTTATTAGGCGGCTCAAAGTCACTCAACGAGCTATGGAGAGGGCTATGCTCGGGGTTTCCCTACGAGATCGAATCAGAAAGGAGGAGATCCGTAGGAGAACTAAAGTAACCGACATAGCCCAGCGGATTAGTAAGTTGAAGTGGCAATGGGCGGGGCACATAGCGCGGAGAACTGATGGCCGATGGGGCCAAAAAGTTCTCGAATGGAGGCCACGTAGCGGAAAGCGCAGCGTAGGACGTCCACCCACAAGATGGTCAGACGACCTGGTAAAGGTGGCGGGACGTCGCTGGATGCAGGCTGCCTCCAACAGGTCACTGTGGAAATCATTAGGAGAGGCCTATGTTAAGCAGTGGACGTCCTTTGGCTGATGGATGGATGGATATGTAAATGATAAATATCCTACGAAGCGAATGTAAAAACCAAATACAGTCGTACATGTTTCAGACTTTTTATAATAGAACGACAAAACGAGTCCATAGGTCAATCAATGCACCTGGCTAATATTTTTTTGCCGACTTGCTTGAATCCCTGCACAGAATAAATGATAAACGACACCTTGGCAGAACTCTATCATAAGGCGTTCTCTTCCATCAGATATGAAATGGGTTATCTGGCTTTAGTTTAATAAATATTTTATTTTCATTCACCTGGGAATGCTAATCAATCTTCCACTAACGTTGTTATTAAAACAAAAAACAATAAGATTGTTTTCGCAAATCCCACATTCCGTTCTGGCTTTATAACATTTTACATAGTTTCCATTCATATTAAAGAGCTCAACGCGCTGCAAAATGTTACGCATCTAATTTGCATGAGCTCCAATGTACTTTTTATACGCAATTGCATCCGGGTTTGATGAAAAAAACAAAATATTTTTTATACCAAAATTAAACTTTTTATGGGCGAATAATTTTAAATAATTTAGGCTTAACGAATCATTTTATGAGTCATGTGATTTTATGCTTAGGCGTCATCTACTGAAATATGGAATTCCATTAAATAGCCATGTTTAAAAATAGTAAGTAGTTAATTTCATACCAATTATACATACATACATAAACTCACGCCTTAAACCTGGAAGGGTTAGGCAGAGATGTTACCAGGACACCCACATTTCGCCACATTGAGCCTATCGCCATATATTTTTTTTAATAAATAATTTAAAACGTCTGCAATAGATACAACAATAGAAAAGCATTTATTATGGGTATTTAGGTATATCACCGACTTATGGGAACACTACACTATCACTACGTATGTCAGACAGTATTACCACCACAATCAACTACAGATGTCTACTTTGATGAATACTGGCGTTTTTTTCTCTCCATTCTCTTTCATTGATTCTTCTGAACTGTTCCTTGTCAAAAATGTTACTGATATGCTTACAATATTTTTATTAGCTATCTGAAAATCAGTTCACATCCGCATGAGTTCGTGATGAGGGGTATAGTCTCGGGTTTGGAATGAGGAAGTGAATCCTTGACCTGACACCCGCTGGGTCACGTATTTTTGCCCATAGATTTATGTATATTTCTGCGTGGTTTGATTTAATTTGACTATACGGTTTTAAATTATTATCTGCAATTACCGTAAAGCGTGCAAAATTAAACTATATTGTGTGACGAATTTGATGGGACGCAAATTTACTAGTCGGTTCGGTCATTCGATAATTTAGGCTGGTTTTAAGTTGTTTGTGATCAATTTTGATATTTTTAACAGATTTATAAATTTATTTGAAGTTATTTATTTTGGCTCGAAAAAGTCACCGCTTGATGCAAACTTAAAGTGTCGCGGTCGTGTAGAAAGAGTGCCTGGCAATGGCCAGAGATGTTAGTCTATTATTATATTAGTCTCCCGTTTTTATAAAAAAAAATTGTTTAGCGTATGGGTTTTGTAGGATCGAAACGTCCATCGTAGTTTATAATACAGGTGACACGAAACAAGTACATGTGATTGTTAGGTCATTAAACCATGTGACCTACGATTCCTCTCTAATCATTATCTTTCCAATAACCTTTTCTAAGCTCGTCTTTTTATTGTCCATCTGTTACAAAACCGAGAGTCGCTAGGTGGTTGCTCAACAACTTCACTTTGTCACTCCACACGTCTTTAATACCTTGTACTTTATGCCTGCAGTTGTATAACAATTAATTTTAATTATTATTACACATTAATATTGTGAAAACATGTCTTAAGAGGTATAATATATGATGTAGATTTAATTACAGATTAAAATATTTATATTCTTTTTTATCCTTTGTTCTTTTTTATACTTTTATTCCGGCTAGTGCCGATATTAGCCACTTTCGACTGATCGCTGTAAAGAAATTTGGAGAAGACCATCGTTTATAAGTAGATTTTCTATGCCTGATGATGATGGTGATAGTGACCATTCAAATGATTATCATATAATTTATATTTATATAAATACCGTACACGTATTCTGTCCATAGATTGAAGTTGATAATTACACAATTTCTTAAATGCCTCCGGGAGTCATAGCTAGAGTCATTAAAAAATAGACAGTAGTTGCGACGGTATAAAAACCGACTCGCAAACACAAACAGCGTAGCGGTCATCAAGCAGTCGTGTGATCTTCTATGAGTAATATTTTATCACATGTGTTTCGAAATAGTGGATGAAAACACGCAGTGCCCCGTCACGCCGCAGATTACCGCTGCAAATATCAATTTTAATTGCGATATTTCGCTAATTCCCTTGCTTATAAATTTGTATTATTATGACGTACGGCTTAGATTTTTCTACAGTTTTTATAGTAAGTGGCTAACCTGTTGTGACGTGGTTCCCGCTAATCATGAAATATTGTTTCGAAAGTGTTAAAAATAAGTGACGTAATGTGGTACATTTTGGCAGCAGATTTTGATTCAGCATGCAACATTTTTAGAATAATAAGTCTAATAGAGTTAGACTAGACCACATTCTTGTCTGGTAGTGTAATTATACAAGAATGTCCAAATATATACAAAAATGTTATATGGCTTCAGGAAACGACACATTAATCTTAATAATACTTAATATTTAATGAATGCAAAAAAGTTCTTGCACGGCTAACTAAATCCTTTGTTAATATTACAAATAGATTTACTCTAACAAAGTAATTGTCCGTTAATTATTTTCTTTGTAAGAGTTTCCTTGTGTGTCGGAAACGAAGATGTACGTATACATATTTAATAGAGTTATAAATATTTCCTCATACACATACGTCCATTGTAATCATTAAATGTGCGTGTAATTAGATGTAATTATATTACGTTTTTGTTTTGTTTCCGGCCGTGTTATCTGGCAGGGTCAGCGATCTTTTGAAACCTTTGAAGTTTATGTGTGAGGAATTTTAATAGTTTGATTGCACGCGCCGTATAATCTGGTAACGATTTGTGAATCGATAGGGCTGAAGTTCAATACTTAGATTAGGCAATAATTCGGCTTTTAATATAGTATTTTGTATCTTCTATCATAGGAAGTTTACTGCTAAACATAAGTCCATTATATTTTTGCTAATATGATTCATTCCTCTTTAGTTCATTGTTTTGTCACCCGCTTTGTTACGGAGGTCACTGGACGAAATATTTCTAATTCCTACAATTAATTTAATATGGTTAAAGACAAGTTAGATTTTGGCGGAGACTCGCTGAGCTTCAATGCTCGGTGTCATTAAAATGCGTACCATGTTGGTCCTGGCTTACAGGAGTTGCAGTGGTGGGTGTAAGGGCTGGTCAGTAATATGATTCATGATCCATGGGTTTTCTCTAAGACATATAACTCATGTTTTTAAAGTTGTGGGCCCAAGTTAATTTAATTTTTACTCAAATCGCACAGTTGAAGTCTTACCTCTAAGGCTCTAAGAGCACCACATTCGTGCTGTAAAGTATGAACCATGAGGTCTTGGATTCTATTCTCCGGTCGAGCAATCCACTCATTGTAAATTTTTCAAGTTTAAAAATCAAACTAGCCGCTCTAGAATTTATGCCCGACATCCCGCTTATTACATATTGTGTATTAATGAAATGTGTAATAAATACAATTAACTCTATTTCTCCTCACAACATTCATACAAAATTGCCTTATAACAATAGTGTCAAATCCGCCTTCAAAGGACAGACCGAGTAGATGCAACTAGGGATTGCAATCCCGCAGCTCTTTCAATCCCGCGGGATCGATATGCTGGACCGATCGAACCCGCGCGGATCCCGCGGGATCCCGCATTATTGGTATTATATTTTAAAACCGAATTAAATGAAACAAGGTTTTCTTTAAAAAAAAATTCAAAATGTCTTACATTATGCAACATGAAATAATTTATTTCCTAATAAAATAAAAATTATTAAGTTCAATAAATCTGTCTTCAATCAACCATTAAAAACTTAAATTTGCCCTTATTTCTATTCTAATAACAGTTTTATAATATTTTTAATTCAGTCTCATTTATACCGGGTATATCAAGACTGCGACCGAAAACGAAGCCAGGTGGTAGTTTTAGTGGTCACAAACACGATGCAAATAAAAATTTCACCAAAACATTGACAGATATTTTTTTAGATTTTTTTTAAAAATCTTCTTGTTTGGGTGGTAAATACCTAGTTTTGCGAAAATAATAATTTAAACCCTTACGTTACGTACCATCGAGTGTTTAAAAATAAAGAGGTCTACATCATTATTTTAGGAAAACTATGTATTTATCACCCAAATACGACGATAAGTAAAAAATTACAAAAAATAGTTGTCGATTTTTTTTTGCGAAATTTTTACTTGCATTGTGTCTGAAGTCACTAATACTACCACCTGGCTTCGTTTTCGGTCGCGGTCTTGATATACTCTGTATAATGACTAATAATACAATCACAATCTAGATGCTATTACTACTATGAGTAACCTATGGTGATAACTTATGAAAATACGCTCGTAAAAAACAAATGGCATAGTCTCATCTCCGAGCCTTCTGAGTGAACTGCAAATATATCCTGATGCTCAAAATGCTGAAAACTAGCTACATGTGTGCTTGAGAGTTGAGACGCCCTCTAGTCGTCGCTCCTTTGCGAGGAGCGGCAAAGTCACGCGCGCGCCACTCGCGATTTTACGCGAAACTTCACGAAAGATTTAGCGCCAATTTTCAAATATTTGCGGGATCCGCGTTTTGAAGGTGCGGGATCCGGCAGACCAATAAATGCAGCGGGATCCCGCGGGATTGCGGGATCCCGTTGTGCGGGATTGCAATCCCTAGATGCAACCGTGAGCTTATGTATTTAAATATCAAAGTGATTATTATTAAACACGAGAATCTTTTAAATATTAGAATTAACTTTATGGATTAATATGATGAAACAATATTAAATTTTATAATTATATTGTTCAAAAACCAGCGTAAGTTGCCGATGATTTATGGTCTCGGTAAAAAACAGGGTTATACGGCAAATGTGAGCATTACTTATAATATTAAATTATCTATATTAGGTGCACTAAAAAATAAAGGTCATAAGAAGTCGTAAGGAGCGACCCAAATAAGTTTTGATACTTTTTAGTGTTGCAATTCAGACTGGCTTTGTGCATAAGTAGCTGTTTGTTTAGGTGATATGGATTTCAAATCGAAGGTCAAAAAGTGGTACCTTAATTATATAGGGTATATCCAGACTGCGTCCGAAAACGAAGCCAGGTGGTGGTATTAGTGACGTCAGACACAATGCAACTACAATTTTCGCAATAAAATCGTTAATGTTTTTTTGTAATTTTTTACTCATCGTCGTATTTGGGTGATAAATACATAATTTTCCTAAAATAATGTACACCTTTTTATTTTTAAAAACGCAACAGTACGTAAGCGTTTACTTTTTTCGCAAAAACTAGGTATTTAGCATCCAAACACGATGATTTGTCAAAACTTGTAAAAAAATATTATCGCTTTTTTTTTTGCAAAATTTTTAGTTGCATTGTGTTTGTAACCACTAAAACTACCATCAGGCTCCGTTTTCGGTCGCAGTCTTGATATACCCGGTATAATGTTTTTTTTAGATTTTAGGTGGGGTTCACTGGAGCAAAGTCTCATTCTTTAAACAGTTTTAGTAGTTCACTTGACAACAACATAAATAACATTGCATTTGTATTAACTTTTTGTGTTTTATTTGGCGTTACGAATAAAACAGATTTTTTATTAATAGTCCTTATTTGGATTATTGTCGTCATATTTCTGATCTATCCACATACGGTGATCTAAAATCTAGATTCTAGACATATCGTAAAACATTCCCAGCACACAGTAATAGCTGCGAACATACTGCCAAAAACGAAGATAAATAATGTTATTTTGTTGTCAACGTAATGTGGAATGAATGCAAATCTCATGTGCAAAGGTCTTAGATCGTGAATCAAATGTTACTATAATTTATTTGTGTTAAATCAAAACCTGTCTTGACGGCTCATTCTCGCTTTAACATGTATGATCTTTCATCTTAAGTTCATCCTTCATATATCGTATTTTAAATCGTATCTTTGTTGAAAAAAGTTTCGTTACATTGGCATAGTTACAGAGGTTGTGAATGATGAAGTTCTAAACACATTTTTCAGGACAGGAAATTCACTTTATGGGAGTTTTTCAATTTGAAACATCTTACATGACTTGCTCGATCTCGAATTTGTTCTTGCCACGGCGATGGGTTTTACTTATCACATCTTAGGCCACAAAAACCCAGCGTATTTTGGTTGGATCTATTGTAACTATATAATTGCTGGCATCATTGTTGCAAACGGAGAGATGAAGTATCTCTTATTGGTTATTTCTCGATTGAACTGTACTTACCTGTTATGCAAGTACTGAAAATTCTAATGCATTTTTGTGATTTTTCCTAGGTGTACCACATGTGCGACGGCCTGGGTCGTCAGTTCAGCTACACCTGTCCCAACACGACGCTGTTCCAGCAGCGGATGCTCATCTGCGACCACTGGTACATGGTCAACTGCTCCATGTCGGAACGGGATTATGACGCCAACCTTCTTATTGGTAAGATCAACCATAAGAATTTGGGAAAACACTAAATAGTCGATCAAAACATTTAGAAAACTGAGCAGATTAAGGCTTTTTTTATTTCAGTGAAAGAATGACTAAAGTATTAATTATAACAATTTATGGTTAACGACAGAAGGTATTTATTTGTAGTGGTATCAAGGAAACAAGCTGCAATTTTTTTTTTAAATAATTGCTGTTATTAATGAGTAAAAAAGACAGAGGAAAGCTAAAGAAGTTACAGGAATATCGGTAAAATTATGAAGAATAATCAAAGCTTATTTTAAAAAGATAACTAGACTTATTATCATATTATTTTTCTTCTATAGTCTACAAAAGCTTCATAATTTGCCCCCATCAACCTTCCAAACAGCCTAGAACACAACGGGTCACAAAAAAGTGATGCTGCTTCTAAATTACACTTCAAACCTTGGTTCGCTCCAACCGCTACTGCATTACACGAACATTCCATCTCAGTAACAAAAGCCCACGCGTTGTCAATCAAGTCGTTAACATTGGAGATATCAAGCTTCATGGCTAGAGTTCATACGCGTTCTGAATTCCAAAGACATACGTAATCTAAGAAGCAATTTTCTGAATATATAGCTTTCCGCTAATAAAAGTTATGTCTAATCTAATGCTAATATCATAGTTGGAATTTCGTTGTTATTTAGTACAAAAAAACTTTTTTAATACTTCGGGTCGTTATAGAAGATGTTTCTTCAGATAATGTGGTTTAAAATTGCAACAGATCAATTAACCCATCATGTTGACCCATTGGTAAATTTTATATGTATTCGGAGTTTCTGTAAAGTATTTGATCACAATAGTTCTTAGACTATAATCAAAGCAAATAATAAATAATTATAGCCCCACGTCAATTTCAGAAATTTAATCTGTCTGCTCCACAGTTTGCTCTAAGATCAAAACCAAGGGCTTCTTCTTGGTAATGAGATCTAAAAACATTTGATTTTCGTTAGGATAGCTTTCAATACTTCTATATCTTAATGTCTGAGGTATCGCTCAATATATCTTCAGTACATCCCACGTTTCAAGGAAACAGAAAAATAAATTATTTCCCCTCACATGTAACTGGTACATCGTGATATGAACGAATAGGGAGAATTATAGGCATTTAAACTGATGGTGCTGTCATTAAAAGCATTGTGCCGTGCTCGGTGCAGCCTTCACGCTCCAACATTTAGGGGCTTTTTCAAACATCAGTATTGGACACTCCTTACAAATTAACTCATTGTTTGCTTTCAAGATTAATGTTATTAAATGTTTGCATAATTTGTATATCGAATCTTCAAAAGATGTTGAAGGCCTAAGGGCCTTTTAAAACTCCATATTTACAATGAGGTTCTGACGGCATAATTTATTCATAATAATGAATTCTTCGTGCTAAGAATTATAAAGTTTATTGTCATAATTATTGGAGTCATATTCAATAAGAATTTAACCTAATACCATATAATAAAAAGAAGAAATCAGATGCCTATAGAACTAACGATAAATTAATGAAATCTGTTGCTCGTTTGCATCAGATCAAAGGCACGAGTTAACCCTAAAAGTAAATCTTAATCAATTATTAATTAGAGAGCATTAACTGAATACCTTCCGACCTTGTTCAAGACGTGATATTTAATAGCCTCGAATACTTCAACTACTAATTGAAGCATCAATGGTAAATCAGCATTTTTCACGGTTTGTATGTTTGATGTTATTGTTTCCTTGTTTGTAAATCCAAAAAGGGTATAATTACCGTTCAATCGTTTAGGAAGATTCTGATACCTACCAAGGTAGTTTATGTTAGTATCATTGATAATATGGTAAAGACAAAGAGACGCAAGACATTGTTTACCCTGACAAAGGCTACCAAATGTATCTTAAATAGATTGTTGATCATATTTATTTATTTACGGATGTTCAAAGTAATTCATCGAACATTAATTTAATTGCATAGGTTTGCGAAACGAGCAAACAGGTCACCTGATGGATCATAGCTGGATCATGGATGTGTTGCCGGCCCATCAAATAGGAAGGTGAGCGGGAAGGAAAAAGGATGGGAAGAAGATAAGGTGTATTGGGGATCAGACAATTTCCCTCACCGAACGAACGCGGCAGTTAAGCTGTCGCTTCACGTCGATATCCTGTCAGACAGTGGTACCGCCCAGGACGAGCATGCCCATTCATGCCGAGTCATGTCTGACAACAGCGTGGCTCTAACACTACTAAAACGTTATAATACGTTTTGATCTTTTGTCTAATTTATTGAACATCTCAATGCAAGACACTACGTTTTTGACGTGTTTAAACATAAATTGCACGCCTAAAAACCATCAATTACTATTATAAGCAGTTATTTGAAGCCAGTATTTTAATAAAATTGCGGAATATACAATCTAGAATTATAATAGTCCGAAATCCGATAGTACAGGTTTTATTTTAAATATGCCTCCAGTGAGAGCGACCTCAATACCCACACAACGAGAGAGGTCAGGGTCACACAACAACAATGAACTGTCAGCTGCCGAGTGCAAATAAAACAGAAAAATGGTAGCCGTAAATTATGAGTATCTTCGTATTATTTGTACGATTCATACTTGATTTATAGCACATTCGGCAGCAGCAAACATTCTCACATCGTATTTGGTAGTAGTAAATTGGTATAATGATAATGATGTTGTAGCTAAATAATATTTTTCAGATTTCTTATTATATTCACAGGCAGCTTTAAGTCAGTTTAGTTTTAAGACATATTGGCTCAACTCTTATTACTCTCAAAAAATACTTCGACTTGCGAAAAGGGGCGATTAACTGCCGCAATTTTGCTGTTGACGCAATTTCAACCAAATCTCCAAATTATCTTCGTCTACTATCAGACTTATTAGCACAATCTTATGCTTTTCCTTTCCAAATATAGCAATCAGACTTTTGTTGACACACAATTTAGTTCTTTTTTATCCTAACCCATCTAAATTTAAAGTAATTTTAAACTAAGCTATGCTAGTTTGTCTTCTAAACAATAGGTCCTTGCAAATTAATTATAATCTTACAGTCAAGCTGACACTGAAGGGTGGAAAAGGCACGGACCTTGTATGACCATCCTGTCGACCTGGCAGAAGGTCCCGTATCTGGTATAGGGACAAGATAATATTACACAGCTTGCAACCTTTACTATTCAAAATTTTTGGGCTTGACCAAACACTACCGTCGGACACTTTTTACAAATTACCTCATTGTTTTATTTCAAGATTAGTGTTGTTTATTGTTTGGGTAATTTGAGTATCGCATCTCCAAAAAGCCGTTGAAGGATCTTCTATTTATGTAGCATTGTATTTACCCTCAGATGCTTTGTTGTCACTGTCGTATCTGTGTAAAAAATGTAAACATCATCATCCTTGCATATTAAATTTTAACCTTACTGTCAGGCTGACACTGAAGGGTGGTCAAGGCACGGACCTTGTATGACCATCCTGTGGACTGACAGAAGGTCCCGTGTCCGGTATCTGGACATGATGATATTACACACGTACCATGCGGTTGTGCTTGTCGTTCTTCACGCTCCGATGCATATGGATCTTCTTTAGGTTTTTCCTTTTGGGTGGATGAAGTTACAGAGAGGGTTGTTTCGTTACTGTTATTGGAATGTTAATTAAGAACATATTTCGTATTAATGATCTTTGTTAATAATTTATTAAATTTAGAAATTTCAATCGATCTATTGGTGTTCATATTATATATGCTGAAGATTCATCTATATCAGTATTTACGTCCTTCTTTTGAGTAATTTATAAATTTAGAACAAATCAAGTATTTTGGTGAACGTTAATGGAATACTCAGAACCATTTTTTGTACCTGGTTATAGTGTATACGTTTTTAGTGCATTTATCTATTATTTTGTTTCCCTATTTTGTTATAGAAATAGTCCAGCTATCTAATTCACAAGTGTTTGTTAGAAACAACTTTCTAAAGCCAGGTAAAGACTCGGTTAATCAGGAATATAATTCTCTACACACCGCGCCCTGTCCGTGCGTTACACAAGCCTTTGAATTCAATTTACAGTAAGTAGACAAACGATTTAAACAACCCGGCAGTATGTTTTCTATTTCATGTAATGCTGGGTCATTAGATGGTGTTTGTGTGGGCTGTCGAGGTGAACGGATCAAATAATGATCAAATCTACACTGCCATTTGGATAGTCATTTGTGATAAATCGTTGTTTGTTAAAGCACAGGGCTGCCTAATAGACAATCAGTATTCCTAGTATTAAAAGGATGTCGACATCCCTATACACCACGATATTAAAAATATAGATATGTATGTAGCTCTTAAATGCTATTGAGATACCGTCAATCTTTCACAGCGTTTGATGGTTTAATCAGGACACTGAACTTGATATGATTAGGTCAATGTATTCATGTAAGTTTGCTAATGCAATAAACAGGGACAATTGGAATTAAACCAATCGAACGACATCAATAAGCACTTAGCCGGATTATATATATGCCTTCATTTCCTTAGTACTGACTTGCATATTCTATTTAATATTATATGTAAATTAAACTATAAAATTAAATTAATATACCTCGTGAATTATGTGCCATTAAATTCTAATTCGCCTCATGAAAGTCGCATCAAGCCGCTGTTTTTCGGCACTTAAATAAACATACACTGAACACGACCTTCATAAATTATAATGGTAATGATTTCCAACAGACGTTTGTAATAGTGTCAGGAAGTGGAACAATTTAAAAATAACAGCAGTTTCGTATATATTAGTTTTATACACGCAGATCGTTGTAGATAAAACTATATTCGAAATAAAACATGATAAAGCCACATCAAATGCTGCCAGTTAGATAGACAATCAAACGCAGCTCTGCAAAAATCCATGGAGGACGCCGATTTTCCGGAATGTCTGAGGATAATTATTAAGATATAGTATTTTCAGTCTGGAATTAAATGAAAAATATCAGCGGCAATAAAAATCTATTTGATAGACGATAATTCCTGTGATTCATCGAAACATTCTCGTAGCTTTTGATACCTCGACACAAGACATAAGCCGCATCATTTTGAAAGGTTGTCTTTCGACGTTACAATAATGTAACAGAAATAAGATCATATTCTAATAGACATTATGGTACATGATGAGTTTGTATAAATAAATAGGCTGGCAAGCAAGATTAACATGGATTGTATATTGAAAATATATATAGTACACTAGACAGTGTGAAACGTACGTCAAGTGACGACTGGACGGAAGTAACACACAACGACAACAATCATAGACAACAGTGTTTGTTTATCATATACAAGTAATACTGGCACTTATGCTACAATATTACTAACACTGGCCCTTAAACAAATATTGTCCACAAACAAAAATATACACCTACCTATATTCTTCATTAGCATACATAAGAGCTTTAACACTAAACTTAAAAGAAAAACATTTTCTATAAAACATACATTTGCTCTTTTAAGCTAACAATAATTTCATTAGTAATTTATTGTGTATATAACTTGTTAAAGGTTTTGTCAACAGATCAGCTAACATTTCATTTGAACATAAATACTTAATCTCAATTGAACCATTATCAATATGTTCCCTAATGAAATGGTGACGAATATCAATATGTTTAGTTCTGGCATGAAACACAGTAGTTTTACATAACTTCTGTGCTGATTGGTTATCATTAAAAATTGTAACTTTAAGCAATACACCCAAAAGTTCATGCAATAAATTTTTAATAAAGATAGCCTCCTTGCATGCATCAGATAGACACATATATTCAGCCTCGGTGCTTGACAATGCAACAGTACGCTGTTTTCTACTCTCCCAGGATACTAAAGAGTTACCCACCTTAAACACATATCCAGTGTAGGATCTTCTATCTGTCTCATTTCTTCCCCAGTCAGCATCTGCATATCCTGAGATTGCTAATTTGTCTTTTAGAAACTGTAGGCAATAATCTTTTGTTCCTTTTAAATAACGAAGTATTCTCTTCCCGGCTTTCCAATGTGTCTCACAATAGCAATCATTAAATTGACTCAGGTAGCTGACTGCATGAGCTATATCTGGTCGTGTTGCTATGGCGATATACATAAGTGATCCTATTAAAGTTCTATACTCCAATTTTTCACATCCACTATCAATAGATTTTTCGAGTTTTAAACCCGTTTCCATTGGAGTTACTGCAGACTTACAATCTTCCATTTTGAACTTTTTTAATACCTTTTCTATGTAACATGTCTGATCTAAAGTGATCTTGTCTTTTTGCTTACAGATTCTCATTCCTAGAATATGCCTGGCTGGCCCTAAATCTGTTATTTGAAACTCACTTTTGAGTTTACGTTTTATATCAATCATCTCCTTAGATGCATTTGGCGTTGACATTAGGAATATATCATCCACATACAATGCTAATAGTATGAGTTTATCTTTACTGCGTCTATAGTAAACACAAGCTTCTAATGACGATTTCTTAAAGTTCAATTTACTACACAAAACTTTGTTGATTTTCTCGTACCATGCTTTAGCCGCTTGTTTCAAGCCATAAACAGCTTTGTTTAGCTTATAGACTTTCCTTTCTTCACCTTTTACTATGAAACCTTCAGGCTGTTCCATAAATACTAATTCTTCAAGGTCGCCATTAAGAAAAGCAGTCTTTACATCTAAGTGTTGTATATCCATGTCATACGCTGAAGCAACTGCTAACAGTGTTCGTATTGTCGAAAGTCGAACAACTGGAGCAAAAGTCTCATTATAATCGATTCCAAATCTTTGCGTGAATCCTTTAGCTACTAATCTAGCCCTAAATTTACAAACTTTACCATCAACACCTCTTTTCCTTTTAAAAATCCATTTACATTTCACAGGTGTTTGATCACAAGGCCGATCAGTAAGTGTCCAACACTTATTAACAATAAAAGAATTATATTCATCTCGCATTGCCTGTTTCCAGCTGTCTGCGTCTGGACTATTCAGCGCTTCCTTCACTGTCAATGGGTCATCAAAGTCACTGGTGTAAGAAACTTCATTGACAAGATGAGCCATCAAGGAGTCTGAAAAAGTTTCATTTTCTGAGCTTGAGCTGGATGATGACTGTTCTTCTAAATCTGGAACATAAGTTTCATCCGCAGAATCACGTGAATCGAAACTCTCTTCTTCATCAGAATCTTTAACTGTTATCACACTACATCTCTGCACAGGTTGACTTGTAGTTATATTGTCAGAATTAGCCTGATTGGAGATATATTCCACAGTAAATGATTCTGTAGAGGTTTTATTACCATTATTATTCACTATATTCTCATTAATTGAAACATTATAGTTTTTAATAAATCTATCCTCTAAAAATGTTACGTCACGAGCCTTCACGCAATTTCTCGGATTTTCAGGGTCTAATAATTTATAGCCCTTAGAATTTTCACAATACCCAACAAAAATATATTTCTTTGCTTTTGGTTCTAGTTTTGTCCGTTTGTGTATATGACAATACGCAATACAACCAAAAATACGCAAATGCGAAATGGATACCTTACTATTGGTCCACTTCTCCTCTGGAGTACAACCTTTAACAGCTAATGAAGGAGAACGATTTTTCAAATACACAGCTGTATTGACAGCTTCAGCCCAATACTTCTGGTTCAGGCCTGCTTCATACAGCATACAGCGCGCTTTCTCCATTATAGTTCTGTTTGCTCTCTCTGCCACTCCATTTTGTTGCGGCGAATACGGCACAGTCGTTTGATGTACAATGCCATACTCTTTCAGGTAATCCTGAAATCTATTATTTATATATTCAGTGCCATTATCACTGCGTATTATTTTTATTTTCTTATTAGTCTGGTTTTCCACAAGAGCTTTCCAACTTTTAAAAACATCAAAAACTTCATTTTTTGCTTTTAAGAAATAAACAAAAGTTTTTCTAGAAAAGTCATCGATAAACGTTAGAAAATATTTTGCACCACCAAATGATGTAGCGGCCATCGGACCACACAAGTCAGTGTGCACCAACTCTAATATACCCGAGGCTCTCTTGAAAGATTTCTTTGGAAAGGGTATTCGAGTTTGCTTTCCTTCAATACAAGATACACACTTATCAAAACTATTATTACTATAAGAAATTCCTAGAGCCATACCTTTTCTCAGCAATTCCATGCTTCGATGGTTGAGATGTGCAAGACGACGATGCCATACCTGCTGAGAAGTACTTTCTTTCTTCTCGGTGACAACAGGCATTGTGCGAGACATCAATCCTACATTATCTACAACTAGGTTTTTATTACATTTCTTAGTAATATTACAATTCAAGATAGGTGTTTTTCTTGTATCTAATAAAAAGACACTGTCACACAGCGTGGCTGTAGCTATCACACTCTTGTTGTCATAAACGTGACACATACCAGAACTAAACACTACTTTATAACCTCTTTGGACCATAGCACTTACAGATAATAAGTTTGCATTTAATTTAGGTACATAGTAAACATTACTTATTGTCTTTACAATACCATTTTTTAAATGAACATTCACAGAACCTTGACCAGCTGTGTACAACTTATCACCATTTGCTATGTTCACCTCCATGGACTTTCCATCACTCACAAAATTACTTATCATGCTTTTGTCTCCACACATATGTGCTGCAGCACCACTATCTACATACCACACACCCCTGTGTGTGTTCGCTGACAGAGCAGTTAATAAGACCTTCGGTATGTCTGTATTAGTCTTCATAAACTTCTTATGTGTAGACTTGGGACAATCTTTAATCAAATGCCCTACTTCCTTGCATCTGTAGCATCGTGGTGGTTTCCGAATTAACAAAGCCGACGTACCAACATCACTTTTGTCACTTCTACGAATGTTTTCTTGCATCAACTTACCTTTTACCTTCTCACTAGTAAGTTTAACATTCGAGCTCTCGATTGCCATTATCAAAGGATCGTAATCTGGCGTCAATCCGCTCAGCATGATTACTGCTACAAAATCATCCTCCAACGGCGATCCTATTTCACTAAGCTGTTGTGACAATTCGGTAATTTTGTTAATATATGTTTCCATACTTTCACTCTCGTTCAGTTTCGTTCCAAACAATGTTCGCAGAAGCCCTAATCTGCGGCAAAGTCCACTGTCTTCATAGGCCTTGGACAAGTTTGTCCAAGCTTCGTGTGCTGTCTTTGCATTCCTTATATGCGGTATTACTGGCGGTTGGACAGCTAAAGCAATTCTTGCTAATGCTTTTTGTTGCTTTTTACTATTGCTATCCTCCGTTTCTACACATTCCCATAATTCTTCTTGTATCAGCAACATCTTCATCATGAATTTCCATGAACTATAGTTATCAATTCCTTTTAACTTTTCGATGGAAATAGATGCTGTTGAGCTCGCCATATTTTTAGTATATATTCGAAAACTTCAATGCCGAAAAACGCACCAGCGTATTTTCCTGTTTTCAGAATATATTAATATTTATGTTTCTATGACGTCCTGGGCCCATAACCTGATGAGTTTGTATAAATAAATAGGCTGGCAAGCAAGATTAACATGGATTGTATATTGAAAATATATATAGTACACTAGACAGTGTGAAACGTACGTCAAGTGACGACTGGACGGAAGTAACACACAACGACAACAATCATAGACAACAGTGTTTGTTTATCATATACAAGTAATACTGGCACTTATGCTACAATATTACTAACAGTACATTTTCCAGGTCAACGTGACAAGCCGTTCGTATCCGACGAGGAGATGCGGCTGCGCACGCCGCGCCCCGACATCCTCTCCGTTCCGCTGAATAACAACTACTATGATGGACTGAAGGAAGCTGAGCAACATGTAATTATTATGTGTTTGTTTATTTTCAATAAATCTTTCAAGAGATGTCCTAAATGCACTCCATTTATTTTCTGGTTCAGTGCACTGTGTCGCTCCTGTCGTCACTGTAGCGTGCCAACATAAATAAAAACAATTTAATTTAGGTTGTGTTCAAGAATCGATTTTAAATTGGTACCCAGCATTTGAATAAGGGATTTTTTCTATTCAATGATCACTCATTAATCATGAGTAGTTAATCCCCTCAGCTAATAATTGGTATAGCACGATGAGATATTAATTATCTTAAAATTAAACCTCATTACTTGAGCAATATTATATCTGTGGTCCATATCCAGCAATTAAACGCAAATCACGATTATGATGCAAAACCTGTCGTGTAAAAATCTAATACTGCAGCATATGTACTACTGCACAAACATAACAATTCACTTGGTACTTTAATTTGCTTTTTAATTATTGCTCACATAAAGGTTAGCTTGCACAACATTAAAAATAACACACCATAAATCTTTTTTATAAACGACATGAAATAATTTATTTACCGAAGACAGATAGCAGTTGCGCAAGTCAGAAGGATTTGTATGTTAAGTTTTGTGCAATACATTTAATTTGATACGCGATATCATGTGAGGTTTTATTTGTTTTATTATGGCACAAAAGAGAGGTCGTAACGACAGGTGGTAAGTGTATTGCAATTAGGATAATGTATCCACTGTCTAAAGATCGTTACCACTTAACGGTTGATGCTGATGGTATACTGACCTATTTAAAACCTCATAACACTGCCTGAACATGAAACCCTATATTTGAAGCTCTAACTATGACACGTTTTATACCTTCGTGGACAATCCTCGGAATAAAATATTGATATGATCTTTTTTTTTCATTCTAGTTTTCTGTCCACCCTGGCAACAGCATTGTCGGTATTGCTGACACCATCTCGAGTGACGAAGATAACGACCTAGACAGTGGGAAGCGCAATTACAGACCGCCTACCTCCTGGTCTACAAGAAACAAGCGACCGAATCTTGCCCCCAATGTAAACGATCTGGATAGCATCGCTGGCGCTGCCTCCCAGGGCCTGGGACCGACAATTAGACCAGTACCGCAAGTTCACGACTTCCCAGTGAAGTCCCGTCCAGTAATCACACCACCGAACAAAGAACTGACCCCTCCTCTACTCCCCACAACGACTGAAACAAGCACAGAAGAAGAAGAGATTAAAACTACAACAGATGACGCTGTTTACAATTTTATTAGACGGTTTGACCCCAACTCCCCTGATTCCCTTAGAACAGCTATTAGCAAATCAGAAATCCTAGATTTGAACAAACATTTGCCTGGAGGTCAAGTTAGTTCCGAAGATGAGAGAACTCCAAGAAAGCACAAAAACTTTGATAACAAGCTGAATCATTTTAAAGGTGATAATGACAAGAGCTTTACAGAGAAAACAAGGTTCGATACCGTGAATATCAAGCCTGATCCAACAGAAAATGTTAATACAGGAAACGCCAAAATCCCAGAGCCAGAAAGAGTATTGTTACCTCCTAAAATAGATTATGCTCCTCTCCCATTAACTACGATGGGACCACCGATTTACTACGAATGGAAATGGGCTGTACCTGCTTTTGAACTAGAACTACCTAAAGAGAGCAATGTAACAAATAATACCAACACTCTACGGACCAGGTCAATAGGCAAAAGCCCATTCAGCAGCGTCACTCGTCCCCCACAGCCAGATGAGGACCCAACTCCTCAACCCCGGAATGTAGAGTACAACATCAGTTCCTATTTCGTCCCGGATTATGTGTTCCCCTTGGACAAATCACACCCAGGGTACGAAGCTGAGGATGCTCAGACCTCCTTCCAAGTCCAGGTTTCAAGGCCTGGCAGATCGAGTTATGGAGAGAACCCTGATTGCCCTCAATGCCATCCAGCTTACCTGAACCCTGGTACATGCGAACCGTGCATTGTTAAGCGGTAACCTTGCATTTACATTATTTATTATATGTATGTTCACGAATGGCAAGACAGTTCATTCCCGAATTAAAGTTCGCGTCCGATTTTCAGGCCATGACAATGTGTCTAATGTTATGTACATAGATATAGGGCATCGAAAAAGACACACCAAATGCTGTTAATACGTACTAGAAAAATTATTGACCGCACGTTTGTTTTGTCTACAATTTCAATAGAATCTGTAGTACATGCTCTATATAATTATGTTCGTGTATGTTTGTGATATGATAATGATAAGAATCACCTACTTAAAGTATACACCTTTTTTCTACTGCCAATATGAATAGTAATTAAAGTATCCCATTGTTTATTTTTGTAAAACCTAGATAATACTTCGGTTTCTTAGATCTACCATCACATAATATGAAAAACAATGACAAATTTTCTTATTCGTGGCAGCATTTCACTAAATGTGGTGAGGAACCGGTGAAGTGCTGTACCCTATTGCAGAAATACCTTGTCTCCTGTTGGCTTTGCCAAAGACATTTTACCTATATCACAGAGCCTTCATAAAAATACGGAGTTTATATAATAAGTAAACGGGTCGAATCGCATCATCAATTTTCCTTCATGCAAGAATTGTCCACGTGTTGCCATTATCATAAAGAATTTCTTCAGTCCCGTCTAATTTAAGGATTATTTAAAAATATTGTATAGCTAAGTATTTCCAATAAACAAACTCTTTTGCATCAAAACATGTTAATATGGAATTTTCAGCGAATTTACAACGCTTTTTTGTAATTAGTGACATTTATACTAAAACTTTGTGCTTGTTTTTTTTTTATCCAGACCATAATTACGTGATTTCAAAACATTTTTTATTTTATTGTGTTAAGTCATTTCATGTATCGTAAGGTTTTAATAAATTGTTAATTTACTGAGTAAAACCAATGTTATTTTTAAATTATCTCCGCTTTATTACATTACCTATGTAATTTGTTAATAGAATTAATTAAAACTAAGTTAAATTTAAATCTGTATGTACAAGAAATAAATATGTGTTTTGTAAATATTATGATATTTTTTTTGGTCTACTTATAAAAGTTTCTTTCATGTTTAGTTATAGTCATAGATATTAGATTCCTACCTAACTATTGGTTTATATGCCGATGCATCATATAGGTGATCAAACAAACCGAGTGACAATACCTATAGGTATAACAAAAAGTCTTATTAAACGTTCATATTGATAATATGTTAGAATTTTTCCTTCAATTGCCACCCTTTCTACTTTACTTCGTTATATATTTCTTGAACACATGATTTCAGACGTCTGGAATAATTTGAGATAACGTAAAATTAGAATGTTGAACTTTGTGATTACAGAAATTATGTAGTGCCTATTCTCTGAAATAAAGTAGATATTAGCACAGAACAGTTGATAATATTACAGTATACTTACAAAAAATCGTAGGTACCTTTATTTATAACTTTTAATTATCCTAATATTTTTTTATATATTATGTCTTTACTTTTAAGAATCAAGATTACCTACTTACCAGTGTAATAATAAAGTTATTACCTACATAAAAAACATTATGAAACTAGGCTTTTATTTCTTACCAACATTATGTTCATCAAGTAACATTTTAAGTTTATTTTTTATATATTTATTTTAAATAAATAAACCTATAAAATCAATGTGTTTTGGGTCCATGGTCTCGGGCATCGGTTTTGGTATTTAATATTTTAATCATAGATGTTGTTTTACTACATCTATGATTTTAATTCGCAGAGCCAGAGACATCTAGTGGACTATACTTAAGAAGATTCGTATTTTCATTTTATTTTACAAGTAGTTAGAAACGTACCCATCGCCTGTGATTTTAAGTTTTTATTAAATTGTAGTATTTACTTGATTTTTATATGCATATAACATGCAATTATATAATTAAAAAAAAACCCGAAACCCAAAGTAAGTTGTTTAAAAATCAGTATTTATATATTGAAAACACACAGCGTAATCAGGAACGTACTAATTTAATATTCGCGCAAGCAAAATGGCCGCACTAAACGTCAATCTGTGCATTTGCAAGCGTGTGATATTTTAATTTTGTCATGCAAACTTTATAACAATAGTATTAAATATTCTTAATTCTTAAGTCCTCGAAAGCAATAATAATCATTGTGATACGTTATTTAAATAGTGTTGGAGTTTTATAATGAATAAAGTTAATCCTTTAGCTGGGTTGATTGGTAACTATGGGGATTCGGACGATTCCGATGAAGAACCACCGCTTCCTCCGAATCCAGATGTGGTTCATAGGATTAATGACTACGGGATTCAACCAGAGATGCCGCTGCAGCCCCCTGGCGTGCAGCCAGCGCCGATTCCACATTGCCGTAAGTTTTCCTGTATTATTGATCTCGTATATGTATAAATCTCGCTACGGTATACCGGAAAGTAACATGTTAGCGATAAAAATATTTACATAGCTAATAAGTAGGTGGGGTACCTTAGCTTATCATATTTGTAAATATTTCTTGTAGAAGGTAGCAACTTTTTTCTAAGCGATTCTCCGTTCTTTTTTCTACCTGACGTTATTCTGGTCGGTACCAGGGTCCACTTATCTTCAGTCTTTAGAGTCTGCCCTGTCATAAGGCTCCTTAAATGACCGTCAAATGACTCATAAATGTTCCTTGATGATATCAGGCCAGTGTTGCTTTGGTCGACCTTGAAGCCTAGGTTGTCGTATGTTTGTAATATTCTCTGTTAAAATTAGTAAATTGACTTCTCTGCTTGAGTTATAATTAATAAAGACCTTGATACAAGCTAATTGTAAGAATTTTAATGTGTGATATTTTTTAAAGGCTGACTTACATACATACATAACCACAAGCCTTTTTTCCAAAAGGGGTAGGCAGAGGTGCCACCAGGACACCCACATTTTGCCTTGTATTTTCTGTCCTACAATGTACATAGCATACAACTTTATTTGTGTTTTTCGTTTTGATTTGTGGAGGATGTAATAATTGATTCACCCATACCTAGTAGTTAAATACCCAGTAGGAATGAAATAGGGAGACATATTGCTACATGGCCAATAATATACATAAGCAGTATAAGAACTCTATCTATTTAAGTGTATGCTCCTCTTTTTTGTCTTGACAAATCAGAACTTTATATTCACTTTTTTTTGTTATTTCAATGAATGGCGAGACGAGCATGCCATTCGCCTGATAGTAAGCGATACGACTGCTCATGGACAGTAGCAAAACCAAACAACACCATGAATTACAAGGCAATGTTTGAAATTCCACTGCGCTCGCCATCCTGAGACATAAGATGTTAAGTCTCAATATGTCCAGTAGTTACTCTGGCTACAATATCCTTCAAACCGGAACACAACAGCGCATTTACACTGCTGTTTGGCGGGAGAAATAGACATTGTGGTGGTACCTACCCAGGCGGCCTCTCACATATGAGAGACCTACCACCAGTAACACTTTTAATACATATAAATTCCCTTTAAGCAATGTTAAACCTGTTATTATGTTTAGGTACTGTTGTACTTCAGCTGGTCCCCATTACCAAGTATAAATTTAATGGGTAGTTTACCTAGTCGAGTTCATCGATGTAAACTTGTTATTAACTCATATATTGTTAATGTTTTGTAGCTCGATATACACATGTTATTGCTATCTATGGTTCAACTCAAGACTGACAGAATTTCATCAGATACACAGTAGAGATAGCCTAGTTGATAGGGCACTGGATGTACAAATCAGAGGTCAGATTTTGAACCCCAGGCATTAATCTCTCAGGATTTCCATATTTTGTATTTATAGGTTAGGTTAGGTTAATAGTCACTACTTAATGACCTTTTTTCTGTGCAAACCTGCATACCTGCTAGTTCTCCAACAAACTTCTGTTCTAATATTCACTGGCTTAGTGTTGGTGTAAGGTTTTAAATCCCTCATTTGTATTTTTACAATGAAATCATTATTTGTTTAGTTTTTAAATATCTATACATATATTTAGTCTAATTTATATACCTATATATTTATGTCTAATTAAAGATTTGTACTTCAATTGATATTTGTATAGGTTTTTACAGAGTTAACATATCTATATTCAAGGTAATATTGTAAGTCTGTGTTGGTAAACACAACAGTGCCTACAGTGTTTCATGAGAGATATAAATAATTAATTAAACCTTGGTAAAAGATTTACTTTGTGATAAAGACTATAGTATAATAGCTTTATTCATGGACAATTTTAAAACCCATTTTATTTATCAAATGTTTTGTCTTCTTCACTCAAAGTAAATTCAAAATTGTTCACAAAGGACAAAACATTCAAAAACTAAAATAAATTTTAAAACTCTAGGTATGAATAAGGCCTTATGTATCATATACCTTACTGTTGAATACAATATTCTGTATGATGGGGTTTTTCGTAGTGATGTTATATTCTGTTATTTAGTACAACTGAATATATTGAAGAAAACTTTTATTCAGTTATTTGTAATGTCTGTATTTATATATAACATATTAATGGTAAATTCTTGGATTTACTAATGAAGATTTACTAATCCTTAATGGTGAAAGATGGCAATATTCTTTGATAACCATTCATTTTTATTTTTGCAGTATCTTTTGTTCAAAATTTTAATCATTAATATTCTGTGTCTGGCAATATTAGTAAACAGCCTACTGTTTAACCTATTAAAGAGTGACCTTTGGGTCGCCCAAAGCTGTCAATATTTACATACATAAGTATAATACATCATGTTACATGATGGCGGATTTGGGGTGACCCAAGTGTCTTTAACCTACTTTTATTAATATGGATTGATAAGACATTTGAAATGAAATGTGTTAAAGTAAATATTAGCCATCATATTGTATGGTAATGTAAATCAAAGTGAGGGAGTGTATATTCCATAAAAGCTGTCAACAATAACTCCTAAGATTTAAATACCTACATTAAGATATCTACAAAGCATGTTATTCTGAAAAGTCACCACAGGTACGCATAATATGTACTATTAATATAACACCCTATTTGTTCCTTCAGCCTGGTCAGCATGCTACGATGAGAGCAGTGGTTTCACATACTACTGGAACCAGCAGACTAACGCCGTGACTTGGGAGACTCCGCCTGAATATCTATTAGCATTGAGACTGGCTCAGCAACAGTTGCACACACCAGGTAAGCTATTGTAATTTGTAAAATATTTTTAATGATATACAACTGTTAACAGTTTTTCTGTGAAGTAATTTGTGTAAAGTTGTAATTACTTAATAAGCAAGTTAATCAATTTAAAGTTGTTTTAATTGCTATATTTAAACTAGTAAACTCCACTAATTGGAATTTCAATTCATTTGTTACAGGCTTTTGCCTTTTTTTTACATGCTATGACAATTTTATATTTTTAGTTTCATGCATGTATAGTTCTATTTGTAACCGATATAAAATTGTAGGGTTTTTATATTTTTGTTGTCCCGATCTATGTATTTATATTATTAAGAGACTAAAAACTTTTTTGTCGAATTAGAATCTTAGTTATTCACTTAATTTCCAATTCCTCATGCACCATATTAATTTTGGCATAGATTTTTATATTTGACAAAATATTTATACTCTTGTCCCATATATTGTTTCTAGGTCCTTCAGAAGTATCGGCGGAAGAATGGCAACTTTACCAACAAGCTCTAGCTGAGAAACAAGTTGCACAAAACAAGGTACCGCCTAAACCTGCCTCGACCAAGCCTGGAAAAACAAACCACAAGTCCCCTGTTGATGGTGCCAAAAATAACACTAATAAGAAAAGAAGATTCAGTGAGCCTGAGGAAGAGTGAGTATGATATCTTTTAAATATAAAGATATATGTTTATAATGATTATTATTTACATGAAATCGAGAAAATGTAATAAAGATCTAACTGTACCAATAACTTGGTAGGGATATGTATGACGTAAACAATAAGTTTAGCGCTATAAACTAAGTACATTTACTGAACTTTACAAAAAAAACATGTTGATCAAGAAAGTAAATGTGTGATAATTTCTTTTACAGGAAAATAGAATTGATAACATCCTACCACAATTCCGACTCTGAATCAAATGACGAATCCGAAAGTCCAGTTAAAGTGTCTACACAGCCACCGCCAGCAAAAGTTTCCAAAAGTGCCAACAAGAAACCTAAGCCCAAACTGGCTGTGGTTGCCTACGGACCAGCGCTACCTCCAAATCAAAACTATTCTGTGCCTATTGGACCCGAGATGCCGCCTGATATTCTTAATGGCAAGGCGAAATCGCCTGAGAAATCTAAGATAGATAATACTGAAATTAGAGATGAGGTAAGTGCTCGAGATAATTTAGATCTGCTTCAAGTAGGCAACGTGTTTATGAATGTGTAATCAGCACTACTCAATAAATAATATTGGAATGTTGTCTTATGTATGTTTCATACTTTATTTTAAAGTATACTAAGCTTGTAAAATAATTTTTAATATTGTCAAATATGCATATATTAGAATATAGGAGATTGTAATATGATGAGATTCTGCACCTGATTTATATCAAATACACTTTCAATTATGATGAAAACATTGCAATAAACTTAAATATGGGCCATTGGAACCACAGGTCCTCTAGATCTGTGATTTCATATGGTGGGGCTTCATTCTTTCTTCATATTTTAGTTACACTTTGTGCGATGCAAGTTTTCAACTTAATTGGATTTCGTTGTTTGGTGGTGATGGTTAAGTTTTCAATCTGAATAAATCATTATTATTAGACAATAAATATGATTTAAGCATCAAATGGTTTAAAGTTGTATACATTTTATTTAAGGGTAAAAAGTCTGCAGTGTTAGTAGACAATGAAGACAGTCAAGATGAAAGTGCATTACTAATGAAACTAAAAGATAAAGCACAACTCTTAGAAAGTTTAGGTGGGGAGATACCCTCAGAAATACATAAAATGATATACGAAAATAACTATACCAACGCGTCGCAAAAATCCAAACAAAATATAGATGCTATAGACAATATCGATGATTTACTAAACGAAATAGAAAAGAAGGAACTTCCAAAAATTAAATCAAAGAAAACTGAATTATTAAATGAAGAAAACGCAAAACCTAAAGATATAGAAGGTGACGCAAAACCAAAGAGTCGAGAAGTGACACCGCCTATTGAACATAAACTATTATTCCCGAGTATCAAGAACATCGTAGAAGAAGATATAAAATCACCAAATAAACCAAATGATGAAGATCATACTGAAAATACTGACAAAAGCGAAGCTATTATAAATGCAAATGAGAAGAAAGGTGCAAATCTATATTTAATGAGTACAAGCGAGCCTGTGGAAAACACACACAGAAAGAAATTCAGAATTTCAAATTCAGTGTTGCCAGAGCGAAAGAAAACAGAAAGTCCAGTATACACTACGAAATATGCGCAAAGCATAGATGGATTTACTACCGAGCGAACGGGGTTAGGCTTTAATAAGGATGAACAAGATGATGAGGGTCCAAAGAATACGATATCTTATGGGAATGGCCTAACATTCACAAAGGGAGAGACATTAAATGAAGAGAAAAGAGATGAGGACTTGGATGATTTGACCGATTTGGTGGAGGCCAAGTTGAAATATCTGAACCAGCTGCAGCCTTGTACTGTAACTCCAGTGCAGGAGATGCTCATACAGATGCAGGTGAGGAGATAGTTATAAATTGATTTGCTAAAGCCGTTTAAATTCGTTATTATTAAAAAAGGGATTAGGGAATTTGCTCCTAATTTGCTAAAATGATTTTAATTGTTCGAACTACTTCTAATTTCTTCTGGAAGTTCTTGTGAAGTCGATTTTTTTTTTATTATACCCATAAAGAGTTCAATCTTACCGTACCTGCCGTTTGAGTGACGGTAACTTTTGCGCTGAATATTTTAATCGCAGGCAAATCACGAGTTTCCATACCTGTACAATGCCATTAGCCAGACACATAAGATCACTCATTAAATGAATCGACTTAAAGAATTTCAAATTTAAATGAGTAGGAAATTTAAATGATTACACTAGGAATTTGAAGTGCGTGGTGGCCTGTTGGTAACGGACCAGACGCGGCTGCCTACATGTTCACGGTGGTCGCGGGTTCGAAAACATCGTGAGGAAACCTGCATACCGTAGCGATTTTAAAGAATTTCTACGGTATGTAAGTCCGCCAACCCGCACTAGGCCAGCGTGGTGGACTATATGGCCTAACCACTCTCAATCGATTCTCTCGATTGTAGAGTAGGCCCATGCCCTGCAGTGGGACGTATATGGGCTGATATATACATATAGACACTAGGAATGTTGTGTTCCGGTTTGAAGGACATTGTAGCCAGAGTAACTACTGGACATATCGAGACTTAACATCTTATGTCTCAGGATGGCGAGCGCAGTGGAATGCCAAGCATTGCCTTGTAACTCATGGTGTTGTTTGGTATTGCTACTGTCCATGAGCGGTCGTATCGCTTACCATCAGGCGAATGACAGGCTCGTCTCGTCATTCACTACAATATAAAAAAAAAAAAAAAGGAATGTGTGATGTGTGCAGACGCTGGTGGTGGCGTTCCGCGCGGGCGCGCTGGGCGGCGCGTGGTGGCGGCGCTGGGCGCAGGGCGCGGCGCGCGCGCTCGCGGCGCACGAGGCGGCCGCCGCGCCGCCCGGCTGGACCGCCGCCTTCCTGAGGTACACACCACCACTCCGACCACCACTGTCTGTCTACGAGATACTCCTGTTTCATTTCGTTGCGGTGTAAATACCACCTACAATCCCTGATTATTATTAATCATCGTTCCCTCACTACTGAGGATCGCGACCACATGTGATGTTCCTCCAACGTGTTCGGTCCTGGGTGGCATGGACCGCGTGGTATAGGCTACCACCAACCGCCTTCTTCACAATGTCCGACCATTTGGCTGGTGTTCTGCCTCTGGCGCGCTTGCCTTCTATTCGTCCCTATATATAATATTATACAATCCCTGATACCTTGTCCTAAAAAAACAAATTACGCGCGAACGTTGAATCAAAACGGTATCCAGAAAGGGGATAATTAAATAAATACACCCAACAGTCACATACATAGTCCTTACCCTACGTTAAGATAAAGTCTTGTGTCGTGGGTATCAGAAACTAAGAGACTTTTCGGTCTCACAAACAACGAGACCCGAGACAGATATCTGTGGGTCTCACATACATTTGTGCAGGGAAAAACTAACTATAATCCCGAGTGTCGAAAATTCGTTATTTGTGCTGTACTTTGTTACTTATTTAAATGACAACAAACCGGGATGGCAAGAGTACTCCCCTTTCTGGAAAAAATAATTTAATCACGCCACTGTTGGTCCTAGCTCACAGGAGTTGCAACGGTGTATGCATTGGAGGAAGAGCTAATACCGACGCTATACCATCTCATCCCATCATTTACTTCGCGCCCCTATTCTACAACAAACCAACTATCACAATTGTCTTCATGTCTCTTAATTTGTATGTCCTCTCACAAAATGCAAATATACTCGGACTAATTGTTAAAATTGATGCTTGTTTCGTGTTTGAATAGTAGATTTCTGCCTTTTAGACAAACCATTTATTTTCTTGTTAGAATTTGATTATTATCTTTTATCTATTAAATTATGCACCATCTTATATTAACATTCCTATTCCTATTATCATTGAGGAATTAAAGTTGGATATAAAGTTTATTAAACTGTTATTTAAATTAATTTATAAGTTCTCAAGAGCACATATTTAGAAGCTCCAACATTTGTTGTTGCTACGTAACACGGCATCTACAGATGATTCAAAAACGAAACAACATGTGAAAAAAAATCTGTTAAGCTTATCTTCATCTGTGAGAGCTTGGCATACAAAATCTCTGAGCCTTCTCAAAGGGTTAATATTGCGTTTAGATCAAGGGGAACGTGTCAGGTAGCCACAAGCTCTTGAGCTTGTATTTAAATACCCAATCCCTGATTGATTCCATCCGGCTATATGTATCGTGTAAATCTGCTTGGCAAACATCAAAAGCTTCGCAAACAATGTACCACGGCGGCGAAAATTACCCAAACAATATGTATCAAATTGTTTAATTTGTCAATTATTCTTATCTATAAAATTCTATGCTAAATAAGTCTGTCGCCTTTTTAAATGTGGTGTAAATCATATTGCTATTAAAGGAGAGTAAATACGATCAGTTAAAACTGACAGTTTAACTCACGCGATGATTTAAAGGATTCGAAATATCAAGAAGGTACAATTAACATAATTATGTTCAATAAAATTGTGGCCTTCTTCCAAGATGAAACATTAATATGCAAATAAACACGAGGTAAGTTTATCAAGAGGAAGAAAACTATTTATTTGGTTCTTAAGATGAAAGATTGAATGTCAGTCGTAATCGATCTAAATAAAACTAAACTTACCATCTGGTGCACAGCCCTCATAATAATTAAAAAGAAAAAAAAAAAAACACTTCCCCGCGCAAAAAATACAATAAATCGACGTCAAGTTGGTTTCGTTAAGGCCCATTTCAATCATCTCAATAGCTGAACTGTTCAGTTTTAACTGATGGTAAAACTGGCAGTTTTAGCTGTTCGTATCTAGTCTTTTTAATCATATTCGTAATTATTAAACCATTAGGTAAGTAGTTCTACTATATTTAACTGACTGTGATATGAAACTGTGATATATTTATGAAAAATAAAACTGTTTACAATTACCTGTAGTTTCTTTGATATTTTCTTCTCTCATCATTATTTTAAGTTAACAATCTCATCAAAATTTAATACAATTGCTGTATTATACAAAAGAATATTTTTTAACCAATTTTTTTTTAATCATATTACTGCACCCCAATTGTATTTATTAGTATTAGGTACCTATAGCTTTAAGAAGTGTGAAGAAGACGGAAGATTAAGAAAAGAGAGGCAAAGCTTTGACTGCGCGCCGGGGATTTGGTAAGAGTCCAACAATTATAATAAAATCATATGTTTTTCGAGATAAATGCACTTTGGTCTTTTCCAGGATGTACGAGAATTGGCGCTTGGCGCTTTGAAGACTAGATATTTGGATCCATTTTGTGTCTGCAATATTGTAAAATATTATAGCAGACACAATTTCGGAAAGGGTTTAAGTATACAATATGAATGTTTGATATTATTTTTGTGGCATTAGTTTAAGCCTGTCCTGTGTGTTTAGTCGACGTTTATGGTCACCTTAAGTGTTCTCACAGTTATTACTTTTAATTAACACACGATTTTTTTTGAGAAAAAAATTAGACCTGTTTTGAAGAATGACATTGATAAATAATGTATTATTAAAAATAAAACAAATGAATATTATGTTTTCTGTTATATTTATAATAATAATTTTATTCTTTTGTATTTATAGGCTCAGCTGATGATTGTCTGTTGTTAGTTTTGTCCTAATGTCAAAACACATTGTGACTTTTCATGTAAAAAAAAATTTATGAATAAACAACCAAGAAAATATACTAATACTATACTTTGAAATCGTAACTTCATGAAAGGTTTTTTTTTATTTTCATTAACCGAAAACTTAAGATGGCCATACACATCATCTAAATTCACAAGACGCATCCTGTACGCACTTCTATATTACGTGTATTGTCATACGTGCGTTTGTGGTGCGCAGGTCGGAAGGACGCTACCAGTACCGGCGCGACTCGGACGGCCTGGTGCAGTGGGAATATCCGGCCGTCGCCAACATGGACATGGATATATCCACCACGCCGCCCCACCCTGGCATCGAGGGGAAGGTAATACCGTAACATTTGTTTTTTCCATTGGTAGGTTTTTTTATGTTTTGGCAACTAGCCTTTTGGCCATTTAAGTTATGGGAATTTGCTGTTGAAATTTTCTCTGTAAATTCATTTTTGTCGTTTTTTTTAGGACGAAATTAAGTTTTTTTCTGCTTAAAGAAATAGAGATATGGGCTCATAAGTGTGCATTTCACATTGCAAGTCCTGTAGGCCTCAATTGATGGTTCTTGCTAAAATTCTGGAAACTCTAAAGGGAAGCTTGATCAATCATCAGTTTTGACTGATGGTATACGATGCGCGAACAAGCAATTGATTCTTCGTGGCACAATGTGTAAAACATAAAAGCTACATAAAAATAAATAATTTTGTGTCTCAATGACCTGATATCCACAGCTCGTGTATCACGGCTGTATACATTACTCTTTCATGTGTGATGATCGTGGTCAGCATCAGGATTGCATGTGGAGTGGATGATTTGCCTTCACCGGTTTCTAAAACAAAACTAAAACTAAAATTGACAGCCTCCGTGGCGCAGTTGGTTAGACGCTGCCTGTGAAACGAGAGGCCGCGGGTTCGATCCCCGCACCGAAACAAATATTTGTGTGATCCACAGTCTCTCGTAGTTCCTGATATCCACGACACAAGACTCGATCTTAGTGTGAGGTCAGGGCTATGTATGTGACTTTTGGGTGTATTTATTTATTATTTTATTTAAATTACCACCAGGACGAACCCCCTCCACTACCGCAGTCTCCGGAGGTAACAGCGGCCGCCCCCGCGCCCGCACCCCCCGCGCCGCCCGCGCCCGCCGTCACCCCCCCGCCGCCCGCCTGGGCAGACCCACCGCCGCCCGGATGTGATGATCCGCCACCACTGCCGAATGTTAGTATACGTATATTATAAAATTATACTGCCTCGGTGGCGTAGTTGTATTACGGTACGGTTACAAAGCGGAGGTCTCGGGTTCGAATCCCAGGTCGGGCAAAGTGATATTGGATTTTTCTATTCATTATCAGCCCGGAGTCAGGAATTTGTGCCCGATATGGCGATAGGCTTGCCCCCTATCACATCGTGGGACAGAACATGCAAGGCGAAATGTGGGTGTCCTAGTGGCGCCTCTGCCTACCCCTTCGGGGATAAAGGCGTGAGTTTATGTATAAAATTATAAATGTATCAATTACACTTCCCAAAAAAAAAACGGAAAAATTAATGCTGTCATAGTTTTGAGTTTTTCGGACTAGGGATGTGATGGTTTCTAATTATATATTTGTTTGTTCGTAACAGCTCTTGATTTTGTACAATTAATAAATTACCCCCACTAGACTTGCATTACAATAAATATTTATCTTATGTTAGATATTTTGCGCCACAAAAACTTTTGGTATTGTATAAAATGGTTTCGATATACTTTTGACAAATCGGGTTTATTTAAAGTATGAAACATAAAACTATATTTACCTAAAAAATAAGAATTATAACTTTCTAATTTAAGAAATAAATTCATTTTTAAATTCCAGGAAACTAAACGTGAAATCGGCGACGAGTTGATGTCCTTCTACAATGATATAGCGGAGTTAGAGAAGCAGACATCGGCGCCGCACACAGCGTGTAATTCACCCGAAGCGCCGTCTCCGCCCACATTTGAACCCAAAGAGAAGGAACGCGAGAGGGAACGAGACAGCAGAGAGAAGGAGAGAACTCACAGGGAGAAAGACAGAGATCACAGAGAGAAGGATAGAGTGAGAAAAGAAAGAGAACGAGAACGGGAAAGAGAAAAAGAAGCTAAAATTGCTAAAAAGAAGAATAAGGTGTGTTTCATTTTTTCTTAAACCTTAAAGAACAGACCTTGGAGACCCAAGAGAATAAAGTTTTGCTTTTGAATTAATTTTCTAGGTTTGCAGTATGTCAAAATTTAGAATTAATTACTAAGATTCATTAAGGATTATAGCTTAATAACTAAGGCATAGCCGAATGACAGGCCCTTAATTTTGGGGGAAGCCAATGTTGAACAGTGGACTTTTTATTCTTTTTCACTCCCTTCTAAAATCCATGCGTCGATCAACCAGCATTATTAGACCAAGGAGGTCCACACTTTAGTTAGGGTCCTCTCCCAAATTTTAAATATTTACCCGTGCTCAATGGACTGTAACTAGATTAACCAATGGTTATATTTCCTTACAGGTCAAGATATCAACGTCAATGGGCCTAAAACACAAAACAGTGTCGAGTTTGGTGGCGAAGTGGCAGCAGGTTGCAGACGAGATTCACTCCGACTAACTAATTATATTAAATTGGACATTCGCACAAAATTAAATTATTGGCAGATTTTGTAAAAATATAAATTGTAAAGAGATAGATTATTAAATGGATCAATTGGATGGTTTCATTTTTCAGTCCACTATCGAGTGGAATTGTGATTTTACAGGAATTCAGAACTCACGTGTTCGTATACTGTACATAAAAGATTTAGAATGATTGCGGGAATGCATTTTGTATTTAGTTATACAATAGACACTTGTTGCAATAGAACAGTAAGTTGAGATTGTTCACAAAGACATGTTATTGTAAATAAATATTGTGTACATATACATTTATATATTTTTAAGTAATAAACTCGGAAAATAAATGGTGTTTTATTATTAGGATTATCGTTGACTTCTATAAAGCTTCGTAAGTTGGTTAAGTTATAGTTTTTGTGATAGCACTGCTGGTAGTAGGTTCAAGATGCTAACCATTTGTAAATCAAAGAGTTCTTATGTGGTCGATTGATTTGTTGCTATTGCGATAAATTAAGAGGTGTTTTTCAGTTTTATTCATGGTGTAAGAGTATACTTGGCTATATTTAAACTATTTCTTAGCATTAACATTCTAAATAAAGATAGAAAAAAATAGACCACTGCAAAATAAGACGATGAAATACAACAACTTTTAACTTACGTTGCTTATATTTGAATCTCGCAGCGAAGTAAAAATTGAAAGTAGTATTGCGTAGATCTACTAAATTTCCTAGAGTTGTATGAACATAATTGCTACTTTAATATTTTATTTATTTTATTTATAATTCTTTGTTGTACACAAAACATAGGAATAACATATATATGGAACTTAAATCTAAATATGAGTACAAACGGCGGTCTTATCGCTCACGGCGATCTCTTCCAGACAAACCTTTAATAGTTGGATAAATAAATAAATACAATCAACAGTCACACTTAGTCCTGATCCCACACTAAGATTGAGTCCACCAAAATACCTGACTCGGAACAAATACATGTTTACCACAAGATGGCGCTTAAGTAAACACATAAACTCACGCCTTTGTCCCCGAAGGGGTAGGCAGAGGCGCCACCAGGACACCCAAATTTCGCCTTGTATGTTCCGTCCCACGATGTGATAGAGGGCGAGCCTATCACCATATCAGGCACAAATTCCTGACTCCGGGCTGATAATTAATAGAAAAATCCAATATCACTTTGCCCGACCCGGGACTCGAACCCGAGACCTCAGCTTTGTAACCGTACCGTAATACAACTACGCCACCGTAACTAAAATTCTACGAATGGTTGGTAAGTAAGAATTCGTTGAGTTCGTTCATAGTTAGTGTTTTCTTAATAATTTTACGTTTATCTTGACCCCAGTTAAGCTTGAATTATTACTTACCTACTTCATGTGGGGTACTAATTTCGATTTTCTTCAAGCAGCGACAACAAAAACAACGTTATTATTATCAACAAGTAGGCATCGATATCCAAGTAGGTAAATAATCGTTAAAACTCATTTAATGAGAGGACAGTAATTTTGAAATTGATTGATTTGGCAAAACGTTTTTATCCATTATTGATTTTATGGTAACTATTAATAATTCCTATTTAGTCATACAAAGTTAAATATTAAATTAAGACATGATAATGATCTACAACTTTAGCTATACGAGTAGAAATTCAATTACTGAATCCATATTCATTAAGGTATATTATTCATGAATTGCTTAATCTATACATATTATATTGGTGGAAATTGTGTATAAATACTGATATTAAATTATGCTGATGTTTGATTTTAATTTATGGATTCAGGCATTATTTTATTAGTATTACGAGTACAATCGCGATTTTCTAAAATAATAATTTAGAGAATTTCCGTAAACTATTTTATTTGTAATATTTTCATTTGTTAATATAAGTTAGCGCAGTAATATTAACAACTAAAATATTTTTTAAATTAAGAACTACTAATTTTTACTTTCAGTTTTGTTACTTCTAGTCATTTTAGTGTTTTTTATATTTAATTCAGAAACGCAATTGATTTTCAAAGGTTTGAAATTATTGCACGGGTAGGTAGTTATAAAAAGCGCGCCAGCGCAGCGCGGTATTTTAGAGTTTATTTTGTTTTTTAAATATAAAATTGAAAAACAATAAGTAATTTATGACATAAATCATGTAAGTGTAGTATTGATATTGTTTTTATTATGGAAGTAATTGCATGTGTTATTATAATTGAGTGTTCGCTAAAATTACTATAGTTTGATGTTAACTTAAAAAAGTGCAATTGCGGAGTATCTCGTCCATTCCTCTCTGAAACAAAACGCTTCCAATCAGGTAAGTTTAGAATTAAGGCAATAATTATACGGTGCGCGGTTCTATACGTTAAAAGCAAAGATCCCTTTCCCGTATTTTTTTTATAGACGCCACGAATCCGACATAATATTAATATTTTGAAATCTAATCTAATAATTAAGAACTCTCGTTCCATGTACGCTACCAGTAATCCCTTAAACCACACAAGAAATAAAACCCCAAACCGAAATAAGAAAGTAATTGCCCCAACAAAAACAATTCGATTATTCGCGTGAGACAAATATTATGACACATAGGTTATCTCGTGTTATTGCTGTAGGATATGACAGATGTGACCTGGTCTCCCCCGGGACGCGCCACGTCACTCAAAACTCATTACTAAGCTGGCTTTATCTACTAGAAAGTCTAGATAAGTTTTTGAGTTGTATGGAGCCCGTATCTTGCGTTGGCAAGGAGTTTTAGCATTATAAGTTAGAGGTTTGATTGATCTGTTTTGAAAAGGTTAACTTTTAATAAATGCTATGTGATATTTATAATATTAGCCATGTAAATTGTATTTTTATTAAGTAATGAGCAACCTAAATGTTTGAGAGAAATTGTTTAAGTCGTATTTCACCAAGAAGTCGTATTGTGGTTCGATAAACTTCACATACGAGTATTACTTGTATTTTTCTATAGAAAGCTCTTCAATTATAAATGTATGTACATACGTACACAGAATTTCGAAACTTCTGACGTGTACCCTGCAAGTTGCAACCGAATTCCGGAATTTCATCAGTCAATTTCCCAAGCAGGATTTATTTTATTTAACTCCTCTAACAACTAATATAGAAATAAAAAGCTATTTTGACGAAACTTGATCATTTTTATACGCTAGATAAGTAGATACAAGAAGATTAAAAAATGATATACAATTAAATAATAATCCATCATCAAAACACTTCCAACGTTACAGTTCTAAACAGTTTCACAAGTACCTAAATAGCTTACTCCAAATCTGAAATTCAGGTACCAGCCACCATGTTTAGTAACAATTAGGTACTCTAGCAGTTTATCTTGCTAGTAAATCTGACACTCACGAGGCGTGGAAGGCGTTGCGTGCGTCTGCCGTGAGATTTATCTAAGCGTGCCTTCATTAATTTACTAGGAGCCTACATATTCATTCCCTTGTTTCATAACAAGTAGAACCTGTGTAGATAAACAAGGCACTTACAATTCGCACGCGCATTTTATTGTCTACACCTATGAAGGTCAAATAAAAAAAAATCGACAAACCTAAAAATAAATGAAACGCCAGCCCAATTACGATATACTATACCATTGCACGGGACTCGGCTAGGCTTGAATGGTTAAGTGTTAGCATAGACCATTGCTTAGTGGCAATAATAATAAACTGCTGACACGAAATTCATTAAAACCAAGTTAATACCTAGTCATAAGACTACTAGCATAAAACTTACAAAAATAAGTGCTACGCCTTGTCGTAATACATATGATTATTTATTGGGATTCAAAAAAATATGGTCTTGAATACCGTATAAATTATTAGACATAATCCCTAAACCCTAATCGACCTAATCGAAACCTGATTTAATTTTCTTCATTCTTCAGTACCTACGGAGAGCGAATTTACTCGTAAAACATTTCGTTTTAAATTCGTTCACACTTTCCTTCTAATTACGATACCAAGATCTGTAAATCACAATTCTCTTCAACACACACAGTAAGATAATACGTTACGCCCAAATCATCGTGGTATTTACGACAGGTAGAGAATAGTATGTCCGCGTCGCCTTCAGTCATAACCCGGTTTACACCCGCCATAACCTGCTCCGTATGGGCGGCTGATAAAACGAACTGTGGTCTGTCGCCTTGTGTTCGTGCCTTCGTGTTTTGTGAATGCTTGTTAGTTGGGGCTTAATAGTTGTATTTTATTTGATTGCAGCAATAAGAAATAGCCTACTTAGTGACTTTTAGACATGTAGCATTTTTATATTTATTTATTTATATATTCTTTATTGTACACCAGAGAAAAAAAAAGAGTTTATAACTAAATTTAAAAATAAGTACAATCAGCGGCCTTATTGCAATAGGCAATCTCTTCCAGGCAACCTTAGGATGGATATAGAAGAATTTTTCGCTACTACTCATAGTTTCAGATTTGGCCATACGCCCACTTGTAAAATCCACTCTGCATAGACCGGGTATATCAAAACTGCGACCGAAAATGAAGCCGGGTGGTAGTTTTAGGGGTTACAGACACAATGCAAATAAAAATTTCGCAACAGCGACAGTTTGCGACAGTTTTTTTTTTTGCAATTTTTTTAAAATCATTGTGTTTGGGTAGTTAATACCTAGTTATTGCGAAAATAGTAATTTAAACCCTATCGTACCATTGCGTCTTTGGTGTACATAATTTAAGGAAAACTATGTATTTATCACCCAAATACGACGATAAGTAAAAAATTTCCAAAATAAAGTTGACGATTATTTTTGCGAAATTTTTAGTTACATTGTGTTTGAAGTCACTAATACTACCACCTGGCTTCGTTTTCGGTCGCGGTCTTGATATACCCTGTATATTAATACTGCTGAACATGGGCTTCCTCTGTGATTGAGAAGGATTTAGGCTTTTTTCCACCACCTATTTTTTTCTATATATTATATATTATATATTTCTTCTGACTTGTCAATCCAACCTGTTTCTAACTAGGCCATTGCTCACTAGTTGGTTTATTATAATAGACAATATAGTCGCATGCTATGACCACGTTAACAAGGACTTTATTGGTCATAAAATAGTTAAATAGACTGTAAAGCGTAAAGGATATGCATAAGTTATTTTATAGCGGCGGCGTAGGATTGAATTGTTCAGTTTAGTTTAGATAGTAAATGCTAGGATGGGGCTAGCAAAGAAATACAACTGGATCTTATATTAAAGCTTTTCAGATTTCTACAACAAATTGGCCTGAAAAAAAAACGCAAGGCGCAGCTTCCCAAGCTGATAGTGATAACGCTTCTGTAGCTTCTCTTTCTCTGAGATAGTTTCCGGAACTGTTGACCACTATAACTTCGTATGTTGACCAGCTGTACGGCGAGCTGGTAAAGTAGCCTTGGATCTAGGAAGGCATTGACTGGAGACCATTTAAAAAGGCTCTGGCTGTAAAAGTCTTTAAGCGAGGTTATTTCCCTCTTTAGTTCATTGTTGAGTCACCCGCTTTATTACGGAGGGAAGTGAACAACAATTTATTTTCAACTCCTCCTATTAATTTAACTTTGTGATTGATTTCGTAGCAGGTTAAAGACAAGTTAGACATTCCCCGAGACTCGCTGAGCTTCAATGCTCAGTGTCATTATGGCGCGTGCCACTGTTGATCCTGGCTTACTGGAGTTGCAGTGGCGGGTGTGAGGGCGGGACAGACTCCTATGAGCCCAATTACATATAAAATTATAAATCATACTCTTTCTCTTTTTTAAAGACAGTTCGAATATTCTCCGCAAATTATTGTATTGAGTTAGAAATCTTACTAACGAAATAAACAAATATTCGATATACCGATAGAGTCCCGAGATTGTTATTCTAAGTGATTACAAATCATGTTTACTACCTTTAACGACCATCGTAGATCGGGTACCTATCGAAGTATCAATTCATTCTCAATAACAGTTCAGACACGTCATAGTAATAAAAGTACTCTTAGTGTTTACTCGGTATTCAGTCAAATCGATATCGCACAGATGTAAACGTGTGATTTTATGTGGCCCAGCCGGCGCTCGCCGAATACCAATGAATATATTATAAGACAATAAAATGGTTTCGTATTAGGTCTGAAAGCGGCTGCCGAGGAGGCCGACAGTGACGCACAGGGTTTTGTATTGGCACGGCAATGTGATTACTGAACATAGGCCTTCCCCTTTGAGATAAACTAGAGGTGACATTACGATTAATTATATACATCTATCTATGTATCTATATCAGCCCATATACGTCCCACTGCAGGACACGGGCCTACTCTACAATCGAGAGAATCGATTGAGAGTGGTTAGGCCATATAGTCCACCACACTGGCCTAGTGCGGGTTGGCGGACTTACATACCGTAGAAATTATATAATATATACAGGGTATATCAAGACCGCGACCGAAAACGAAGCCAGGTGGTAGTATTAGTGACGTCAGACACAAGGCAAGTAAAAATTTCGCAAAAAAAAAACATTTTTTTTGTATTTTTTTACTTTTCGTCGTATTTGGGTGGTAAATACATAATTTTCCTAAAATAAAGATGTACACCTCTTTATTTTTAAACACGCAATGGTACGTAAAGGTTTAAATTAGTATTTTCGCAAAAACTAGGTATTTACCACGCAAAAACGGTGATTTTTAAAAAATTCTAAAACTATATCTGTCACTGTTTTGGCGAAATTTTTATTTGCATCGTGTTTGGAACCACTAAAACTACCACCTGGCTTCGTTTTCGGTCGCAGTCTTGATATACCCGGTATATACTATTATTATATTGGTTACAAGAAGAAGAGAAAAGGCTGTTTAGCTCTAGCATAGTTTGATATATAAATAAAATTGTAGCGGCTACTTTACACCGACATACAATTTAGGAATATTCAATGTTACAATGACCATAAGCACATTCGTAACAATGTTCGCCAAATAAATTATAATATGATCAAAAATCTGTAGATAACAAATTGATCACAATTTATTTGACTAGGATGGGATTAACGGCTAATTTAGGCTGTAATTTATCTGTTTACTGCATCGCAGGCTGTAAAATGTCAATATGTGGGTCTCGTGCAACGGAATCGTAAATAGACACGAGCAATAACCTGCTAATTTGCAGCCAATTATCCGCAGTTCGCTTCCTGCGATACGTATGTATGTCAAACGTCAAAAAGTGAATTCAGATTAACGGATGAACATGGATTTAAATCCACAAAAAATTGTATATTGGTTCAAAGCCTAAGCCTACATACACTTGAATTTTCGTTATGTGTGCCTATAAATTATCTTTGGCTACAATGTTGAAGGATTTTGTCGTAATTACTCGAGTCTACTTCACATTATTAAACAGTAAGTTTTAAATGAACCTGAATAATAATTTCCTTCATTAAATTTTCAACCCCCTTCCCGTTCTCTCTTTAGACTGCTCCTATGCCAAATTTCATTACAGAGCTTGCGCATTGATAATATAATTTATCCCTTGGATATTTTTTTTACATAAAAAGTGCCTAGTCTATATCCTTTTCTGCACTCTTTACAATGTTTATGCAAAATTCAATAAAGGTCGATTAAGTAGTCAACCAATAAAATCGTAACAAACAAACAAATTCGCATTTACAAGACAAAGTCACAAGTCTCGATATATTTCTGTGGTCACAAGCATCAATGATATACTTCGCATGTCGCATCCCTACTCCCAGTGATAAATGTCGACTTGAAGCGGGTTCGGTCCTCGTATAATTTGAATAGAATTAAATTATATTAGGATCCAGGTGTCTATGTCTAAACCATAACTTTGCCGTGGCCGATAGCGGTTGGGACTGTTCTATTTATGATTCTTAACTCGATTGCGTAAGGGATAGCTTCTCAAGGGAATGTGGACCTGTTACCTGTTCGGATGACGTAGGTTTAAATGTTTTTATAATTGTGCGTTGTTAGATAAAAAAGTTGTTGTAACTGGTTTGATTTTTGGCGATAAAATTACCTTATTTATCTCACGGCAATTTATTTAAGCCTGCCACACACGTTCAAATGCGTTTGTGCAAACGCGAGTTTGCACTAGTCTTGAAACAAAAAATGACACGAAGTTTGCGCAGTTATTTGCCCACGCATATTTCAGTATACTGGTGCAAACTCAGACTTGCACAGTTATATCGTTACGTTTGTGGCGACCATCAGAAACAAACAAGTCTGTTTATGTTAAGAATGTGGTCCTGGTTTTAAATTCTTGGGAATACGGCTGAGTTTCAGTCATGTCACATGTGAGTAGGTTATATTATTTAGTCAATTATCGCGCACTTTAAAGGTGAACGAAACCATCTCCAGAAAACTAGAATACGGTACAATGTACATACTTCAGTTATACTTCCAAGCAATTTAAAGATAAGGGGTCTACCAACTTGCACCACATGCTATCGATGGCACCTAGCATATTCGCATTCGCTCGGACAGCTCAATTTCTAGTCGGCGGGCATAATTATTTCAACCAACGAGAGACGTCCATCTAACTATATCAATTACCATTAGGTCGAATTCATTTGCTATTTTTACAGAACTTTTTTTATTATCTAACTTAGCCTCGTGTTCAGTAACATTAATAGAGCTGTCACGAGTACAAAGGCGTGGACTGACACCTGATTTTCTATTTAAAAGCGATGTTTTGAAATAAAAAAGCAATTATCGTGGACACTGTAGTCGATAACATCAAGGGGGTCAATCACCTTCAGCTCTGTGTATGATGTGAACAAATGAAGTTATTATGCAAACCCTAGGTATGTATGAAGATGATTTGATGGAATTTGATTGTGTATAGAACTTGGTAAATTGTAGGCATATTGGTTTGGTTAATGGAGGATTCATATTTCCTCTAAGTTTTTTTTTACCCTGTGGCGGTTTTGCCACTTTTGACATACTGGGCAATATGTTTCTGACGCATTACATTGTTTAATTGCATGCAAACCATTTTTAGATTGCTTTTCACGTACCCTTCTACATTGGAATTGCATTGTCCTGTCAGTATAAACCAATCAACAGCTTACCTATAATGACCGCCACACAAGTTCAAGTGTGTTTGCGCAAAAGCGAGCTTGCACCAGTCTCGAATCAAAAATTGCAATGAAGTTTGCGCAGTTATTTGCCCACACACGTTCCAGTACACTGCTGCAAACGTAGACTTGCACAGTTATATCATTACGTGTGTGGCAACCATAAGTATCGCATCTCCTCGACATCTACAACACTTTTATATTGTAAGTGTGTTGCTGGTCATTCAAAATAGACCCTCCCATTTTGAGCCATTAGGAGGTTTAAAAAGGACGGGACAACTTCAAGTGTGAGAAGATTATATATAGCCAAATAACGTCTTTTAAAAGTTAAAAAGAGACGCTTTATTTACCTTAATAGATACTTGTTATGTTCAGAATTACGCAGTTCTTAAGCGACAATACGCATAAGAATTATTTATTGATAGACTCCTGCGTATCGACGAAAACGTTTTCCTTGTTACGATGTATTTTTCACGACAAGGCGCAAGGGTGACGCACGATCTGTTTAAAAGTAATTGTTTGGACTAGAGATGTGAAGGCGGGTATTTGGATACATATTTAAATAAAAAAAAAATTCTTTATTTTTACATAAAGTAGTCTATAATTAATGGGATTCGGTGACGGTTTCCAAGCAGGGCGGTTTTATGTCTACCAGCAATTGATAAATCACTCTTGTTACTGAATGTTTCTCCATTTGGATCATGTATCCGTTACAATACTGCTGTTTGCATAAAAATGACTAACTATGCCAGCACTAACTACTATCAGATGCATAAAAATCACTAACTATGCCAGCACTAACTATTATCAGATGCATAAAAATCACTAACTGTAAGTTTGGAAAACGGAAAACTCTCCGACTTATTGTGGATTCCCTTTAAAAATTCAAATGTAGCAACCAGCACCTTATATTTATTGAGAACAGTAACATCCCTTTTCTAAAAACCCTTATACTAGTGAAAGCAACAAAGGGTGCTGATTGATTGATCATTGTGACGTATTCAAATCGCGAACATTGCGCCTTGATTCAGTATTTAAATGGTTCATTCCATCAAGGAATTTAGGGGATGAAATTATTACTTAGCGCGTTAACTGTTGCATATACTCGAAATAGTTTAATTATTTTTTTTAAATTACAATAGCTGTAACGATTACGTGGTAGAAAAGGTACTTTAGTATTTGAGTATATGTAAGGTCTTTGTAACGGTTACCACCTATTATCCGCGGCATTTATAAAAAATAGCACGCTTTCGTACTTTAAAACACACCTGTCCGGCTTTAAGAAGATGAACCGTCCTAGCTTACGAGACTTTCCCTTATTATTAGCATGTCATTATGAGAGCGGGGCAGAATTTTAACGGGTCAGGTGGGTTATATATTGAATAATGTATAAGCGAAGCCAGTTCAAGCTAAATATTATGTTTTGTTGAAATTTGAAATTAAATTTCGTCTTGAAATGTTCACCTAACAGATATTTGCAGACTGGAATATCAATCAATCGGCAGACAAATTAGATAAGTCAAATTGTTTTAGGCCAAACTCCAGTCGATCTGAGTAAACTTTACAGTATAGCTCGGAGCCTAATTTATTTTGCAAATACATTTCTCTTTCAGCAAATATTCCCCACTAATATTATACAGCACCTAGTATTTACTAAGACAGGATTGGAATTAATATTGTGGAACGTGATTTTTCAATAATTCTGTGGCGCTATTTTAATTCGGATCTAGGAATCCATTGGCAACCATTCCTACAATGCCTTAATAAGTACATAGGGTCCAGTGCCAAATGGGTTTTAATTTGAAAATAGCAGGATTCACCATATTTCTCAGCATTAAACATGAGAATATTAGCATCACCAGTAGTGTAACAAAATAATTTCCTTCTTAACATTCTACAGCAGAAGTTTGTAGTCGTCAAAAGAAAATGCAATAAATAAATTGCGAACCTAATACACTTAAAATATAATTTGGTTAATTTGTAAATCTCAAATTCACTTATCATACAAAGTAGCAGCCTTGAGCCTAACATTAATTCAATTTCTACAAAATATATCTTAACACTCAACCGATGAAAGCCATTTAGAATACGAAGAAAAATCTGTAGCCTCTTCAAAAGCTTCCCAGAACCTATTAGTTTTAAATATTAACCGAATAGACATCAATCAGCTTACAAACAGTTTCGAGAAATAGGGTTTAGTTAAAACAAGACGTTATTGACTATATATCTAGTTATGCGACCTGCCACCTTATACCCTATATTAAACCCTCAGGGTTAATGGGTCAATAAGGAGTTGTATAGCTGCTTCATCTGAACTGACTTAATGTATTCGATGTACCAGTGGCGAATACCAAGAGTATCAAGTAGACGGTTCTCACAAGAGAATAGTATATAAGCCATGGACATCGCAACGTCAGTTGACTTTGCTTCAAACCATCATAACTAACACAAGTCTTTGTCTTTGTTAGAATTTATCATTTGTGAATTATTTGAAATAAATTATTTTTATTTACAAATACGCTCGAGATAATTTGACTGGCGCAGTCGGGTCGGATTTAATATCGCGTTAAAAGTAGGTTCGGAAGGGACACGAAAATAGGTCGCCGAATTGTACTACCAACGCTAAAGATAATTAATCCGCGAACCACAAAAATATAAATAAGTCAAGTACGTAACAAGTGATAAAGAAGCAATTTCCAGCATGGGAAGAAAGAGCAAGTGAGTAAATCCTTTCATTCCTTCCTATCGCTTTCCTTCCTTTTTAATTGGACTGAAAATCGCCAATTTTTTAAAAAGGCGTGTTTTTCCTTTCATTAGGAAATCCACAAAATAGCGCCGTAATCTTGGACTAACATTGCCAATTTTACGTAGAAAAATAATTTGAAGTAATTATTTTTGCCTTTGATATCATTGTGTTTTTGTGTTGTATGTGCATTATTTTATTAAAACAATGAATCAAATACAGCTAATCCCACGGGAGATAATCGAAATCATCCCTAGATATGACGGCGACGAACGGTTGCTTAGTCTATTTTTAAATAAATGTGAGTACGTTATCAGAAGCTTTAGAGGCGATAACAGTTTAGCTCAGCAAACATATGTGTTTCACAGTGTTACAAGTAGACTGACGGGAAAGGCCGCAGTATTACTCAGTGAAAGACAGAATGTAGCATCTTGGGATTTATTAAGGGAACTATTAGTTCAGCATTTTGGTGACAGTAGGTCAGAAGAATGTATAGCCATGGAGCTAGAGAGCATTAAGATAAATTCAAATGAATCATTTATCGAGTTGTGTCACAGAATCCAAAATGTTAGAAGTTCTTTGATAGCTAAAGTAAATCTTTTGACGGACGAAGGTATTAAGGCGTCAAAGATGATTATATATAATAACTTAGCACATAAAGTTTTTATATACAACTTGCCTGAGAATTTAATCCAATTTGTGAGATTAAGCAAGTCCACAAATCTGGAGGATACATTATCTATCGTAATGGAAGAAGTTAATTTCCAAAAGGAATTTAAAAATAAATGTGTAAAGCCACAAGCACCTAAAAATTGTGTAACAACTGAATATAATAAAACACAATTTAAGGAGCATAATAATATTTTGCCGAAACCTCAATTTAAATTTGGAGGTCAAAATCAAAAGCCACAGGGCTTTCAATTCAAAAATCCTGTAAATTTCCAACCAAGACCGCAACAGTTTCCACAATATGTGAATAACTATAAAAGGTCTGGATTTTTCAAGAAAAATCCTCAACAGCAATTTAAGTTTGGCATCCCACAGTCGCAAAATCAGGTACAAGACGTATCAATGCGAACTGTGAGGAATAATAAGCTAGTAGGAAATTTTATAAAGGGAGCCTCAGACAGCCCACCAGGATAGATTATAATAATGTTGATAACATGATAAAACTACCGTATATTAATATACCAAAGTTAGGTAAATTTATGATTGATACGGGTAGTTCTCGCTCATTCTTAAGCCCAAACAAGGCGTTTAAATACTTTCGTAAGTATTTATACAACGAACCATTCGAAGTAATTAGTACTCATGGTCGTAGCGAGCATGATACGGTGGCTCAGATTCCGCTTCCAGAAATTTTTAATACGAACTTGATACACAAGTTTTATATTTATCAAGTAGATAAGAAATACGATGGATTATTAGGCTCAGACTTGTTACAAGACCTAAAGGCAAATGTTGATTTTAACAACAAGGTCTTAAAAGTAAAAAATGCGAATATACCAATGGTATATAATTTTGTATCGCAAATAGGGAATAACTCTATAGAATTTATGGATATAGATCCAACTATAGATGAAAATGGTCTTCAACCAAATGATGATAAAATCAAGGCAGTCTTAAAATTTCCTTTGCCTAAGACACCAACGGAAATAAAAAGTTTCCTTGGACTAGTAGGGTACTATCGTAAGTTTATAAAAGATTTCTCAAAAATCACTCAACCTCTTACGAATTGTTTGAAAAAGAGAAATAAAGTTGTCATAACCCAACAGTATATAAATGCATTTGAGAAATGTAAAGAGTTGCTTACTAATGCACCTTTACTTCAATTTCCAGATTTCTCAAAGCCATTCCTATTAACTACGGACGCCTCTAATTTTGCGTTAGGTGCAGTTTTGTCACAGGGTCCGATAGGAAGTGATAAGCCTATTGCATTCGCGAGTAGGACTTTAAATAGTGCAGAAACCCGCTACAGTGCTATAGAAAAGGAACTATTAGCAGTAGTATGGGCATGCAGGCATTTTAGGCCATATTTATATGGAAAGAAATTCACTGTTATAAGTGACCATAGGCCGTTAGTATGGGTAAATTCATTAAAAGAACCAGGATGTAGGCTAACTCGTTGGAAGTTGAGATTAGCAGAATATGACTTTGATATAAAGCATAAGCCTGGCAAACAAAATAGTAACGCAGATGCGTTATCGCGTATAAAAATTAACGCAATTGATAATGATAGTCAATCTATGTTAGTTAATACGGACGATGATCCGAGAATAAAGGCGGTGATTCAAGAAATTGAACACGAATATAATAGAATGAATAGGGAAAGACAAAATAGTAACTCTCCCGTAATAATATCATCAGATGATGATGATGATGATAGGATGAATAGGATAAATAGGATTAATGAATTAGAAAAATCCGTATTTACATATCCTGTACCATCGCTAAATAGCAGCGAATCCAAGAAGTCGTCTGATATTGTAACAATACATTCAGAGGTCAATATGGACTCAGCCGACATTCCTATATTAAATGAGGCGATAGATACTAAGCCTAACCAGATTTTAATATACACGTGGAATAGGAATAGTTACGTTGTAAAAGATTTATCACGAGATAAACAAAAGGTACTAGAAGTTCATATGCCTATAAACAGTGAAGAGTTAGTTAAGACCTTCTTAAAGAATTACATACGTCCTAATATTAAATATTACATATACTTTGAGGATACGGAGCATCGAAAGCTATTCTCGAAAGTTATAACAAATCTTTTTAGAAAAGATTCTATTAAAATTGTAGAATGTACGCTAAGAGTAGTATACATTGAGGACGAAAATGAGCAGAGAAATATCGTAGAAAAATACCACATTGGTAAGACATGCCATAGGGGTATCAGGGAAACGGTAGCTCACATTAAGAGGTCGTACTATTGGAAAAAATTAGAGGAAACAGTTTCCAGTATTATTAATTCATGTGAACTGTGTAATAAAATGAAGTATGATAGGAAACCGTTAAAGCCTGAACTTCAATTAACACAAACGCAAACTAAACCGTTTCAGGAAATATTTATGGATATATTTTCCATTGAAGGAGTACATTATTTAACTCTAGTAGACGCATTTAGCAAGTTAGGTCAAGCGTTAGAAATATCTAATAGGACCACGCCAGAGGTTATAAGGGCGTTATTAAAGTACTTTTCATATTACGGAGTACCGAATAAAATTAGTTCAGACTCAGGTTCTGAATTCAATAACAATCTTTTAAAAGAAATGTTATCGTTATATAAAATAGAGTTACACATAGGAACTCCTCATAATCCGAACTCAGTAGGAATAGTAGAAAGATTCCACTCTACTATTATAGAGATATATAGACTCGCAAAGTACGAGCGAAAAATTACTGATCCTGTATCAGTTATGACATATGCGATTATGTCATATAATCATTCCATACATACATCAACTGGCCTTACACCATTTGAAGTTGTATTTGGACACACTGAGTCGAATAGTAGTTTTGATGTAGATTTCAATAGAATGTATACACAACAGTTGGTACGTGAGCATTCTAAGAGGACAAAATATTTGTATAATTACTTAACAGATAGAATGTTAGGGATTAAAGAAAAGATTATTGAAAAGCGGGGCGGCGAAAAGGAATTCGACGTTAAACCCGGCGATACAGTTTTCATAAAAGGAGTAAATATAAGGCGTAGCAAGGATAAACCTCGCTATCAAAAGGCCAAAATAACAGACAATATAATTAGAAATACTGTTATGGTCCAAGCCAAAGATAGAGAAAAAAGGGTACCTATTAAAGATATAAAACGTCCTCCACAGGTACATCCTTCTCTTAATCATCCAAGCAGTCCAAAACCTGGCACTTCAACTTCAGCAAATTGAAGCCAACCCAGGTATACTTCCAGTAAAAGAAGGTCGTGCTTACCTTAGTTTATATAACTGGGAAATAGTTAAGATTTTAGATCTACAATTAATATATGAAAACTTGGAATATAATTTTATTAAATATGGAGAAGTAAATTCATATTTAGATAAAAACTTAGATATTCATATTTTAGATGGTAGCATTGTAGACATTAAACTACAAGCAGAATATATAAGAAATATAACTGTAGAAAAGTATGAGCAGTTAATTCCGAATATTAGGGTTAAAAGAGGAATACTTAATCCTTTAGGAACAATTATTAAAGCTATCACAGGAAATATGGATAATGATGACGCAATTAGATATGAACAAATTTTGAGTAAAGTTAAATCTGAGCAAAATGCTATCTCCAATAAAATGACTATTGTCTCTGAAATAGTGGATTCATTAGTTAACTTAACAAATTCTAGTAGGAATAATTTTATTATGTTGGAGAAAAATATGGATGAAATTGAATTATATTTAAATAAAACATATTTTCAACGAAGTAAAGAACTCGTTATAAATACTTTTAATATACTCATCCATAATTTTCAGTTATTACTTACAAGACTAAGTGAAATTGAAACTATAATAGCATTTAGTAGAATTAATATCGTTCATCAGTCACTATTAAATATTAGTGAATTATATTATATATTGAGAGATGTAGAAAAGGTAGATAAATTAATATTACCTGTTACTGTAGAGAATCTTGCAAATATTGAAAGATGTATAGATATTAAGGCTTACATCAAAGGCAAACAAATAATTTTTATATTATCAATTCCTACGGTTCAATTAAAAGTGTATAACTATTACCAACTACATCCCTTTCCTATGTTCAATCCAATCCGGAATAACACATTCCTCATTATTCCGAAACATTCCTTTATCCTTATGGAAGGGTTGAAAGCATTAGAGCTCAAGGAGTCATGCAGAGAAATAGATGAACAGATATACTTGTGCTACGAGAGCAACGTGTCGCCTAGTAATGACGACGCATGTATAGCAGATTTAATGAAGTTTTCTACTAATATAACTTCATGTTTGCAATTGCCAGTGAAAGCTAGCAAACTTAAAATTAAAACCATACAAACAGATGTGTGGATAGTATATTCCGAAATTGAAATGTTCATTATGGAATATTGTGATGACAATATAAGCCAGTATAAAATATTGGGCACGTATATTATTACGCTAAACACAAACTGTGAGGTAAAAATTGGAGAAATGACGTTGAGGAAACGTCATATTAATGGAAACCAGATCACACTTCACAGGATGCCTGTTATTCACCTACCGAGTGTTGCTGAGCATCCAGAGTTCCAGAGAACTTCCGTCAACCTGGACAACTATAATATGGAAGATCTACGGGTGTTGTCTCGTGTTCTACAAAGTGATAGTGAAGTGATAAAAGACGAAGGGCAAATGCCACCAGTGAATATACACAGTGTTAGCATAGGAACTATTGTACTTTACCTCATATTGATTTTTGTATTGTTGTATTTTGTGTTTAGTAATAGAAATTTTATATTGTCAAAATGTGTCCGAAATCATCATCCGAAAAGTGTTTCAGGAAATGATTTCGTACTTAAGGAGGGAGGAGTTATGCGACCTGCCACCTTATACCCTATATTAAACCCTCAGGGTTAATGGGTCAATAAGGAGTTGTATAGCTGCTTCATCTGAACTGACTTAATGTATTCGATGTACCAGTGGCGAATACCAAGAGTATCAAGTAGACGGTTCTCACAAGAGAATAGTATATAAGCCATGGACATCGCAACGTCAGTTGACTTTGCTTCAAACCATCATAACTAACACAAGTCTTTGTCTTTGTTAGAATTTATCATTTGTGAATTATTTGAAATAAATTATTTTTATTTACAAATACGCTCGAGATAATTTGACTATCTACTGGATCTGTCAGTGGTCGGTTAACCTTCAGATATTACTTATCTCACTTAGTAGTTAGGGATTGTTATTTAAATCGATGTTTTTGAATTGATTTTAGCATCTGAAACTGAGTGTGTATTGCTAGAACCGATATTTTAGCTATGCGTTTAAATATAATACCAAGTCTTTGAAATAATAATTTCAACATTAATTAATTCCCATTAAGTTTAAATTAAATAGTACGCGTAATAATAAGTTGTTGAAGTGGACTAGACTCAAAAACATTTTACACTCGGGAGAAGCCAGCCCCGTCCGCTAGTAATGCATAAATTTTACTCTAAATATTCGATTGTATCATTGATTTTATAAGAGCGTACTATTTATTTGTACAACACGTCTGGTAGCCCAAACTGAATTACAGATATGTTCGGTAAAGCTCACTTTGCGAATACATAAGTCGCCTCACATCGTACTTTCTAAGAAATATGAAGACCAGATTTAATTTTATTGGTCATATTATTTTGCTATTTTTTACGTCAAATTAGACTTTTCCAGCAAGATTTGGCATTGGGCTAAGTAGATTACAAAGCCAGGCAAGAGTGTGTTTTTATCAGATAATTCTTAAGTGATTACACTACCATTTATATAGATTTGATATCAAATCGAATTCATATTCTGTGGGTTATAAGTCCGTTTCCACTCGACCAACCAGGCGATTTCATCCAAATAGGTACTATGATTAATAACATTAACATCAATATTTATCTCATTCACTAATTTTATGTCTGTAAAATACAAGGTATAAAAAAAAATATGGAGCTAAATGTGTGATTCATTTGAACCGGTACAGAAAACCACTTATGCGCCTCGCATCAATCACTAGCACAAAAACATCCAGCTAGTTTGGTAGATTATCTTTTTTTTATTTCTGGACCTAATTTCCTTCGTCGGAGAGCACGAAATACTAGTTATAAATGTACATCGGCTGGTCAAAAAAATCTAAGGGATATTGAGGTCATTTCTTTTGGGTTGGATGGTTCTCTTTTGACATTATTAGGTGTTACACTAAATTTAAGCAGGATTGGTCATAACTTTTCTGTTTATGATACGGGTTATCCAGTTTCAACTTGAGACTAGGGTGCATGCTCACCCTTTGCACGGACACACTTCTGCGCTTTTCGCAGTTAGCGACCGGCGCAAGAAATAGTAAAGGAATGGTGGAAGGGATGTTTATTTGCAGACTATCCGGTATTTTGCCGTGATTCATGTATTTTAACAGGATAATTTCTTCATAAATTCGATTTGTATATGATGAGTTTGGATAAATAAATAAGAGAGCAAACAAGATTAACTTGGATTATATATTGAGCAAATATATACAGTACACAGACAGTGTGGGACGTATGTCAAGAGACGACCGGGTGGAAGTACTAAAACACTAAACAATATATTACAAATATCATAGACAATGTTTATTTATCATCTACAAGTAATACTGGCACTTAGTCGATAAACTACAATATTACTAACTACGTTTATCTGCCGACCAGCCCTAGGCCAGCGTGATGAACTATGCCCTGACCCCTCTCAATTGTACTCTGGATTGTAGAGGAGACTAGTGCTTTGCATAGGGACGTATATGTGTTAGATTATTTGTCACAAAACCTACATTCATAAATCTCACAGTAAATCTTCCCACATTCTGTACATCTGTGGTCTCAAAATAATCGTACATTCATTATATTCTCGCGAACATGGTGCTCGTGTAATCTTATACAATACGAACACACGCGGCACTTATTACATTTTAGCCCACTCGTGCCTGAAAATTCCTGGTGCGGAAACTTTAACCTAGATTTTTATTCACAATTAAATATTGCTGTCTAAAATTAATATAACAGACCCTTGTAGAAAATACTTATTTATATACCATGGAAGTTTGGAGATCGAATAGTATTTATTTTCCTTATTTTTTAAAAGGGGGTTTTAAACACAAGTCACCCTCATTTATATCACCCTCATTGGGGCTAGTCAGTTAAACTATTCATAGTCGCTTAATACCTAACATGGCGCAGTTATTGAACAGTATTTTGTTCGTACAATACAATATTGTCTATAAAAATAAAATTGTATCCGTGTTAAAAAAATGATTTAACGTACATTAGGATAACTGGGTTTTCCGTTAATGTTATATTCGCGTCTATCTAGTAGCGGCCGGCGTACGCAATGGTGGAAATCAATAAAACTATGTGTTAGATTTTTACAAATAATATTACTTATAATATTTTTTTATGAGCTTGTAATGTCCCACTGCAAAGCAAAGAGACGTAAGTGGCGAGTCGAACTAATATTTTCTAAATAACAATAAATTTTAATAAACTTTTAGTGAACAATATTTCTATTATTTTGATCACCTGAAAAGTTATTATTATTAAAAGTTATCTTCATCTTTAGTTCCAAATGTGGGAAAATTTTCTATTTTAATAAAATACTAAAGTCTGAAAAGAAATTTGAATAATATTAACATTCAATTTATGCTGAATAATGCATTTGATGCAAAATAAAGTAGATTTATACCGAAACACAATCCTCGTGCAACTTAGTCCATTCCATGCATTACACTTGGCAGGTTGAGTTAATCGACTGACGCAAACTACTCGTTTTCAAATAATTTAAATATATATCTACAGTTAAAGGAATATATAATTATTGTACGAAGTTAAAAGTTTGTCACAGCTAAAACGAGAACGAATATTTTATGTTGCTATCTATTTTTACAAGCCAAACCAACCTAAAATAACACAACAGTTCTATAAATAAAAGCGTTTAACTACTGTAACGTATATGTACATTTTTAATCTAGGAATTACATATTTCATAATTCGGTTTCCTGTATCTAAGTTGGAACCAAAGCAGTTATCAAATATTATGGCTATTTACTTAGTTATGCTTATTACTTTTCCAACTACAAGCTAGCTACTTTGTTACAAAAATATATTTTGCGGCTGAAACAAGAGCCTAAAACTAGCATCCATTCCGCGAAGCACCAACATAACAAGCCATGAAAAGCCTACAGAAGCTTTCACGGTACATTTCACCCGGTAATCGTTTGCAGCACTTAGTCGAGCCAATCATTAGAAACACATTAACGAAACAAATTGCCGGCGTACACACGACTGGCTCGCCATCGATTTTGTTTATAGCTAATATTTGTGCATGGCTTTTATTGAGGTGGTTTTTTTTTAATTGACCATTTTTAAAACCTGTTGACATTTTGTTTGAGGCAATTAATATGAAGTGTGAAGTCCAGCCCTCACTCCCGCCACTGCAACTCCTGTAAGCCAGGATCAGTGGCACGCATTTTAATGACACTGAGCACGAGTCCCCATGAATATCTAAAATCTAAATTATCTTAAACCCGCAACGAAATCAGTTAAATAGTAAAACAAATTGGAGTGTGTGTGTGTGGTTATAAGCTTATTTAGTCGAAAGGGTGTATTTTTTATAGATTGTTTGAGAGTTGAAGAAACAACGTGACTTGACTTCTATCAAAAAGTACGAACTTGACTATCATCGCTTATCTTATGATTTCCTTATTTCTGGTCCGATAGTTAATATGCATATCATATTTACCCAGATGTGTTGTAGTATTTGGCAATCGTTAACTAAATTGGTATAAAAATTTATTTATTTATTCTTTATTGTACACAATACATGCAACAGTTTAAAGAGATAATAAAACAACATAGTACACATGTCTTATCGTTCAAATGCAATCTCTACCAAACAACCATTGGATGGATTTATGAGAAGGAAATAAATATGTAACTAATAGGGCGTTATTTCCTTGCTTTGTTAGGGTTTTTGTGGGTCTACGGGTTTTATGTGATGGTATTGGTATTAATACATCATGCCTTAGCCTAAGTACTGCTGTTTATAAGGCGGCTATGGAACGCGAGATCACGGGATTGGATAAATATTATCTTGTATCAAATAAACTTATTCCTTAATTAAGATATTTGGAACTGATAATTAATATTTTCACTGGTTAGAAACATGTTGTAGTATGATGTATGATCATATAATGTTTGTTGTCGGGACAAATATCTAGTAGCCACTGATATAATAACAAGATAGGTACTTTTTTATTCCAAAACCAGAATATTATTTTTGATTCATACGTACATTTAAGAAAAAAGATTACCTTTTGAACTATGTAATATGTAAAACACGGTTTCATGAAACACTAATGAGTTTCTTGTCAAGTTTTTGTACGCAGTCGGTACAAGTTTCCACAAGAATAACACGTGGTTACATTGTAATCCAGAACAGCCGGCGGAGTAACGCTCCCACCATCTCATTTGTCAATGTTTTCATATCTCCGAACCAAGCGGCGCGTTTGAATTTCAATATTGCATGAATATATATTGAAAACTCTGGTTAAATTTGAAATTATCGATATGTTTCGATGCTACGGCGTATATTAAGTTCTCCTTATTTTTTGACGTTATTTGTGTCTTCTATAACCGTTTATCCAAGGCTATGCAGAATTAATCCGATATAAGATGATAGCCGATGTAAACTTCTTATGTATTTTGTATTGTATCAGCCCATATACTTCCCACTGCAGGGCACGTCCTCTACAATCGAGAGAACGATTGAGAGGCATTGGGCCGTATAGTTCACCAGGTTGACGTAGTGCCTATTATGTATTAGTCCCGAAAAATTAATTTATACAGATCGAAAAATTATATTATCCGACCTGGTCTTCAAACCGAAAACCTCACGCCTTATAGCTTACGCTACGAGATATTAGACCAATGGCGATATGAAATCACTTGCGTGTAATATTCGTTTACTGCCTGCTGTGAGCCAAAACTAATACATAAATAAATACACCCAACAGTCACATACGTAGTCCTGATCCCACACTAAGATCAATTCTTGTGTCGTGGGTACCAAAAACTGCGAGAGACTTTTCGGTCTCACAAACACCCAGACCCGAAACAAATATCTGTGGTTCACACCAACATTCATCTAACGAAAGATTATTGACAGCCTCCGTGGCGCAGTTGGTTAGACGCCGCCTGTGAAACGTGAGGCCGCGGGTTCAATCCCCGCACCGAAACAAATATTTGTGTGATCCACAGGTATTTGTTTCGGGTCTGCGTGTTTGTGAGACCGAAAAGTCTCTCGTAGTTTCTGATACCCACGACACAAGACTCGATCTTAGTGTGGGGTCAGGACTATGTATGTGACTGTTGGGTGTATTTATTTATTATTATTATTTATTAAAGAATAATGAAAGCTGCGTACCTAAAATTTTCCATGATAATTTTCTAGAAACTTCTTGCTAGGCCAGCGTCAAGTCTCAACTCTGTTCAATCGTAACAGATCGTGCCCAACAGTTATTTACAGTACTATACCCAAGTTACCTCGCAGTTGAACTGTAAGAAACTTTCTTAAACTAAATAAATCGCAGTTCCCAGCTACTTTACAAAGGAGTGTTTATCCCTTTTTTCTATTATAGTAGGCTTCGAGGACATGATTGGATCTGTACGGGTAAGCATTGAGGTCGAAATCCCAGTGCTTTGTACCTGGAACTTAACAAATGGCTCAGACTTACAGAGCGAGAAAAAGATCTTTTGTGTCAAAGATTCGTAACAATTGTACTGTATTGTAGTTGTCAAGATTGAAGTTTTGTTTGGGAATTATGTTGGATGAATAGGAGAGGAATTTATATTTATAGGTTATTTCTCATATTTAAACACGTTGAAGGTTCTTTATCAATATAATTAGGTCTGAGGAAAGTGAAAACATACAAGTATGAGTAGGCTATGAAACAATAAAAATACTTTAAATTTGTTAAATTCGGATCCAAATCAATATTCAAGACCGAATACTTCAACTTTTTCACTAGTCATTATTAATTCAGGGCTTAAACCTCGTTCGACTTCGATGGAAAAGGAGAATAAAGAGATGTAATACGAGTAATAAAATCGATATGTAAACAGAAATTCGATTAAGAGTAATATTTATTTTATTGTTCGGCAAAGAAATCATGACGTTTTATAATCGGCACAGTTTTCGCGAATTTATTCCTCCGTTTCTTTTTTCCTGTTTGTAAGTAGGCCATTAGAGAAGCCCACACATTTTCCTGTGTTAAACGACTACAACAAATTTATTACAATTTCCGCTTGTCTTTTTACAAGCGAAAAATGATTTCTTAGGTTATAATATGTATAACACGGGAAAATCATTCATAGCAAATTTGTTCCCCCAACGAATACGAACAAAATTGAATTCGTAGGCCTAACAATAACAGTCTGGGAGCAGATCACTCCGTAGCCTAACCAAAATTAACGAAAACGTTTGCTCCAATCATTAATTTCCAATGATAGCGATAAATTAATTGGTTAATACAAACCATTTGGTATGGGGAAAAACGACAATCGGCGTGAGGTACTACGCCGCGTATCAGTGCCTCTACGAGCGCCGCCGGCTACGGACGTATCACGCTCAGAGCTGCTACGCCACGTAGCGTTGCTTATAGTTATACCAAGACTTTGTTCGACAGCCACTCGCTACGGACGTATCGCGCTACCACAGCGATAGTACGATACGTAACTATACGTACTGTTTTATTCTTTGTGTATGCCACATGTGTTACCGCCAACGTTAGTTCAAATATTTGTGGTGTTGGACGTTGGTGTAACATAAGACGTTAGTTTTGAGGAGTGAACTCTGTATTGATCTGTTTGAACACACCGATGTATAGCGATGCACGTGAGTTATGTTTTCTATTTGTTTTGTACTTGTTGTAGCCGCCGGCTCCGCCCGCTGTTCAAACAATGATGTCACACGTTCTTTTCATTTAAAAACATATTACTTTGTCAAAATTCATATAATATATTGATTAAGTTTCACTGTAATTTTATGTAGATCATTTTTGCAGATACATAATTCAAAATTACGAAGAAAGTTGTGTTAAAAAAATAAATCTATCTGGAATATATTTAAATAATTTTAAATATTTTTTATTTTATCATTCCTGAGAACTCAATGTTTCTCGATATGCTGATTCACAAGAAAAAAGTTTATGCGCGAGTAGTATCAGTATATATTTTTAAATCGTTGGCTAACGCTTTACGCTTCAAGTTAATGTTCCCAGGACCGAGCGTCCTTGGGGACCAAATCGCGGTGTAAAGTTACAACTTAATGTAATTTCATTTACATCGCCTTAATTTTTTTTTTATAAAATTGGCTCGCCTCTATTGAGTCTTTGTTAAAAGTTGGATTGGTTAATTATCTTACCGTCGTAATTGATAACGTCTTTTGAAATAATTTAATTATGTATTTAATTTTTTTTAACAAACTTATTTTTTAGACAGATTGTTGTATGTTTTCTGTTGATAATGATTGCCCTCATGGGGCAGAGGGTGAAAAGTCAATATTCAAGAAATATTTGTATTAGTTCTAGGTTTAATTTGGTTTTTGGAAAACTCTGAAATTGTGGTTTCGAATACCTGCGCCTTAAGAGCTTCTTATGGTGTTAGTACTATGCGAGTGTCTTTTGGATATATTTATTTAGTAAATAACGTTATGCCACCCGATGGGTGCAGAAGCAAAGTTGGCTTTAAGGGCCTGAGTTTGCGGGTTCGATCCCTTATAGGGCAAATGTTTATATGACATACAGATAGTTATCCAGTTCTGCGCATTTGTGTATTTTTTCGTTAATAAACGTAAATTACGTTACCGGAATAATTCATATATGGAGTTCAAGAGTTTAAAATGTGGGTATGTTCATAAAATCACACCTATGTCCCAATGGAGTAGGCAGAGCTTATAGAGCGTCAAGTGCTACGGTCGTCGTTTTCGAGCTCCTCGTAATTTGGTAAAAATTACTGAATTACCCAATTCGATGATGGCAAGTTAGATCACACATTATACAAAAATAAGTTTAACAGATAGGCGCTAACTGCCGTTCAACTTTTCCTTGAAAACGAATATTAAACCACGCTTGATCATGTTTTGATGCGGTTTCTCCACTTAGCTCTATTTCGCTCAAATCGCGTTTAAAATTACTTGGAATTGACTACATACATACATCTTGGAGGCTTTTTATGAATTAATTAGTATTAACAAGATACGGTTTCTTAAAAAAACGTGTGAAATTGTTAATATGTTTGTTTTAAAGAAAATGCATGGACATAATGCGACTTAACATCTTATCTCAGGATAGCGAGCGCAGTGGAATGCCAAGCATTACTTTGAAATTTCATAAGCGGTCATATCGCTTACCAACAGGCGAGTGGCATGCTCATCTCACCATTCATTGAAATGAAAAAATAATTATAAGTGTTACTTTTCATTGTCTAATTTATGCGCCTACCATGCTTTCTTTCTGCACCATCCAAACGTTGACTGGCAGAGAATTCCTCAGGCATTACGTCCGCTTTTAAACAACTTATGTATATAAAAAAATTAATTAATAAATAAATTATATTAAATTGATAGTCAATGAGTTGAGTAACTTTTTTCATTAATATTACTAACTTAACTTTGAAAAGCATTATTAACACAATTATCGAACTTATACATAATTGTTTTTGCACTAATTGGGTAGAACAATAAAATTCCATCCTAAAGATTTATACTTATTGTGTCTTATTTATATTATTAACTACAGATACACAACGCTTTATAGAACACCACAAAGTATAGAGACAATAAAACATAGAAATCTTACAAATAGGTGTACAATTGGCGGTCTTATCGCTATAAGCGATCTCTTTCAAACGAAAAAATGAATTGTAAGACAAGAAAGAAATAAAAGTGGGCATTTATAAGAAAAAGCTAAAGTAAAAAAGTGTGTGCGTAACTCATGACGGCAATGTAAGATCGTATTTATCATGCTACTAAAAAGTCAGAACATAATTAGCGAAAAGTCCAAAAGAGAGTCTCTTAAACAAACTTCACTTTAGAACTTCCGCGTATCTCACCCGGCCACTACGTTAGATAATGTAAATAACTTAATTACTGCGAATATAGTTGGAACGGTACCAAATACAGCTGCCAGAACTCACTGCGGCTTCATAAAGTACGATCGCTATAAACAGACCGCTCGAAACTGCATTGATGTATATATTCATTCCAATATAAGAATCGGGGGTGTAGTTGTATTACGGTACGGTTACAAAGCTGAGGTCTCGGGTTCGAGTCCCGGGTCGGGCAAAGTGATATTGGATTTTTCTATTCATTACCAACCCGGAGTCAGGAATTTGTGCCCGACATGGCGATAGGCTCGCCCCCTATCACATCGTGGGACTGAACATACAAGGCGAAATGTGGGTATCCTAGTGGCGCCTCTGCCTACCCCTTCGGGGATAAAGGCGTGAGTTTATGTATGTATGTAAGAATGGGTTATTGGCAATTCGTGGGTGATTAATTATTGGACTTTAGTGCAATGGTCTTGAAACTATGTATAATTAAGTGGGTTGGTGATGAGTGGACTTTACAGGAGTGGACAGATCAAAGTCTATTTACTGAGGTAAAATTATATTGTTTCTGAATCATAAGGATGTTAACTGTAATTGTTAAATGTCTTCAAAGGTTTTTGGGATCTTAAATTAATTGTTATTTACTTCGTATACATGTGAAAATAGTTCTCAGATGATGGTCAGAGGTGAACTGTGGTCCCTTGCCTGTACAAAAAATAAAAAGTATAACAACAAGGAATCGGTAATGCTGTAACAATCAAATATCGTAAGAAACCCCTTTAAATATTAACAACTCCTCAAATTTCAAGCTAATAAGTCATTTCGCGTAAAGCAAGGAACAGTATTATGTCATAATTTATTAACTTGGTAAGACTAGAGGCCTAGCAGCGTAATTTGTGAGCCGCCCTCAATTCAGTCTCTAATGACTGTTATTTATTGACAAATTCGTTCAATAGCTTCGTTCAGTTCAGCGTATCTCATTTCTACCTATGATTTCACTTAGAAATTAACCTAATGAACTTTTTTATTATTTATCCATTGTTTTAAATTAATTTAAAACTACAAAACCGACTGCCTCGGTGGCGTAGTTGTATTACGGTACGGTTACAAAGCTGAGGTCTCGGGTTCGAGTCCTGGGTCGGGCAAAATGATATTGGATTTTTCTATTCATTATCAGCCCGGAGTCAGGAATTTGTGCCCGATATGGCGATAGGCTCGCCCCCTATCACATCGTGGGACAGAACATACAAGGCGAAATGTGGGTGTCCTGTTATGTATGTATGTTTAAATTAATTTAATGTACAATATGTTATGTTATGCTTGTGTTGCTTGCATAATATATTATACGCATTTTAATATATTGCTATTTTTCTATACAATCGGTCCGTTAAAGGAGCAAACAGGTGATCTGATGGTAATTGATCACACCCATGAACATTACGAACTCGGATCATAAATGTGTTGCCGGACCATCAAATTAGGGGGAGAAGGAAAAAGGATGGGAAGAGGAAAAGAGTATTGGGCATCCGGCAATCTCACTCACCGAACGAAACGCGACAGCCAAGCTGTTACTACACGTCGTACTTCTGTGAGACAGTGGTACCGCCCCGGACGAGCCTGCCCATTCATCTATATCTATAGTCTATATCAGCCCATATACGTCCCACTGCTGGGCACGGGCCTACTCTGCAATCGAGAGAATCGATTGAGAGTGGTTAGGCCATATAGTCCACCACGATGGCCTAGTGCGGGTTGGCGGACTTACATACCGTAGAAATTCTTTTAAAATCTCTACGGTATGCAGGTTTCCTCACGATGTTTTCCTTCACCGTTAACACACACCGTTAACACATAACTCCGAAAGGTCAGAGGTGTGCCCTGGGATTTGAACCCGTGACCACCGTGAACATGTTGGCAACCGCGTCTGGTCCGTTACCAACAGGCCACCACGCACTTTTTTTATTCCCATTCATGCTGAGTCATTACTGACAACAGCGTAGCTCTGCCACTTTTAAATATACTTAAGAATGTCCAAAACGTAAAATATTATCGATTAAAATAGTCTTCCGCAAGACCTTTTTAATTGTTAAATAACACTGACGCTTCAGAACGTATTACAACTGTGAAACGACAAAAAAACAATGTTTTTCTTTCCCTTTCTTCATTTCCAAAGCTCGACAACGGTTTATTACCTTTTCTTATTAACTTCGCTCTTTTAAGGTATATTAAAACTAAACAAGATTCTTCCTCTTCCGAATATTACATAAAAACAAGAGAAGCTATAATTTACCGCTTGTTAAGTTACCAATACTTTAACACAAGTTCGTGCGTCGAATAATTTATTCCTAATACGATAGATGTATTCATAAAATCGATAGTAATTTAAATCGGCGTCGTTAGTACGGAACACTTGTGCTTTATTCAATATTAATGTCTTTTGATCGTTTATAAAGCTATTTATGGACTATGACGTTCCATTGTCCATTCTATATTCTGGGTAAATGGGTGCTATTTTTATTTAATGTTAATAATCAGTTGTTCCTTGAAATAATATATGATTTATACAAATAGTTGCATTGTTGTAGGATAGGAACTAAGTTATTTATAAACATAAATAACTTAGTTCCTATCACCAATATCATTATTTATTTATTTATTTAAGCTTCATATACTTAATAGTAAATAAATAAATACACCCAACAGTCTCATACGTAGTCCTGACCCCACACTAAGATCGAATTTTGTGTCACGGGTATCAGAAGCTACGAGAGACTTTTCGGTCTCACAAACATCCAGACCCGAAATAAATACCTGTGGATCACACAAATATTTGTTTCGGTGCGGGGATCGAACCCGTGGCCTCTCGTTTCACAGCCGGCGTCTAGCCAACTGCGCCACGGAGGTTGTCGGCTACTACAGGCCGACTTAATACCTGAGGCATTATCTGACAGTCTGTCTACATTAGGGTGGTAAAGATTTGAAGCACAGCAGGCTTATTCCGCTAAATTAAACTAAAATGCTATTCACAATGTAAATACATATTGTTTATTTAAATAAATATAAACTTTAATACATAATATACATATATACAAACATATTATATAGCATTTAAAAAGATGACTCTGTGTCACTTCTTTCGCAAGTAGTTCACGAATCCTCACCTTAAACGCATAACGGTTATCAAAACCATTATCAATATTTATCTGAAGGCAGACCTCATATTATTTATCATAACATGGTTTTTTTATGGTTCTGCCTTAAAACCAGTAAATCGTTTAAGGCTAGTGATAGCTACAATATTATTTACGTAATAGATAAACATGCATTCTCACATGAGCCTGTATAATTAGGCAGATTTGGCATAACTATTCAAAGTTCAATATGGCGATGGGCTCGCCCCCTATCACATCATGGGATGAAGCATCCTAGGCCTCAACCTACCCCTACTGAGAAAAAGGCGTCAGTTTATGTAACGTAAGTATGTATGTACCTATGTCACAATATTATATACAAAAAGAGGAACAATATATACCGCGTTGATACGACAGATGGGCATTAAATTACACTACGTATACTATACGTCCTTAGCATTAATTCGACACGGCACAAAAATTAATAATACCAAAAATGAGATTTTGTTTGTTTCAAGCAAACTAAATAGCCTACAAATAAGAGTAAAACGCAACCATCCTTTGTAAATAAATTTCACTGACCATTGATGAACTGAACTGGCAACGTCGCGCGGGGCGTGTGTTATCGTCGTGTCGTGGCGGGACGCCGGCGCACCGCGCGTAGTTACGTAGATTTGAAGGTAGTTTTAGGTCTAAAATTCGTTCTTCCCAAGCAGCGGGTATTTGCCGCGCTGGCACTCCCTCCTGTTGCGGCACTATACTTTTGTTTTCTCGATTCTTTGTACTGCCAATGTTATTGTGCGGGCGTTCCTGGGGCAATTGTGGCTGTCACCATACCTTTCGCGGTATGTACGCAGAGCTAAAGCTGTGTTTCTATGGCATTCGAGGTAAATTAAAACAAACCAGTGTTTTCTGACGCAGTGTAAGTTACACGAGGCATTGTTAAACAGTTTCATTACAAACACATACACAATTTAATTACGTGTCCTATCACAATAACAATACAAAATCACAATTGTCGGCGCGAGATCGACAAGATCAAAGCGGCGCGGCGCGGCGGCGCAGGAGCTCCCGTGTTACATCCGTTCCGAAAGGATAGCGACGGCGCACTAAAATAACAATTTCTTTAGCAAACAATTTTTATTTGTTAAGATGCAATAGCAACACACTGACCTATTTCTATTTCTTTTACGCGCGGGATGTTTTGCTATGATTTGTCTCTCTCGTAATGAAAGTGCAGGTGTGTATTTATTGCTTCCGTATTTGCATCGCCAACTTTTTAAGTAATTTAGTTGTACTTATTTATGTGATTTGTGTAAGAGCGGCAACAGCGCGTAGATTTTAGTAGGATCTATCGTTTTAAGGTGTTTGACCTGTGCGTTAGACGTAATCAGCTGTTAGAAAAGCTACATCGTGTTCAAATGGCGCAAAAACTTGCAAAATCATTTATGACTAAACTACTGCTCCTATTTAATTGATTTTTAGTGCAGAACTTGGAAATGGTACCTAGTATATGCAGTTTAAAAAAATGCCCATCGGTCGTATCAACTTTGTATATGTAGTATGTTAAAATATACGTATTCAATGTTACAAAACACTCGTTATTTGGAAATGTTTGAACACTTCTTTACAATGACTACTGAAAACATCGGGCTCAAGAGTTCTGCGAGACAAAGACAAGAAAATCAGGTTCTCAATGAAGCAAATAAGGGCTCTTGTTTACCTAAATTCTGTGTAGGAGTGAGAAAATGCCGGCTGTGAAAACAAAGATGTCAAAAAAACCTGTTCTATTGCAAATTTTGTCGGGGCATATTATATTAATTGTCTCGTATCAAATATCGGTACGTACTTCGTGTGGCAGCACACCATATTTTGTATTAGTTGGGATTCTTTCAGTTCAGTATAATTTACCGAAAAGTTTAGTGAACATAAAGAAATACTTCATTCTAAGCAACAGCTCTCTAAATTTATTAAGATTATTGGGTGTACATACAAGCATAATCGTCACGCCTGTATCCCATAGGGGTAGGCAAAGACTTTGGATCGCCACTTTGCTCGATACTGACATATAACTTTCGCTTCATCCACTTTCTTCATGCATTCTTGTCGGTTCATTTTATTATTTATATTCATACGTTATGTAGATTTATATTTCATACGAAATTATCGAACAGAAATATTCTCAAGGGTACGTATTGTACTAATTTTATAACAGAATATAATCCGGTGGCAGTTACTTTATACGGCTTCTCATCGAATTAACAAATCAGTATCCTCTAGGCTTTCGCGTGTGTTTTTCTGTGCACTTTTGTTTTGATGAAGTGTCCAGTAGAATGTAGAAGATCTGAAGAAGTTTAAGTTGATATAGCCGTATGTCCTTTTGCCATCTATAATGTTATAAAAAAGAAGTCAATAATCTCAGTGTTGATGCTTCGGAAGAGCAAAATTGGTGAGTTGATCTCTTTATTGAATTTCTATAGATCTGTTATTATGTCTTTTGTTCCTATTTACTGTGTTCTAAACTCAAAAAGTTTATCCTTACTCAAACGATATTTAGTCAAATATTCATAAAAACTTTTAAATCATTTATTAAAATAACTATAAATCAATTTTATAAACAAATTTCTTTATCAATTGAAAGGGATACCATAAATCTATTGGTGATGGACTTCCCATGTCTTTACAAATCTTAAAGAGCAATAATTATGCAGGTACCATTAAAATGATTTAATTCATTAAAAATTATAATCATCTACCGTTATCTATGGGAACATCAAAAGTTACAATTTACATAATATTACTTCACAAACAATAAAGTCGACTTCTAAATGTCAGTTTAGTTTAAGGTCGTGCTGTGACGTCATGCTAATGATCCTTAGCTATTCTTATACCGGATAGTTTATAATATCCGACGAACTTGTAGCTTTTATTATTATTTTTATAGGGCAGGCGCGGCAATCGAGCGAGTGTTCGTCGCTAAATATAAAGAAAAAAAGCGTGAAGAATTGTATCTTGAAGCGTGGTGGCTGGCGGTTAAGCTTGAGAGATGGGAAAATATTGAGGGGCTATTAAATATCTGATTTTACTGACCGAAAGTATCCCGAGATTGAAGTTCTTACTTGACAGTGTTCTGTAAGACAGTGGAATAGTACTCGTTGTTTGGGTGCTATTTACCTAACTTTGTAAAAGGTGTCTTCCATTTGCTAGGCATAAGTGCGATGTCGTCGGCCCTTACCTGCTCTTAAAGCCGCACTCGCGTTGTGTATCTATTCTGTTACATAGATACATAAATTCAGGCCTTTTTCCGAGAAGTGTTAGGCAGTTTTGCTACCAGGACACCCACGTTTCGCCTTATGTGTTCCGTCCCAGATGTGATAGGGGGCGAGCCTATCGCCATATCGGATTTTAAAATCGCCACAAATTAAAAAATCCGGGCAGATCAAGTTAATAGAAATTCCAATGTCAGTTTGCCCGATTCAGCATTCAGCATTGTAATGTACTGTAGTACAACTACGCCACCGAGGCAGTCTGTTTTATTAATCTTCTTATATCCATCCTTTATTCTTCAGTTAACATATTATGGTAATCTTGAATGCACCCACGCAATATATCCAGGCGTTATTTCAATTTAAATTATGTGACATGATAATATTTTCTTACACCCGCTGGCGTTCTTTGTCCAGCAATATTTACAAGTACATATAATACATATTCTTGGCACCATTCACTTGAAAATTTATACGTATCGATTTCCGTAGTGACGTACGTAGCTTCGCGCTGTGGTCGTTTATCTATACGCTAATAAGGGTAAGTCGAGAATATCGCCCTGAGTCCCAAGAATAAAGTAACCTTCGGTAAATGTTGAAGCATCTTAAACCTTTAAAAAGGCACATTAATGTATTAAAAACAGACAGACAGCCTCCGTGGCGCAGTTGGTAAGACGCCGTCTGTGAAACGAGAAGCCGCAGGTTCGATCCCCGCACTAAGAGAAATGTTTGTGCGGCCTACAAATATTTCTTTCAGGTCTGGGTGTTTGTGAAAGTCTCTCGTAGTTCTGATACCTGCGACACAAGACTTAATTGATCTTAATGTGGGGTCAGGACTATGTATGTGACTGTTGCGTGTATTTATATAAAAAAAAAACAGATTCCTGGGTAACACCAAACAAAACTCCAACGCGACAGTACACTTACCACGAGCCGTCAACTCTTCGCAGTAAAATAAAATCTAATATCCATTTAGAAATAATTGTACCTACTCAAAAACGAAGGCCAACTTCTAGTCTAACTTTAATTAAACTCTCAAATGGAAATCACTTTTGCTAATTTCGGTTCGGTTTTCAGATTATGTTTGTAATTGAATCGGAAAGTGGCACTAATAGGCAACTTGTTATTTTATGATAGTTTGTAGTTCGCATAAATTCCTCTGTTATAGCTCAATTATGAATGTGTGTGCGGGCTTTGAACGATTTCTTGTGTTTGATTAGCTTGTCAGGTGTTCCAATACCTCTTTGAGGATGCAGACGTGACTTTGTGTATGTCAGACAGTATCAACTACATTAATGCCATAATTATTCCGAAATTAGCTGCCTCTTTGCCTTACCTTTATACCATATCAATTTGTAATCATTTTTATAGTATGTAAAGTCCGCCAACCCGCACTAAGCCAGCGAGGTGGACTATATGGCCTAACCAATCTAAATCGTACTCTCGATTGTAGAGGAGGCTCGTGCCCTGCAGTGGGACGTATATGGGTTGATACAGTAGCTTCCTCTTTGAAATCGATGTGAAGTAGCCACAGGTGGCCCAAAAACCATTATTTCCATACTTCATTCTATAAGCGGCGACTGCCTCGGTGGCGTAGTTGTATTACGGTACGGTTACAAAGCTGAGGTCTCGGGTTCGAGTCCCGGGTCGGGCAAAGTGATATTGGATTTTTCTATTCATTATCAGCCCGGAGTCAGGAATTTGTGCCCGAAATGGCGATAGGCTCGCCCCCTATCACATCGTGGGACGGAACATGCGAGGCGAAATGTGGGTGTCCTGGTGGCGCCTCTGCCTACCCCATCTGGGATAAAGGTGTGAGTTTATGTATGTATGTATGTTCATTCTATAAGGTTTGCTGCTACCTACAATTGTCCATTAATTCTACAGTTTTAGTATAATTTGTAATCTCACATTTTTCCACTTCAACATTATTCCCAAACGATTATCGCACAATTGGTTCCTAATTTTTGGGACAATTTCAAGCACGATTTGCCTTAAACGAATACGTGGATTACGTTTAGTACGCACGTCGCGGCCATCAGGGAACAAAAGGGAAAGTCTGCAAAAGGGGAAGCCACTTTAACATCAACACAGAACTGCACTCGCGCCAACTGGATTTGTCTGCCTGCATTCAATTGTTTCCCGGGTTTTTCGAAGCTGAATGCAATGGCTGGGGTAGTGAGAATTCATGTTGGTAACGTATGCCTGGTACGAAATAGTTTTTTATTTCATTAAAGGTTTACTTTACATAACACAAAATTCGGCTAAATTTTAATGGCAAAAGGCAAGGTGATAATAATATAAAAAATACACATGTAAATTATTGATTTGCAAATCCTACTATGCGTAGTAAATGCACATTGAATCTTATTTGCGTAGTATTGTAAATATAACCTACGAACTTTTTTATTTAGCTACCTGTCTCCTCTACAGTCAAGAGACATTTTTTCTTATGTCTTATTTTTTAATTTCCACACTTTACCCATCATCCATGAAATATAAAGCCATCCGCACCCCACCAATATCGAACCATTAAAACCCAGTACAAAAGCGTCCATAAAGCGAATTTCGTAAAAGCCTTCAATAAAAGCATGCAGTGGGCTCTTACTTCCACCACAGCGTCGTCCACAAAAAGAGCCTTGAAACATGAACCTGCCTTGTAAATTGCGAATAAAACCACGTGCACTGTGATGCTTTTTATCCCGGCATGGAGGATATTTATTACTATGCTGAGAGCTATGTGCCAATTTCGTTAACAAGCTAGGAACGTGGATGATATATGTTTCTGTTCGTTGGGTGTACAATGTGCACTTTGAAGCTAAGGTATTTCATAAAATATGTAAGTATGTGACTGTTGGGTGTATTTATCTATTAAAATGGATAAAAATGTGTACTTTGGAGTTAAGTAGTTTGAAGTGTTGTGGATCTCCAATTAAAAAAACTTGTAAGTCGTAAATGTATGTAATTGGTCTCTAAAGTCGGTTATTTACCCAAACTCCAATTTTTTGCCTTAGATATCCAGATAAATACCTACATCCTATAACAAGTAATTACAATAACGCTGTAGGGTACTAACCGGTATACATTATTTCTAATGTTCCAATTTGGCATGGACAATCTTTATTCGATATTTAATGGGAACTTAGGTATTGCAATATATGTGGGCTAATGATTGAATTTTGTTTCAATTATATCCTAATGAAAATACTTAATACCTAATGAATGTCTTGTACTTAAATTGCAGGAAAAAGTTTAAAATATATTCTAAATTCAAATGCATGTTCCATTAGTGCATAAACACTTTAACACTACCCTACAATATTAATAAGCGCATAGTTAAACTAAAGTGTCAAATAATAAAACACGTACGCGGGCCATTTGATGAATGACGTTAAAAATTCACGACGTCCAAAGTTTAGATTAAATTCCGCGAACGTAATTACAAAATTTAAACTACAAGTTTAGGAGCCTCACTTCAAGTCCCATAGCGGTTGTAAAATAAAACACGGCGGGGGTATAGTCTTGCATACATTATACGCATACGCATACTTTATGATTCGCCTGTATCCTACAGGGGTTGACAGAAACAATAAATCTCCATTTTTACACGACTATAATAATGATTATAGTAGACAACTTACTGAAAATGAATAATAACGTGACGCTCATTGCCAATAAATAATTTCCACCAATTTGGTTGCACTATTAAATTTGAAATATATAATTTCGTGCGTCTTAATACTAATACTAACGTCGCTGGATGTAGGCCACTTCCAACAGGTCAATGTGAGGATCCTTGGGGGAGCCTACAGAAGGGACTTCCTGTGCCTGAAAATAGAGAAAAGAGAGAGAGAGAGAGAATACTAATTTAACATACCTTCAGAATCAGACCATCCTAAGGTTTGAAACACTCATAAATCTTTAGATCATAGTCTTTTACTAAACACAATAACTAATTAGGAGACCTTCTTTGAAATGTTCTTCTTTGAAATATTATGTAGGAGAAATTCACGATTCATAATTACCGCTGTGTAACAAAGCAAATATAAAATTTAACAATGACGCAGAAAGAAAAGATATTTTGTAACTGTATCTGGGGTAAGCTTAAAGAGAAAATCGTTAATTAAAAAAGTTACCGCCAGCCCTCAGTATCGGTTGAAGCGACTGTTTTCATACAAAATTACCAACGATTTTATCCACATTCTCAAAGATTTTTACATTTAGTTAGTTATAATTAATTTATGTTATTACTCATTCATATTGTGGTTATGACCTGGTGCTTGAAACTTTTGCTAGATCGTAAATGTTGATTCGGCAAAGACAATTCATTTCAAAGCTTAACATACTTTAATATAGTGATAGCTGTATTATGATGTATAGGGTGTATTTTTTTCGGTTGTGTCCTCTACTTTGCAGGACACTTCACAGATCGAATAAATCTCAAATTCATTCATTCGGATATTTCGTGGTTATGAAAAATATGAGTATTAATTAAATTTTCCTGAGAAATACGAGTATTAATGAAAACATCGAATAGTCAAATCAAAGTCCTGACTCAAACTAAGATCTAGTTTGTAGCGTGGGTGTTTCATAAACTACAAAAGACTTTTCCGATCTTACAACACCTACAGTCGAAACAAATATTTATTAACCTGTCACATATATTATTATAATTAATTATAAATTCAAACCACAATAAATCATTCGATAAAGGTACAATCTTTAATTCAAAGATCAAACGCCACGTCAACCGTCAAAGATCTTCAAAATCCGACGCGAAATCTAATTGTAACACTTTGCATTGGATGATTAATTAAATAAATAAAACCGGTATAACATCCAATTACTTACCGTTTGTGATAATTAAACGTTCCCACCACTCTGTATTACGTTTATATCTCGTACAAGTCGTTTTCCTCGAGGATAAGGCGTAATAAAGTAATTTAGGTAAGCAGTGGGTGTGTTTATTAGAATTGTAGCGACACACATTTCGGCAATTTCGTTTGCAATGAGCTCTATAGGAATTATAATTTATATAGATCCGAAATTTTATCCGAGGTGTCTTAATGGCGCTTGGAATTGGTGTGTAATTCTATGGGTGCTATAAAAGACGTCTAATAAAATGGGATAGTATAAAAATGAAAAATTAGCGTTGTATTTATTTTTAAATGAATTTTAGTATTTAATCCATAAAAAGGTCCTTTGGAAATTAGTAGTACGTGCTTCTCAGAACAGATCATATTTTCTTTAACCTGTTCAAAGTATTAAGATCAAAATATTAATTTTGTAAGCATACGATGTGCTGTTATCAAGCCCTTTAGGAAAAATATATCATGGTAACAATAACCCCCTATCTATTATTCCTACTTCTGTAATCTCTGCATCATATCAAGGATGAGAATGCATTTGGAATTTGGTCCGGCTATATACATGTTTTCAAGTGAAGTTAAATAAAAAAAAAGTTAAACATATCATTTTTGCTGCTGTTTATAAGCCTTCCTCAAGGATTTCTGTAGTGACTTCAATGGCTTCTTGCAACCTTTATTAAGTCGCCCATCTATCTTTTCGGTGGAAAACCTATGTCGGGCTTGACATACCTAGCCTGTTATAATAATAAGAGCCTTATATTTCAACGGTTCGACAGCTAAATACATCCATTATTAATTTAGGTTAAACCTCATAGGGTATAAAGGCAGCGAGTAATAAATTTAATAATTTCTATAAAGGCACCGTCAGATATTTAGTTAAAGCCACCTTTGTGAGCGCGTCACGAATGTCGCAAAGCATTCTTTAATACGTTTATTCCACGTCTAAGCTCGAGCTATTAAATAATGTTTTTGGTGCTTTGGATGGCGGTGTATTAAATAACATTGTTTTATTATGTATGTAGGAGTATACATTATTTCTACGTTTAAAAATGTTATATTTGTATTTTTGAAGGACTTTGTAGCTTGAGTAACTACTGAACATAATGACATTTAACATCTTATATATAGTTGGCGAGTGTAGTGGAATACCAAGCATTGTATTGTAATTCTGAATAATGTTTGGTTTTGCTACCGTCCATGAGCGGTCCAAAAAATAGCCAGAATTCTTTTTTAAGTGGTTGCAAATTATTTAACTACATGATAAATAGTAAATACATTTTAGAGGCACACGCATAGTTCTGACCTAACATATAACACAGCCCTATATAATGGGTATCAGAAACTATGAAAGACTTTTTGGTTTCACTATACCCAATACCCATGCCCTAAAAATATTTGTGGGTCTCACAAAAAAATCTCTCGATGGTAGAATCGAACCCGCAGCTTTTCTATTCATAACCGCACATTCAATTGCGGTACGTTACTATCAAAAAGTTTCGAAACATTAGAAAACGGATGAAATCCATTTAAAATGACCACGCGATTATTGATATAAAGACTTGGGAATTTAAACTGATTCTGCTTTAAAGTACACCACTTTCCATTACAGTGCTTTTACGGTTCATTAAAAGATTTTACAACGGGAAATATTGGAAGAGTTTAAAATAATTATACATGGTGCTTCATGTATTGACGTTGTTTGACTTTTTCGTCACTTTAATTAGAACTTTGTCAATTTAATTAGAACCAGAGGTTATATAAATGGGATACAATTGGCTTTTTTTTATATAATTGTAATTTTCATTTGTTCTTGTTGTATTTTATCATATGAATAGTTTTTATTTGAAAATAGTTTACTTTATGACTGCCTCGGTAGAGTAGTTGTACTAGGGTACGGTTACAACGCTGAGGTCCTGGGTTCGAATCCCGGGTCGGGCAAATTGATATCGGATTTTTCTATTAATTATCAGCCCTGAGTCAGGAATTTGTGCCCGATATGGCGACAGGCTCGCCCCCCATCACGTCGTGGGACGGAATATACAACGCGAAATGTGGGTGGCCTGGTGGCACTTCTGCCTACCCTTTCTGGGAAAAAGGCGTGAGTTTAAGTATGCATGTCTTTCGCTCTCTTCAGTCACACGAAGAAATATAAATCTACTGGAAGCTATTGGTAACCAAACATCTTTTGAGTCGCTTCCTCGATCACATTATATTTAATAATAGCGATAACGATTACTGACTTTAGTGTCTAAACCCTAGAGTGACTGAATTTATGTATGTTAAATTTGAAAAGTTCTCTTGCTTAACCTGAAATGAATACGGACGGTGCCAAGGTATACCTTACTGCATAGCATACTCGACTTGACCTATCCTCAGCATCCATAAATTCTAATCCAAAGTCCACATTTAAAAATGCACAGTAAGATAATTGTTTTCGTCTAAACTGAAACGTCAATGAATACTAAATTCACTTTAAAAGTGAAAAGGAGCAGAAAATATTTTGTCAACTTCAGATTGGCAGCAGTTAACTGACAAGCAATTTATTAAGCGAATGAAAAAAAGATGGCTGCTGTCGCGTCGTCGGGGAGAAATGCAATTCATAAACGCCAAAGGAATATTGAGAATGAAACGTTAATTAAAAACAAGTTAGCCCACGCGTATACAAAACTTTACAGCTTCTATATGTTTAGAAATTAATTACCAAGTTGCGAAAGTGGATGGGGGGGGTTTATATGCGATTGGAGAAAATTTGGGATCGATAACCTTTGTCTTTAGGATGTAATTATTGTTTTTGTATGTACCAATATTTTTTAAGATTCTGTCTGTATCCTTGAACTAAAGGTGCAGGTGCTATTAGTGTGACCCTGAAATGGTTCTTATTTTCTCCTTTTCAGTTCAATATTAAAGGTACGCAAAGCAATAGTTTTGTAAGTGTGATGATGGAAAGTGAGATTTAATATCAAGAGAGTTACATATGTTCACGTTTCTTTTATTTTATTTTATTTTATTTTATTTATTAGGATCTCCAACAAATAATACAATTTACAAGCTTTGCTATTGTACTTTTAAAAGAAAAGAAAGAGCGTTTAAATTAAAGAGTAGATTTAATAATATTGCGCACTTATTTTAGGTAATAATTAAACAAACAAATCCTAAAACCGGAATACATGGCGGCGTCTGCTTTCCAAACAAACAACCGGGAAGAAATTAATTTGTATGAAAATTTGATATCTTTCCATTATGAAGGTGAAGCGTAGGTACTATTATTAGAGCGGGCGCTTTTGTTTTGTGATTTTTGCTTGAATTATTCATAAGTTTCTTGTTTACTGTTTAGTCGGCGTTTTCACTTTGATTTAATAACGTCTCATTTTTTTACGTTTACGTGACTCAACTTGATCAGATTGTGTAAATGTTGGATTGATTTTTGATAAAAAAATTGTAGTGTAAGGATGGTCGTATCGTCAACACCATTACGTCATTTGTATAAATACTATGGATTTTCTTCCAAAAAATTTTATGAAAATTATTGCTAACATTTCCAATAAAGTACACTGCTTGACAAAGTCTAGGGAACAAGCTAAGTATATCAATTTATTTATGTACCTTCTTTAAAGAAAGTACTGCTCACTAAAATTTAAAATTGTAAGTTGAATGTCCATTAAATAAATGACGTTAAAATAAAAATATCGATACAAAATCTAAATTTTAAACCTTACTTGGATTCTTTCTAATTAATTTGACAAAGGAAAAAAAGTAGTTCGCAAAGTTCAGAATATTTTAAATTAAGAATCGAACGTAAGATCTTTGGAACGTGTTATAATTGTTGAAAAGAAACGCTCAAGAGCCTTACTTAATTGCACAAAATTAAATTAAAAGTTATTTAATGAAGTCTGTCTGGCTTTAATTAAGACAACCCTTCGAAATCAAGCACTCGTCTCACGTATAAAAATCTCCTTCAAATAACGAAATCTAACCTTTGGCATTCCCAACCTTACATCACAAGACTACCGCCAGAATCTTCAAAACTCATCCTTGAACTCAATTTAAAAATTTCGATTGGAAATCAGCGCGAAAGAAATTTCACAAAAGCTGTAATAACCAGAAACGACTTAATTTCAGTGAGAGGGTGTTCCAGGATTTACAAAAGGCAAATTCATTAAAGGTCCACTCACAGCCGGTTGCTATCGACATGCTAGACATCGCTTCAATCTGAATGAAATCATTTTTCACACCGCTCTTCGGAGCAACTTAATTGAGCTTGTCTTGCTTAGGGACGGGGTTGAGTTATCGATAGTGATGATTTAAATATTATTTTCTAAGCAAGTAAATTTTGAATAATAATTAAATCAAGTATTCGTATTGAGTCTCAAGACACCATTTATCTTGACATTCGAGATCGTAACGCTGTCTTCAAAACTTTACTTCGCACCGGGAAAAATATTTTTGTGTAGAGGTTTACAATAAACAATTTAACGTACTTAAACGTTTTCAAATTTTCGATTACATGAATATTGCAAATCTAAATATTGATATCAACTATTAATAAATAACTTTGTATCCGTTTGTACGAGTATATGTATCAGCCCATATACGTCCTACTGCAGGGCACGGGCCTATACAATCGAGAGTCCGATTGAGAGGAGATAATCAGAATAAGTAGTTACAGTTATTGACTATCGACATTCACATCTTCCATCCCTGACTCCATTTCTTGTTGAGAACAGAATATTGTGGCCCAAATTTGTAATGGAGTGTAATAAACGACGTAATTATAATATTACGCCCCTGGGTCGAGTCGGCATCACCCTCGCGTTAATGACCTACGCCTAATACTAAAATTAATCTAGTGTTTCGTGTCTTATAGCCTTAGAGATTAAATCAAGCTTTTATTCCTGGTTTCCTTAGGTTTTTGATGAAATTCGCACCGGATTTCTGAACAGAAATATTTTTTGCACATTTAGAAAGACTTTTGCTTTTCTGTGTGGTGAAAAATCTGCATTTAATGTGTTTTCAATTATCTTAATTTTGGTTCTAAACTACGCATATCAACACGCATTAATTCCTAAAAAAAAACAAAATTTGAGATCCATCTGGCGCCAATCTCTTGTTTAATCGCGACGCTAGTGGCCGCCACACACGTTCAAGTGCGTTTGCGCAAACGTGAGTTTACACCAGTCTCGAATCGAAAATTGCGCAGTTATTTGCCCGCACACGTTCCAGTGTACTGGTGCAAACTCAGACTTGCATAGTTTTATTGTTACGTGTGTGGCGGCCATTAGGCTGACTAATGCAACATGTCTAGAAACGACAAGCTAACAACCTATTTAATTCGTATTTGCAGTTTGTGTAATATAAAATGCGACACTCATTACATTTCTGTCTCCAATTAGCTATGTGTAAGCATTTTTGTCTGGGTTTGAAGGCGTGGTGACAAACGATTCTTAGGCATTGCGAAACTTAACACTTTAATCTTCACCTCATTCTCGGGATGATAAACACAGTGAAGTCCCATGCAGTACTTAAAATTATGTTCTAGATGTTGTTGTTCTTCACTAGGCCAGCGTGGTGGACTATATGGCTTAACCATTCACAATCGATTCTCTCGATTGTAGAGTAGGTCCGTGCCCTGCAGTGGGACGTATATTGGCTGATATAGAAAATGTTGTTGGTTCTGTCTAGGGCAATGCGATGTTTATTATCAGATAACTTACATGCTATTCTTGTTATATTGTGTGTCAAATAATACTCCGACCTATAAACTACCTCTAAAAAAATGTTGATCCGCAGACCCAATACTGCGTGAAATGAGGACAAACCAAGAGACGAAATTTCGCATTTATAATATTAGTAGGGACGCTGGGTACATTAGGTCTGAGTGCTTCAATACATTAGGTTATGAGAATAATGGCCTCTTATTTTAATATCGTCGGCCCTTGCTGCTGAGGTAAGAGTGTAATTGTTTGCAACTATTATATGAAAATGAATTTGTTCCGTTCTTTGTGATTAATTTTAGGCTTTAGAGGCTGGGATAATTGTGGCGAATGATATATAATTGTTTCTCACCAGGCGATACTCTTTGTAAACTGCAATTGATTTTCCACTTTATTTAACTAAATAATACATTCAAAGTACTACATGATAAAATATATAGTTTAGAAAGAAAGGAAGCATTTATTTAGTGTGGTACAATCAACTTTTGCGATTTCAATCATAGTGATAAGACCGCCAATTGTACACTTATTTGTAAAGTTTCTATGTTTTATTGTTTCTGCACTTTGTGATGTTCAATGAAGTGTTGTGTATCAATTGAAATAAAACATATTTTACGTATTTTTATGCGGATTTCTTATACTTGTAATGTTTTCTTCTTTACGACGTTTCATAGACTTTCTTTCAGTCCTGAACATGGTGGCACTTATGACCTGGTTTAACTTATATCCCACCATCATACACATAGATTCATCATTAAGAACTAAGTGACTCACCATTACAATAGCCAAGTTAATCGTGAAGGCATCAAACGATGCATGCGCTAGTTATTGTTCGCCTCTTATCTGCTCCGACCAACTGCCGCAAATTGTCGGCGATAAATTTAATTTCCTAGAAGCAATTTTCATTGTGCAATATAAAAGCGTAATTTGGACGCGTTTGAGCAACTTCGCTCAGCGTAATGTCAGAGCACTTTCAAGAAGAGTGGAAAAATTGCTCGATTTTTTCCTTGGGAATAAAGGGAAACTATTTATTACGCGGCGCGATTTGTATAAGAGGTCGTTTTGAGACTGACGAATTTTTGGTGTTTTAAGTGAATTGTATAGAAGTAATTTAGCATGTTGAGAGAGTCGTCTGTCTCTATTCAATATTTTATTTGCACGGAATTTTATTCGTCATTAGGTGTAGTCAAAATACTTTGCCGAGGCACTCTCTCTCATAGCCTTAGCAGCTCAACGTCTTCACTTGACAAAAGCAATTTTATGTATGAATCTGATCTTAATTTATATACGTATTTGGAACTAGTTTGCAAATTACCCACCAAAATTAACACACCGCTCATAATTTCTTACTTCATCTAACAATCATTTGGAGAGAATCAGATCTTGATTCCACATTGTCATATTCACGCCAAAATTCGTCTGAATCCATTATGAATTTGGAACAATGGGTGGTGGAGATTAAGCCTTGTTCCGCGATAACTTGCGAGTTGTCATACAAAGTTGTGTTGACGCTGGAAACTTCCCCGTTTCAATATTGTCACCGACTAGCTGCCGGCTCACTTCAAGAAATTAATTCAGTTACAGTGCCCAGGTTTTGTCACTGAAAGCGGTAATAAAGCAAATCTGGTGGACATTGATGCTAATCATTTGCAGAAAAAATCTTTAAACTCCTGAAACCCATACAATGGATAAAAATATCAGATTAAACTTTTATTATATGTTTTACGTAAATCTATTACAGAGTTTAAAGGTTCTGGAGTGGAGATCACGTACAGGCAAACGAAGTGTCGGACGCCCGCCTATACGGTCGACTGACGACCTGGCTAAGGTTGCAGGATGTCGCTGGATGCAGGCTGCTTCCAACAGGTCGATGTGGAAGCCACCTGCATCCTTGGAGGACAGCTATGTTCAGCAGAATATCCCGAGGCTGAAGAGAGAGAGAGAGAAAGAGAAGCTTACTACAACGCCCTTTAGGTCTTATGTAATAAAAACGCTTATGAAAACACAAATTGTATACTTAAAGGTTACCTAGCCAGTTTTATTACGGTAGAAAGTGGATGAAATGTCGTATCAGCTATTCCGATTATTAATATACTAAAGTGTCCTCTCGATTTCCATAGAGTGCGCCAATATGGACGCGTTCCGAGTAAAGGGCAAGGCGTGACGTCATACCCTATTCAAATAGCCCGAGTAAAAATAGACACGAATGTCGTTGAGCCCTCATTGTTTTCCACTTCCAATATTCAATACAAGCAATTACAATTTTTTTATTTAGTAATAAGTTTTGTTTGTTGAATAATGTTTTATAGTATTTCATGAAGTTATTAGATATTTTTTATGCATTAGGTCGGCAAACGAGCAAATGGTCACTGGAAAGTGATCACCGCCGACCATGAAAATCCACAACGCTGGATTTATGAAACTTAAATAATAAATACAGAAAATCGAATAAAATAAAATTGCAATAAAAATTTTCACCACGCAAGTCCTATTGTCCATAATCGCGGGACTATATCGATGCTCTCCCGGAGTGGTCCCGCGGGAGTGCGGGATGCGATTTCCAATTTAAGTCTGTCTTGTATCAGATACGATTTCAGAGAAATTGTTCATCTTATTTATGATTACTGTGACCTTGGCGGGCAACCCTATTGTAGAGATCGCTTTGGGTCTGATCCTTTGGTATTGCAATCAAAGATTTGAAGATGAAAAGTTTTTATTGCTTAAAACTTCGACCAGTCAAGTATCTGAATTAAAGAACTTATGTCTATATAAATAAATGTATCCATATTCGAAATTACGGTTTCGATTCACTAAATAAAATTGTTAATTTACAGGTCATGACCTGGATGAAAGCAGAGAGATGACATTCTATCTATGTGATATTAGTATTCCATAGCACCCATACTTTAATTTTTTTCTTTGATTACACCAAAATTGTGTGCATTGCATTGATGCATTGATTGCATTGATTAACAAAACGTGAAAAAACAATTGAAAGTGTTGGTATGATTTTGTTGAATGAAATTAATAAATAATCGTTTTTGCCCAGGCGATCCTGCATCTACCATTATAAATAATTATAAATATACACCTAACAGTCACATACATAGACCTGATCCAACACTAAGATCGAGTCTTTTGCCGTAGGTACCAGAAACTACGAGAGACTTTTTGGTCTAGTACACACCAAGACCTGAAACAAATACCTGTGGATCACACTAATATTAATATTTTACTCGGTGCAGGAATCGAACCCGTGGCCTCATGTTTCACAACCTGCGTTCAACCAACTGCGCCACAGAGGCTGTCATGCATTGCAATGAAGTCATTTGCCTTTCAAATTATAAAACTAGAAATACTTTTCCAACCAAAAAGTCTATAGGCATCCTGCTATAACTAAAATATTAACATAGTAACCTTAAACATATTAAATGTTAGAGGTAACGATAGATTCGAATGATACGCTGTACATTAATGGGTTATGGTTGATGTCCCTGTCGCCACGTTGTTCGAGGCCATCGTGTTTTACCAAAGGAATAATTAATTACATTTCTAATATAATCGTAATATTGGATGATACATCATTTCGGTTAGTTTATGTTTTTCTTTCCAATTCCAATTGTTCCTATACTGTTAGCCTTAATATTTTATAGTTTATATTATCTAGATTAGTTAGATTCAATTGATAAGTGGTATAACCACACTCTTGTTACCTTGGACCACAATAGCAATGGAAGAGAAAATGAGTATTTCTCCCGTCCTTTTTTTCACTTCCCCTCTGTGAGAGGCTAGAAATGAACTGCCGATCCAAGATTTGCTGGTGTTGAAGAGTGGCGGTGATCACGTTGTTACAGATGACTTCGCTCGTTTCACCAACCCATGCAATAAAAAATATACAGTATATAAAGTATAAAAACAGGAATGAAAAGCTGACAACATACCTTAACTATCTAGGACTCTCTTGTTTAGACGTTTATGATCGTTGGGCATCACTATGCTTCGTTCCTTTGCTCCATATACACGTACATAGATAAAGGGGGAGGCAGAGGTGCCACCAGGACACTCACATTTCGCCTAAATATGTTCCGTCCCATAATGTGATAGGGGCGAGCCTATTGACATATCGTGCACAAATTTCTGACTCCGGGCTGGTATTGAATATAAAAATCTTATATCACTTTGCACGACCCGGGATTCGAACCCGAGACCTCAGTTTTGTAATCGTACCGTACTACAACTACTCCACCAAGGCAGCCCGTGCTCCCTTTTTTATAATAAAATACGAAAGTTGATAACTCTAAACTGTTAGAATACTCGTAGACCGTCATTTCCAGTGTGGTATGACAGTCTCATTGAAAGAGACGGTTTTGCTTTCTATTAAAACATGTGAGGCCAGTATGCTGATATCTTTACTCTATACTTGTATAATACATTGCTAGGTATAACACATTAGTCGAGTCCCTACCTACGTGGAGTCATTAGTGGGTGTACTTTAATGGTAATTATCCTAAAAATAAATAAACGACATCCAAAATAGCAGCGAGCAGCGTTTATTTATAATTTCTACATACTTGTCTTGTTCGTTATAATTGGCAATAAGATAATAACATGAGGTTTAAGGCTATTTTTGTTGCTGTTGGTACTTATGCTTACTTATTTTACAAAGCATGTCTATTAAATACCATCTCTGTCTTATAAAAATTATATAAACTGACGCCTTTTCCTTGAAGGGGTAAGCAGAGGTGCTAACAGGCCACAAGTATTCGCCTCGTGTATTACGTCCCACGATGTGATAGGGGCGAGTCTATTGAGTCTAAAAAATATAGTTTAGATTTTCAAGATTAATAGTCCCGCCATCCTGACACTTACCAGTTACTTTATGCTTACACCAAGAGGTAATAAGCTAATTAATTTTATTCACATAATTTAAATAAGTAGGATATTTAACCAACTACACGTTTACATGCACGAATCTCTGGAAAAATTCTAACAAATATTTAATTTCCATGTACTTAAATCTGCATTAGAATTGCTAAAGAATTCTCAGCAAAAGATTTACGTGACTGTATGTATGAGTTTTGTGAATTTGTAAAGCATGTTGGAGGGGAAAGGGAGAAAAGGAAAAGGGTAAATTTAGGGGTAGGGGGTGTCGCTAGCCGGCGGTTATTGAGAACTACAAGAAAACTTTAAGCTTCTACAACTTCATATAGGACAAGTAGTTTTCTTTCATGCGAGTTGTTTAATATGAAAAATAGAAAAACGGAAAGGTTTGATGCCGAGAGTTCCTGGTTTTAAGATGCTGGGGTTTAAACCTGATGAATAAGGAATAAGAAAATTTTAATGTTCCTTTGTTTTATTTAAGAATTATGTAATTAAGAGTAAAACATGCCTACTTCTGAGCAGAAGATTTCACTACACTCGAGAGCTCGATAGAGATAACTTAGGCCACAGTCCACAACGCATTGTGGATTACCGTGTTTTATATACTAAAGAAATTCATGTGAATATTTTTACGGTATGCAGGTTTTGTTCCGATGTTTCTATATCATTTAAATGCGAGGTAATTGACTAACAATACATGACTCTGAATTTTACCCTGCGATTCGAATCCACGACCGCAGCATAAATTTTCCAAAGACAAGACGACAGTTCCTCCATAAACGTAAGCTAAACATGCATAAAATGGAGTCTTTATCGCGGTGCATGATTGCAAAACCTCCAAGCTTCCACGGATTCTATTTTTACACTCCATAAATGCTTTCAAGGAGCCATAAAGTGATTTCTCCCTCTAACGTGTGCCGTGAAATCTGGCTTGGTAGGAAGCTGAACGGTTATGATAAAATTTGCATGCATTGCTAGTCTTGTGACGCCCTCTATAAATCTGCAACAGATGTTTTGTTTGGTAGGAGTTTTGGCGAAACAACTGGATTTGGAAGACGTGAGGGGATAAATGTGGATCATGTTCTGTTAAATTGAATGATACAAAGCAGTTGGTAGTGGATTGAAAAATCTGTTTTCAGACAGATTTGTCCAGTAAAAGCTCTTTGTACTCGTTTAAGTTGGATAAGTGAGGTGGATTTATGGTCAAGCACTATGAAATGTGGATGGCTCATACTCTGCAATACCGACTATTGGCCGACAAAGGTTATTGAAAAACAAGTTGGAGGATTATTATTATTTTAGGTATTTTACAAAAAAATATTGTTGATATGTCGGATTTAATATGTATTTTGGGTTCATCGTGAATTGTATCACAGACACAAAATTGTAGATACGATTTTGTGGATTGAAAAACTACAGTAGTTCCAAAAACAACCCAATTCTAAATACATTATTTTAAACTAAATAATTCGTAATAAATAATAAACAGTAAAAGACAATATAAATTTGAATAATCTTTGTACCATTTTTATATAAGTTAATCTCAAAATCGATCTCCATTCATTGCATTTCAACTGATAAACGTTTCTAACACTAAGCACGAAACATGACCACTAATGGCTAATTCTACACACAAACACTTGGCTATTATAACCTAAACAGCATCCAATCTACAACGCATCTGTCTGTAGAGACGAGACAATACGCGGCTGCTGTCCCCAGATAAGCCGGTATGCCGGCATAATAGCCTATCTAGATATTAGCACTGGAATTTAGACCTATTCCAACACTAAATTAATTCTGCGGGTATACATGTATAAATGGTAAAGCTTGATAGAGTCATTTGCATTTGTATGCAGAATGAATTCGATTTATGGAGTATAAAGAGACACGAAGCCAGATAAAGACCTTATTTATTTTTCGATAGTACCTACATTCAACGCAAAGTATGTGAAATTTTGATGTATTTGTGCGAAATGGCCAAATGATGTGACCGGGGCACAGGAGCAGGGCCTCGCGACATTTAGTCGTTTTAAGATTGATTTACATCCGATACATGTACATATGTATCATGGTAACAAGAAGCGGTGGCCATAGCGACGCTTATGAATAGCCATTAGCAGATGAAGTTTGCGCGTAAATAACACGTGTGATGTTTATTTCAAATATTTTTTCGTGCATCATAAAGCTGGCGTAGATAAATCGTTGCTATATTTGATAATAATGAATGTAACTGTACTTGTACTTTTGTAAGAAATACACTTATTTAACTTATACAATCCCGATATTGGTAAACAGCTGTTTTTGTAACACATTTAGGTACAAAACTATACGGAGCGGCGTAGTAATACCATTACGCAAGACGTAAATACAAGTTAGAATGTCGTAAACTACCCGCTGGCCCAGACTTGGGGCAAATACTTTTACGTTAACCAAATATTGGCCTGAAGTCGCCTTCAACCGCCCTCGGTTATCCAGCTTTTAATAACACTGCGAGCTTTTTCCTTCGTAAATATATAAAACACTAGCTTGGGTATGTATAAAATGAGAAAAATATGGTTGAATTTTGGTATCCAGTCTGCTTCAATTGAGAATTTGTATTGGAATAAGTTTTGTTTATGCAAAAATCGTTTGTATCGATCGAACAAGGTATTAATATTTTGCCTGCGTTCGATCAAAGTTTCTTTAAAAATAGTAAGGGCGTAATTTCCAATGTTATAATGAAAATCCTGTACTACGAACATAATTTTATCTCTTTTATCCTTCTCTTATTTCCATCCTAAGGTAGTCGGTAGGAGATTGCCTCGAGCGATACGACCGCCTTTTGTACTATTGCCGAATGTAATGTTTTTCTTTTTTGTTAAGCTTAAATTTTAGTGTACAATAAAGGATAAAAATAAATAAATAAATAATTTTCCGGGATTTCCTTATTATTAATCACCTCTATCACAGGAAGTTCATTTTCGTAAAGCACTTCGCCCTTTTTTTCACTCAGTAACTTGTAGGTAGTTATAAATAAATACACCCAACAGTCACATACATAGTCCTGACCCCACACTAAGATCGAGTCTTGTGTCGTGGGTATCAGGAACTACGAGAGACTTTTCAGTCTCACAAACACCCAGACCCGAAACAAATACCTGTGGTTCACACAAATATTTGTTTCGGTGCGGGGATCGAACCCGCGGCCTCTCGTTTCACAGCCGGAATCGAACCAACTGCGCCACGGAGGCTGTCAAATTGCCTAAATAAACGTCGCATCACTTTAAAATCATCCAATAAAACACAAATAGCCTATTTAGTACTTAAAAATGCCGATGTAACGACCTCTCAGTAACTTACAAGGCAAATCCGCATCAAAACATAAAAATCTTCTCACACCGCACTGTAAAGGAAACCGACCGAGTTTTTAGACATGCAATTTGGCCCGCTGTCGTCGATGCCTTTCCAATATGTCACATTGCAGGACGCACAGCGTACTTGTAATGGAATTTAATTCTGAATTTTTGGGGATAATGTAATGGTATATTTGAATATCGGGCGCTGTAGGTTGGCATCATAGTGGTCTATGTTGTGTTCCGGCATTGGCGACTGTACAAAATGCTGTATAGTTATTTCTACTGGTAAGCGAATATTGTCTTTTGCCATTTGATATTCCATGTGGCCGGTACTGCAGTGATTGTCAGGTGTGTCTCACGTAAAGAGATTACTCTCTTTCGATTCTCTATGGGTACATAAAATATATTTGATGTGGGGAAACAAATTCTTTACGTTCTAATTACTTTACAAAGGAACATCCAACTGTAACACTTTTCGGAGCGGTTGTATTATTATATTGCTAACTAAAGTTTTTTAAAATATTCTTCCGAAAATATTAATATTATATTGATTTTCCTTTCATACCTGTTGTTATAATCTATCGATTGAATTAAACTCATGCGTCACTACCTGTAGTCATTACTTACATACGTGTACAAACTAAAAAATCTAATATCGTATTATTGTTGTGAATTGAGAAACATAAAGTTCGTCCCGGCATCAATTTTGAAGTCGAACTAGATCTATGTTGTGAGACTTTCCGATTTGAGCACTAGGCAGGGGCGCCACCAGGACACCCACATTTCGCCTTGTATGTTCCGTCCCATGATGTGATAGGGGGTGAGCCTATCGCCATATCGGGCACAAATTCCTGACTCCGGGCTGATAATGAATAGAAAAACCCAATATCACTTTTCCCGACCCGGGATTTGAACCCGAGACCTCAGCTTTGTAGTCGTACCGTAGTACAACTATGTACAACACCGAGGCAGTCCTTTCACATCTAGGGATGGAAATAAGCGAACTATACGTGGCACTAGTGACACCTATATCCACCTCTTGATTATATGTATGAGTGGTAGAGCCACGCCTTTGTCAGTCATGACTCAGCATGAATGGGCAGGCTCGTCCGGGTAGGTACCACTGTCAAGGAGATCAATTTGAAGCGACGGTTTGGTTGTAGCATTTCGTTTGGTGAGTGAGATTGCTGGATGCTCTTACCATTAGGTGACCTGTTTGCTCGTTTGCCAGAACCATTCTATAGAAAAAATCCAACGCGTACATACATAAGTACCATAAAATGTTTAAGTTTGGATATTATTTATAATTGCATGTCATAACACCCGCAGTTTATTGTATGAGGCACCACACAACTCCCATATGTACATAATGAATAATTGATAGGTGGATACCAAATCGATACTCACCTACTACATTATTCATTTGATTTTTTTGATGTTTGTAATATCGTGAAGCAACAGTGGGATTGCCGGAGCTTCGGTAAAACTCACCCTCTCAGCTCTTTTCCCACCCTTTCCACCTTGTTATAAATTAAACTACGCTGTTATTGGCAACCTCCGTGGCGCAGTTGGTTAGACGCCGCCTGTGAAACGAGAGGCCGCGGTTTCGATCCCCGCACCGAGACCAATGTTTGTGAGAACCACAGGTATTTGTTTCGGGTCTGGGTGTTTGTGAGACCGAAAAGTTTCTCGTAGTTCCTGATACCCACGACACAAGACTCGATCTTAGTGTGGGGTCAGGACTATGTATGTTTGTTTTGCTTTTACGCCTTAACTACTGATCCGATTATCGTGAAATTTTGTTTACACGATACTATGCGTACGAAAAAGGATAATTCTGGAGACTGTCCACTCGCCACTGCAACTCCTGTAAGCCAGGATCAATGGCACGCAATTTAGTGACACCGAGCATTGAATCTCACCAAGTCTCAGGGAATGTCTAACTTGTCTTGTTGCAATCGGAACGCATGCAATAACCTAGCTTACTAGCTAGGCAATTATAAGATCCGTACCACGCTTATAGTTCTACTTATAATATAATAAATAAATAAATAATAAATAAATACACCCAACAGTCACATACATAGTCCTGACCCCACACTAAGATCGAGTCTTGTGTCGTGGGTATCAGAAACTACGAGAGACTTTTCGGTCTCACAAACACCATATCATCCACTTTTTACCATACCATCCCCAATACAGCAATTTTATCGAGCATCGATTCGCCGAACCCTACACTGAAGTAATTTCGGTCGACATATTAAAAGTGAGCGTGGGCCACCGGCCTGGCATTCCGACTCGATATTAACCTATAGTAGCAAATAACGCGTTATTTCACTATGTGATGTCATTTATTTATAAGCTTGTCGATTTCTTAGAATGTGTTGTTGACAAAAATTTCGGTTGGATGATGAATGTTTACTGTGGGTATTTGTTTTGGAATCATAATATGGTTTCAAATATATTTATTTATGCATCTTCAACAAATAAATTCTTTACAGTCAACATATTTTTATTTACGAGCTAAAAAAAGTTTGACAGTATCAGTAATTTGCTGAACTTTAATGCTCGATAGCATTAATTACGTGCCGCTACCTGGTCTACAGGAGTTATTTTTATATAGGCATTGTCTCGGTGGCTCAGTTCTACTACAGTACGATTACATCGCTGACGTATCAGGTTTAAATCCGGGTCGGTCAAAGTGATATTGGATTTTTCTATTCGTTATCAGCTCGGTGTCAGAAATTTGTGCCTGGTATGGCGATAGGCTCACCTTATCACATCGTGGGACGGAACTCACAAGGCGAAAGGTGGGTGTCCTGGTAGTGAGTTCATGTTTTTATGTGGCACGACAAATTGATTACTGGCACGTCTCTCATATCTGAGAGGGCGCCGGGGTGCGGTGCCACCGCAATGTCTGTTTCTCCCGCCAAACAGCAGTGTAAATGCACTGTTGTGTTCCGGTTTGAAGGCCATTGTAGCCAGAATAACTACTGGACATACTGAGACTTAAAATTTTATGTCTCAGGATGGCGAGCGTTCTGGAGTGCCAAGCAATGCTTTGTAATTCATGGTGTTGTTTGGTTTTGCTACTGTCCATAAGTGTACAATAAAGTTTTAGCAGTGTTTGTGAGCACAAGATAATCTCAAGTCAGGGATCAATATTTTTTTCCACAGCGCCATCAGCTGGCATCAAACAATATTTCCCAATGTAATATCCGACCTCATATTTACAGTGAGGCCTTTCATGTTATTAACTTATAAATAATTTAGTTGAATGATTGAATTTCCCAGGAGGGCCGTGTACTATGAACGCGTGGGCTGCTCGTTTCCACTTAATGACATGTCAGGATTTAAATATTCTAATGTAATAATCTATGGGTATTATACATATACTTTATACATTTACCGCCTGGGTACCACTGCACTGTCTATTTCTCCAGCCAAACAGCAATGTAACTGCACTGTTGTGGTCTGGTTTAAAGGATATTGTAGTATTGTATCTTGTCTCAGGATGTTTCAGATCAGGTCATGATCATGATGATGTCAGGATGTCAGCGCAGTGGAATGCCAAGCAATACTTTGTAATTCATGGCGTTGTTTGGTTCTCTACTGTCCATGAGCGGTCGTATCGCTTACCATCAGGCGAACGGCATGCTTATCTCGCCATTCATCGCAATAAAAAAAGTTGGTTCATGGTCAATGGAAGCCCACTAGGAAGTCGCGGGATGTAGCTTCCCAACAGGCTACTTTAGAAATCCTAGGCCCATGATCAGTAGTTGACTACCAATGGATAAATATGATTAAAATACATGCGGATGGAATGGTAATGTCACCCACAGCCATAATTTGCGTCAGATTGTTTTCATCCTAAGTTATGATGGCGAGCTTATCACACTACATTTTAATTTCTAATGCGGCAACTTTCCACGATGAAACTCGGTACTGAAACCAGGACCCTACGGTCTAACGCCCATAGCTACCAAACCAATACTAAAAGCTGTGGACCTGAAAATCCAATCAATTACTCGTTATAGATATTCCTAGGCTCCTTTACCATGCATACTCATGGGACGTAATTTATTGAAAAGGCATTTTGCGACCCACTTTCTTATTTAAAGAAATTTCTTGCCCGGCGGGAATTAGATAAGGAACGGAATAGAAACGAGCTTAGCATCCGAGACGCAATTGCCGTATGTAAATACGTTTGAGACATGTAGTATTCAATTGTGGGCTTTGAATTAGTTTCAACTGCTCATTTTGTATGGGGATTGAATTGCGTGATTGCCTCGTTTCAGGTCTTTGAAGTTTGATGGTACTAATATAGTCCTCGATAGGGACGTTCGAATAGTCATACGTGAAGTCAATAATTTGTAGGTGTGAACAGTTTTATTTAAATTATTTTACACCATATTCTTATTTCACGTGAATTTCTTATGGGTCACGTGAATATTTTTTATTATATAAAACCATCAAGGCTATTTTACGAAACAGCTTTTCCGAGTACTTATTAATTAGCACAAAGCTGTATCAAACTCCAAGACAAATGAATTCATCAGAACAATTATTTGCGAATTTCGCAAAAGTTAGTCTCGTTGCGGTGCACGTGATCTCCGTATTTACGCAACCGCTTCCCGCTGTCTTGAATTATTCATGTTCGATGAAAACAAAAGTATGAATCCAATTGCCTTTTGATTTATTAATGTGACCTGAGTTGATAAATATATTTGAACTGTACAGTTACATTAATGTATCAACGAAATTGTTGAATATCCTATAATATTTTTTTCTTTCTACTTTCTGCAATTATCGTTCTTCTTTCAATGATGGGAAAACTAGATGCTTTAATTTCAGCTGTAGGTGTTATTAAGCGGTGATAAAAATACCTTTTTGGTAGCTCGTTTAGGCAGGGTTTATAATTTTTTAATTGTGTGATATCATTACCTTCCGTATCTATACTATCGTGCTGGAAGCATTGATACAGGGGCAAGGCTTTGTGAAAAATAATGACTAGAAACGGATCTTTAGAACCTTTACCACCTTTACTTTTATCGTTTGCTCCTAAAAGACGTCTCACATGGAGACAATCCGAAGGGTGTTGTATTGCTAGCGGCCTTTCTTATCAGACACGTGCGAGCTTTGGAGTGAATTTACTTTGGTGTTCCCTGAGCGCTATTCCTTGAGTCTCTTCACCATACAGTAGGTATCAGGTGTATAGTATTTTAGTGTAAGAAAAATTTATATCTGCCCCTGGTTGTCCTCATAAATAAATTACATAAATCCCTGGGCGGCGCTAGTCATAAAACGGATTGCTATCTCATCTGTCAATAAAATTTGGTGAAAAATAATAACACCCCCATATCTTCACGTGGAGTATACGTATCTTGTTAGCACATTCCAAGGGCTCATTCTATCAAGCGAGGTGTCATAATGAAAACCTTCCGCCAGTACTTCGTGTCTCACGAATTTGCAATTTCAATTACGCACTGAGAACGCGACGTCGCTCCGAGCCATTATCTAAATTGCATCAAAACGGGACAAGGGATTGGGGAACGAACTTCGTGGGATAGAGAGGGGTGTACCCCCTGTGTGTGTTCTATAAGTGGTAGCTGACAGATGACGAAAAATATTGCCAGTTTGGGTTATAGATTCAATGAAAATTGTATATTTGACTCGAAAATGTAACGAGTCTGTGTACCAGGTTAGATTTGTAAGAGCAAACTAGTCTTTTAATTCCATGTTTATATATCATACAGACTTATTTCTTGCAACCTTAGAGCTAATTATGGACTGAGCTCTTTTGCTTTTTTTATCCAAAATACGACTTTGGCGAACAGTGTGACAATTTAATTACAGGGTTACTATTTAGCCAAATATTCATGATATTGCCATACCTGTATAGGCCCATATTAATCCAACAGATTTATTATTATACATAAACATACATAAACTCACGCCTTTATCCCCGAAGGGGTAGGCAGAGGCGTCACTAGGACACCCACATTTCGCCTTGCATGTTCCGTCCCATGATGTGATAGGGGGCGAGCCTATCGCCATATCGGGCACAAATTCCTGACTCCGGGCTGATAATGAACAGAAAAATCCAATGTCACTTTGCCCGACCCGGGATTCGAACCCGAGACCTCAGCTTTGTAGTCGTACCGCAGTACAACCACGCCACCGAGGCAGTCATTATTATCGGTATATAGATATATAGATTTATTATCGGTATATATTTTTACATAGGTATTTGCCCCCCGCGTATTCACAATACGGCCCCGAACATCTGCTTAAACAAATCGTCTCGGCAGGGCTCGTGAGCCGCAGAGACCTTTGGCACTCACGTACGCGCCATTTTTCTTATTATTTGTACGTCTGCCTCGCGGGAAAGTTCGGTAATGATGCCGCGTGGAATCGCCGACTCGTGTTATTTCCCCCGATAAAGCAGTTTGTTGGCGAATTTGCAAGTACTTTATCATTTAGATATTTTGTTATGAGAGCACGATGTGATATTGTTTTTCTGGTATTTAGAGGTGAGGCTTTTTGTGGGGAAAAATACTTTTATTTTTGTTTTAGAAGGTCGTGGGAGATAATGTCATTTGTAGGTATGTACTAACCCTGTGTTCAGCGTGTGTAAGTCGTCAAACAACGCACCAAATGTGTATTAAAAAATATGAAAAATATATTCCATAGTAACATTTGGTTGTGCGCAAATACATTTTTTTAGCTCCACTCGTTTTACATGAGTTGGGTCTGTGGCAAAATATTTTTGGCTTATGTTTTTGTGGCCGGCCGCCAGCCTACACCTTTGGGAAATCAACAAAACCCAGGCTAGCGATATCTTCTAATTGTAAAATTAATACAGATTACCTCACCTCAGATAAAACTAAGAAACACACGGTTCATACCCCGTATGATATGTGGGAATTAACAAATCCCGAGTTAATTACGTTTGGGTTAGAAAAAAAAAATCATGTATACATTTTCAGCGGCTATGGAATCCAACATTTGGTACATGACTTCATTATATTGGGAACGCATTCTTACATTACTATAAAACTAGTCAGACAATATGGTTTATACATTAATAACTCCCCCATCTGGTTGCATTTAAAATTAAATAACTGTTCATTTACCAAAATAAATACATTTCCTGAAACAACAAAAAGCAACATTAAAAAGCAATAACAATGGAGTTACAATGGGTGGTTTTATCGCATAGGGCAATCTGTACCAGACAACCTTGTGATGGACATTATCGGGAATAGTGGTAGATGGGGGCTATCTATTAAGAAGGCACAAGTAATTATTAGGAGGGTAACTTGTATCATACTATATTGTAAAACATGTACATACTTATACCGGGTATATTCAAACTGCGACCAAAAATAAAGCCTGGTGGTAGTTTTAGTGATTCAAAAAATTGCAAAAAAAGCGACAATTTTATATTTGCAAAATTTTATATATCATCGTGTTTTGGTGGTAAGCACGTAGTTTTTGCTAAAATAATAATTTAGACTCTTGCCTATCATTGCGTCTTTAAAAATGAAAGGTGTATATTCATATTTTAGGAGAACTATATACCACTCAAATACGACGATAAATAAAAAATAATAATGTCGCTTTTTGTTGCGAAAACTTTAGTTGCATTGTGTCTGAAGTCACTAATCTGGCATCGTTTTCGGTCGCAGTCTGGATATACCCTGTATGTTAATGCTCGTACCCCAAAGGAATATAAGACGTAAATGCAACTAATATCACCCGCTGTTTAACAAACTTTTCTATATTGTTTTTGCTTGGCATAGTGACTCTATTGTATATAGTAGCCTCTATTTATTTTAGCACTTTATAACAATGGACGCCACTATTGTCCACATGGTATACCGAACGGTGACAGAAATATTTCAGTCCTAGCTTCTGCCCGCAAACTTCATCTGCGTGATCAACTTTATTTGGAATTTTCCATCCCGTCCTGTTATATTCCACCCGCCCCGTCTTATTCTCACTCAAGGCATGTAATCCAGTTAAATCCGATCCCATTGGGTACCTCCATACTATTTTTTCATTCATCGCAATCCGTTAAGCTGTTTCTGAGTTCATCGCGCACAACCGCTTAGACAAACAGACAAAAATTTAAAAAATCAGTGGTTTGAGTTCTATTACGTTGATACAAAACCCCCATATTAGTTTTTCTTATTTATCTTCCATGTACAGACATCGATCGGTTAAAAAGGTATTATATGTATATAGAACAAATATAGAATTCAGTTCCAAGAGGTAATAACTACCAGACCTGAGTATCATCACACCGGTATAAAATACTTCATTATTAGACTTCTTATACTTCAAGTACATACATACATACATAAATTTACGCCTTTATCCCCGAAGGGGTAGGCAGAGGCGCCACCAGGACACCCACATTTCGCCTTGTATGTTCCGTCCCACGATGTGATAGGGGGCGAGCCTATCGCCAAATCGGGCACAAATTCCTGACTCCGGACTGATAACACTGGTCAACAAAAAAACAACTTTTGCATGTAACATGAAAACTTTTGTCTAGTTATGTTTAGGACAAGGATAAGGATACTAGAAATATATTTAAAATGCTTTAAATACGAATAGTTTTTTTGTAATACCATTTCGTAACATTTTAGAAATTTTGAATTTTTATCAACAAAAAGAAGTTATTTCGATTTATTGCAACATTAATATGAATTTTCTTTTATTATTTTCGTCTGTATTTTGCTTCAGGAACGTCTCGTTTTAATGTCCAACAGTAATCTGCTAACATATGTGGGCTCCACTTGCCCTGATATCGTTTTTCTATAGTAGATATGTCTTGATGGAATCTTTCACCATGTTCATCGCTGAAGGCGGCCAAATTTTCAGAAAAGAAGTGTAAATGTGAATAAAGAAAATGTATTTTCAACGACATATTACAGCCCAAAGCCTTATAAGTACATAAAAGCTCTGCGATAATACATTTATAGTCACTTGATCGGTGATTTCCTCGACAATTGAAAGTTACTTTCATGAAAGATTCCCAAGCTGATTTTTCTAAATTATAAGCTTTTCTTTAAATATATCAACTTTAGTCAATTGCCTGATTCGAAGGCTAACAAATATTCTTTAATTTTTGCTTCACTCAGCTTAGGATTTTTTTCTTTCAAGTATAAAAAGCCGTCACCCCTCCTGTCCATAGCTTTCACTTTGTGGTTCTGGTACCGGTAGATCTTCACTATGAGGGATCGGTCTTTAGCTGATGGCAGGTCAGGATACTTTATTTTACTTTTTTTAAATTGTAATAATACCTTTTGTATCAGTAAGAAAAAAATAACAAGCAGATGAGTAGTTCGTTGGTTCCGTCCAAATCATAGGGATTGCAAAAGGCATAGATCGAGATCTTTTCGTCCAACCAGTGAGAAGACCCACACATGTAACACAACAGATGAGTAGAACCCACGCTTTGTCTTATTGTCCGATGGTAAAGCCAAAATACTGTTCTTATATTTTAATTAGTAATGGTGTCAAATTCCTTCGCTAAGTTTTGAAAGTAATGTCACCACAAATGTAACAAAACTTGTCAGGACCATTTTGACACTCTCTTGACATTATTTAAGAATCACTTAACTCTAAAAACAGAACAAAACACTACGCTCTTCAAATAATCAAATTCTCTGAATGCGAAAGTGAAACAAAATCGGTTAATTTTTATTTTTGTGGTTAGTAGCTGTAACACGAAAACTAGACCTGATGGAATCAAAATAAATATGGTAATAAAATGAGGATAGGTAGGTAATTTAAAATTAGCAAGCACCTTTCTTGTTACAAAATTTTGTTGACCAGTGTAATTAATAGAAAAATCCAATATCACTTTCCCGACCCGCGACTCGAACCCAAGACCTCAGCTTTGTAACCGTACTTGAAGTATGAAAATCAAATCACGACAATGATATAAGTATATAGTTCCGCCACGGGTAAAGCAGAATAATTTATTTTTAGATAATTGCGGCACGCTTGACGTATCGATCGTATTGGCCGGCCGATGCTTTTGTTAGTGTCTGTAGGCACGCAATCGCCATCTTTGAAAGGAATTACTTGGTGAAATGGCTGTCTGGTAGATAACAGGAAAATTCGGGAGGTTTTTGTGTGGATGTCACGTGTAGTTCTAGCAATTCGTCAGTATACTTTAGAAGTTTAATATCAACTCAATTTTAAGAATTCAACATTACTGTTCCTAAATCGTCTGCATTGAATGGGACCAAATATTTACTGAAGATTACTGAGCAATAAAAGCTTAACAGCTACGGCCTTATTCATAGACAGATTTAAAGCATATTTTAGTTATCGAATGTTTTGTCTCTTTCAAACGACTTTAGAATTCAGTTTGAGCGAAGAAGACAAAACATTCTATAACTAAAATAGGTTTTAAATCTATGAATCAGGCCGCTAATGTCTCGGAGTGACGAGAAAAGTGCAGTACGTAGTAAAAAATAGTTCTGATTCGTTTTGCTTCGTCTCTATATTGGCAAATGTGACGCTTAGCATCAGGCGTACGATCTGCCTGTCCTATCATTTGTACTAAAAGAACAGTAAAGTTTTTTCACTTGGTAACTGGTGCGTTAGTATAAATACATTTCGAAATCAAAGTACGTCAAGATTACTTTATATAATATAAGATATAAATATAGCTGAATAGGTGTGTTTCCAACGAAACATCCTCAATTACGCGGTATCCTCGGCGCGAGGGCGGCGCTCGAGTCAATTTCCTGTTCGTGGCCGAGATATGCGCCACAAAAACTTTCATTACACATACAAAACCTTTTAAACGAACCCTCAATGGGTATCTATCTGATTTAGATTTGCAGTTTATATACCGGGTATATCAACACTGCGACCGAAAACGAAGCCAAGTGGTAGTTTTAGTGGTTACAGACACGAAGCAAATAAAAATTTCACTAAAATTGTTTGGGTAGGAAATACCTAGTTTTTGCGAAAATAAAATTTTAAACCCTTACGTACCATTGAGTGTTTAAAAATAAAGAGGTCTACAACATTATTTTAGGAAAACTATGTATTTACCACCCAAATACGACGATAAGTAAAAAATTACAAAAAAAAAAGTTGTCGATTTTTTGCGATTTTTTTACTTGCATTGTGTCTGAAGTCACTAATACTACCACCTGGTTCGTCCTTCGTTTTCGGTTGCAGTCTTGATATACCCGGTATATAGGACAGGTTAGAAACGGCATGAATGGGAGTAATGGCTGGTGTTTTCTTGTATTCGTATCCACCCGGAAAGCGAAGAAATGGACACGATGAAAAAAAAAGCATAGCGACTATAGTAATGATATCGTGTTTTAGTAATCAAAATAAACATGAATACTCAAAATTTAATTAAAATATATTTTATGTAAAATAAAATTAAGAAAGTAATTAATGTATGCGTTATTAAAATAATCTGTAGTTACTACCACAGTATCGAAACGTTATACATCTGTACAGAGTAAAAGCGGGAAGCCTATTGTATTCTTTTGTCCACTTTTTCCCTATAATTGTCCCCACCGGGGAGCTATTTTCATTCATTGTTTGTTGATACTTGGTCTAGATTTTTTATAAAAATACAATATGCTGGCAACATGATCAGTAATTATTTACATTGACAACCCAAATCAGCGGTCTAAACATAATATGTTTATATAAATTATACAGATATCACTTATTCATAGTCAGTTTATAAACCTATTTTACTTATCGAATGTTTTGTGTTCTTCGCGCAAACTGAATTCAAAAGTCGTTCGAAAGAGACAAAACACTCGATACCTTAAATAGGTTTATAAAGTGACTATCAAAACGTGTGCACGCCTTTTTCCAGAAGTGGTAGGCAGAGGTGCAACCAAGACATTCATGTTTCGCCTTATGTGTTCCGGATGTAATAGCGGGCGAGTCTATCGATATATCGGGCTACTAATGAATAGAAAACTCCAATATCACTTTGCCCGACCCGAGAGACCCGACGAGACTTCAGCGTTGTAATCGCACCGTAGTCCAACTATGCCACCCAGGCACCAATACATGATTTGATTTTATTATTGTTGTAATAGTTATTATAATATATAATGGTGTTGTTTGCTTTTGATACTGTTCATGAGCGGTCGTATCGCTTACCATCTGGCGAATGACATGCTCGTATCGTCATTTATTGCAACAAACAAAAACAGTATTTTGGTGTTGCCTGCCTGGCTGGCTATTCATGAAGAGAGTTAAAAGATATCAGTACATATAAGAGTCTTTTCACACAATTGAATGCCGTAACTCCATAAACATTGGAAAGACCAGCAATAAAAGTTGATAACACAGATTGATAGCTGTTATTCGATAGTTTTATTGGATTTGGTGACGCATGCCGCTAACAGATCGTGTACTAACGAATATTTATTGTAGCTACGTGACTTCCACGCAGCGTTTATTTCAACCAACCTTATATGGACGGTTAGCTATGGACGGCTATGGACGGTGCTAGGGTGGTTCATTATATTGGTGTAATATATTTTAGTAAAAGTGATAGCTTTGATGGAAAGATGAACTACCGAAATAGAGATCACGAATTCAAAAAAGAGCTCATACTAAAAACTGAAAAGTTACCTATAGTAAAGCTACATACGTTAAAAAGTCGAAGTTAATTACTGCAAACACGTAGACGGAAAACTTCGTGAGGAAACCTACCTACTTAAAATATAAAGTGTATTTAGAAATATAGCAATCTATATTTTGTTGGGGGGGGGGATGAAATTATATGTACCGCAAATATTTTTATCTGACAGGGGTAACTTTTATTATTAGGTCGAAATAATCTTGGAACTAAACCTATACACGGTGCAACTCGATAAATCCGCAATGTACTAAATGAGAATATAAAATATGATTTTAATATTGATATAACCATTTCCAACTAGTGAATTACTAGTGCAGTTTCCCGCGGAGTATTTCAGATGGACTTAATTTTTTTTTTTTATTTTATTTATTAATAACAAAAGAATAAACTTATAATCTACACAAGCGTCCTGCAAAACTATACAAACAGTTTGACTATTATAATTATTATAATATATATTATTATAATGTCTGTTAGCATGGAAGCGTTTACTTGCATATTTAACTTCGAATAGTTGAAAATTTACATTCCGGTTCGTTTGGGTTCATGAATATAGAGGAATGCTTGTAACTGCCGTTTGATTTTTTAAATCTGGCAAGGCACTGTGGCTGCATTGCACCTGGTGGTGAGTGCCGTCCAGATAGAGTATCGAATGGTATCAGACGGTAGTCTCATACCATTCGATACAATCATGCCGGCCCGCTGAGATGCCTTTTCACGCTATCTGTAATTTAGTTACGTTTAGTAAAAGTGCTTGTGAGTTACGACTTAGTTGTCGCGTCTCGTTCGGTGAGGGAGGTTGTCAGAGATTTAATATTATTTATCTCCTTCTTTTTTCCTTCCCTTTTCATACCCATAATGTGAAACCGGCAACACACCTGCTTCGGAAATAACTCGAAGTGACAGATTTACGTTTGCATTTTATTCGATTAGTGAGAGTCCTGCAGACTATAGTACGTCCCAGGATTATATTCCTATATCACCGTATAAGATGGATAAAAATTCGTCGTAGTGCGTATGCGGACAACTGTCCCTTTTGAATTATGTTAAAGTATATGCGGGACACTGAAAACTCTACTTACATAAACTATCTGTATTTTAAATGCGTACTAATCGTCCCCCAACACAATTACCTATTCATGCTTCAAGGTCAACATAAAGAAAATTGGTATAAATTCTGCTGATTCCGCTACATCCGTTGATGCATGCGGTGCGGCAATTAACTGGCAACCCCATTTTCCGTGTCACCGATTCACTCTTAATGAAACGAATCAAATCAAACTGCATTGACCACACGGACCCGCTGGTTATTTTATTCGGTGGTTTTGACGGTTCAGTGGGTAGGTTTATTTTGATAGGCAAATATTGCTAATAATGCTCACTTTGGATCCTTAAACATTGTTGGATTATCTTTATCATAACTTTAGTATAAATTATTAAACCGCAGAACTCTGAGCTGTTTAAATAAAACTGTATTACAAAAGCCGAACTAGTATTTATATTTATAAAAGTATTTTGTTACTAAGATTACGGCATTAGCAAACTTCGAGTAAGGATATGGGTACTACTTGTAAAAAAATATATTAATAAAGCTTTTAGTTACATTTACAGAAATGATATAATTGCATTCTTCCGATATTTTCGAGCCGTTTTAATACCGGATGTGTGGTTTTAAGAATCATAAAAGGAAAAGAAAGTATTCACTAAACAGAAAATACACAACCCCGTCATGTCGTCACATTTAAACCCTGCCCCTATCCGAAGTTATTCGAAACTTTTATATCGAATTCGGTTACGGTTTCCGAAAGACTTTTATTTCGGATATCCGATAGTTTCGGTTACCGTCACCGAGTTCCATAAAATCACTGATGTGAAACACTAAAAAGAGCTTTTCCACAGAGGTTCAGTTTTATTACACTTTAAAATGGCAGGAATTCTGGTAATATTCGAGGAAGGATTTAAAACAAAGTTTACGTGTATACATAATGTATATACATATAATGTATTATTTAATGGACAAAACGATATGAAAACGTGTTCTGAGGAAAATTCAAGGTCGTGGAGTAATGAATAAGAAAATCCGAAGATCATGTTCCAAGGTATACATTTTCACAAATACATAAACTCACGCCTTTTTCCCAGAAGGAGTGGGCAGAGGTGCAACCAGGATACCCACGTTTCGCCTTGTATTTTCCGTCCCACGATGTGATAGTGGGCGAGCCTATCGCCATATCGGGCACAAATTCCTGACTCCGGGTTGATAATGAATAGATAAATCCAATATCATGTTGCCCGACCCGGGACTCGAATCCGAGACTTTAGCTTTGCAATCATACCTTAGTACAACTGCGCCACGGAGGCAGTCTGTGGCTATACATATACGAGTAGGTATTTTCAGAAATATAACATTATTTCAACCAATGAAACTCAGACTAAGTACCTATCTGAGCAATGAAATGACAAACGTTGATGAATTTATCATATTTATGATGATAGTAATAATAATGAAATTGTATCTCTTTGGATGTAATATGTACATACAGGGTATATCAAGACCACGACCGAAAACGAAGCCAGGTGGTAGTATTAGTGACTTCAGACACAATGCAAGTAAAAATTTCGCATTTTGTATTTTTTTACATATCGTCGTATTTGGGTGATGTACACATAGTTTTCCTAAAATAAAGATGCGTACCTCTTTATTTTTAAATACTCAATGGTACGTAAGGGTTTAAATTAGTATTTTCGTAAAAACTAGGTATTTACCACCCAAAAACGATGATTATTAAAAAATTCTAAAAAAATATCTGTCACTGTTTTGGCGAAATTTTTATTTGCATCGTGTTTGTAACCACTAAAACTACCACCTGGCTTCGTTTTCGGTCGCAGTCTTGATATACCCGGTATATAATGGCTCATAATATAATATCTTGGTATAATAATGATTTAAATGCTTGGAAACGCAACTCATGTATTGAATTGCCATTCATTTATTGAAATGCTACCTCTAATTTGTACAAGTATTATCAAAGGTTGTTTCGTTGGCCGAAACTGAAATAGGACTTTAATAAAAAAAAGGCAGCACACGCTAATTATTTTACCATTCAACATTGTTGACGAATGAATGCCTTCTATTGTATTTTTAACAATCAATAATCCTTTGTTACTTTACACGCTATGTTATTACATATTGCCATTAAAATCTCCATTCTGCTGGTTGTTGGTCTCTCATATGTGAAAGGCCGCCTGGGTAGGTACCACCGCAATGTCTATGTCCCCATAAACATCAGTGTCAATGAACTGTTGTGTTCCGGTTTGAAGGACATTGTAGGCAGAGTAACTACTGGACACAATGAGACTTAACGTCTAATGTCTCAGGATGGCGAGCGCATTGGAGTTTCAAGCATTGCTTTGTAATTTATGGTGTTTACAGATTGAAATAAAACTAATTTTACTAAGTCGTTAAAGGATTTTTTGGTCAGAGTCCGATTAATGAATTCCATATAATTCATTTATAAACTTTTTCATTGTTTTGTTTACGTGATTCAGTTAGTTATACATTATATTCTAATATTAATTTTAAGTTGGTTGAAAGATTTCGTATTACCGACGTGCTGCACTACACCTTTTTTGTAGTGTATGTAAGAACGTGTAAATAGTTGATGTCTGTACCGCAAAAGAATATACTGTAAACATACATTACAATCGTGTGAACACAGTCTTACAGGCGATGTTTGAATGTTGAACGCGATCGGATTGTGGCGTCGCGTTTCAAACGTGCGGTCACGAGCCGGACCCGTGACGTCTGCGGGACGATATCGTGAGTCCGCGCAGATGTGACACCGCAAAAACGCGCATTCCTGAACGAAATGTGGTTTTGGGTTTTATTGGATTTTTGATGTTTGTGACTGTAGAAAGAACATTTTTCGTGGATTGTAAATAAAAAGCGCGTTTTTGCCCGTAATTAAAATACACAGTCAGTCGCCAATCTACGGCAAATGAATAAAACGATTCAATTACAGGTGAAATAAATATGTACTTACCCAACAAAGTGTAAACATAAATAAATAACATAAATTAATTTATTTATTAATATACAAATGATTTTCTCGTGGGAAGTTGTGATGCATTACACTAACCGTCAGGTATATTATATCTAATCTAATTGTCGTGAAGGCATAGAAAAAGTATATTTTATTGCCGTCTCGGAGAATAAACTACAGTCTTTTTTTAACAATCTGATTCCTATTGTAAAAAATGTTTATATTTAAATTTTTGGTTAAAAACAACAATCTAATTGATTACTTTGATATTATACATATGTATCTATATATACATAATATATTTTACTGTCGTGAATGGCGAGACGGACGTGTAATTTGCCTCATGGTAAGCGATACGACCACTCATGGGCAGTAAAAAAACCAAACAACACCATGAATTACAAAGCAATGCTTGGCATTTCACTGCGCTCAATATCCTGTCATATCAGATGTTAAGTCTCATTATGTCCAGTAGTTATGTGAAACCACATACTACTCTTATAAATAATAATGTCCAATAAATAAATATAAATTAACATAGCCTGCGGTTAGGTGAATTTACAAAACCCGCCAATTAATAACACAGCATTTAATATTACAGTAATCGGTGGTTTAATATTATTTGACTATGAATTAATCTCTATCATTAATTTTCATTACTGCGCATGTTTCATTAAGTGTCGTTTAGTTAAATTACAACCGCTGTTTGCAAAGTTATCTAAAACCATACTAATGTAATAAGTAAAGTATGTTTGTTATTTTTTACGTAGCATCTGGGCAAGACATATAATGTTTTTCTATACAAATAATTTGTAAGCTAAAGAGTCATACTACCTTCATATATTATGCATACATATGTACACAAATACATACATAATCTCATGCCTTATATGATTAGGAAGCTGACTTTTCAGACCAAAATCACACACAAATAACCCAGGACTCTCATACAACACAAGACTTTATACTCAATATAATATTACTAGACTAAATAATTAGTACGCCAACATGCACTAGGCCAGCGTGGTGGACTATATGAGCTAACCCCCTTTCATTCGTAATCACGGTTGTAGAGGACTGCTCTGCCTTGCAGTGGGATGTATAGGCTGATACAGACCAAAATACGATGGAGGGAACAATAGAAAGACCGTAATATCATCCCTAAGGAGTTTTTCGTCGGGTCAGCGGTACCAGTCAAAACTTTCGGGTCATACTCGCGACGCGTACTAACTTTTTATCGAGTGTGAACTTCTTTTGTGAATAATACACGATTGTTAGAATTGAGGCGAGTTTGGGACATCTCGCCGTTGACGCCGGCTTTGTAGGCGGGTCTTTGTGTCACTTCACGGAGTTATAGTCAATTTGTTCTACATGATGAGGTACAATATAAAAATACGCATAGAAAGATAATAAAAATAAAAAAAATAATAAAAATATCTTTATTACTTTTACAAGCATTTCATCTTATTTTCTAGGTGTGGTAGCCTCCTTTTAGGCATAGGCATGCCTGTGTTAGGAGGCTACGCTCTTCCATAACTTAATAAAAGTATAAAAAAGATAATCGCACAAGGTATCGCGCGTATATGTGTGTGTGTGTGTGTGTGTATGTGTGTGTGTGTGTGTGTGTGTGTGTGTGTGTGTGTGTGTGTGTGTGTGTGTGAGAGAGAGAGAGTGTGACTTCAAATTATTAATATAAACTAAATTGTTATAAGATGGACTCGGTCTCTCTATAATTTAATTGTTTTAGCCATGTAGTTAACTCACATTTGCATCCACGGTAAGTTTTAATAAATATATTTATCTCTTTGTTTATCTTATTATAAAGTTGCGCAGAACGTTTTTTAAACTGGATCGTTGCGAAAGTGGTTTTGGTTTTAGGGACAGGTACAACGTCCGGTTTCCTTCTTTTTGATGTGTCAACAGGACTGAAGGCAAGTGACTTATGAAGTTTCAGAATGGTTTGTAATATGTATAGTTTTCGAACTGACATTAGGTCACTGATTTGATATAAGTTTTCCGTAGGATAAAGACGATTCTTAAAGTACATGATTTTAAGAAAACCTCTTTGGGCCCGCTCAACTTCAAGGAATCGCGTTTAGATTTAGATAAATATAAAATATTACGATCTGGAACTATAATTACATTTTAGCTAAAAATATTGATGTATTTAAAAGTCACAATTAAATTACAATTAAAATTTATTTTGTGTACACATAATATACTAAGACCGGTATCCCTGATTGGCAGATGTACTATTATTGCTTTGAAGTTTATCCTATTCAAAGGTGTTATAGTCTATTGAAAGATATAAGTCTCAGATAAATAGACAGCCTCCGTGGCGCAGTTGGTTAGACGCCGCCTGTGAAACGAGAGGCCGCGGGTTCGATCCCCGCACCGAAACAAATGTTTGTGTGATCCACAGGTATTTGTTCCGGGTCTGGGTGTTTGTGAGACCGAAAAGTCTCTCGTAGTTTCTGATACTCACGACACAAGACTCGATCTTAGTGTGGGGTCAGGACTATGTATGTGACTGTTAGGTGTATTTATTTATTTATTTATTTATTAATAATATCAGATATTTTTAACCGAAAACTCACACTAAATTTAGATGACATCTGGGATTAAAACCCTCACGTTTCAAACTTCACGCCGTATACGCTTTTGTGACAAGACTGGCTATAATTAAATTTATACGATGGATATTAACAATGACGTTCCTAATCCATGTAATTTGCCGTATTTAATGTCTACAATTATAAGCACCCACGTCACCCGGGATTTGGAATCTCGTGAGAGCTACCGAAGTAGGTACCATCAAATTGTGGTGACATATTGTCTACCTTATACAGGGTATCTCAAGACCGCGACCGAAAACAAAGCCAGGTGGTATTATTATTTATTAGTGACTTCAAACACAACTAAAAAAATTTTTTTTACTGGTCATCGTTTTTGGGTGATAAATATATAATTTTACTAAAATAATAATGTACACCTGTTTATTTTTAAAGACGCAATGGTACACAAAGGTTTAAATTACTATTTTCGCAAATACTAGGTATTTACCACCCAAACACGATAATGTATAAAAAACTGCAAAAAAAAAAAAACTGTCGCTTTTTTTGCAAAATTTTTCACTGCATTGTGTCTGTTACCTGGCTTCGTTTACGGTCGCAGTCTTGATATACCTGGTAGACATGACCTTTCTATTTCGAAGCATGAACAATACATGTATAACCCAGCGTCGTGGATATTCATGGGTGGTAGCAATCACTACCGATCAGGTGACCTGTTTGCTCGTTTGCCGGACCTATTGTGAATAAAAAATATATAATTAATTGAAAAACAGCTTGATAATTGAATCCACTATCTTACGGTAAAAACCCATACGCTGCCACTATACCAATAAGACGCTCATGTCTAAACGTAATAAAAAAATCAGAAACTTAACTCATAAATCTAGCGGAATACGAAAAGTATATTCATAGTTGAAACGTTTGAAACTCCGTTACGAAGTTTGATTTTGTTTCGCGATTTTTTATCTGCGGGCAAGTATGCTCCTTGGCCGAAGTTCTTGTTTTATCTCCTTTGTGTTTTTATTGTTAATAATTTGTGTGAGAAAATATTTTTGCGTTATTTGTTTGTATTTTTTAACCTTCTAAATGTTTATGTGAAGGTTTCGATACGTAAATTCTTTGAGTGTTTAATTTCAAAATTATTTTCGTATGGTCTAAAACTCTTTCAGAGTTAGAAAAGACCCGAGCCTTGCATTGGGGCGATAATGGCTACTATTAGTTTTAATACTGTGTTAGTTACTGCGAACTGTTAGTTAGGTTCTTTTGTTTTTTTTTTAATCCTTGTATACCTATCTTGCTAATTTTTAAACAGTTATCATGTCTCATTGCTTGTTATAATAAAAAACAGTGATTAATTTTAGACTATACATAATTAGCTAATTTTCAAACTGTTTATCACACTACCAAATTACTGAATAAAAACTATTTCAGATTGGAAACTTGCGAATTTCATGATTAATCCGCTACGATCGAATGAATGAACGACTAATGGAGCGGATGGGAGGTGATTTGAGAACTTCTCGCCGAGTTTTGAGTAATGATCAGCACTTGGAGAACTTACAATTGAATCCTCTAATGGGCTTAATGAAGAACGAATGACATGCGCCTCAGTTTTATGGCAGTTGTTGTTGGATGTGCTCGTTTATGACGTTGAGTTTTGAGTTGTGTTTGATAGGATCTTGGTATTTATGTTTATGGTTATTAGGAGACTTATTCTATGTTATATAATATTATTGAATATAATAATCTTATTTAATAATCTATAAAATGATAAAATATTGAGTATATAAGTTGTGAATAGTGTTAGTATTGTTTTTAAATGTTTAGTTGAGAACTGTTGAAGTTTGATTTCATTACCATATTGCTGATTCGGTTTGTGTGGGTATTTTAATGATTGAAAAAAATGTTGTCGGGGTATAAATACATAAATATTTATCCGCGGAAGAATCGAAAGTCTTTACGCCCATGCATCATCGATTTCTCATCGTGAATTCTCGTTACTTTAGCTTAATATTATGTATAAATTTGTTAAATTTAAATCAGAGAGCAATAAGCCTTCATAATTAAAGAAACAATAATTGAATCACAAGTTGATGAATTCGAGTCGCGATTTAATTTCTCAGAGGAAGAGAAACTCCTCGGTGGCCCATTAGAGCGATGCTTCCTACGCAGAGCCACGGCTTTAACATTATAGAATGGATTTAGCTGTTCATTAACAAAATTAAAACATTTAGCTAAGTAAAGTATTTACAATCAGATGGTAATGTTAGGTCTTTTGTTAATGTAAAGTAGACAAAAGAAGAATAAAATCGTTTCTTTAATTAGTCTGTCTGACTGCCAAGCAGAGGCTTCCATGTCTCTGATGGCTTTTAGTCAGTCAGTTCATTACGAGTTGCTAGACGTCACACATATGCTATTAAACGTTTTGCATATTTTCGTAATTACGCATGTTTTCTCACAATGTGTTAAATTGTAATATTTTCTGATATTGGGAGTGATAGCTAGCTTAGTCATAGCACTATTACTTAACTCCAAGAAATAGAGTTAAAGAATAATTCTAGCCAACGTTTCCAGAGTTATACATACCCCAAACCAATGTCTTTTGTTTTGGAATTTATGATACAAATTAAATAAAAACAGCAACAAAGCCTGGTAAACAATAAACGTGATATCTATCGTACTTATCCCATCGCCCGTACAAATCAAATAAGCCATATTACAAATTTTAATTTACCCACGAACCCGCCTCGAAACAGGTCATGACAGAGATCATTTGTAATTCAATAGCGCCCTAGTAAATCGTTTCGACATCTCTTGTTTGGCGACGGGCCTCGTGACGTTACACGGGTATTGCTTAATTTGAGTAATTCTTGTAAAGTTGAGTTGAGAGTTGAGTATTCTGAGGGACCGAGTATTTGTCTTATTAGAATGGTGATAGTATGAGTTAGCTGCGAACTTTAATGAAATATATTTTTTATGTATTTAGTTTAATTTTACATTTTTAACTTCCCAACGTTTCAATTGCTTTCCAGCTTTAGTGGTTACGGGGCGGTCAGTCCGCTAAAATCCGTAAAAAATAGTTTTGATTCAATGTGTAACATTCGCGTAAATGTAAGAAACCATTAGCTGAGAACTGTTTATGTCTTAAGTTCAGTTTTCAGGTGTGGCAATCCAGTTTTTGTAACCTTATATCAGTTGCCTGCGATTGGACTATGTCCCCAACATAGCCGTGATCTCGCCTTCTATCACATCTTGGAATAGAAATAAGTGATCTGTGGGTGGCATCTCTGCTAACCCCTTAGGAAATTTAGGTGTGAGCGTATGCTTAAGTCAGATTATTCCAAATACGAAGATATTGAATAACTCCCACAGCTTATTTACTAGGCATTATATTATGCAAACCTTGTATGTTTTATTGATGTTTTTATTTATGAATTTCAGATTTGACACAGATCTCTGTATTCTTGCATAATTTTAGTAATGAATTTCATGTTGTGAAAGCGAAATTCGCTTTCACGCTGAGTGCTCTGGTTATATTATATTTATGATCAGAAATATATTCGTGTACTCTCCAAAGAGATTTTATAAGTTAAGATCATAATTTAAGGCGTGGGACGTCCACTGCTTTGTATATCCTTTCCTTTGAATCTCAGTATCTAGGCAGTCGTAGATCAATTACTCTTCCGTGACCTTTAAAATATCAGCTAACCATCTTATCGAGAGCCGGGTAATTTGTTACAGTTCTCTAATGTTATTGAAAGCCTAATTGCAAAATGAGTAAGATATTTTTTTTCTACTACAATAACATCGTATATTTGTATTTACTTTTTAGGTAATATTATTACATTATAATATGGTTCAGATTCAGAATACAGGCCTGCTCTTGAAATATCCACAGCAATCTGCACAACAGCTAACTTTACTTAATTCTTACTTAAATCAAAAACATGTCGGGACAAATTACGATGATAACCAGAACAACGAAGCAAACCACGGCACATTGAAACTATCACATTCATTCATCCACATCCACGTCACATGTGTTTTGTAGTCACTGTTCATTAACATCCTAACTCGACCACAAACCAAATAGGATATTTACCTGTCCATCTCTACATGTCTCTACAAGCCTCTACCAGTACCGGTAGAGTGTAAACAAGGCAAATAAGCCGGAAAGCCGGACAGTGTGCGGACTGGTTCGTTACGAATTCCCCTGGGCTTTGCGGTCGGCTGTGAAATTATGCTGAACTCACACGCGCGTTAAATGCACTCCGTTGATTATGCTCGGTTTTTCGGGATTGGGTAGAGCTTTGAGATGATGTAAGTTAGTTTAGGTTGTTTCTAGTTTTGAAGAGTTTGATTAGGATTTAGGAGGGGAAAAAGACAAGTAAATAATAAAAATTTAACGGTGAAGGAAAACATCGTGAGGAAACCTGCATACCGTAGCGTTTAAAAAAAAGAAACGCATTTCTACGGTACGTAAGTCCGCCAACCCGCACTAGGCCAGCGTGGTGGACTATATGGCCTAACCACTCTCAATCGATTCTCTCGATTATAGAGTAGGCTCGTGCCCAGCAGTGGGAATGGGCTGATACAATACAATGGTACTTAAGCTTTACTGTTTTACCAATACTTTGGTGTGACCTGGTTTTCGAGGCGAGACACGACCAAGTGTGTTTACTTTAATGACACAACAGTCACATCATTCTTTCAGTAAGATACCAAGTCTTGGGTCATTAGTATCAGAAACCACGAGAAAAATCTCGTTCTGACAAAAAATATCTCGAATAATCGAAACCGTAGCCTCTTATTTCATAGCCTGCTACCAAAAATTGCATCATAAAAGTTGCCAAATATAAAAATACAACAGAAGAGTTTATATAAAATACAATCCCTACACGCGGGTTTCGTCATGCGTCCAAGGTCAAGGTTCCAAAAACTCGTTAGTGCAGAAGGGTCGTCCCTTGTCATCTAACACGAAGCCAGTTTAAACTGGACGCGACGCGGATACTGCGAATCGAATATCACTGATAATGAATTTTGTCGGCCTCAGATTAAATTATTGGTTTTTGGCAGCATTTTATGTAGAATACTGTCATTAATGAATCAGTCAGGGATCATTATGGGATTGTAGCAATGGCTTGGCTTTGCAGTTTCGTTTGGTGAGTGAGATGATAATCTCTGAGCTATTTCTAAGAATAAGCCTCACCTTACCATTTACTTTTCATGCCATTCTGATTAAAGGTGTTTAAAATTCCTTCTGCGTTGAATATACTTTACAGTAGATAGTAGCTGCTAGCTACTCGTACGTTAAACTAAATGAGCGAGCTTCACTTGCAAGCTTTAAACAAAGAACTCAAAAAAGTTATTTTAGTTATATCGAAATACATAACAATAAATTAATAAAAACATCCAATTAGCTTAACCTGTTAATTTCGCCCAATTCAGGGTGAATAAACAACAATCTTACTACATAAAGTGTTTTTACATAAAACAAGTTAATTTTTCTTCCTAAAGTATCCGAAGACGTTTCGATGTAGCCTAGATGCTAAGATCCGGAATAGGTCACACGTCACTATAACAGCTTTCACATAAGCCCCTAATGCAAACATACATTTACTGCTCGTTGGAATATTTCAATTTCCTCCATTTGCGGTCGTTGGACTAGTTTATAAAGTTATTCTTGTAGATATAAATTTGTCTATTATAATTTATACTACGTTCTGAAAATGTTTCAAAGTTTTTGGAAAATTATCTCGTTGAATATGAACATAAAACTGCATTGTTGGTCTGTAATAAAAAGACATGAATTAACTAATATTGATATAAAAATTTGAAATTCAACAAAAACAATTCACCCATTGAAAATAACAATCTGCGAACAAAAATGTGTTTACAGCCTCGAACAATTGAACTCAAACAGAACAAAACAAATAATAGTTAAAAGCAACCCAATCCAATTGTTCTCCATTAGTTAGCGCTGCATTTGGCTGTTTCGATAGCTAAGCTGATGGGCCTAAATTAAGTTATCGTGCTTACACTGTAGAGGTTTGTAGAGCGTCGTAGCGCACCGTAGCGTGTCGTACCGCGGCGTAGCGCTACACTGAACACTCAGCCCTTATTAATATAACTTACATAAAAGCTTTTAAACTCCGAAAGAATATCCAAGCGATGCGAGATTTTATTTTGAATTGTGTTTTTGTTTGGTTTTCAGGTTTTAGCGAATGGTTTCGCGGATTATTTCATATATTTGTTTCAAATAAACACAATAGTTTTTTTTACGACACAATCTCATTTATAATTCACTTACTATATTGGCTTATTCTCAATAATGCGGAGAAACGGTTTAAAGTTTTATGTATTTGATTTTGGTATGTCAATATCGCTTAGTTGTTAAAATATCCAATGTGTTAAATTTTAGAAAGTCTCAACTAGAACGTAACCATTAATATATATTTGAATATTATAAGAAAAAAAGTAAAATCCTATTTTTTCTGCGATCCAAAAATATTTACTATTGTACAATATTACATATTTTAATACATCTATTTAAAAGCAGTCACTTATAACTTGCACTGCACTCAACAAGCTAAAACCCCGCGATGCTTATTCATAATTTGGTCGTTTGTAACGTTTATCAAGCCGTGTAATGCAGAAGGAACTTGATTTCCGCGCCTCGCTGGCTTTAATTCGTACAATAATTGAGTCGTATTTTTAAAGGGTACCTTATGACCCACTTTTTTGATAATTAGACTTTTGTTTTATAATATCGAGTTCAGGAAGAAATTTTTGTATTTGTATTAAGAATTGAGGAAGCCTTTGAGGTTTTTAAGAGTTAAATCTCGTTGGCTATACTCGAAAAAATATCTTATAACTTAGCAATTGGATTATACTTATTTTGGCCGATTATCTATTATTAAAAGTGGAAAAAAAATATTAAAAGGAGCTATTGTATTTTTTTTATTGCCTGTGAATTTTGTAGGCGAGTGATTCGTTTCTCTGCAGCTGAGTGTCGTGATTGTACCTGTGGAGTGAACAAACCGGCAGAGGTCTAGGGTTTCGCTATTTGATACGATAACCCGCCCTCTGCTGGTTTTGTGTAGGTGCAGGAGGATCATCCGGAGGTGCAGGACTTCTGTATGGCAATCCGCCCCTCGTCGCCCCTCCTGGGTAGACTAGTATAAGTGAAGTGTGAATTTGTGTGGTGGAGTGTGTGTTCGCATAGTTTTAACTGTATCAAATTTATTTGTCATTTATTGTAGTCCTTTACCTTGCTGAGGATGGAGTTCACCAGTTCTTCATAAGAGTACAGGGTTCGGGTTACACGAAACATCTCAGTTATACGGTACGGTGACACGTTGAACAGTTTGCAGGTCATTTCGTGGCGGTAACGTAGCGCCTCAAACCTAGGGCAGTTCTCCAAAAGATGTGCCAGGCTTTGGATCGTGGTTGCGTCACAGGGAAATTTGTCTGTTGTGGAGATGCGAAATCGGTGTAGATAGGCTCGGTGGTATCCATGCCCCGTGAGAGTTTGCGTTAGATAAAAACTAGGGTTTGTGTGCTTCCAGAGGTTTCGTATAATATCAAGGTTAGGGAAGATCTATTGTAACGTTTTGTATTGGCATAGACATATAATAATATGTCTAATACATTTCAAATAGATGCCATTAAACAATACATATGTCGAAATATCAAAAGTTTGCGTCTCAGTTTACACGACGTCAGTAAATATTGACGCGACGAATTTCATTATTTGCTGTCTGCTACACAGCTTTGTTAATTAAATATTATTTTAACATATATCCTTGACTAAACCTAACACATATATGTTAGTATTATTTGTTATAATTTAATTAACAGTATACATTATGCTGCTGTATAATATTTATGCTGTTTGCATTTTAGATAGATCTGAGAATGTTTATTTATTTATTAATCCTTTATTGCACCATAAAGAAAAACAATTACAATGAAATAATATAAAAAAGAAAAAGTACAAAAGGCGGCCTTATCGCACTGGGCAATTTCTTCCAGGCAACCTTGGGATGGATATAAAAACAGGAGAATGAGAGGGTAGTCAAGGAGTCATATTTAAATATAGATAATATTATATAAATACAAATACCTACGCACATATTTCAATTTAAATACACAATACACAAACTGCAATATTATATACTATACATACATAGACATACATATATACTTATACTATAATTTACCAGATAATGCGCATGGATAAATATGTTACTCGTCTACATAATTAATGAGAGAAGTAATAGTCCTTCACCATTTTTTTATGTTGTTTATGGTCTGTGAATTCAGGTTGTAATATCTAATAGGCCGCTTTAAATATTTTTAGGGGTTTCGCAGAATGAATAATTAATTATTAATAATGTGCTTTCCAAAAAATCTTGAACGCCTTTTAGCGGTCTATTCAACTCGTATATCCAGCGACCTATGTTTGGCCTATATAGCTTGACAAATATTTCTATACCTAAAGACGTTTAGAAAGCTATTTATCTCACTGAAAGTTCAGACAAAATCAAGGCACTCTCAACTTTAATATCAATAACAATCCACTCACGACCAAAATGAGACAAATGCTTAAAACCGTACCTCAAGATCACTCTTGAGTTTTTGCGTCGGCGTTCCGAAAGCGTTTTCGTGTCCGCGTTCAATTCTACTGGAATTAATGAATAGTTCCAAAGATGAAGTTCGGTGGAGCTTTTGCTAGTGCTTTCAGAAACTCTTCGCTAAGCTCCATCCATCTGTTTTTAGCTTATTTATTGTCGTCGAAATTGGATTTTCAATTTCAAAATGTAGACTGTAATGATGTGTCGAAATTTCGGGATTTCATTTTCTAAGTTTCTATATACACTGCGGTTACATGTATAGTCTTGATCCCACATTAAGTTACAAGTCTTGTATTGGGATGGTAGAAAGGGAATGTAAGGGAATAAATCACATCATAGGAATCCAGATTACGGTTCATTTCCATTTTTCAACCAGACCCGCATGCGGGTTTCAAAGATTCCTGTCATAGAGGCAAAAAAATCCGCATGTAGAGTCCTTTTTCATTTCCATTCGTAGATGCGCATGAAAACTGAGGGATGTGCCCTGTTTCTGTGGAACTGCAAAACCGACCAATGGAACTCGGTTCCCAAGTGAGGCTATTTATAATTTGTCCCAATATCATATTTTCTTATTCAGTCCTATGAAGACCACTGCAAAACACTAGCACTCTGACTAGGATTTCCATATCGACCTGTTGTAAAATTATCTGCTAAATAATAAATAGGATACAAAGAATCTAGTCACCAACAACCGTAGGAAAAAGAGGAAAACGTAAATCATTAATATTGCCCATTAAGAACGATTTGCATTGAATATTCGCGAAAATTTAGTACCGCAAGCAATGTCGTAAACACAATTGGTTCACAGATAGAATTAAAAAATACCGCATCATATTTATATTCCAAGTCTGAATTTCTTTCTCTTTATAAATATTTGAGTTTTTAGAAAATAGTATTCTGATTTTACTCGTTCATTTCGTAGTCTTTATGAAAAAATAATGGGATTTATTTGAGAGCTTTCATTTTAGCTTAATCGTTACGTAGGTCTAGAAAATTATTTGATTTCAGAGTACAATTTACCTGATTTTGACTACTTTGAAGATTGTGAAATGGGCAGTAAATGTAAATTGAAGTCTTTTCTTTATACTAGTACGACAAAGTGATTCCATTTGGAAAGGTTGCTAATTATTTATTTAAACTTGAAGTGCGTCTTATATAGCCTTAAGACGTGGGGCCTCTTCCGCCATTATCTCTTGAGGCGCTAATAACTAAGCTAATAAATTATTTGAAATAAAATGTTTCCAAATTATGCAGAGCGATAGCACATGAAAATATATTTATCTCATTTAAATGATAAGTTGTTCATGGATATTGTTTGATATTTCATTCAAAGAAGCCGGAGACCCACTCGGAAAATAAAATAAAAATACGCCAAATATATTTAAAATTAATAGGCCTCCTAAAAATGTTCATAATACAAGAGTTTGTTTTCATATATTTTATTCTCTACTGCACACACAAAAAAAAAAAAAAAAAGGCATACAATATTTTACAGATAAAATTAAAGAGTACAGTTGGTGGTTTTATCGCCCTAGGCGATTTCTTACAGACAACCTTTGGATGGATATAAGAAAAGGATAATAATAGAGGGCAGTATAGAATTTAAAGAAAAAAAAAACAAGCTCTTATAAGGGAATAGATAAACAAATTATTTATAGTGAATATATACACAATATATTATGATACATAATGCAATAATACACTTAATATATGTATACATATATAAATATTATGTACTATATATTATGTAGGTATTTGTATAATTGGGCCTTTTTTTGGTTAAAAGTTTCAATTTTGTTAATGATTATCTAAATCTATTCTGTAATATTGAATCCTTCGAACGAAGGAAAGGAAGCATCGCTCTAATGGGCCACCGAGGAGTTTCTCTTCCTCTGAGAAATTAAATCGAGATTTGAATTCATCAACTTGTGATTCAATTATTGTTTCATTAAATGGAGGGGATTTAGATTAATATCCAGCCATTGACGAAGCGTTGAAAGAATAAAAAAAGATCTATCTTAAGGACAACGAAAGGCCGATGAAATTAAACATAAGATTGAGATTTTATTATACTCTCTTCGTAGGTTTTTCATATCGTTGTAATTATTAGGACATTTATCAATTCGACTTCCTCGGAATAATTAATTATTATATTCAGGTATAATAAGAGCAATCAATTCGCTCTCTCTCTCACTCTTCAGCCATAAGAAGGCTCCTGCTGAACATAGGCATCCCCCGTGGATCTCAACATCGAACTATTGGAAGCGCAAGCGCAATCAATTATTTATGGATAAATTATAATTTTACGAAAAATATTTTTCTCCTTGCTAACTGGTATATTGCAATTTCTAATTTCCTAGTAAATATTCCGTGATTTACGTATACGGAAACCTTCGAATTTTTGGGACCATTACTTCTCAACTGTTCACTTTTTGTGAATAAAAGTACCACGTCCTGTCTCTAAAGAAAGTCCACTGCTGATCATATTATACATCTGGCGAAATTTCTAGAGGCCTATTGGAAGTTGCCTAAATTTAGGGACATAAAAAACTATTAAAAAAATATTTTTAAACAAATTCATTCAAGTAGTCTGTCCCACTGCCGCGATCCGTATCAAGACAATGTTCTGCTCTTAGTGTTTCAATAGAAACACGTCGGATTGACTTCGTCCCTCGCGTCGAAAGAAAGGTCCCAAATCCCACAAAAGGTTGTTAAAATTGTCGCCTGTGCTTATTTGCTTATCCCTCGCGCCCTTTACGCGTCACAGAGCCTGTATATATTATGAAGTGGTTTTTGCTTCGGGACGTTAGGTTTGTCAACATTATTTATTTTTTAGTATGTTTTTAGTGTGTTGTACAATTGATATCTATTCTATCTATATGTATACGTATAATAAATTCGTAACTTATCGATGTCTGTACATGGAATATATTTGAGAAAATCTATTATGGGGGACTGTATGAACGTAATAGAAACCAAAATAATCATTGTTAGAAATTTTAACTGTTCGTCTGTGCGGTTGTGCAAGGTGATCTCAGAAAGTTAAGTTGGTGATACCTTGGATTAACATTTATGCTACTTTTTATCTTGAAATTTCGCTGCCTCGCGTTTCACAGCTGGCGTCGAACGTACTGCGCCACGGCAGTCAAAAGGATCACAACTAACATTTGAAATTTTGATTTTTGGTTTTGCTTCTGTCCATGAGCGGTCGTATCGCTTACCATCAGGCGAATGGCAGGCTCGTATCGTCATTCATAGCAATAAAAAAAATGCTGGATTTCAACTTTCTAAACGTACATTATTACTGTTCCAACCAACCTACGCTTCCCCTAAAAATATACCGTGGGAAAACTTTTTACATCATTATCGAGTCTACGTAAGCCATATCGATACCCCACATGTTTTGCTATAAATACATATTGTATCAAACAAGGGGAGAAGGGGGAAATAGCCGCAATTTCCGTCCTCTTTGCAATGTAATCGCGCCGGGCGGATGTGTCGGCCCGCCGGTTAGCACCCCTTACAACACAAGAATTTTATTTAATTTCCATAAAATATAAATTTTGGTAAGAATAAAATGCTTGAGGCTTTTTCTGCTAGCTGCGCGGATACGGCCGGATAGCTTGTTAATAATCGCCGGATAATGGGGTATTTTGTCATAATTAGATAATCATGATCTTTATGATAAGCATTATTTAAGATAATGAGAAATGTATAGTTAAAGATAGCGTTTCTACTGTAGTAGTAGTTAATTATTAGCAGAAAAAATACGTATTGAAAAATTATCCTGGTTATCATTTGGTTCGTCAGAAAATATGTACATTGTAAAAACATCGTAGCAAATTAAATTTTTCGTAGCAGTCAGATTTTCGTAGCCATGAGAATCTCGTAGCACTATTCTCGTAGCTTAGTTAAATCTCGTAGTAAGAACCGTGTAGGTAGAACGTTGTTGATCAGTAAAAGCTTTGAAGCTCAAGTGCATCAAGGATTAGTGAGGTTTGCAATTACTCCTGTGCAATTAGTACGATTGCTGAAATTAAGTTAAGAGCTTTCAGGATAAACGTAGGTAAGGAATTGTTTGCTGGTACTTGTAAGGATGTAGGATTTATGCGGATAAGCAATAGGATTGCAAAATCCTGTGTTCGAAGTGCATTACCATGGTATTATGAAGATTTATTTATATTTAATGCGAAAAATAATAGTAAATTTTCCAATAATATTATTTAAAATGTTGATGATGGATGTTCATGGAGAACTAGTTTCTTTTGGCTTCGTTAATCTACATATTATATAAGTTTAAATTTGATCTCTTATTGGATATAGGCCAACCCTATGTGACGTGTGCAAAACAGGCCTCTGGTATTGTAATTATATTACGCTGGCTCATCCATTGCACTACGCATACGTTGTAATCTTGAAAACGCCTATATAACACAATGAATGAATCTGTGTATGTATCAGCCCATATACTTTACATTGTAAGGCACAGGCCTCTTCTACAATCATGAGTACGGCTGAGACAGGTTAGGCCATAAGGTACATTACCATAGCAATTTTTACTCTATAGTATGCAGATTTCCTCACGATGTTTTCCTTCACTGTTATATTAGTAAAATACTGTTGGATATTCTATACATTATTGTAGAGGCAATATATTGCGCAAGTAACTCAAACTCCGATAGTGGTGTACATTTGACCTAGTTATCGAATCGTAGTTGAACTCAATCCCTTTGTGGTAGAGCCGCGTCTATCTGTCACTCTTCCGGTAGAGCGTGCCTTTGGATGTCGAAGTCAAGCGGAGAACTCTACCACTGAGTACGAGAAATAATTTAATTAGTAAATAGATTTTAAGTAACATCGTTATCTTGAATATTTTGAGTGGTAGAGTTACATTGTGGTTTCTTTGAAGTACTGTAAGACTGCCTCGGTGGCGTAGTTGTACTACGGTATGATAACAAAGCTGAGGGGTTCGAGTCCCGGGTCGGGCAAAGTGATATTGTCTCTTATCAGCCCGGAGTCAGGAATTTGTGCCAGATATGGCGAAAGGCTCGCGGGACGGATCAAACAAGACGAAATGTGGGTGTCCTGGTAGCGCCTCTGCCTACCCCTTCTAAGATAAAGGCGTGAGTTTATATTATGTATGTATGTATGTAAGAACTTCATTTCACTTATCATTTTCACGAGACTAAAAGCACAACTAACTAACAAAACATTACAAATTCCTTATCACTCTTGTAAACAATGAAAAGTTTTAATCTAATCTAATCTAATCTAATCTATAATCAATCTGAAAGTACAAGATAACCTTTAGCAACTTATGTGAGCTAACAGGTCAAAGTAAAGGTTCAACAAACTACGGCATATGCAATGAAATGTCGGTAACAACAGAAACAGGTAACCGGGTCACGCCAGCCGCAGTAAAACATTATCAAACATAAAACAAAACGGAATTGAGTTCAATTTACCTCTGTATATTTTATTTATTTATTGCGTTTTCTGTTAAAAAGTGCGAGAAGTGAGAACACGTTTTGTAGAGCGGTTAAAGAGCTGGTGTGATCTTCATTCTGCTGAAAATGACTACAGTCCGCTTGTAAGTGCTGTGTAATAAAATAGACAAACTATAAGTCTTCTACGTCGTCTACAATACTGTCTGTTTGAAAGCGGATGTACCAAGGATGACCTGATGTATTTCCGTAGGCCGTTTTTTGTTTTACAGTCGTAGCTTGCCTTAATGATACGAATATACAACCTCAAACAATCTCAGACTTATCAAAAACTCACCTGCTCTTAATTAAATATTACAGGAGACCCAAAATCTGATAAAAAAAATTCACAAAATTTTCTATTTTGTCTATCAACCCTCATTAGCATGGTAGACTAGGGTCTACTAGTATACCTAACAAAGGATGCATCGTGCAGGAAACCAGCCATTAAAATCACAACCTAAATCAAGCAACGATGTAACAGAATTTTAATTATTTGTTCAACCTAATTATGTCCAGAAGCCCGAAACATTACATAACAACTTCATCCATGGTTATATAACATGTTTTTTAATTGCCTGTCTACCCTCTGTCGGGTCTCGTTGGAAAGTCTCCGCCGATTTTAATTAAACTTTCACTGACGTAGGCTTTGATGTCGAGCCTTTTTACCAGCATGTCAGAACCTTCGGCAAAGTTCTTCGACGTCAGTTGTAATTCCCAGCGCTGGGAATGTTAAACGGAAAAATTGCACTAAAAGCATTTTGCCTGACTCATAATCAGGTGACAATCTTAAATGACTTAGTATCTCGTAGCTTTAAATAAATATAAAACAGTAAACGACTATATTGGTGAGGGAGATTCTGGTGCGGTTTTTCTTTATAGATATAACTCTCAAACACTCTACTGTAACATTTGTTGATCATATGGAAATATTTTATTTCCATGATCGAATGGTCTAATAGAAGAGGCTTTTGCCCACTGCACCATAGAGGCAGTGAATACAATTATAGCATCACTTGGCAAAATCAAACTTCCACGCTTCAGTGCATCGAATTTTAAACAAGTTAAAGCGATGAATTAAAAAACGGGAAATTGCTAATAAATCGCGCCGAAGGCTTTACCGAACGGGCGGGCGATGAAAGGTCAGTATTTCGCGAGGGGGCACTACCCCCCTCTATCGAATGCTTTGTATTAACGAGATTTATTGCTTAAAAAAGGTTTTAAATCACGAGTTCGGCTCTGCAATTAGTTAGTCGGAAATTGTTTTTTTCTTAATTTTACTCGAAGTCGAAACGTCGCCAAGGCGAAAGTTGAAAAACTTTTATAGAAGAGAATATTTTTGTTTCTGCATTCATAAAGTAACGCTTTTTTGGAAGAAAATCCATTGAATGTAAATATTTATTAATTACTAGCGGTTAGGCCCGGCTTCGCCCGGGTGCAGATAGTTTTTAAGTCCAGTCCACGTAAATAACACATTATTTCGCCTACTAACTGTTTTATATTTATACTCAATGTGACCGCCGTCGGCTATATTGCTTTTCCCGTCTCGTCCCGTCCCGTCATATCCCGTTCTGTCGTATCTCATTCTGTTCCATGACAAAATGCCTGTAATCCTTCCTGTTCTCTCCTGTCCTGTGCCATCCATTTGAATTTGAAAGAGTAACAAATATGTATAATTGAATCAAATTCCTGACTCATCCCACAGGAATACTACATTTTTTCGGGATAAATAGTAGCCTACGTCCGTCTCCACGGCTTAATATATGTACGTATATCTATGTTAAATTTCATCAAAATCGAATCAGGCGTTCTAGCGTGAAAACGAAACACATACATACACACTTTTGCATTAATATATTTTATTAGTAGGAATGATGAATAAAAAACTTACATATAATATGCATGAAACTTAAAAACTTTTTACAATGCAGTCGTGTAAAAATAACAGGCCGTTTAGCAACGAAATTTCGTATTAGGTTCTAAATGAGTTTCTTTTACAGTTAAAGCGATTTAAAAAGATTGGACCACCTCGATCAGGACAGCACTATCTGACAGACAATCGACGTGAATTAACTATCTCACTATCGCTTTTAGAAGGCTGAAAGATTGCCAGAAAGAATTGAACCTCTTTTATCCTTATTAATTCCTGGTACATTGCCTCAGTGGCGTAGTTGTACTTACCGATTACAACGCTGAGGTTTCGGGTTCAAATCCTGGGTCGGGCAAAGTGATACTGGATAATTATATTTATTATCAGACTGGAGTCAGGAATTTGTGCATGATATTCCATGATGCGCTCATATGCTCTCCATTTGATGGGCCGGCAACAAATCCATGATCCATGCGTAGATGTTCATGGACGGCGGTGATCAGTTACCATCAGGTGAGCTGTTTGCTCGTTTGCCGGACCTATACAATAAAAAAAAATTTACATCTCAAATGTCACAATTATGCAAGCCTATGTACTTTATTACTCCATTCAAACAACCCAATTTAGAATCCAGTTATATTTTAGTTGTCTCATTTGCCTTTTATGAAGACATTAAGTAGATTAAAAGCCTATAATAAAATACATCCTTATCTCTGTGCGCGGGCTGCGCAAGTCTTCCTTTTGCAGTAAATTTCTTGCTTATTAGATTTACGGCTTCGGGTCAATCCGTGTTGAAGATAGTATGCAGAAGACATGAAGATTGCTGTGTTATTGGAAATAATTATATTGACGTATAAAATTGTAATATTTACTTACCTTTTCGAAATTAAAAGTTAATTATTTTCAGATAAACGGTTATGTGATAAAACAGTCTCAATTAAAATAACGTCCAAACATTTAGCCTTCGGTTTGAGAGCACTGATGTCTCCGAAAGATAAACTCGCAAAGGCTTATTACTACTCCCTTTGTACGAAGTTAACAAAAACGCGAGTTTCTCTCTATGAAACTTTTTCAATTTGATTTTTATCTTTCGTGGAATTATTTATTTTGTTTTGATGAGGCAGATTAATTCCCAACCATGGAAAGATTGCCTATTAATTACAAATACATGCATAACCCCAATAACTTAACATCGAACTGTACCCATTGTTTTGTAAATATTTACATACATACATACATAAACTCACGCCTTTTTCCCAGAAGGGGTAGGCAGAGGTGCTACCAGGAAACCCACATTTCGCCTTGTATGTTCTGTCCCATGATGTGATAGGGGGCGAGCCTATCGCCATATCGGGCACAAATTCCTGACTCCGGGCTGATAATGAACAAAAAAATCCAATATCACTTTGCCCGACCCGGGATTCGAACCCGAGACCTCAGCTCTGTAGTCGTACAACGCCACCGAGGCAGTTTAACTTTTGAGGAATTATTTATTTTGTTTTGATGAGGCAGATTAATTCCCAACCATGGAATGTTTGCGTATTAAATACAAATAAATGCATATCCCCAATAACTTCATATGGAACTATACCCATTGTTTTGTAAATATTAATCGCACACATTAATTGTCTCGACGCGTGTTTCGACCACGCTTCGTTTCAATGTTCTACTCGCGCAATATGCATCCAAAACTGTTTTAAATCATTTAATAGAATACATTTTAAGCATTCTACTACAAATCCTACAAAAACTAAGTGTCATCACATTTCACATCACAAACAGAATTCAACATCAAAGCATTTGCCAGACTGATTTCTGAGACAAAGGAATTCCTCCAACGAAATACATTATCGACCACTCGACGTCGTGATTGTTTTCGCCAGCTGTTCTTTGTAGTAAAACATGAATAATTGACTATTTCATTATGCTATTTGATTGTGAGCTTAGGATTTGAATGGCGATGAAAAATCTTAATGATTCAGGAATCGTATTTGCCGAGATTACTTCCTGTAGCTGTCCTTAACTTATAAAGAACGTGGACGGAATATAGGTATTTTCGTTAACTTTTTTTTTGATGTTATAAAATTATCTGTAAGAAAATAATCCTGGACAAATTATAGGATTTGAACTAGGTACATTGCAATCTGCAATACGCTGAATACTCAGTGCCTAAATATATGTACATATGCTACGTAAACGGCATATACTGTTGGTTGATATTATTTTCAACAGCGACTACGAACAAAATAAGAAATTATTTTTCAAGATCTTAAAACCAAAAGTAAAATATAAAATTCTTATATAGCCACGAGACGAAACGCTTTGAACATTTTAAACGACGATAAAATTTTAGGCTTTGCCAGTCTTATGTTCCACTCACTGCGTCGCCACTTTAAAACCTCTTTTGGGCAATATAAAATTCTATATGTGGAGTAATATTTGAAATAGGGATAGTGTAAAAAAGAGTGCATTAAAGAAGTTTATTTTCTTAAAGAATTTGGTATAATATCAGGTTTTTCTTATTGATACGTCAGAGTGGGGGTAAGTATGGTACACTAGACTGTTCTGACTGTAATTTACCATCACTGTACAGTCTAACGGTACGAAATAGTTACCTAGTTGATCATCACAATCATGCTCAGGATCAGCTATCATTGGTTTTCCTCCAGTGGACAGTTGTAATTATTAAGCAGTGGTTTTTTACACTTTATTGCACACACAAAAAAATACAAATAAAAAGAAAATCACATACATAAAAAGTACAATTGGCGGTCTTATCGCTCAAAGGCAATATCTTACAGACAACCATGGGATGGATTTTGGAAAAGGAACTTTTATTTTTCATATCCAACCATTCAGTAACTACTGAATGGTGATATGTAAAATCGACTAACAACTACATGTCTCCGGCACTTACCGCCCGAAACGCAAATCTATTTCTGCATGTCGGTTGTCTATGCGACAACTATAACCCCTGTTGAGTTTACCTATCGCCTATCACATCGTGGGACGGAACATACAAGGCGAAATGTGGGTGTCCTGGTGGCGCCTCTGCCTACCCCTTCGGGGATAAAGGCGTGAGTTTATGTATGTATGTATGAGTTTACCTATTGGTGTTGTAAATTTAAGTAGCAATGCTCTACCGCCTACACATGTGCGCAATATAATCCCCCCTTACCTTCGATTTATTTATTTATTCGATGAATTTTATATCACGAAGACAACTCTAGAAAATTCTCCAGATGTAAAATGTATTTCACTGTCTTGAAGTTTTCACTTATTGATCACAAACGCCTGAACATGGATATCGCAAGAATTAGCGTGGGAGGAACTTTTATTGAAATGAAAATATTATACCTTTATACACAAAACTTACACGTGTGTGTATTTTACTAAATAACTACCTGTCTTTACCTTAAAGTACGTATCTTTTGTCAGAAGAGTCGGATACAAAGAGAGCCTTTTCTTTTCACAACAATCGGACCTGAAACTTATATTTGTTGTTTCCACAAACATTGATTCTATTTTTATGTGAAGTTAGAATACAGTCGCTCTTTAAATAGTGCTTTGTTCATCATTCTACAGATCATATTCACATAACTAATCGTAATCCACTGGTATATTTGATTGCAATGTCACTGAGCAGAATCATAAATCATACCAGAAATAGTAAATATTATTTTATATTTACTAAGGGGTTAGAATTTCCCAAAATCAGAGCATTAAAAAAACAAACATAAATTCACAATAACATTTTTGGAGAAATTAATAATTAGTCAATGCCCCATTGACGTAATCAACTGTTGAATGTCGAAGTACTCTTGTATTTCGTTCAGCCACGATAATCCTATCAAGAGCCTGTGCCGCTGGCATCAAGTCGTCGGCACAATAGCTATGTCTTTGACGAGTTGTATTGCAGAAAGAACTTTGTTTATTTCCTCTCCATAAAATATATTCGTTTGTGTTCTTCGTTTTGATTAATTTAAACTTAACTAAGTACTCCACGAAGCCAGACTAACTACAGTGCCATTAAAAATCCCTTGGAAGCAATGAAAGAAATCGTAGATACCGTATCGTACGCCCAGACTTAACTCCTCATATTCTTTCAATAAATTTTATATTCGCCAAGGGAGTGATTTACACTTGCCCGCTTCGAAGGATTTACGTAAATTAAGTTGTTGCCGCGCGTAAAAATACTTGAATGCCATTGCGAAATGAAATTGCCCCATCGGATCAGTTGAGGCCAGAATAAATCTCGCGGATTACGACGCTGGTATTTTAGTATTCTTGCTTGGTTCATGATTAATGTCTCGTGTGAGTGGCGCAAGTTTAAATTGCGGCTTTGAAAGATTGAAGTTCTTTATGAAATTCACTTGCCAGGGCGGAATATAAAGCGGTCAACTAGATTTTAATACACTGTTATTTTATGGACTTGCAAAGTTGTAATATAATGTCGAGCTAACAACACTTGAGATTTTTATTTTAAATGTTAAGAATTTGAACGCGGTGACTGCTTAAGTAAAAACAATGTGTTGTGATTATCATTATTATCGTACAAATTGGTCAGCAAAATATTTCTTAAATAAGTTTCCCTTTATAACAAGTATTTAAAATATGAAATGTTTGTCCACAGGTAACATATATACTTCAACAGAAAACATGGAAGAAAATATTTACCAAGTGATGAACCAAAAATAAGGATCCATGATGCTCCATAGAACCTCGTCGTCGAGGCGACGCCGTGCTTCTAGAAGTGCCGCCACGTCACCCCAAGCCAGGTCGCCGAGAGCATCAGCACAGCCTTCGAGAAGAGCATCCTTAGCCGCCACAGAAACTGACGAAGAGATGGATCCAGTGCCAGTCAGGAGCCCTCGAGCAAGCCTTGCCCCTGAAGCAGCCATTGACTTCCATCGAAGTCCACGCCACTCCTTAGTACCCGAAGTTAGATCAGCCAGAAACTCTATAACACCAGACGCTGCACTGCCAATGCGAAACAGCCTCGCACCGTCGAGAAATAACCTTGCTGTTGACATGAACTATGGATCAAGACTAAGCCTGAACCCTCAAGACTTTAACAGAAGCCCTAGAAACAGTATTACGCCAGACGTAACCGCTAGAAGTCCTCGAAGGAGTTTGGTGCCTGAAGGCACATCGTGGAACCTGCCAAGAAACTCCTTAGTCCCAGAAGTAGGCCGAAGTCCGAGGCATTCAGTAGCGAATATTCAGTTAGATCCAGCACGGAGCCAGAAAGAGTTGGGTCCGAGTCCACGCACCAGTCCAAGAGGGAGTATAGTTCCTGAATCTAGTCTTAAGAAGGACCTCCCTGATATAAGCAGGAGTCCAAGGGGATCTTTAGTGCCAGATTCTCAGAGGAGTCCTAGAGGAAGTATTGCACCTTCAGAGAGAAGCGCCAGAGGAAGTTTGGTTGCAGTAGAGAATGAGACAGTAAGAGCCAGTCCACGAGGCAGTCTGACCTTGACCTTTCAAGAACCGCTAGTTTCGAGGGAACGAAGGGCAAGCGAAGACAGTCAAGCTGCGGGTAAGTGTTATTAACCTTGAGATTAATATGCATCTCCCACACAAACCGATCTCCTTAGTATTCGAGATAAGGTTGAACATTATTTGCATTCTAAGCAGGACAAGATATACCGTTAATCCAATACAGAATTGTACATAATATAATAAATTAACAACAAGCAGCCCTGTATCAAAGGTACTACGATCTAAGAAGATTTATAGGGAACGAACTCACATAATGTATTAGCATTGTAACAAACCTTTCTTCGTGATTGAATTCTCTAACAATAGATTTTGGGTCTTAAAGAACTTGACACATACAAAGTCTATAAATAACGAAACTTCTAGAATTTTAAGTAATCTGCATTTTAAGAGAACAATATATTTAAATTCTACAGTTTTACAACTTACTGGGAATCTTTAAGCATCAGCTTCAAAGTATCAGAGACTTGGATAGTACAAAAAAGGCTGCCGATTTAAAATCAGGTCATGTCGTTGAACAGAATATTCAGCATGTCAATGAAGAGGTAATTTTAAACAAATCACGGGTAATTACGAACGGGTCTACAGGCAGATTAAGCCAGCACTTGGGATATGCTGGCGGAATACAAAATGCGTTGACGAGAACGGGGTGAAATAGGTTTGTGTCGCGTGGCATTCGAAGTGGGTTAGCCAGGAGGCGAGATTTAATAACTGTAATCCCTTTTTATGCCTGTAACTATGTATTGTATGAGGCTTTATAACAAATTGCTACAAGAAAATATACATTTTATGATGCAATTTCTCAGTTAGGATTTTATGTTATGCTTTAAAATATTTAGGTGCTAAAAGATCAAGAAGGAACTTGAATATGTTCAGGCAAAGAGAGTATGAGCTTGAATCCCACCAGTAACATAGTTTTAGTTATGATTATTATTGAGTTTTTCTTGTTTTTGTCCCGATGTCTTTACACCATTTATATATTTTCTGTAGTATTCATGGATATTTTAACTTTATTTCTCATATGTAAAGAAAAAAAAAACAATATAACTTATATGTATTGAAAATATTGTCCTGTTTAATAGTACAAAGATACAAAATATACACATCGACGAATTTCATAAAAGTTGGCCAGTAAATTATTTCAAGTATAAAACATTAAATTATATGATTTTAATTAAAACGTCATGTTTCCAATATAATTACACAACATTCAGCAACCTAATTTATACAGTTTTTATCATAGTTTAGTAATTATGTTGTCTATTGGGACTTTCGAAATTTGATGCACGGTAACACACCACAAAAAAATGTATTACAATTAGTAAAACACCACTTCAAATATACCACATCGAATTTATTTCCAGCCTCAGTTTTTGGATTATTGATTTGTCGAATATTGTCTTATTTAATATGTTATAGACACAACTCAGTTCTAAGATGTTTAATTGTTCTGTCTTGTAAGTAAGAACCGTCTAGTTGTTTATAATATTACCAGAACTTTAATATTAATACTCGAATCGCTTGTTTAGACATCGTCACTAATGTCACAATCGAAGAAGAGAACTACTCGAATAATAGTAATATTGAAGTGTCACGATTTCCATTTAGTTTTGAGATCAATCGTCTGTTTCCTCAGTTTGTAATAAACACGAATTTCAAATGGTAAAATCAAAGCTTTGTCGACCTAGACACTAAACCTGGAAATATTTTTCATGGGCAATACGACACACGTTTCTACCGATAAACACTGTCCATAGGAATATTAAATACACCCAACAGTCACATACATAGTTCTGACCCCACACTAAGATCGAGTCTTGTGTCGTGGGTATCAGAAACTACGAGAGACTTTTCGGTCTCACAAACACCCAGACTCGAAACAAATACCTGTGGTCCACACAAATATTTGTTTCGGTGCGGGGATCGAACCCGCGGCCTCACGTTTCACAGGCGGCGTCTAACCAACTGCGCTACGGAGGCTGTCAAAGTCCTTGACATTGAAATCTAATTGTTTTTTTCCTCAGCTACTCGAGGAAGAAGCGTGTCTCCATACAGAGCATCACTTGGCGGCCGACAAAGCGGTACTGGAGCTTTATCTGACACCGGATCCCGGCGGGCCTCCAGCTCAGTCAGCCAGGTAATTTTTTTTTTATTGACAGCGCAATGGTCAGCTTCTTCTTTCTTGTTCTAGAATGCTCTATCACATTTTTGTATGATTTTTTAACTGTGCATAATAATGAAATATTATGATGCAAAAATATTTTTGTTTTACTTCACAAAATCAAGGATATGCCAAGTAAATTTACCTTTAATCATTTGAGTTGAGTGCAAGAATCGGATCGAGAAGGACCCTATGGAATGTAAAATTAAATCCTTTTAAACTGCTTTGAAGTTTAGGCAGTGATGAGAATTAGCCTTATATTTATTGGAAGTAGTGCAAAGAAGAAAGAAAAAATCGCAGTCATGCATCGTGCTGGTGGCATATTCGGCCATATTACATTATTTTATTTTAAAACCAGTCATTTTAAGTCCTTTATTTTACCAAGAAGCTTTATTTTTATTGTAATGGAGCCATCTCGAAATAGTTTTTACTACGTCTTAAGAGGAATTTTCGCTTCTAGAATGTTGTCCCTCAGAGAGAGTTCCCTCGCAATTTGATTAGTTGATTTTTCACAAGTTTGCACTTTTGATGACAGTGCCTTTCAGACGACTTTGATTTTTTTCGAGGCTTAACACGTTAATTGGAGCGCTAATTAGCACTCAAGAGACAAGTTTGGACGAGTAGTTCAAATATTAAACATTAAAAAGTTGTGAAAAAAATCGCGTTATTAGCTTAGTGGAGGTCCATGGTTGAGATTTTTTGTAAAGGCAAACGGTGATAGAATATTTGAATAATAAAATATTTCACAGAAGTATTTTTTGTTCCGAGTTTAATCTGTGTACAATCTAACACCCAGCAGGCCGGCATAATTGTCTCTTTAGTTTTTAGATAGATATGTAAAAAATAACAAATAACCAATCAAACCAACCCACAGAAAAACAATTTTGTTTGAAAACCGAAACATTTCAACAACCGTATTGATTAATTTAGAGCACAGTTCGATACACTCCACTCCTACCATACAACGGTCCATATTATTCAAAGTAAAATATGAATACAGAATTTCTTTTCATATAACACTTGAGTTTCTGACGAACGAGTTATTGACCTATTTAGCTGCGATGGATAGAGCATGTTTACGAGTCGTGTTTATTCAAAACACCGAAACGTACGCTCGAGTGTACTCCACGTTATATTTCAAGTAAAAAGAGGATTTGCTTTGAAATTTTAGATATTCAGCTGATCTTTTTGAGTGGAGCAATGCAGTAGGTTTCGACTGTATCATCATGAGTGGTCTGGTTTAATAATAATAAATCCACCAAGTCTGCATCCCATAGGGGTAGGCAGAGAATATTGTTCTCCGCTTTGCTTCACCCTAACATAAGACTTTCGCTTCATCCACTTTTGCCTTTAATTATATATTTTAATTGCTCTTATTATACAAGGTATATCTAGACTGCGACCGAAAACGAAGCCAGGTAGTATTAGTGACTTCAGACACAAGGCAAGTAAAATTTTCGCATAATAAAGCGACAATTTTTTTGTACAATTTTACTTGTCTTATTTGGGTGGCAAATACATAGTTTCCCTAAAATAATAATGTACACCTTTTTATTTTTAAAGACACAATAGTAAGAAAAGGTTTAAATTATAATTTTAGCAAAAACTAGGTATTTATCAACCAAACTAGAAAATTAAAAAAAAAACTTTTTGGTTTTGTTGCATCTGTAATCTGTAATACTACCACCTGGCTTCGTTTTCGGTCACAGTCTTGATATTCCCTGTATAATGCATTTCATATTCTCATATGCTGTTTGTATTTATTACACCTAGTCTATACTATCTTATCTATACTATACACTTAAACAAATAAATGAACCCACAGGGTCGTTAGTTTATTGGCCGTGCGTCTGTACCGCGGTTTGGTGCAATTTTTTTGCGGCGCAGCATTGGTCTGTATTTGTACGGGACCGCCTTCGAACAATCCCGTACAAGGGTGTTCAGGATACGTGCTGGTTGTGCGGAAATAATACCAGTGATTCGATTAGGCAGAAACAAATTTATTTCGCACTGAAAAGTACGTTTACACTCTATTTGACTAGCGCGGCGACAGCACGGCGAGTGACGACACGACGGTGACGTCACGGAGTAGCAGCGGTTTATACACGTTGACACGTTCACTTCTTTCTTGATGACTACTTGCTGACTACTTGCTGTTGCTTGAGGTTTTCTTGCTGACTTCTTCTAGTGCGCTTGGAGAGATCCGAACCGAACTGATTTTACCCGGCCGGGGCTGCTATTTTTATTTGTAGTTCGGGCTTAATCCCCAGTGCCGGGTCCGCGCGCGACGGCGGCGACGCGATCGTCCAATAGGACGCCTTAGTTCGATGCGTCGCTGCGTCGGCGCGCGGGGCGGTAGTTCGGTTCGCGGGGTGCGCGGGGCGTTACCCCATGTGTTCATTTATTTACTATAAATACTACTATTTGACATTTTACATAACAAACACATAATACTACATAACACTGGTTAACACTTATTACAGTTCGTTTCTTTTACATAGTTAATTCTAATAAGATGATACAATTCTAATACACAAAGATCTACAATTCCAATAGTTTTAATACAATTCTAATAGTTCAATTTATCTTATATAGTTAGCAATTCTTAATACAATGTTATTTATCTATTTATTATATTTATTATATATTCCTATGATCGCAGCCTTTATTTACTTAATGTTCAATTCTCTGAGACTTATAAGAGTGTAATACAAATAAGATTAAATTTACAATAAGATTTTTGGTACATAAGAAATACTTAAGATTATAATGCAGTCGTCCTGCACATTTCTCCCGCCGTGCATCGTGTCGCGACGACGGTGCATCTTCATTGGGTGCAGGGCGACTGCTCCTCTTCGCTTCGGTGAAGGAGGATGATTTTCTTGGCTGGCCGTCGCAGCACGCCGCCCTTTGTGGCGACGTCGACGGTCCGCACGACGCTGTCCGGTCCCGGGTATGTGGCGCTGATGCGCCCACGCACCCAGGTGTTCCTCGGGAGGTTCTTGTCGACGATCCTGACCAGATCGCCGACTTGGAGTTCTAAGCCCCGTCCATGGGGCTCCCGCCGGTTGCGGAGTTCGGGAAGATATTCTTTCAGCCAACGCGCCCAAAAGGCGTCGGCGAGGGCCTGCGTTGCACGCAGGCTGGCGTAAGGGCTTGCGCTGTGGTCCGCTGGCAAGCTCATGGCAGCAGGGTGTCCCTGACCGCCCAGCAGGAAGTGGCTAGGCGTCAGGGACTCAGGATCGGCGGGATCTACTGACACATGTGTAAGCGGGCGACTATTAAGGGTTAGTTCGACTTCTGTTAGAAGAGTGTGGAGAGTTTCCTCGTTCGGGCTTCTTTGGTGAAGTACGGCGGTGAGTGCGGTCTTGACCGAACGCACCAGCCTCTCCCAGGCTCCTCCCATGAACGGTGCTCCGGGAGGGATGAACCTCCATGATATGGTTTTCTTGGACGCCTCTTGTTCGGCGCCCCGAAGCAGTGTTTGGCGAATTTTCGGCGTCCGCGCCATGAAAGTTGGTCGCATTATCCGACCAGATCTCCTGTGGGCAGCCACGGCGCGCGATCATGCGGCGCAACGCCATGACCGCCGATTCGGTGCTCAGTGACGACACTACCTCTAAGTGCACCGCTCGCACCGTGAGGCACGTGAATAGGGCGACGTACCTTTTCTGTGTACTACGTCCCACTGTGACCGTCAGTGGGCCGAAGTAATCCAAACCCGTATATGTAAAGGGCCGGCGGTGATGTGCCAGTGGGCACGCTGGCAGGTCTCCCGTGGCTGGCTGTGGTGGTGCTGCAGTTCTGGCGCGGCATAACCTGCAACTCGTTATTATGGTTTTGACGGTGGGTCGCAATTTTATTACCCATCTACACTGTTTCACTTGATTTAATGTGGCTTCGACTCCCGCGTGGTGCAATGACTCGTGCACGTGTCGTACCCATAACTGTGTGGCGCGATGGTTGCCGTCCACCACTGGGGGATTTTTTGCCTCCTCCGGTACACCGGTGGCGGCGTTGATGCGGCTTTTCAGGGTTATTAAACCATTTTTCAGTTCAATGCTGAGGCGAAACAGACGACTGTGTCTGTCGACAGTTCTTCCGGCCTCTAGGGCCTTTAATTCGACGCCGAAGGAGTCTTCTTGAATGCGGCGAATTATGAGTAGCTCCGCGGTTCTCTGTAACTCCGCTGTCAGAGTTGGAAACCGATCTTCTGGCGTCGTTCTTGGTTTCTGCATCGTAGCGGCGGGGCCTCTCCTCGGGTTGACTCGCCACTCGGGGTCGGCGCGCGGGCCCTTCCTGGTCCGCTTGTAATTCAGCTTTTCTGAAATGAGACTTCGAAACACGGCCACTGCTTGCAAGACCCTTGCAGTGGCCCTTAAATATCGGGTCCATGATGAGAAACGTGTGACTTCGGGCAGTACACTGGTGCGCTCCATATGGCGCAAGTTGTGCACGCGCTCCTCACCCGATACCGGTGGTGTGCTAAGTTCTTCCGACGGCCATGTTACCGGATCCTGCCGCAGGAATTCCGGGCCCTGGAACCACCTGTGCTCGTTACGAAAATCTTCTGGGACGTCGCGGGTGGCATCGTCCGCGACGTTCCATCGGGTCGGTACCCAACGCCACTCTTTAGTTTGTGTGATTTCCTCAATCGCCGCTATACGATGCGCGACGTATGGTTTATAGGACCTCGCGCCGGTCCTTATCCATGTGAGTGCGGTACGACTGTCCGTCCAATATATAGTTGCGTCGGGAGTTCTGCTGTGTTCTTTCTTGACGGCTGCTGCCATCCTCGCGCCGAGCAAGGCTGCCTGTAGTTCGAGGCGCGGGATAGACAGCAACTTTAATGGCGCCACTTTCGCCTTGGCGGCCGCGAGTGCGGTAGACACGCCCCCGTGTCGGTCGACCGCACGCCAATATAGCGCGGTCGCGTACGCCCTTTCGCTCGCGTCGCAGAATACATGTAGTTCCAGGCGCTCCGCTGTGCTGTAATCAGGATAAAGACGAGGAATGCATATCTGGTTAGTTTTACGTAATACGATGATCCATTTTTCCCAATGTTCTGCCAGGTTTCCTGTAAGTTGTTCGTCCCACTGGATTCCGTTTCGCCATACTTCCTGTAAAAGTTGTTTTGCTGCGATTGTAATGGGAGTGATGAGTCCGAGCGGGTCAAAAATGGACATTATAGTTTTCAGTGCTTCACGTTTTGTCGGCGGCCTTTCGAGTAAGCTCGGCGGGATGCGGGTCGCGTCCAGGTTAAATTGGAACGCATCCGCCTGCGGTTCCCACGTCAAACCGAGTACCTTTTCCGCCGATTTGCCCTCGAAGCTTACGGATGCGTTTTCTATTTCCTCGCCTATCCTTTCCAGAAGCTCAGGTGAATTCGATTTCCATTTCCTTAAGTAGAAATTTGCCGCACTGTGTATTTTCTGTATTTGGCTGACTATGGTCGCGGCTCGTTGTACGTCGTCGAAACTATCCAGATAATCATCCATATAATGCCTTTTTATAATTGCCGCCGCCGCTTCCGGGTATAGATGTTCGTGGTTTCGCGCGTTCGTGTTCATTGTGTAAATAGCGGAGGCGGGTGAGCACGACGCTCCGAAAATAAGCGACTTCATCCTGAATTCTTCCGGTGGGGCGTCGTCTCTGCGGTCCCCTCGCCACAGGTACCTGAGTGCGTCCCTGTCCTGTTCCCTTAATTGGACGCGCATAAACATTTCCGCGATGTCTGCGGTGACGGCGATCTTACGCTCGCGGAAGCGCATGAGTACTCCCGGGAGCGGCTGCAGGAGGTCGGTTCCGGTCAGGAGCATATCGTTGAGCGACACGCCCCTGGTCTTGGCAGCTGCGTCGTGGACGACTCTTAGTTTTTCCGGCTTCAGTGCGTTGACGACGGCGAAATGCGGCAGGTACCAGGTCCGTCCTGGCGTTTTTGTGGTTGGTGCCGGCTCCGCGTACCCTTTGGCGACCAACTTGTTCATCTCGGCGTTGTACTTCTTCTTCAATGCAGGATCTTTGTCGATCTTCTTCTCGACTCCGTACAGTCGGCGGAGCGTGTTTTCATAATTATCGGGGAGCGACGCCTCCTCCGACTTCCATAACAACGCCGTTTGATACCCTCCCTCGGGTAGCTGGACCGTGTTGGCCTCCAGTATCTGGAGGGCCTTTTGATCGGGGTCGTTTTCCGGGCGCTTCGGTGACACATAAGTGCTGTCGGCCGTGATATATTCTCGAACAATCTTCTCTATGTCGTCGTCCGCGGCGGTCTGGCCAACAAAGTTTACGTGGTGTCCGAGGCTTCGGGTTCTGCTGCCATGCACCACCCATCCCAGTGGCGTGAGCGATGCCACCGGTTGGTCTCTTCTTCCTGACCGCGTCTTCGTGGCGATCAGGAGGTGCCAGTTGTCTTGTCCGATAAGAATCCTCGGTACCACCTGGTTTGTGGTGATGGTGTTCAGTACTTCTTTGAGGTGCGGGCAGTCACTAATCGCCTCCTGAGAGATTCGTTGCGCCGCCAGGCGCAGGTCAGGAACAGTTCGGGCGTGTATGTGTTGAGCGTGGCGACCTCGCCCTTGGATCCTTATCTTCACATGGCGCGACGTTTTGTTCTCCTTGGTATGCCCGTCGTATGTACTGATGCGAAGCGGGTCATCCGGTCCGTCCGCGCCTATTTTGTCCGCGAGTTCCTCGTCGATGAGGGTTACCGTGGACCCGTCATCGAGGAGCGCGTACGTCTCGTGGACTCCCGCCGGTCCCGAAACTCGTACCGGCGCTATTTTCAAGTATGATACTGAAGAGTTCCACGCGGAGTTTACTTGTTCTTGATCCTCTTCAGTCTTGCGTGGTGCGCTTCTTGTTGAGTGCAGCAGTCGGTGATGCAGGTGCTCGCACCCGTCAATATCGCACCTCTTCGTTTTGCAACTGTGTTGCTGTGTGCGGCGCCGTAGACATCGGAAGCATAGTCTATTTTTCTTCGCCGCATCCCACCGTTCATCGATGCTTGCTTGTTTAAATCTTGTGCACTCCGTTATGGCGTGTCCCTCCTTGCGACATAGGGCGCACGCAAAGTTCGGCTTCTGAGTGGTTTCTGCAGCGAACACCTTCTGTCGAGGCTTTGGTTCCGGTCGGGGTGCTCGCTGTCGTTCGCTTGTGATCGCTTCTGCAGTTGCAAACGGGCTGCAGATTTGCGCTTCTTTCTGCAGGAAGCGTTCCAACTTGGAGAGGTCCGGTTCCTCTCTTGGTTGGACGGCGGCAAACTCGTACCACTTGTGTTTAAGTGTCGGAGTTAATTTCTCTATCACGGCGCGTGCGGTCTCTGGATTGTACATGTAGTACACGCACCTTAATGCTCGCAGTGTGTTTACAGCGTTGCTGATCTTCGTGGCGAAGGTGCACACGTCCCGCGGAGTTTCGGCGAGGCGTGGCAGTATTCGGAGCCGCTTAATTTCGGCCGCTGCGATGGACTCCGGTCGGCCGAAACGTATTTCCAGTGTTCGCATAACACTGTCTGGATCCGCGTTCGTTATTAAAAGGCCTTGCACTGCCTCTCTGGCTGTCCCGCGCAGGCTCCGGCGCAGGCGGGACATGTTTTCCAAGTTCGTGAAGTTATGTGCGGATTCTTCATAGGAGGCGCGGAACGTAAGCCACTCTTGATGGTCACCGTTAAAGAATGGTAACTCGACATACCTTGTTTGCTTCACTTGTGCGGCTTGCACGGCGTTCGTGATGGCTGCAGCCAGTTGCTGCATCTCGGTCTTCCGCTGCGGCACGGCGACTGCTTCATCCGGTGCGAGCGGAGCGACGGCGGGTTCTGTTCTGTTCGGCGGCGGCGGTGGCGGCAGCTGCGGCGGCGGTGCGGCGTGGCCTTGTTGCCACGACGCGTTGGCGGCTGCGGCAGCTGTGAGACCGTCGGCGGTAGCAGCGGCGGCGGAGCCCCATGGCGCGGTTTGCGGTGGCGCTTGATTGCCACGCAACCACGCGGCGACGAGCGGCGGCGGCTGCGCAACCCCGGAGTTCGGTCGCCAGGACGCGGCAGTGGTCACTGGCGGAGGGGCGCGTGCTGCTTGCTCGGCGAACCAGGCGGCGAGGGCGGGCGGCGGCTGCTGCTGTTGTTGTTCTTGATTGTTCGGCTGCCAGGCCGCGGTAGCGGCGGCGGCCGGCAGCGGGTGCGTGACGTCGGGGTTCGCCTGCCAGGGCGCGGCGGTGGCCGCTGGCGGCGGGTGTGCAGCGCCGAAGTTCGGTCCCCAGGACTCGGCAGTGGTCGCTGGCGGAGGCGCTTGCAGATCGAGAAGAGGCGCGGGTGCGCCCTCTTCAGCCGACGTCGGGTGCGGCGGGTGTGCGGCAGTGACTCCCGCCGGTGCGAGCGCGGCGGCATCGGCGCGCGGCGGCGGCGTCGCCTGATGGGGCTCGCTGTCGATGGCAAGAAGCTGACTATTCCGCAGCCATGTGCGGACACGGAGTTCTTGTTCCACTTCCGTGACGGTCGTGTTGTCATCTTCAGAGCTTGAGTCCGCTTCGATTTCCTGGACTCGAGCGGCGGCGAGCTCGACCTTCAGTCGAGCGAGTTCGGCTCGGGCGGCGGCGAGACGGCGCGACTTCGAGGTCTTCTTGCTTCTTGACGCCGTCCGCGATTTGTTCTTCTCCTGGTCTTCAATCCCGGCGGAGGTGGCGGGTTCCGTCACCTGAGGTTCGACCGCGGCGGGTTGTTTTGACTGCTCTGTGACTGTGGTGGTTGCGGTTTCATCGGTGCCGGTGACGGTTGTGGCGGTGCGCGAGGTACCGGTCACGTCCGTCGTGGCAGTGGCGGATGTCACCGTGGCGGACGCCGAGGCCGAAGCCGAGGCGGTGTGCCTTCCCACCGATCTAGTCACTGGCATTATTCCACACAAGTATCCGGCGAACTGGAAGGACCAGAATGTACGGGACCGCCTTCGAACAATCCCGTACAAGGGTGTTCAGGATACGTGCTGGTTGTGCGGAAATAATACCAGTGATTCGATTAGGCAGAAACAAATTTATTTCGCACTGAAAAGTACGTTTACACTCTATTTGACTAGCGCGGCGACAGCACGGCGAGTGACGACACGACGGTGACGTCACGGAGTAGCAGCGGTTTATACACGTTGACACGTTCACTTCTTTCTTGATGACTACTTGCTGACTACTTGCTGTTGCTTGAGGTTTTCTTGCTGACTTCTTCTAGTGCGCTTGGAGAGATCCGAACCGAACTGATTTTACCCGGCCGGGGCTGCTATTTTTATTTGTAGTTCGGGCTTAATCCCCAGTGCCGGGTCCGCGCGCGACGGCGACGCGATCGTCCAATAGGACGCCTTAGTTCGATGCGTCGCTGCGTCGGCGCGCGGGGGGGTAGTTCGGTTCGCGGGGTGCGCGGGGCGTTACCCCATGTGTTCATTTATTTACTATAAATACTACTATTTGACATTTTACATAACAAACACATAATACTACATAACACTGGTTAACACTTATTACAGTTCGTTTCTTTTACATAGTTAATTCTAATAAGATGATACAATTCTAATACACAAAGATCTACAATTCCAATAGTTTTAATACAATTCTAATAGTTCAATTTATCTTATATAGTTAGCAATTCTTAATACAATGTTATTTATCTATTTATTATATTTATTATATATTCCTATGATCGCAGCCTTTATTTACTTAATGTTCAATTCTCTGAGACTTATAAGAGTGTAATACAAATAAGATTAAATTTACAATAAGATTTTTGGTACATAAGAAATACTTAAGATTATAATGCAGTCGTCCTGCACAGTATTCTTTGTATATTGTTAGTGATAACGAATCGGTTAACATGCTCTTTACTTTGCTAACAAGAGCAAAACAAAATTAAATTTTAGTTGTAAACTGTTAATATTTTCGTTATACTATTTCTTATGCATAAGCTTCTTATGTATTGGGATTATTTTTATTTTCTATTTTATTAGATGTGATCGCATTTTGGAGATTCATTTTTTCTATTTTATATTTATACTAAAAGCTGCTTGATATATTTATGAAATGCAAACCTTTTTGACAATCATTTTGTATTATTTATTTATTACTTTATTGTACACGATGAAAAACTAAGTAAATATATGAAAGTTCAAATATAAATCACATTTTGTACAAGTCTTTTCGGTAACGGCCAACCTTTGGATGGAGTGGAATGAACGATACTGCGTACTCGAAAAAACGTTAGGTTATACTGCGATACTCGAAAAAATTGGCATGAACATTGTATGTATTTGTAATTGGTAGTACCCCAATCGCATGGATCGATAAATTATGTATTACTGACCGATACATTATTCTGTAGTCTCATTTTATATACTTTTCTTTTCTCAATATTAATACAGATATTGATGATAGAGGCAATAGTTTTATCCTCCCTGGGGTATCGGTCTATCACTAGGTACCTCGCTCTTATTGGGTAGGTAGGTACCGTTATTCCCTGGGGTACTATAATCTTTTCTGGTACCAGATTATCCAGAACCACTGGACTTCTTTGGGGTATCCGAGGCACTGGGCTCTCTTTTGTAAGGGTCTTGTTTGTGGTACCGAACTGTCCTGAGGCCCTTGCCATCTCTACAACAAATTCAGTATTTCTATTTTATTTTAGCTCAATTTTGCTCGGCAGGTATCCGGCGATGAGCAGAGAAGGCTATGTGGGGAGCAGGCCAAGTACAACGACCGCAGCGGCTTGGGGCTTGGTGTCGGGCTTACGACCTACGGATCCGTGGCTTACCAGCTGAAGGACGCTAATATGGAAGCCTCTGGTACTGTCGACTTCGTGTGTCGAGCCGCAAAGATTATGAATAGAACGAGTGAGTATTTTTACCTTTGGAGTACTTGCCTATTGCCCACGGTTGCGACTAGATCTTCTATTATGGGACTTGAGTGTATTTATGTGTGTAGTTGGCCTAAGGTCGGTCGATGAACTAATAATAAGTACACACAAAGAATTTTTAAATCAATGGTTTTTAGTTCAATTGCAATGTCAGACTTTGACATGACTTTGAATGACAGCTTTGTGTGAGTTTCAAAATATATTGAATCGCAAGATTGGACCAGATATTTTTCAATAATATCTGGTCCAATCTTGTAATGTACAGTAAAGTTAAAATAATAAAATCGAGCTAACATCGTAAATGCAGTTAACTTAGTAGAAACAAGATATTAAATATAATGCGGTGCGGTTTAAGATCTGTAAGATTAAATTAATCTTTCAAACAAAGACTATCTCGAGTCTTTGAGGTGAACTCGAGATGCCAAGGACAAGACAAGGTTTCTATGAGAACCTTTACTATACTGCTGGAATATAAAAGCACTGATGGCTTAATAAATAAATATTTATTTTATTACATAAGTTCGGAAGATGAGCAAATAGTTTACTTGATTGTAAAAATTCACCACCACTGAGCTTCGCTTGGGTAGTGGATGTATTGCACTAAATTGCATGAGTATGTTGGTAACAGTGGATGAATAAAAAGTAGCATGTTAGGATCGAGTGAAGGGGAGATATACAGTCTCTGACTACGACTATGAAAAGTAGACGTGAAGTTATGTATATTATATGTATGTAACATAATTGAAATAAAATTAGAACCAACGCAGACATAACAATACATTCCACACCCACAACTATTCAGACCTAGATAAATATATGAATGGAAAATAAAATACATTTATCCGTGCCAAGATCAGAATGGCAATATCCGGTGCACAAAGCTAACCTTTAGCCACTGTCTACTGTTCGCGATTATATTTAAAACAAGTTTGCGACATATATTCCTGTAAAGAAAACTCTTTTTACTTAAAAGTACTTTTCTAGTCAACGTTTGTTGTTAAGAATTATGCTTTATTTCTAATATTTGTGTAAGAGTAATTTTGGTTGACGTCGGATGATAGAGATAAATATTATATAGAAGTACCATCGCATCCACATTTAAAATATACTTAGAATTAATTTGGGTCCATCGGCAGAAGGGAGACATTCTTACCTACTTAATAGATTGACCTATTTAAAAGATTTTCTTCGCATAATCTACATAATGATTTCATTGATATTAAATGTCTTTGAATGCGACCTTTGAATGACCTTTAGGAATCAGCCAGCTTACATCGCCACATTTTAAAAATACTTGCTTTGTGTCGTAAAGCTCTTGCCAATTATTGTAACAGTATATAATTGCATTTACCAGGTTCATCGCAATCGATTTATCACGTCAATATTAATTTACAAAAAGACGTCAGCAGTGCCAGAAAAACAAATAAAATCCACGTTTGTGGTTGAATATTCATACGTTGAAAAGATTTAATTATAAGATAAAATGATTCATGATTGGTTTTGTTTCAGTTGTCATGACTGTGTTCCTCGCCTGCCTGTCTACTCTGCCTGTCATCATGCTTATTATGGGTGAGTCGTTTTATAATAATAATTATTTATTTATTTAACCAAAATGGGACACGTTATAAAATCAATTCAGTGTTAAGTTACAAAAATTATAATATTTTGTCGGTGATCTCCACACGGTGTGGAACCTGTTCTATGGAGAACTAGTTCAAAATTGATTGTAATTTTTTCTAGTGATGTGATTAAAAGTGGAAAGAGTGAATACACATTATTACAGATTACTAAAAATAAGAAAATCGAAATTCGGGAGATGGTATGACTCTTATGTAGTTAAAATAGGTTTTTATTATGATGAGATGACCAAAAAGTAGGAGGCTCTGTGGAAATCTTTCCTAGGGTATCCACACAGTCATGTTTAGGTGAACCTAGCAAGTCCATCTGGTAATACCAAGTCTAGGATTAATTTTAAATAAGACTCAAAGACATTCTTAACTTACTTTAAAAAAAATGTTTATACTCTCTACCAGATATTTTTCGCAGTATTAAAAGAAGGAAAAACATTTTCAAGGCCGCTGGCTTTCGTCTTAAGAGCAGAGTTGAAGATAACGCGGCTGATACAAAGTTGACACAAATCTTATAACTTGAAGGGAGGACGTTTTGACGGTAATACAATTAGGAGACATTTTGAGCCGCGAAAATATAGTGGCGACATGTATTTCCATTTTCATTTTTCTGATATCTTTTGGAGATTATGTTGGCAATGCTGGAGAATGGCATTAACTCATCTAGATTTCACTGTTGGACGTAATATTATGATGAGGACATGGTTGTCCATTAAATATTTCATTGTTATTGAAACTGTGAAAGTCTTAGTAATAAATAAATGAGTATTCCGAGATACCATTGTACATAATCAAATTATTTAAAAGCAATCAGAATTACCTCACAGGGAATGGAGTACTCCCTTTATATTATATTGTTTTTGTGCTGACCTCACTGAAAACACTCTTCCAACTTTATCATCTATCATATATCTATTCATTATCAGCCCGGAGTCAGGAATTTGTACCCGATATGGCGATAGGCTTGCCCCCTATCACATCATGGGACGGAACATACAAGGCGAAATATGGGTGTCCTGGTGGCGCCTCTGCCTACCCCTTCTGGGATAAAAGCGTGAGTTTATGTATGTATATATGTAACTTTATCATCATAATGGAAACGAAGACATATTTTTTTTTTCTATCTAAATAATGAATATTAAGGCAGTTAATACCCACTATCCAATCATAATACATGATTACAACTTGTCTGTAAGTACTAAGATACATTACTACGTTGTATATAATTAAATCTATTTGTTAGTAATAGTCTCACAGGTTAATTGCCAAAAAGGAAACATCATGAAAATTCGTTCGCGCTCCACAGGGATTTAGGAGACCAAAATAAATCATAATTTCAACGTCTTATTATTTTCATTCCTCCGGCTTCGGTCAAATGTCAGGAACATAATTAGAGGGCTGTGGTTTTGTTGAGTAATTAGCCTTGTTTGTATTATTAAGGTATCGATTAATTATTCTTTTTTAATTTGTCAGCGACGCCCACTACCACTTGACTTTGTACGAGGGGAACTTTTGAAGTATAATTAATTATTGTTTTAAATCTTTATTAATGTTTTATGTTGTCGGCTATAAGATTGTGAGAATTGAAGAAGTATAAACGCACTGAAATTATTCATAACGTACTTAAATGTAGTATAACAACTAAAAACTAACTAATTTTCTGTTTTTTTCCTTTTTGTGAAATGTGAGGCGTGAGTTTATGTATGTATGAAGTTTAACAGTTGCTGCTTTTACCAAGACCATAAAAATCTCGAGTTTATTACCAGAACAGGGTTGCTCTTTGCTTTGAATTCCAAAAAAAAAAAACACAATAAAGAGATATATAGAAAGTCAGAACAGCTGAATCCCTCACCATAAACAGACCAAACAAAGCAGTCTTAAAATTTATTAATACGCGTTATTTTCCATTCTATTCTATGTTTTGGCTAAAACAAAAATATTGAGAAAAAAAAATATTGTTTATTAGTAAGTAGATTTAGTTCTTAGAATTTCCAAGCAATGAAAGTAGCGAACAAATAAAACTTGTTTTTACTTATCGCACCAATCAATATTTATTATCTAAGAACTGCCATGGCAACGAGCTGCGAATTATTATTTGATATTATATTGAAAGAAAATGAATATTGACACTTCATTTAAGCGTCCATTACTCGTATTGAGCTGACACGGGAATATTTATAGCCTAGAAAAAAGACAATTAATGTTTGTGTGCGCCACGAATATTAAAATAAATAATATGAATAAATACACCCTACAATCACATACATAGTCCTGACCCCACACTAAGATCGAGTCTTGTGACGTGGGTATCAGAGACTACGAGAGACTTTTTGGTCTCATAAACACCCAGACCCGAAGAAAAAAGGGACACCCGAATGGAACGAAGTTCGTTTTATTATTTATTATGTACAAAAAACCTGTATACACTCAACAAAAATAATCGTCGCGACACCACACTGTTCAATGCGAAATAGAAAGACGAAACGAAAATAACTGGCTTGCTTTCTATGACAGCGAGAGAGAGAGACCGACAGAGAAACACGCGCATGCCGCACGGCTTACAACTATAGCAAAAAGTGTCGTTACAACTTTTGGTCTTAATTTTTTCCGTCTAGCCCCCTTTCGCAACGCGCGATAAGGAACTTCATTCCAAAATCTGTGGTTCACACTAATATTTGTCTCGGCACGGGAATCGAACCCGCGGCCTCTTGTGTCACAGCCGGCGTCTTACCAACTGCGCCACGGACGCTGTCTTATTTATTTCAGGTTTGGGTAAGGGTGGGAGCGGATAATACAGGGAATAAGAAAGTTATGATTTTTTGTTAATACTTTATCTGATATAATATGGTATCCAGTAAAACTACTAGGCATTATGAAACAATATCTTGTGTCTCAGAGTGATACCAGTGTGTGGACAGTGCTTAGTAATTATAAAGTCTGTGTAGTATTGCCGTTGTTTATAAACAGTTGTTTACTAGCAGCATTATATAAAAAGTAATATTATTAGACATGCAAATCCAAAGAAGACAGCTATTGTTGGAATATTTCACACAGCAGTATATTTCAACCCATGCATTTACTGCAGCGAAATATTATAAATCCAGGTTTTATCCGTCGCCCGGAGAATAGCGCTGAGAACTGAACGCTAAATAACCTAGTTTGTATTGTGCTTTGTATTTTCTCAGTTTAACCACACAAATGGATATTTTATAGTGTTCTAATTTTGTCATTTGTACCTATTTGTTTACGTACGCGGTCCGTTTCAGGCTTACGCTATTAATGGACGATGCCGTTGTTATTACATACATAAACTCACGCCTTAATCTCAGATGGCGTAGGCAGAGGCGTCACCAGGTCACCTACATTTCGCCTTATATGTTCCGTCCCATTATGTGATAGGGAAAAATCCAAAATCACTTTGCCGGACCCGGGATTCAAACCCGAGACCTCAGCTTTGTTATTACACGAGTCTATACTGATTTTATTTCGTAGAAGTATGGATTGTGATAGTATTTAGACAGTAAGGTTGAAACTCATTGTTATGACCTCAAATCAAAATCTGCGCCATTCTAAAAGTTCTTCAGTTTTGTTAGTTGTCTGAGCATTAATACTTCTATCATTGACATCAAGATAGTCGTTTTTTGGCCAACCTGAAATCCCGTTACATCATGACTGAGGCTATCAATAATTTCATTAAAAAATTGATTCCACAAAAGTAGGCAAAACATACGAGATTTTAGATTCGTGACTGGCTATAATCTTTTACCATGCTCTTTAGCCTTCCATAAAAAAGGTTTTAATAAAAACATTTTAAAGGCTAATGTATGGCAGGCTGTGGAGCTATTTCGGGTTGATTATTTAACGGTTTATCTGGTTTGAGCCGGTGTTTCTCAGCGTCAGTGTGTGGTGTCAATGAATGGTTCTAATCTAATCTGGGCGCGGCCGACGCTTTCGCCGCCCACGCGCTCACATCCCTTATTTGTACAGGGATATTTTTATACTGGTCATTTTCATAATAATCGACGTTTTGGTTGCTATACAGTAGTCGAGCTCAGCTTCGTTTGAGTTTTCAAGTTTAAACTGGTTGAAATATTGTTATTTCAGGTTAAAAACATATTGCATACCAACTACTTACTGAAATAATGATAAATTCTTTATTGATCTCAATTCATGTACCTTTCAAATGGTGTATAAATGTTTTAAATATAAATAAATATACCCAACAGCCACATACATAGTCCTGACCCCACACTAAGATCGAGTCTTGTGTCGTGAGTTTCACAAACAACGAGAGACTTTTCGGTCTCACAAACACCCAGACCCGAATCTAATTAATTTGTATGGTTCCCATGAACAATTATCTCGGTGTGGGAATCGAACCCGCGGCCTCTCGTTTCACAGCCGGAGCCTAACTAACTGCGCCACGGAGGCTGTCAATATATGTCAATGTGTGCAGTAGTTCCAGAGGTTATCGCCAATTTAAACATTTACTAGCATTATCTCCTTATAATACTCTAAATACACTAGTTGAGGGTAGACAGAAGAGCCAATAGTAGCGCCCATAGTCCAAGTAATTTATTTCCGTCCCATAACTCCGTCACCTGCAAATAGCAAGGTATGTTCATAGCACGGTCATAGTAGTGGGCAGAGACCCTTACTGCCCAAGAATGCTGACATTAAGCAAGCAGCCGCGTTGATCGGAATATCAAAATGTAATCTATCTATGGCGTATCCTGTCGACTCTGCGTAGGTGATGGAAAAGGTCAAACTAACAGTAATTTACCATGGCGATTCCACTGGAAACATAGGCTTGTTATCTATACATATAATAAATTTGTAACCGATCGATGTCTGTACATGGAAGAAAAACGAGGAAAATATGGGGGTCTGTATAAACGTAATAGAACAAAAACAATGATTTTTAGATATTTTGTCTGTTTGTCTGTACGGTTGTGCGCAATGAAATCAGAAACGGCTTAAACTCCCGTGGGATGAGGAAGAAATTCCGATATATTTGTTACATTTTTACACTGAAATGGATGGGATGGGATGGGACTGGATTGAGAATGAGGTGGGACGGGCGGGATATAGCGGGACGCGGCCGGGACGGGACGGGGTGGGAAATTCCAAACAAAGTTAATCACGCAGACGAAGTTTGCGGGCCGAAACTAGTAGTTACAAAATTGTCTTTATCACATCGATAGTTTCAAATCCATTAGCACATAGAAACCTGTGATCTGCTGGAATGGATAGACAGCCTGGGTAACTTACTTTCATGTTTTTTTATTCGAAAAAAAAAAGATAGAACATTTCCGGAAAATCTTCACATTAAATAGTAAAGCCTTACATGATAATCGAAACTAAAATCACGTAGTCTACAGAAACTAGACAATAAATCGATTGTGCGACGACGACAGGTAATAAACGAGGCATTGCGTGGTAAACAATTACAGCGGCGTCGACGTTGATTACATCCCTGGTTAATTACATTCCCGATACAATTCGGCAGCTACGACGCCGAATTTCCCCTTGTCTTATGTTACATTTTTACTGGTGGTAGGTCTCTATGTGAGAGACGGCCTGGGTAGGTACCACCGCAATGTCTATTTCTCCCGCCATACATAAGTGTAAGTATATTGATGTGTTCCGGTTAGAAAGGACATTGTAGCCAGAGTAACTACTGGACATAATGAGACTTAACATCTTATGTCTCAGGGTCGCAAGTGAAGTGGAATGCAAAACATTGCCTTGTAATTCATGGTGTTTGGTTTTCTACTGTCTATGTGCTGTCGTATTGCTTACCATTAGGCGAAAGGCATGCTCGTCTCGCCATTTGATTATGCAATTAAAAGAATACGTTTTTGGTACGTGTCAAAAATATCAGACTTTTCCGTTAATAACCAGACTCAATATATCTTGTTAAGATTTGACAGCCTCCGTGGTGCAGTTGTTTAGAAGCCGGCTTTGAAAAGAGAGACCGCGGGATCGGTCCCCGCACCAAGACAATTTTTTGTGTGATCCATTTGTCTCTCTGGGTGTATGTGAAACCGGAAAGTCTCTCGTACATACCCACGACACAAGACTCAATCTTAGTGGGTGGTCAGGACTCTGTATGTGACTGTTAGGTGTATTTTATATATGTACAAAGTATCGATTCTTAGTTCTACTAGTAATTATGTATTATTAAAAAAAAATATATTAGCTGTATTTACGGGTGTATCAATTACATCCTTCGGTCGGGTGATTGAAATCCGACCTCTCATTCCACAGCTCTCCAACGTTGTCAAAATTAATATACTAGTGAAATTGTTGAATAATTGCGCCACAATCCGAAATTAATGTGCTCCCATGGCTCCCGAGGCGTCGTGTTTATTTTAATCAATTCATATTCATTGAGAATTGGCACTGTTGTCGACCTACATTCTGATATTCCACTGAAGTAATTATTGTTTTGATATTCTCGAAACTGATAATAAAAATGATTTATAGGTAAGAGATTTTTTATACTATGTTAGAATACGCATACTTTTATTAAAATACCTCTACTAAGTATAGAGACTACGATGAAGAAGGCTTGTGCCATATTCCACAACGATAGCTTATCACAAGTTGGTGAAATTCACATACTTTTGAAATTCTTGTAAATTCAATGATATTATAAGTTTCAACGCGATATTTTCGGTCACTATTTTATTTTTTCTAGTTAATAATTAAATTGAAATTAATTTTATATTGTTCTACTTTGTATGTTGTCTGAATAAATAACAAACAAGTTATTATAATAAAATTAATTTGTGTCCTTTTAGATTTATTAGCTACTTTCCTTTGTGTTGGAGTATAAATAATAGACAATAGAATGCTGTTCCGTACCTCTAACACAATTTCTAATGTATTGCATGGTATTGTCGCTTGAAAACCTTTATGAAGTACAATATTGTTGTAACATTATTCTAAAAGCTGTTGTATGAAGTCTCTTACCTATTTCAAATATCTAAAAACTGTGACGACAATATTTATTTTCCTATCTATATTTCCTCGATTTCTTCTCATCAACTTCTCAAATTGTACTTTAGTGTATCAAACCTTAATCGTCAAATGTTGAGCTCAGGACTTCTCTATAACCCAGAGTTTAATTGTAAGTTCCTAAGGCCTTTAGGTAACCTACGGGACGCTGCTACTGACTCGGTGGTTGCGGGTTCGAATCCAAGGGCTTCCCGTTGAAAATCAGCGCTGCAGTGTTACCTTTGCCATACTGCAGCATAAAGCTGAATGGGAGGTCCATTGTTGGCGCAATAGTTGTTTATACTTAGATGCTATCTTTAGTCATTTTTTTTACCTTTTTTAATATTTTGTTTGTTACTTTATAATAATGTTTATTTGTGCTTTCAATAAACGTATTTCTTTCTTTCTCTTTCTTCTTTCACGAGCACACCTTTGACTAACAAAGATCAATCGGTATACATATTTATATGGTGTGTATTTTCATAGTTGGATATATAAATACTTGACCGACAGCATTGACTGGAGTCCACTGTTCCTTACAGATAGCATTGACGCTAAAGTTGAGTTATTTAACAGCCAATTAACCACACTGTTCGATAGACATGCACCAGTCAAAGCCATCAAGGTGAAACACCTACCAACGCCTTGGCTCACAGCCGAAATTAAAGACTTACTTGCCAAAAAAGCGGCAGCTAAGTCCAGGTACAACCGACGCCCTAATGAAACAAACTGGCTAAAATATGTAGCTATACGGAATCACTGCACTAAGGTATGTAGGAACGCTCAACGCCGACATATCCACAACTCTGTCGAAAACGGAGACCCAGCTAAAGTCTGGAAATTTCTTAAGTCATTGGGAGTGGGTAAATCTCAACAAGATTCAATTCCCAAATCTATAGATTTAAATTCTTTGAACCATCATTTCTCCTCTCCGTCCTATTTCCCCAGGACGATCAAAGATAACACTTTAAAGCACCTTTCTACCTGTAAGACTCCCGATTATTCTTGTTTCGTTTTCAAACAATTTGCTATGTGTGATGTTAGGAGAACCATTTCGCTCATTACATCGAATGCAATGGGAAGTGACCATGTCAGCCGTAATATGATTCTTCCTATCCTGGACGAAATCCTTCCTATTATTACCCATATCCTAAACCATTCCATCTCCTCAGGGATCTTTCCGATCGCTTGGAAAGAAGCCCACATCATTCCTATACCGAAAAAACCAAATGCCTCTCTACTTTCCGAATTTCGTCCTATTTCCATACTTCCATTTCTGTCCAAAGTCCTTGAACGCCTAATCCATAGCCAATTTAATGGTTTCCTTTCCAAAAATAGCATCCTTAATCCTCTCCAATCTGGATTTCGTCCCGGACATAGCACTACTACTACTCTGACTCATATTACGGATGGCATTAGGTCAGGTATGGAAGAGGGCAAGCTGACAGTTCTGGCGTTGCTAGACTTCAGTAACGCCTTCAACACTGTTGATTTCGATGTATTACTTGGCATTCTGAGTTCTCTTAACATATCTCCAATGGCGATTGATTGGTTTCGAAGTTACCTGTATGGACGTCGGCAACGCATCCGTGTTGAGGAGAGTCTTTCCTCCTGGTGCACTGTGAATGCTGGCGTCCCTCAGGGCGGCGTGCTATCTCCTTTACTCTTCGCTGTTTTTATCAATTCAATTACTAATCATCTTTGCTCCTCCTACCACCTTTATGCAGATGATCTCCAAATCTACACTCGAGCACCCCTGGACAGGCTAGCTGATGCAATTGCGGCAATTAACGTTGACATCCAAAGCATCTGCGATTGGAGCAAAGCCAATGGGTTGAAGGTTAACCCATCTAAAACTCAGGTCATTGTTGTCGGCAGCCCCAGGATGATTTCTAAAATAGATTGGGATCTGATACCCTCTATATACTGTGATGGTATCATTATTCCTTACAGTGATACTGTCAAAAACCTTGGTTTGTATCTAGATAAATCCCTCACCTGGGGCCCGCAGCTATGTGAGCTAAGTAGAAAGTTGTTTGCTTCAGCACGGTCTTTGCGAAGGTTACACAATTTCCTACCTGTTACCACGAAGATTTCACTTGCGCAAACACTTCTTCTCCCCATCCTTGATTATGCAGATGTCAGCTATCTCGATCTTACCGAGAACCAGCTTAATAAACTTGAGCGTCTCCAAAATTTTTGCATACGCTTCATATTTGGCCTTCGCAAATATGATCATGTTTCCGAGTTTCGTGTTAAGCTCAAGTGGTTACCCATACGACTTCGTCGGAATACTCATATCCTTTTTCTTCTTTACAATATCTTGTTCAATCCGTTAACTCCTTCATATCTCAAAGATCGTTTCATATTCCTGCATGATTCACACCAAAAGTCCCTGAGATCGTCAGAGAACCTGAGGTTGAGAATGCCCGTGCACTCTACGACGTTTATGGACAAGTCTTTCACTGTGCAAGCTGTCCGATTATGGAACGCACTTCCTGATGCAGTAAGACGGGCACGAACACTGTTGTCCTTTAAAAAAATGGTTAAAGAGCACTACTTGTCCCTTTAACAGCCCAATTCATCGAGTGAGTGATTGTTCATATTTTTATTATATAATATGCTATAATTGTGTGCACTTATGTGTATATATAAACGTATGTATTTATTTATGTATATATTATGTAATATATATGTTTATTTATTTATTATATTAGTATGTTGCATATTTTATATGTCTGATACTGTGTCACTTGTTTATTCGTATATATATGTGTATACGGAGCATCTATTAAATATTATTTTTATTTTATAGTTATTATTAATATGTTTTTAATAAGCTATTGGTGCACTATTGACTGCCCTCTCTTTTATCCTTCTCTTATTTCCATCCCAAGGTAGTCGGTAAGAGATTGCCTCGAGCGATACGACCGCCTTTTGTACTATTATCGAATTTAATGTTTTATTTGTTAAGCTTAAATATAGTGTACAATAAAGGATATAAATAAATAAATACTTGAAGCTATCTGTCCTTGTTTACCGAAACATAATAATGCATTGAAATTCACTAGATAATAGAAGCCATTTTATAATCTCGTTAAAAAAAGATTATTGAAACAGGCAGTCAATCGATAACTTTTATGTAACTATTGAAATATCAGGCCTTAATCAAATATGCTATTACAAGTCACCAAAACAACTAAACAAGACGCAAACGAAGAAGCGATCAATAATTATGGCAGCGACATTGTAGAGGCGCACAGACGAGCTTTGTTGAACATCAAACAACCACTCAGATACGAACGCTCTTTACGAAACTGACGCGAGATGTAGATGATAAAAAGGTTGTTCAAATGGTTACTCTTGTGCTACTGTTACTGAATTTTTACTGACAGCACTGTCCACCCTGTATCTACAAAATGCACGTAATGATATGTGCAGTGGAGTCGAAATAGAGTATTTACCGACATGAGAGGACATTTTGATATAAATATTGAAACACCATAAAAAAACCAGACCAAGCGATTGCTAGTTTATTACTGACATAACATCAGAATGATGAAAACCGAGAGCATCGGTTTACCGCCTTTCTTGCAAGGCACTTACAGTTCGCTGAGCGTATTATCGCATCAAGACATGAAGCGCGTATAAATTGCCTAGTATATTATAATAAAATAAATACACCCAACTGTCACATACATAATCCTGACCCCACACTAAGATCGAGCCTTGTGTCGTGGGTATACAATACCACGAGAGACTTTTTCGGTGTCACAAACAACTAGACCAGAAACAAATACCCATGGATCACATAAATATTTGTTTCAGTGCGAGGATCGAACCCGCGGCCTCTCGTTTCACATCTGGCGTATAACCAACTGCGCCACGGAGGCTTTCGTCATTATTAATTAATATTATTATTACGACACAAATAGCGACTGTATGTATATTAATTTATTGTCTGAATATTATTCATAATTATTAATTAATATCAACCTATGTATTGGGCGTGATTGCATAAAACCTTAATAATGAAACCTTTGCATAGATCCTCAATATTTAAATCTTGATATCATAACTTCTGTTGAGCCACTCTCTTCGCGCCAAAGGGAAAACACAAAACGTGCACATAGTTTTCGTATTTGGATTTTAGAAATGAATTAACAAATGTAGTAATTTTAAGTCATATCGGCGTTTGATTCCTGATGAACACTATAGTACCTTAAAACCCGTACAATAGGGTATTTGACTCCATTTTTTTTATTGTATATATCAAAAGGTATCTATATCTAAAATCTAGCAAACAAAGAATTTTGTAAATCTATTCAGAATTATTAAACAAGTTAGAAACATTTTAAATCTTGTAGTGAGAGTAAAAGAAAAGGTATGCTTAACAAAACTAGGGACGTCACTAGTCTCAATAGGCATTACAGTGTGCGCGTGTGAAAGAGACAGTATGATGTCCTCACTACACTTTTTTTTTAAATTGTTATATTTGCCTCATGTTACAAGCTACTTCAATACTGTTTTGACAAAAATGTTTTATTTTTATGTTATTTATGTTTGGACGCAAAATAATACAAAAAACCGATCATAGTCAAATACCCTATAGTTACTGATTTATTTATTTCTTGTTTGCTGTACAAAGAACAGTAGACTGAACCAACGTTGACTCAATCTGGCGGCGTTTAATCAAACGTCCGATACGCCGGCGGTGTAATCCGGTTAGAACAGATACAAATCGCTACCCAAGCCTTGTAATTGTCGCTGCACGTGTATGGAACCTTTGTACAGCTGTTGTTGGTGATTTATTTGTTTATAGTGGATCAGTCTGGTTCTACGAGCGTGATTCATTTGAGAGACCTTCTTCCATTAACAAAGTACTATACGAGGTGGTAGATTTTGCATTTTATTAATATTAAAAATGGTTGGGTATTTTAAAATGTATGACCTGATAGATTTCATACCCATCTTAGAATTGATTTGTGCCTCTTAGGTATTTAGGTTTGCTTACATATATTTAACGTATATGCACGAATAATATAGCTTTAAAACGTACCTACGTAATATTAGATCAGAGGCAATGTAATAGTAAACAATTAGAAATAAACAATGGGAATTTTCAATTTAGCGTTGTGGATGTTGATGGGCGGCAGTTACCACTTACCATCACAACCTATTTTCTAGTTTACCGAACCTATTATACAAAAAATCAAAATTGAAAATAATCGGTCGGATGTACCATGAACTCCTAGAATCAATTCCCAAATATAAAATTTATTCTTCCCTCAAAATGTCTTTCAAAAGCTCCTAGAAATAGTTCAAATCAGTATCGGAACTACGCACAATGCATCAAGAATGTAGTCCTAAATCAACATTGTAGTCGGATCTCGGTTTATCGTCCGAGTATTTACTCAAGGCGCAAGATTCCTCAATTAAGATCCGATCGCTAGTAATCCTCTATGCATAATCTGATTATCTGGACACGCCGCGCCGGTAGCAATATTGCGCTGTGATAAGTAGGTTTGGGCATATTCTTGGCTGTAGATATGTGCGGTAAATCGTCTTTAATTTCTAGATCGGGCATAAATTTTATTTAAAGGAAAATGCCTCTGATTGAAAAAGCAGTGCTATCTATAAAGAATATAATTTCGCCGACCTGCTTAATGTCAAGTGTCAATCTGGTGTGGGTCACTATGATTATATTATTAGGGTCTCTTTGGAGTACCAGTAAAAATAAAATAATTACCTAGGACTAATCAATATTTTCCGAACGTCTTGATGTAAACAGCCAGCAAAATACCTTTTTTTTTTATTGCTATGAATGACGTGACGAGCCTGCTATTCGCCTGATGGTAAGCGACACGACGATACCTATTCGTTATTATTAGATATTGAATCTTTCTAGCACTCGCGTAAGTTCCCAACCCGAACGCAAGTTCAGCTAAGCGGTAAAAATGCTCGTACCTATACGAGGTGGCCAAAAATAGTATAATTTAAAAATTAATTTGGAAGCCATGTGCCTTCTCTTCGGCTTTGTTGTACAAATTTCGCCCATGCTTCTCTATTCTCTTGATGAAGTGGGGGAAATCTAACGCAAAGGAAATGTTTCGTATTCCCAATTCTTCATTATTATAGAAAATTATCCTGACTATGCCTTTGTATTAACAGATCACATGGATCCTTTGAAATTGATTTTGAGAGTAATCGAATCAATAACTAAAAAAATAATATGAATAAAAAATAAATATTAAAAAAATATATCAAATCATCACGAATCCAATGTGCCTATACGAAAACTCCAATTTTTACGTATCTGTCAGTAACATTAATCTTGATCTATAATTTCATTGAAAAATGGCAGAACTGTTGTCAAAACGGCTCCGGTATTTTATTTATTTAATTTCGTGCCACTTTACTCAAATTATCGTTGATTTACCCGTGGAATGATTCTCCAACTTTTCTTCCTACTGTTCTGGAATGGTTTTTGTACGTTTGTAGCTCGCAATACGGAATTTTAATTAAATTTACAACTTATTACGTGCGTCTTCGCTCAAGTGTCAGGGACGACTGACAGCCGAGCGGTACTTATACTGTTGCGAACGTTCCAAACTACTTGGTCTTGACGTCCCCTCTACATAGCTGTAATCCCTCAATGTTCTGCAATGAATAATAAGTATATTACACCGACCCTAAAACTGATAGAGGTAGAATCTACATTTTAAACAGGGTCGTTCACTCTTCCTGGGGAGGACCTCCTAAGGGTGTGGGGGGAGATAAATTGTTCGAGACAGGTCAGACTATAATGTTTTGTTGCAAGACAGTTATTGTTCTGTCTAGTTTCGCAGTTGCATCGTGCCGCCCTTTTATTTTCCAAATTAAATTTCGTGTCTTGGGTAGAGAATTATTACATTAGCAACTTCAGTGCAGACTACGTGATTGATTTGTCTGGAGAATTGTTTTAAAATATTTTTAATATAATTTGTTTTGTATCTGGTGATAATTCTCCTTTAAAATCCAAAACTAGGTACTTTTACTAATAAAAAAGTCAGTTTTATTCACCAGCATATTGGCTCTCCGCTCCAACCAGTCAACTGGCTCTGATATATTATATTATAATTAATAAAAAGTGAATTATAAACAATTGAACATCATCATCATTTTCCCTTACACAAAGTCCACTGCTAAGCAAAGACCTCATCCAAAAATTTCCACAGTGACCCTTAAAAACCATCTATGCCCTAACTACAATTATGATTATGATCTTACCCAGGTGTCCAGTACATCAGAGACTGTCCAGCCGAGCCTCGCATCCCGGTGTACATGGTGGTAGGGGGCGCTGCAGGCGGCGCTGGTATCTGCTGGCTGCTGTGGGCGCAGCTGGCCAGCAGGACTTCCAACTCCTCGGCCAGCATACCTGAAAAAGTGCTGGCCTATACGCTCACTATATTTCTTATGGGATGGTAAGTGGATTATCGAGGGTAAATCCAGTTACGTCTAATAACTATGTATATTTTAACTCGGATTAATATAAAAGTCATATTTTGCCAATTCAATAGTTATGGTCATTGTTACTTGATGAAACTGAGCCTTAATATTATGGTATTGCTCATGGTATGACTTGGATTATACATATATGAATAGTAGAGCTACGCTGAAGACAATGCTCACATCCTTTTAGGCCAGCCCTTTGTCACGGCTTCAAAAAATCGACGTAACGATTGTCGTGGGGCCATTAATACTTAACAATAATTTGCCCTCCTAATTTCCATCCACAATAGCTGACAAATTAGTATTGTAACTATTACTTTTTGAAAAATCTGTCGATGGCATCTAATTCATGAATGCTGAAAAGTATTCATTGTTTTAAAAGGCCAGCATTACAAATCAGACTTGACTTGCCATCTGATACACTGCAAAGACTTTGTCAACAGACTATAAAAACAGCTGTAATTTATCAAAGAAAGATAAATCACGTTTCTGTTCGTGCTCTCTTGTAGTCGAAATGATTTATTGCCAGTAATTATGCATTTGCAATTTAACCGGCTTAACTTCACATAGCAGATGTTGGATAATGTTCTGTTATTTTAATATTTTATATTAAAACTTTCTTCAAATGAAATCCTTTTATTTGCTTAGGCAAAGTAGAGGTATTGAATAAATACCTAGAAAAATATACGACTGATTGGTATAGCAAATAATCGTTCTGTGCTTACTGGCTTTAAATCTTTATCTTTTTTTCGAAGATTTGATTCGAAATTACTCAGATGGTTGGTACAACTAAATCGCATGTGTTCATGGGTTAAGGACATATGAAATAATTATATGTTATCATTACATAGAATTTACAAATAAGCTAACAGCTTAAATTATTGTAAGTGAATTAACATAAACACCTATAAGATTGCCTTGGTGGCATTGTTGTACCATCGTACGAGTACAAAGCCGAGGTCTCGGGTTCGAATCCCGGTCGGGCAAACTGATATGGCGATAAACTCGCCCCTATAACATCATGGGACGAAACATACAAGGAGATATGTGGTTGTCCTGGCACCCACACCCACCCTAGCACCTCTGCCTATCTCTTCTGGGAAAAAGGCGTGAGTTTATGAGTGAGTGAGTGTAAGTTTGAATACCAATAACGCGTTGATCGTAGGAGTTCTGCCGGGCTGTAAAAGAAGGAGCGGTGTCTTCACGGGAGGAGGAAACGGAAATACTTATAAGTGTGCATATTATATGTTTGTATATGCATAAGAAAACGTAGACTAAGGTACTATTTCAAACATCCATCATATATTTCTACCACCACTAAAATCAGGAATAAAAGCAAGAGTCGTCGCCACTAGTTTAATAATAAGTTCCGCGCTATAAAGTCCGTACCGTCATTAATTTGCCGGCCGCCTGACCAAGAAATAAACTCCAACTCGAATAAAAGTTACTTCTCTGCCAATGACTTACGAAGAAACACATTTTTCTATTTCTTCTTCGAATTATTCATGGCAAGGACTTGATTTGAAAGACATTTTGAGATTTTCAGTTGTAGTTTTTAATGCTTTTTTTTGGTAAAATATAACCTGAAAAAAATTAAAATATTTCACCTAGTAGTAAGTTTATTTTTCTGGTGGTAGAAGTTTCGTGTCTATCCTGTGAGGGACTACGGCATAGGGTAGTGAGAAACGGGAAACCCGCCATTGTGACCTTCGCGAATGTGATGCCTTTCTGGTTCGGCGTCTGCAGATGGGATTCCGACGCTGGCATAATTATCTATACCGGGTATATCAAGACTGCGACCGAAAACGAAGCCGGCTGTTAGTATTAGTGGTTACAGACACAATGCAAAACAAAATTTCGCTGGCTGCCACCACCTGGCTACGTTTTCGGTCGCAGTCTTGATATACCCTGTATATCGGTGAGGTGTAATCATCAATCGTCTGTGGACAACCCATCTATATTGTAGCAAAAATAACTACTGGACATATTGAGACTTAACATCTTATGTCTCAGGATGGCGAGTGCAGTGGAATGATAAGCAATGGTTTGTAATTCATCGTGTTTGGTTTTCTTCTGTCCATGAGCGGTCGTTTTGTTTACCATCAGGTGAATGGCATGTTCATCTCGCCATTCATCGTAATAAAAAAAAAATATTACGTTCACCATCAGGTAAATTATAGTCGCTTTGACGTGCTAGCTTATAAAAATCTCCACATAAAGACAGCTCTTGAATCTGACTTGAACCTAAGGTCGATTGCGTCTTTTGGGTCATCGCTCCAGCTTACAGCAAATTACATTATCTATGCTAATGCACCGATTTGAAACACTTTATAACCCTACTTTGTAAAATCTCAAATAAAAAATCCCGTTTGAATAGAGTTACTCAAAGCTTTACCTATAATGCCAATATCCAGAAAGGTTCATTGGTGAAACGAAATGGTGTATGGGTTTTAAAATTTTAAGTTTTATGTTTGATTCCCCGTTTAGGCTCTTTGAATGTCTCCTTCTTTTAGAACAATCTCATGAAATTTTCAACACTCGTTTTGATTATAACGTCTAAGAATTATAATATTAAGCTCGATGAAATTTCGGTGTTAGGCAAGTCTGATTTCTTCCTTGAGGACACCGGCAGGAGTTTATGTATGTATATTGTGAATATTATTGTTTCCTTCTGTTTTATATCAAATCAAGCCAATCTTTTACATAATGTTTATATAGTTCTAACTGGTTATGAAGTTACATAAGTTTACTGTTCTTCCCCAATATATATAAATTAATAATTATTTCACATGAGTAAAACGGCTGACAAGAACATAATATACATATATATCTTTTTGGGAGGATAAATAAATCACTCGGCCGGCCATGTGAAAGCATAATGAAATATTAAAGGTTTCATAAATCAACATGTTGGATCAACACTTGTGTTACGGAATTTATTTTTCGCATTTTAAAATATATTTTTTTATATAAGCTTTCGTTTGGTATACAAATGAAGAACCACGTTGAAGGTTATTTTCAACGGCAAAAACTAGGTAACTATTGGTATTCAAATCGAAAATGTCAACAAAAATAAATTGCATTGTTCACACCAGGAATTCAACTTAGGACCCCACAATACTAAACGCACGTTGATGACCTAAACCTATACTATTAGACAACATGACTGTAGAATAATTTACAATATAGTAAAAATAGTTTAAAGTATAAAGTGAATATTCACTAGTCCCTGTACAATTTCTTTAAAATCCATTAAGCGATTGCTTTAATCAAAATCCATCAAATTACGTGCAGCCTGCGCGTAATAACATTGTTTTGTCAATCAGAATGCAATTATCATTGCTCTAGTATATCGATGTCATATAACTGTAAGCTGAGAAAACATATGGAGTAGATATTCCATCACATGTAATAGCTAATGTATGAAAATAGAAGTACGCTCAAATGAGTTACTGATAATAGAATTGTCTCTGAAACAATATACTAACTTAATTAATGCGGATTGTGGTTCAAAAATAATTGTAAGAGGTCCAAAAAGTCCTAAATTGTTACTGCTTACCTGTCTACCATATACGGTTCCTGCTTGATTTTAAAAGCTGGCAAAGTTATTTGTAATTATCTTGGTGGTTGCTTTTGATTTTGTCTTACAATAAAGCAGTGAAAGACTAGCCGTAATCGTAAAATTGTGCAGAAAAGTGGGTCTCGGTACGGACCAGGATGGCAGTAGGTAAAGAAAGAAAAAAATTGTTTCCATGGCGAAGACATAAAATCAAGGATACCAAATACCGTAAGAAATGGCGAAGATAGAATAGTAAAATGGACCCTTTTTCATTAAGATTATGGGTGTTCATGGACGGTGATAATCATTTACCAAAAGGCGATTCGTTTGCCCTTTTGGCGATCCCATAAAGAATGTTCTTTCAGGCTAAATAACAATTTCTATTTTCGCTCCCAAGTTTGCTGTCGTCCAAACCGAAAGTAATGTTTCTGTGCCTTTATTAAGAGTAATGGATATTACTACTTTAACTTTTAGAAGAATACCTCGAAAATATTATGTGAGATGTCTACGCCTTTGAAATATTTATGGCTTCAAGGTATCAGGTTAAAACGAATAACACTATATTAGTAAAAGTAATTACAGTCAACCTAATGGAAAATAGTAGTCTTGAGTAACTTCGTGAAGACATGAAGACTATAGTATTTTAAAACAACCATGGCTTGACACCTGGCCCCTATGGGGCTACCATTTTCTAACAGAACATGATATGACAGCAAAACTTTTCTGTTATCTTTCTTTAAATAGTATAAATTCTGCAGATCCAACGTTACTTGATTTTCTATCCTCATTCCTTTTTCCATCCATTTTGAAAGATTAGCAATTTAAAATGTTTATTGACGAAGAAGAACACGCTTGCAAGTTTATGAGATCTTTGTATTTTTTTTAATGTTTCAGTTTCATCTATCGCTGTTTAATACTATTTAAAGTCGGCCTTTTTATTTCTCATCATAACTCTCGTCTTCAACCACAGGAAATCCATTTCTAAACACAGGCCTCTTTTATAAACTTCCACAGCGATCTACTCGAAGCGGCCTCGTTTTACCCACCCCTTCCACGAACCTTTTCAATTTACCCAAAATTTGTATGCCTTGTCCAGGTTCGCGTTCGGCAACTACTGGACGCTGGGTATCATGTGGCCGGATTTCGCGCCGACGCTGTTTGAGCCGAACCAGTGGTGCCACCGCACGCTGTACGTCTTCGCGCTGACCCAGCTCGGCGTGGTCTGGGGAGTCGTGACGCTGCTGATGCTTCTCCTAATGGCGCTCGTGGTCTGCCAGGTAATAGTTTACTATGTACTTTGGTGTAACGAACTTGCATATTATATGCAAGGTAAATGAGAAAAAAACTAATATTAACGTAATAGAACCCAAAACAATGGTTTTTAGAATTTTTGTCTCTTTGTCGGTTTGTCTGTGCTGTTGTGCGCGATGAACTCAGAAACGGCTTAACGGATTTCGATGAAATTTGGTATGGAGGTAGCTGATACCCTGGATTAACACTTAAGCTACTTTTTATCCCGAAAAAATAGTGGTCCCCTGGGATGAGGAAGGAACTCCGATATATTTGTTACTTTTTTAAATTGAAAGGAATGGGACTGGATTACATGCCTTGGTGAGAATGAGACGGGATAGGAAATTCCAAATAAAATTAATTTCAAATAAAGTTAAACACGCAGACGACATTTACGGGCAGAAGCTAATCTTTAATATAATATTCTAATTTTAATAACTAATAGACTTATAACATTACTGAATTAAAATGTCATCGTTGACAATTGTTTGCCGCATGATTGTGCTCCGTGGCTAATATTACATTACCACAGCAACGATCAATGCTTTTAAACTGTAACATAGGTATTAATATACTTTCCTCATGAACTATAAATATTTCCAAAAAGTAATTTAGGTTAAACCGCTTCTAAGCGGTTGCGGCAATGGTTAGAAGGTTATATGAAAGTCCTTTTTAGTTGAAGTTACAGTCATTACATACGGTATTTAGGTTTAATGTGATAAAGAGAACAAAAGTTTTTATGGGGTAATAATTTTGGTTAGCCACGTAAGAGGACCCAGGCAATTCTGTCTCATGCCGTTTTAAATTAAAATACGAAAATATCCATAGTTCTAGCGAAATATTTTTAATGTCTTACATTAAGATATAAATTTTCATCATCATGAAACAATAACCATTATCAAGATTTGAAGTCACAGGAAATTTACTGTTGAACAAGGATTTCCACTGTTTCAAGGAGTTTATCAAGGCCGAACCTTTTTTACATTTAAAACAATTATTAATGACAATAACTATCCTACGACTGCCTCGGTGGCGTAGTTGTATTGCGGTATGATTACAAAGCTGAGGTCTCGGGTTCGAGTCCCGGGTCGGGCAAAGTGATATTGGATTTTTCTATTCATTACCAGTCCGGAGTCAGGAATTTGTGCCCGATATGGCGATAGGCTCGCCCCCTATCACATTGTGGGACGGAGCATGCAGGGCGAAATGTGGGTGTCCTGGTGGCGCCTCTGCCTACCCCTTCGGGGATAAAGGCTCACGCCTTCTGTATGTATGTATCCTTTATGTATGAACGTATGTAACTATCCTACGACACATTATCAAAAATAACAGTCATATAACTACGAGTAATTTCCCTGTCCAGGTGTTCGGCTGTGGGTGGCTGGGTCCACCGCGATACAAGTAGCAACGGCGCAGCGTCGTGCTCGAGTTGTGGCACAGAAACATCAACAACACGATGGACGTCGCCGGGGCTCTGCTCCCCTTCACCCAAGTCGTCAGGCCCGAGCTCACCATCCACGTGCAAGAGGTCCTCACGCAGGCCGACAGGGAAGCAGAACCGCTCAAGCCCAAAACGCCCATCCCGCAAATAAACGAACCCAGCGATAGAGACGATGACAGAAGCCCGACTAAAAGTGGCAGTGGTGTCAAAGGCAGTCCGACTAAAAGTGACAGTGCGGTCAAAGCGAGTCCGACGAAAAGTGACAGTGTAGTTAAAGCCATTCCGACGAAAGTGAATGTGAGTGAAGTGAGGGTGAACGCGGGAAGGAAACACCCGGCCTGATGGTTGTTGTTCGTGATGCCGCCGCACGGCAAGAAGCACGTACATTTTGAGAGCAATGATAAGATTTATTACTTCTGAATAGTTGATAATGTGTGGTTTTGGAAAGGGTTCGCATAAAGTTCCTGAACAGCGTTTGTATAATTTCATTTTTTTCGTAATGTAGGCATATAATCAGTATTATTGCTTATTTACTAACGCGTGCATAGGTTTTTCATCGCGGCTGGATAGCCTTCAGTAGTCGGTGTGTTATTATAACTGTAGTATAACGTACAACGAATATTATTTATGAAATATATGTAAATAAGAATATATCATATAAATATCGTAATTTAAATTTATGAAATTCAAGAGTTTATTCTGAAAATACCAACAAGTTAGGACAGTGTAGGTTTTAAATTCATGACAGTTTTACAAATTTAGGAGCATATTATTATAAATAAACAAAATAATACGCAACAATTGCGACTTTATCAACTGCCTTTTGAAATAAAAGCTGGTATTTTTGCCGAAGCGTCTATAACTTTACCTATGAATTGCGAATGAAATGGCGTATAAATAATAATTCTTTTAAAGTTATTACTGGACATTTGAAATTATTAAAAGATATTGCTTTTGTTCTGTTAAATGATTTTCAGAATAAACTGTTCGATGTATAAAGAGTAGCATATCATTTTATAGGTGTATAATTTTGTGTGCACATTCATGAATAATCTCAAGTATTATTTGTAATAAATGTTGTCGGATTTAATATAATTATTGTGAACGATGGGTCGTTTCTCGAGACAGTCTATTTTTATTCAATTTCGACTTATATTTTATAATATGTCATAATATGAGCAAATAGCTATCAGGTTTGGTGATTGGCACAGCAATAAAAAAAACGAGAAGTCACTGATGCGTTGCGTAAGTGGTCTTTGAAATAGAAAGATTTGATAACAAAATAGGGAAAACAAAATATGAAAAGCGATAATTTAATAACTGATTTGAATAAATTTAATTTGAATTACTATCTGGGTCGACCCTATTACGATTTAAATTGGCTACCAAATTAATCCACTAATATCAGACCATTCTTTAACAAGAAAATAAAGAATTCTGTAAGATGTTTGAACAAAGAAACTGCATTCTAGAATGATAAATGTTGTGAGTTTGGAAAACTAGTTTAGAACAGAAAATTAGTGCAGTTTCCGCGAAGTTGGTCCTTAGTTTCGATCTCCCGCCACTAACATTTGTTTAATGACAGCGGTTTGTTTCCGAGACTTGTATAACTACCGTCGATAGTTGCAAACAAGAAACAAAGCACAAAGAAAGTTACAGTGCATTAACATATAATTATACCGGGTATATCAAGACCGCGACCGAAAACGAAGCCAGGTTGTAGTTTTATTTTTTTGCAATTTTTTAAAAATCGTCATGTTTGAGTGGTAAGTACCTAGTTTTTGCGAAAATAGTAATTTTAACCCTTACGTACCATTGCGTCTTTAAAAATAAAAAGGTGTACATCATTATTTTAGGAAAAATATGTATTTATCACCCAAATACGACGACAAGTAAGAAATTCCGAAAAAAATAGACGATTATTTTTTACGACTTACAATATGCAGAACTGATGATTGGAAATTTGGAAAATTAAGTTCTCGAAGCGAGATCAGATTTCAGAAATGTATCCTTAATGTAGACAGAAAAAAAATTACAAAATAACGGAATGTCTTTGATTTAAATCTACCGAACTGGCAAGAATTTGCAGCAAATTGTAAAAAATAGAAAGAAAATAAGGAGATATTAGCCCAGCAATGAGACGTAATTAGCTAATGACAATACTCTAGATAAGCTAAAGGTTGCAGCATATTACTGAATGTAGGTAATTTCGAACAGGATGCTGTGAAAATCTTCTATATCAACCCATATAAGTCCCACTGCAGGGCACGGGCCTCCTCTACAATCAAGAGTACGATTGAGAGGGGTTAAGCCATATATTCCATCACGCTGTCCTAATGCGGGTTGGAGGTGGAAATCTTATGAAACCTATAGCTTAGAGAATGAGAAAAATAGATGAATGTCTCGAGTTTCAAATCAAAATCACGTAAAATACTGCATGGATACAGGCTTTAATAGAATTCTGTGAATTAAATATTTTTATAAAAAATAAAAATCATTAATTAATATATTATGTGTATTTTGATGTGCTTTTAGATACTGTGTCTACTATGCTATGAATTTATTATGTGGATCACATATTATTAGTGCTTAGTGTTACAAAGAAATGTAGTTTTTAAATCTATATATTATTTAACATTTTTGTGAGATATAATATTGTATTATGATTATAATATGAATGTATTTAGAATACACCTTTTATTAAATATTGGAGAGATAATTAAAACCGCAGCGTATTTTTTAAAGTCAGTACAACTTTTTTTAAATTAATTGATTATAAATTAACATATTGTTTTACATACATTACATAGAGCTGTTTGTTATTTTTATATAGTTATTTATTTAAATTTAAATATTTATAAAGACTTGGTATTAATTTATACTCAGTATGGGTAATTTAAAATTCAGTATTTCTGATACTGTACATTGAAATTTTATATTCTTAATAATTATTTGAACAAATTAACATTATTATTTGTAGATACAAAGTATTCTTCAATTTCATATAATAGAAATATAGAGTTTATCTATTGCATTTATCATTAGTAGTAGAATTCATGAATACGTAGATGTAAGTTTCAGTGTGAGCACTATTATAAACTATACGACACACGTCCTCACGTGAACAATCGTCCTTAAATTAGACCAATTTTTTGAATGGAAAGCTTTTTATAAACACTGAATTTATGAAATTTACACACTGTACTGAGATTAAAAAATATTATTTCAAATTATTAATTCGATAGTATTTTATTTAGTAAAAAGTAGAAAACTGCAGCTTTGATAAAGCTATATTTGAGTATGACATAATTTTTTTTTGTGTTAAGATAGGTTTTTAAAATTGATAATATTTTTAAATCTCTGTACACACTATGATATACTGTCAGATAAATTATTTTATAAAGGTGCTGCTTCTATTATTTTGATGTAATTAAAATATAAAAATAATCTTTAGAAATATTTATAAAACAGCAATGCGTATAGAATTGAATTAAAAATAAATAAAATAACTTTAAAGTGTAGTATAAGATAGATTTTAAAATCAGTATCAGTAGTTTAAATTATAGAAAACTTTTATAATAAATCTTAATTTAAATTCTAAAGGTATACGAAATATTTATTTCATATTACTACACATTGGACACATCACGATTGGGACCTAAATATCAAAAAAGAAATTTTCATATTGTATTTAAACTGTAATTTTCATATTTATATAACTAATTTCGTTTCACCTTTAGAATTTACCATTTAATTATATAGATCGTAATATTTTATTATTAAAATTGTAACATGTTTGTGATAAAAAGCTGTAGTTTCTTAATCATCATGGGATGCATCTATTCAGAATTCCTTTTCTATATCTCCTCTGTCTTTAACATTAATTTAAACCTTGCTAAAATCCAAGCTAAAAGCTAACCACAATATAATTGTTTATACACGCTCTATTTACGTTTAAATGACAGAGCAGGCATTTCTATTGGTAGAATTAACCATTTTATACTGTATAATATTAAATACACAGTTTTCTTAACTATTGCTTCTATCGAAGCTAACAACTAGTCTCGAATTAAATAATTATGATCGAACCCAAAAATCTGTCTATTTTCGAATCCGTTTTGGGCAATTGTTTACGAAACTATTATCAATTTAATCTTGTCAGTGATATAGGAGCCTCGTATCTGAGATAAATAATTTCCCCCAAACAAAGTAATGAAATAATTAACCTAAATCATAACTACAAGTATTTATTTCGGGTCTGGGTGTTTGTAAGAGCGAAAGTCTTTCGTAGTTTCTGATACCCACGACACAAGACTCGATCTTAGTGTTGGGTCAGGACTGTGTATGTGACTGTTGGGTTTATTTATTTATATAGGTAATTCTACAAACTACAGCTAATACTTCATGTTACAATTTTTCACGTAGTATGAATAACATAGCTCTACAACTGGATATGGGAACATAGAATAGTATATTATATATGTAAATATAAGATAGTGATTGTTGCAAAATACCTGCATAATAATTATTATCATTATCCATTATCAGAATATTATGTAAAAACTTAATATAATATGTAAATCTGTTGAACTCCCCTTCTGATACTCCAGAATGGGCCGTAAACGCTATGCCAAAAAGAGAAACCAAAGTATTTTACATCTAATTTTGCTTTACATTATATGCACTATGAATATTGCTTTTATTAAAATATACTTATATGGATCTTAAAATATCTCGAAAGGATTTAAGGTAAGGATTAGGTTATAAAATCACAAACCTAATTCCCTAACGGGTTTAGAAATCATTTTGCGTTGACCTCATTCAGACTAAAGTCGAGTAAATGGCAGAATATTGCCGATAAGTTATCCACGAAGATTATGACCAGGAAAAATCATGGTCAATCGTCAAATTGACTAAATATATCAACCTTAACATATATTTTTCTGTTCTTTGATTTTCCAAAAGAAAATGCTGTTTAACATTGATCTATGAATCCCCAAATTCAAACAATAACTTTTAACATATTTCTGCGCAATTTTATTTTGTTTTACCAACAAAACTGTCATTATGAATACCGTAATTACTCATCCCATTAAAACTATTGTAAAATACAGCTCGGTGAAAATAATTATGTCATTACGCGTTAAAATAATGAACTGGAAACTTGAGCGGACGTATTACATCGCAACGTTTTAAAAGCGGACACAAATTGCACAAGAGCATCATAATTAATGATCGCATAGACATTTTTAAAGATCACACTAGTGTGTTTTAATGGAATTTTATTTACGTTATTTTAATAATGTTATATTTTATGTGAATTTCATAAATTTTATTCTTCTAATGAGGACCAGAATATTTTATTTTTGCATCAACGTAACCAGTTTAATGTGGTCTTCTAGACACAGAAACGCTTAAATTAAGTAATCAGCTATTGGTAATGAAATCATGCAAAATATCTCCAATTAAACTAATGTTATTTTTTATTAAATATCCTGTATCTACCAAGTGGGTTACGAATTTCTACATCAAAATCTATTATTTATATTCGGAAAACTTTATGAACAGTGATATTTGTAGACAACATAAAAAGTAAATTAATAATAGCAGTTTTAATAACAGTAATATTTAACACACAAACGTGGGAGGGATACATGACAAAAGAGAGAGACAATCTACGTTTGTAATTTGTCTGAAAAGTTTTGCTCATTTTAAACTACATATCTAAAATCTATATCAAAATTAGATCGTTCATTTAGAAGTTACTATACCACGCATAGACAAGTCTAACTTTAACTCCTTCTTTCTGTCGTGAGTTAAAAATACCCGGGAGTGAAATTGAGTCAAACAATTGATTATGTACCGTTTCTAAAGAAATAGAAGGAATAATTGCACGTTGAGCACAGTACAGTTTTATTTCATTTAACTCGCGTCGCTAACCGACCATTAATCTGTGGAAAACTTCGCAGACCACGTCCAAGATTAGTCGGTTGCTGGTAATTTAGCTATCCGTTTAGATTGAAATCACTTGACAAGTATCTCTTCGTGGTAAATGTTTTAACTTTTTTTAATGTATTTTAGTCTAGTCTAGTAAACAATATGTTACGTTAAAATTTAATACCTAACTACCTTTTTATATTTCATTTATTTATTTAAACACATACAGAACAAAACGTACAAGTATAGTCCCACGAAACAGGGCATTCAATCGACGTGTATGTCACATGCTTAATACGGTCCTCATTTACGTTTCAGAAGGGTTTAAGCCTTGAAATTAGGTTGGCTTGATTGTTTCGTATCTTTTCAATTAATACTTGGTTAGGGCTGCAAATTCCATCAAAACTTTATGTAAAACCGTAACATCGCAATTTTACTAAAAACCATGAAAATAATTATCATCAAAATTAATTATGGAATATTAAGAGTTTTTAAAACGTAATATGCGATGCAGGTATAAAATAACAATTTAAAATATAATTTATTTGAAATTATAAAATCAAAATAAATGATTGTTTATTTTATAATTGTTGATTTAAGTAAGTTAATAGTAGTTATTTATTTAAGATACCTATTTATTGTATTTTTACTTATAATCGATTCCTACATGTAGTTGTATTTGTAAGAAAAAATATGTTAATATGTAGTACCTAAATGTAATGCTTTTAATGCTGCCTTTTCACCTATTTCCGTTACGTTATTTTCAATTGTTTTATAAATAAAATACATAGTTTGGTGAAATATTTAAGGGAATATTTTTTGTAAATATCTTTTTGAATATCAATGTATTAAATTAATAAGCCAAGTGCGAATTTTACGCTTGAATCCTTGGACTTATACAAAATATATAAATAAAAGTACATACAAAAACAATTCCTCTTAAAAACTATATTAGAGTCCAATTTTGTTTGTAAGATAATGGTGAAATCGCAGCTAAAATTGACCACAAATTATCCCTATACATAGATCTTATATACATATCTAAGTATGTGTCTAATATATTAGAATATGCAACGTTCATAATCCATAGATTTAAAATCATACAACGAGATATGACGTAGATGCATTTTTGAAAATATTTTGTGTCACGTTTTACGAGTATAGTGATGTTAGGAATACGAAAAAAACCATGAATTGTACTCTAATAATAGATTTTTTAATGTTTACTCAAATGTAATACATTAAAACAACACTAATTATCGCGGTTTTAAAATACTTCAATAATAATAAGTCGATAAAGTTTGTTCACCACAAAATTCGCAACATTTGTTTGAATTTAGAGTTCAGTGACATATTTAGAGAGGCCTGGGCGGTGTGACAGAGAGTAATGACCAAGTTAGTTATTACACGGTCCGATTGATTCGCAATTATTCACAGTTAGGTAATAGCCATGTTCACAAGAGACGAGAAATTAATTTCAAATTCCCATACTGGATAATAAATTCTGTCGGGACTTCTATCGGACTGAATAAAATCGGTGTAATGTATTGATCTATAAAATAAATTATACATTTGATATGTATTTCAGTTAAAAAATACGGTATGTTTAGCGATTGTTCCGCCCTCACTCGTGGCACGCATTTTAATATTTTAACATTGACATTAACATTTTAACATTGAAGCTCTGCGAGTCTCAGTTATTTTACTATATGAGCTCAGTTCAAACAGTAAAAAATAGATGAAGTCGGAAATATATTTTGTGTTGCTTACTTCCCTCCGTAGTAACTTAACCATACTTATAAATCGTGGGGAAAATTGTATTCAAATAAGTCAGTCTTTACTGCACAAAATATTCTTCATAAATACTTCTTTTCTAAAGCTCCTTTATCTGACAAATAAAATCTACTCCAGTCAAAAAGGTCACTATAAATAAACCAACCCGGCTTTAAACCTAAATACACAGTCGTCCCACTAACGTTTTTCCTGCATTTTCACTTCAATGCAGCAGTTTTGAGTGTTTGTTAAAAAGATCAGATTCCTTGCGGGTTTCTCAGCACGCGATACGGTGCCCGCGCTCGCAACAAAGCTTAAAAGCTTCATCTTTCCTTACTCCGTACTTTTAAACTATTTCTGCAGCTTTTTAAAAGTTTATTGTAGGAAAGACTGAAGAGTTTACTAAGTATACTATGGAATTATTAAATACTTTTTTACTTAATTAACTAGTTTTTGATCTACCTTTTTGACGAGAAGAAAGATGTTGAGTTCCTTTTTCGGTGCCATGGGTGAAGCCGAAAATAATAAAGGCATGTGTTACTTATGCGGTCGCACATATTTTTCATGATTTCATATTAATGTCCAAATGGTGATGTCCTTACTTTAATGGCAGTGTAAGTAATTTTAAAAACATGAAGTCCTGGTTTTTTATTCCTGAGTCCACCTTTTCTTACTGTCTTATCAGCCCATATACGTCCCACTGCAGGGCACGAGCCTCCTCTACAATCGAGAGTATGATTGAGAGGGGTTAGGCCACGCTGGCCTAATGCGGGTTGCCGGACTACCTTTTGTAAACAAAACAGCAAATCGCTTCAGAATGTTACCTAATCGTAAAGCGATTTAAACTAGATTGGATTCGAGTGTGGTGTAGCAACAGACTTGCATTCTAAAATCTTTAGGGACTGACCTAACATTGGAAAAGAAAATCACCGGTTGTACTGTATACATCTACCTTACATAATTTATTTATTTTATTTATATACTTTATTGTACACCAAAAAAACTTAACAATAAAATAATTTAACATAGTTTCGTTGTAACACTTTCCTGCCTTAATTACCACATAATGAAATTTGGCATATACGTTTTTAAGAGTTCAGAAGAACAAATAATTTTCCTTTTAACATGAATGCTTCCTTAATTTAAAATCAGCCTACATTGATCGACAAAACAAACATTAACGCAAGCTGAGCCACGCAAAATATACTTGTATAATTGCGTTAAATCTCTTATTACTAACATCACTATGTCTCCTTTTGGAATACTTTTAAATATTTTTAGAGTTTATAACTATATAGAATTTAGGGGATTTAACATATTGTGTCTATTTATCATTAATTCCCTTTAAGGGCTGCTCTTTGTAGAGGGTAGAGTAACGGTAGAGCTAGATCGCTTGAATACACTATTGTACTCTATATATCATAAATTAAAATATAATATAAACATTGTATTATCCATATAATTGTGATGTATAGTATAAATAAATGTGTTTTTTAATTATTACTTGTATGATTTTTACCCAAATAATATGTATTTATATATTCATTTAGTTATTTATTTATTCTGGGTTGGTAATTTTTGAGGAATAGCAGGGTGGCAGTTATTTTTGTTTGATTTACTAGGGGTTAGATCTTTTAGTCTGATAAAGCCAATACCGGGTATATCAAAACTGCGACCGAAAACGAAGCCGGGTGGTAGTTTTAGTGGTTACAAATACAAAGCAACTAAAAATTTTGCAAAAAAGCCGACAGTTTATATTATGCAATTTTTTAAAAATCATGGTATTTGGGTGCTATATACAAAGTTTTTGCGAAAAACGTAATTTAAATCCTTAAGTACCATAGCGTCAATAAAAATAAAAAGGTGTACATAATTATTTTAGGAAAACTATGAATTCATCACCCAAATACGCAGACAAGTAAAAAAATTCCAAAAAAATATTTAAAATTTTTAGTTCCGTTTTGTCTGAAGTCACTAATACTACCACCTGGCTTAGTTTTCGGTCGCAGTCTTGATATACCCTGTATATTAGTATGAGACAAAAATGTATATAAAGTAGGCAAAAAAAATTAAGAAAATCATTAAAGATTCTGAACTGACATGTCGATCCATATTTTTTTCCAACTACCTTAAAGCCCCTTAAAGTATTTGTTTAGTCTAACATACAAGAACTGGATATTTTAGGTTTTTTTTTTTATTTTTTGCAGTCGACAAGTAGATTGAGTGAGAATTGTTGGATTACTTAACTACACAGGAATCGGGTCGTCATAATTTTCCGCAAAAGACATGGAGAAGGTAAGACCATTTTATTCAATATTCGAAATAATTCTCAACAATGCTTTGTTCCATAAATTGAGAGTATGTGACGACAAACATAAATTATTTTACTGAAGCCTTATTGAAGCACCTTATTTCTACGCTCAATCTAAAAGAAATCTGTAAAACGATTATAATTTATTGAGATTGTATAAGCAAAAACAAAAACATAATAACAACAGTTAGTCTAAATACCTCTGTCACTACACTAAGCCATAATAAATGTATAGAACTACTATATACAGGGCATATCAAGTCTGTGACCGAATACGAAGCCAGGTTGTAGTTTTAGTGGTTACAAACACGATGCAAATAAACAATAATAAATTTCGTCAAAACAGTGACAGACATTTAAAAAGAAAACGTCTAGCTTTTACGAAAATACTAATTTAAACCCTTACGTACCATTGCGTGTTTAAAAATAAAAAAGTATACATTATTATTTTCGGGAAACTATGTATTTATCACCCAAAAACGACGATAAGTAAGATATAACAAAATTTTTAGTTGCATTGTGGCTGAAGTCACTAATAATACCACCTGGCTTCATTTTCGGTCGCAGTCTTGATATACCCTGTATTTATTCAGATTGTATAAACAACAAAAGCTCTTATATCAGAGTTTACTATTTAGATAACTCCTAACACCCAAGATAAATATCAAGGCGTACTATACCAAACAATCCATCACAGTCGGAGCTCCGCAGTTATTGTTTAGCCGCGTTAACACTAACTCCTCAAGATAAATACAACTCCATCCCTCGGGGGTGAAAGGTCAAACGGCTGAATAACTTATAGTCTCACTGTTGACATAAAGTTTATTAAATTTGCAGGATTCATAGCAGATAAAACAGGGATGTTTGAACGTTAGGGTTTCGTAGTAAGTTGCTTTTGATGAAAGTGGGTAAGAAAAAAGCTTGCATTAAAGATTTTTATTATCATTGATAATGGTTTGCTTTCTTTTGAATTATTGTTAACTATTATTTTTTTAATTAGGTATTTTTTAATTTTCATTTAAAATAAATTAGGCGGTTAACTTTGCAAAAAATGAAAAATAAAATTTTAATTTTTAGTTTAGCGGTCAATAATGTTGCTTAACATTGAAATAAAACTATTTTTACGGATTTTATCGCGATTTGGTTTAATTTTTACATTTTTTAACTTCCCGATGTTTCGATTGCTTTTCAGCTTTCGTGGTTCAGTCCGTCCCGTGACCACGAAAGCTGAAAAGCAATCGAAACGTCGGGAAGTTAAAAAATGTAAAAATTAAACCAAATCGCGATAAAATCCGTAAAAATAGTTTTATTTCAATGTGTAACATTCGCGTAAATCTAAGAAACCATAATGTTGCTTAACGTCAAAAAAATAACCAGGTTTTACTACTTGAGAGGCTTTCTCTTGATGTGGCAAAAGGCAAATTTACATGGAACTAACACCAACTCACAGATTCCAGTCTCAGTTTTTAATCAATATAAACGTTCATACATCAGTCTCTTAGAAGTTAACATCATGTTTTACGAACGCAAATAAAAAAATCCAAAGCACGCTGTTTAATATAAATAAGGCCTAAAATATCCTCGTGTACAAATCTGGAACAATTTTAGTGGTAGTAACAATAAAAGCTGAAAAAGAAATTTAGGGAAATCTTGCAAATGAACTCGTAATGTTCTGAGGTTTAAGCGTTTAAGCTCCAGAGACAGACCTCTGAAGAACGTTAAATATTGTTTTAGGGGACCTTTGAGTGGATTAAAATTTTATTTCAAAATGCCCTGGCTGCGATAAAAAATCTCTAAAGTTTTGCACGCTTTACAGTGCCTACAATACTCGTTATTATTTTTCATTTTTATTTTTAACACCTCGATTAAGCAAGCGCTTTCTATCGAATAAACGTCACATCTCGTCATTATCTTAAACTTTTTAGACAACCCATTTACAATATATTTATTGACATATTAAATTGAATATAAAATACGTTTCATCCATGAACCAGCTCGGTAAAGGTTTTATATCAGGACCCTATACTATTAAACAATATTAATGATATTATGTTTAGAATATTATTTAAATGAATGTCATGGATTAAAACGTGTGTGGGTGTCGGCATTAACAGAGCCATGATCCACTTACTGACTTGTGCGGTGTTAGTCTCCTTTAATACACGTCTTTCTCAGTTAAGCCTTTAAGTGGGACGTGTGAATTCTATACAGTCCTCCCACGCTACGCTATTTATAAATATAATCCACCGACTGTAGACAATGGGTCATTTAAATTATTTATGATTAGTTAATTAGAAGCGTGTGGAATTTATATCATTTATTTAATATGCCTCGACTGCCTCGGTGCCGTGGTTGTACTGCGGTACGACTATAAAGCTGAGGTCTCGGGTTCGAATCCTGGGTCGGGCAAAGTGATATTGGATTTTTCTGTTCATTATCAGCCCAGAGTCAGGAATTTGTGCCTGATATGGCGATAGGCTCGCCCCCTATCACATCATGGAACGGAACATGCAAGGCGAAATGTGGGTGTCCTAGTAGCGCCTCTGCCTACCCCTTCGGGGATAAAGGCGTGAGTTTATGTATGTATGTTGTTTAATATATTATCCAAGAACAGATTCTAAATGTTTTATGCACAAACTATGTCACAGGCACGGAAAAGGATATAGGATACCTTACTAAAAGAAGGCCTGATTGATGTTCTGATTGCATAAATGTATTATGACATATTGTGGTGTATCTACTAACATTTCTAGAAATTATTTATTCCCAGAACATCTGGGTTAAACACACCGATGCTACATCGCATTTATTTGAAAAATACACTTCACTCGTAAGCTTCAAAGAGATGGATTCAATAGGACACATTCAATATACTAAGGAGATATATCTCGGAGCTGCTTATGTCGTAATTCTGCGAAAAAAATGTGGGCGATTCTTTTTAAGGCTTTACAATTGCGTTTCATCCTCGTATGAACGGAGGAGCAATTTTCCAAACAATCACACAGAGTGCTTCGGGCTTCGGGCTTAGTGTTGTTCCTGTTTTTCGGCTTCGTTGCCCGAAAATTGAGTTTTGGTGGATAAATCTTGTTGTGTTGTATTTTAAGGTGTAGTTATATAGGTAGAGTTATGAGTTGTCTTTAAAAAATGTAATAAGCCACTGAGAAAATCTTAAGGAGAATTCTTATTTAAGGTTTCAAGTTGTATTTTTCTTATTTCGAGGCAGTGATTTTAGAATTAAATAATTTTTAATTAAAACATTGGACAAGGAGCATCTTTTCTTAATACTAAGGCTATTATTATGTAATGCTCTCGCTATTGATACACTAGTTTAAAATTGTTTACTTTACACTCCAATTATCACTATATTTCGGCAAAAGAACCCGAAAGTTGGAGCAGCTTTCAAAGTCAAAGTGGTGTTGCAAGTTTTAAACGGAGATCTGAATGTGAGCTGTTGTGAATTCAAACTGATTTATTATTTACAACCTGACGTTTTCCGTATGAAACCAAATATTATTTCACAAAATTCTAAAGTTTTATAGATAAAGGACAACATTTAAATTATTGACGATAAATATTGTAAAGGTAGTGAGGATTTATTGATTAAATAAATAGTTTTTCCCAATATACGTCAGTACAGTATACATCAGTATGTAACTGCAAAGCGTTGACGTAGTCCATCTTGCTGGTCTGTCATATTTCCACAACACGCAAAAGGACCGTATATAATTCATTATCCCCATAATATTTGTATGTAGGTTAATAATAAACAAATTAGACTTTTATTGCAATGAGATGACCATGAACTGAGTACAAGGGATATTAGATGTATTGAAATTAAACGGTTTGTCGGAACACGTAATTCAACTTTCATATTATAAATCAAAATATTTATACCGGGTAAATCAAGACTGCGACCGAAAAGGAAGCCAGGTATTAGCTTTGGTGTTTACAGACACAAGAGACAAAAAAATTCGCAAAAAATTTCTTGTTGCATTGTGTTTGTAGTCACTAATAATACCACTTGGCTTCGTTTTTGGTCGCGGTCTTGAGATACCCTGTATATTCGTCGAGCGGCGTTCCGTGAACACAATATATCGGTATTAATTAAAAGTAAATTTGGAATTTAATGAATGTTAGTTTATTTAAATTGTATATACAGGTGTCCTTGAACTAGGTAAACCGGTAACAGGGGATAGGCCAAACTATAACAGCCCAGCAACAAAAAAAAAATGGCCCTATCCCTGGTAGTTTTCAAGAAAGAGCCAACTTTGACACTTCGTACTGAAAAGAATGTACTATAGTGCCCCTGGCAAGTTTAATCGAAAATAGGCGAATTTTATCAAGATTGTAAAACTCTTGTAATTTTTACAGATTTTTTTAATTAAGTTTTTAGTTGCAAATGACCTAATTTTTTAAACAATTCTTCATAATAAATTTAACATTTTTTACTCAAACTTTGATTTTTTGGGGATATTGTATAATACTGAAAGCTATCAAATATTTCAGGAGTTGATAATTTATTAAAGTAGAATACATTAAGTTGTCCAGCCAGTACTTCGCAATCGCCAGAAAATTCCAAGAAAAAAGGCCCGTAACATTTCTAATCGGCGAAGTCTTGCCCCGAAATTCCATTACCGACACCTTAAAATTCTTTTATAAGCTCCTACATTAGTAGTCTTTGAGAAGAATATTGACTAAGTGACCTTTTCATAATAAAATCACTATTGCAAAAGTTATTTCAATAAAGGTAGAGTAAAAAGAGAATTTTATGTTATAAAAGATTTTTCTTTATAAAAAAGCTCGGTTTAAACCAGCTTAAAAACAAATGAGCATAAAACAAATTCACTTCACGAGGATAATCCAGCGCAGTGGAAATTATTCCAGTGCAACGACCGAATCTGTCATTTATATTATAATTTCTTTGAGCCATTGGATTTAGAATAATATTATATTAGAGACTTGATAGTTTTTTATATAGAATGTTGCTATATTTTGGTATAAAATACTCTAAGGCCGATGTTGGAATAAAAAAAGGTATGGCTACAGCGGCATTGAACGTATAAGGTTGATTGAGACCATTTATTATTAGTTAAGCATGCATGTCTGCATCACCATACTTATAACTTGGAAAACATTGGTCCCACTTATATTGCTCTTTATTTGCTATAGTATAAACCAGTGGGTCCAGATTTTGATATCCGATATTTAGAAAATTTTTATTAAATTCATGCAAATTTCGAGAAAATGGATTATAATAATTTAATTTTAAAAATTTACACGCAGGCGGTGGCAAAAGTACTCCCACTGTTCTTCATACTTTAATCTCCAATTTACCTACAGGCTGTTTAAGATTGCGAATGCATCGCAACCTTTATAAAAACAATTATACATTTCCTAGAAACAATTATAAGTCCGCCAACCCGCACTAGGCCAGCGTGATGGACTATATGGCCTAACCACTCTCAATCGATTCTCTCGATTGTAGAGTAGGCCCGTGCCCTGCAGTGGGACGTATATGGGCTGATATAGATATATAGATATAGAAACAATTATACTTTTCCCATAAAAGAAGTTATTACTACATTTCATTGAATTTGAAATATTCTCGTCGTCCCTGTTCGCCTCTAAGGGTTTACTAAATTGCGCTCCGTGAATTGGATTTGTAGCGAGCCACACAAGCCTCTTAACAACTCACAAATTCTGTTGTTATTGACACTTGGCTTATGTAGGTAGATATTCACAAAGTGACTACAGTAATAAATAAATAAAATAATAAATACACCCAACAGTCACATACATAGACCCCACACTAAAATCAAGCCTTGTATCGTGGGTATCAGAAACTACGAGAGACTTTTCGGTCTCACCAACACTCAGACCCGAAAAAAATACCTGTGGATCACACAAATATTTGTTACGGTGCGGGGATCAAACCCGCGGCCTCTCGTTTCACAGGCGGCGTCTAACCAACTGCGCCACGGAGGCTGTCAAAATCAAAGACGTACACTTAGCATCGAGCCCGCAAAAATTACAGGCACAAAATCCAGTCTCGGGCAATTAAGATGGAGAATTGCGGTCGGTACTCGTGACTCCTCTACCCACCCCTAAAGGATACAAGCAACAGCATAAGTGTGTACAACTGTTTCTTTCAAGCGGCTATATGTAAAAGCCATCGAAGTGACAGCATATCCGAAGGTTCAGAAAATCATTGAAACGTTATGTGTAATTGTTCACTCTATTGGCCTTTTCGCAGATCCTTTCAAAAAGTTAATTTCCATTGCCATGCGAAAATTTACTCTAACTTGAACGCTTAAATCTCAAATTATGTTAACGTAGAGTCGTATCCAAAGTTATCACATGGGTAAAATCTCTTTTGGAATCTGTATAGGACATGTCCAGACGATTTTTATAACGCTTGGGACCTGTATAATAGTTAAACTGTTTCTCAGCATTTTCTCAAAAGACTATAAATTTGGGAAGTTTGCAACGATACTAAAAGTACAGTTGAAAATGCATCTATAAATGTTTTAAAATAATAAAAATATTCTCTTTAACTAAGTTATTCTCAGTTGTACTACGGTATGATTGCAAAGCTGAGGTCTCGAGTTCGAATCCCGGGTCGGGCAAAGTGATATTGGATTTTTGTATGCATTATCAACCCGGAGTCAGGAATTTGTGCCTTATATGGCGATAGGCTCGCCCACTATCACATCGTGGAACGTAAAATACTAGGTAAAACGTGGGTGTCATGGTTGCTACCAGAGAAACCTCTTCCTACCCCTTCCGGGAAAAAGGCGTGACTTTATGTATAAATAAATACACCCAACAGTCACATACATAGTCCTGACCCCACATTAAGATCAATTAAGTCTTGTGTCGTGGGTATCAGGAACTACGAGAGACTTTTTCGGTCTCACAAACACCCAGACCCGGGACAAATATTTGTGGTTCACACAAACATTTGTCTCGGTGCGGGGATCGAACCCGCGGCCTCTCGTTTCGCAGCCGGCGTCTAACCAACTACGCCACGGAGGCTGTCAAATGTATGTATGTAAGTTTTTCTCACACATGGAAGCATGGTTGGTGCTACTTGTTTAAAATTCTCAAGTTTTACCATGTGACATATACTGCAAGTAAAACACTGTGGTACAATATATCTTACAAAAACAGCGTGTGCATTTATACTATCATATCTCGTCACTCCAGTCAAGATCAAACTTGTAGAAATTTATAGAAAAAATTATATAATGCCAGCATAATTTGACACACACACATTTGATATTCCTATATTTTAATTGATCACACTTACTGTTAATATTGTTCTAACATACATTTTAATTAAACCGGATCTCAAGAGTAGATCACGTGATCGGAACGTGACCTAATTGTAATCGGAATAACAGTGTGAATCAAGCCTTACGTTGTATAGTCGACAAAACCATCCATAATATTATTCCAGCCAGTGATCCAGTGGCGAATCCAGGTGACTTTCCGCTAACACCCGACTTCCGATCCGCATACGGCCCTTTAAGAACAAAAAGGGCCCGCGTGGACGTAATCAGGTGAAACTCGCAAACAGTTCTCTACGTAATGACATACATACGGGCTGTTATTGTGAGCGCGCACGAAGTACATAATTGTATATCTAGGTTCATTATTAACACGCTATAGCTTATTATTTTATTCATAGTTCATGTTCGAGGTAGGTATATAAATAATAAATGCACTAGCCAACCAACAGCAACAAAGTTATATTTTGTGTTGTAGATTTTTGAAACGATGGTTAATGACGATTGCGTGTAATACCAAAGAAAATGTGAACACTTTTTTACCATTATAACATCCAAATCAAATAATATTACCACAAAAGTAACGATTTTTAACTTTAATAAAACAAATCGAACTCTGTAAACTTTAGATACTTCAGCCATCAATGCCAAACTAAACGCAGCGCTACGCTCAATTTAGACCCCCGTATACCCCAAATTCGTAAACGAAATTACTCATCGGGTATCGCAGGGTCAACCGCGACCCCTGCCAAGGGGTCAGGTAGAGACCATACGATTAATTTGCATATTTTTCAAACGGCTTCATTTTAATTTTGGGAGGTTTAATTAGGGATGCCAGATGAGACGGGCAGATTTAACCCTGGCTCATGGGTTTACTCATACGGTTTTTCAGTTGGCAAACAAGAAAATTAAATTGAGAAATTAGTATCCTTCAACGAATTTGTTAAATGAAAAATGATATGTGTGTAGGGTTCGTTGAGAACGTTTTAATGATGTGTGATTAGCTAAACGAACATTATTATTCAGGTCGAAATGTAAATATGCAATTGTTATACGCAAATGCTTGCGTATAACAATTGCATATTTACATTTCATTTTGGAGCATTAGTATCGATGTTTCATCAGGTTTTTTTTTTTTTTTTTTATTGCAATGAATGGCGATACGAGCATGCCATTCGCCTGATGGTAAGCGATACGACCGCTCATGGACAGTAGCGAAACCAAACAACACCATGAATTACAAGGCAATGCTTGGAATTCCACTGCGCTCGCCATCCTGAGACATAAGATGTTAAGTCTCAATATGTCCAGTAGTTACTCTGGCTACAATGTCCTTCAAACCGGAACACAACAGCGCATTTACACTGCTGTTTGGCGGGAGAAATAGACATTGCGGTGGTACCGACCCAGGCGGCCTCTCACATATGAGAGACCTACCACCAGTAAGGTCAGTAGTCACGTTTGTTGCTCTATTTATTTCAATCACATAAACTCACGCCGTTTTCTCAGAAGGGGTAGCAGAAGTGCAACCAGGACACCCAAGATTTGCCTTGTATTTTTCGTTCCACGATGTGATAGGGGGTAAACTTATCGCCATATCAGGCATAAACTACTGACCCCGGGCTGATAATGAATATCAAAATCCAATATAATTTTGCCCGACCCGGCATTCGAACCCGAGACCTCAGCTTTGCATTCATACCATAGTACAACTGCGCCACCAAGGCTGTCAATATCAACAAAATCCTTGATTCTACAAAAATTATACTTTATCAAAGAAGCAACGTAACCGGGCTTTTAAACGAAAGCACCCATATGCAATCGGGACTATGTGTCTATTTCGTGTATTAGTAAAAAAACTAATAACAATGAAAAACACTTCAAGATTAGTATCGCATGAACGCCGGCAAATTAATGGTTATAAACGTGAATGCTCGATAAATACTCCAAGCGATAGAATCATAAAAGCAACAATTTCATTAATAAGTACTTCAACTATGGCGTGGCGACGTTTACCTGCCTCCAAAAGTTTTGTCACGGAAACCAATTAAGTTTGTGACAAAGGAGCGTAACTGGGTCAAGATTTTAAAGATACTGAAACGACCAATATATAATTTTAGGCGAGTGTAATTATCCCTTATCTCACATGCGAGCAAGGTACTTTTGCACGTCATAAATGATCGTCTTAGATCCTTTCTTGACTGGCAAATCCCGAAAGAACAGGCGGGCTTTGTCCGCGGCAAAGGCACAAGGGAGCAAATTTTAAACATCAGGCAGATAATAGAAAAGTGCTATGAATTTAGTATCCCTGCAATTATGTGCTTCGTAGACTACCAAAAGGCTTTTGACTGTGTGAGGTGGAAGCAACTATGGAAAGTCCTTCTTGAGGCCGGAGTTCCGGCACACCTTGTTTTCCTCATACGCAGCCTCTACGAAAAGGGATATGGAACAGTTAAGGTGGCACACACAACATCGGGCCATTTCCAATTTCAGAAAGGTGTTAGACAAGGCTGTGTCATATCGCCAATACTATTTAACATCTATGGTGAACACATCATGCGAAAGACTCTCGAAGGGTGGAAAGGTGGGATCAAAATTGGCGGTGCTGCTATCTCAAATCTTCGTTACGCCGACGACACTACACTTTTCGCGTCCACAGAAGAAGAAATGGCGGATTTATTAACACGTTTGGAACAATGCAGCAAAGATTTTGGCCTCACAATAAACAAAGAAAAAACCAAACTAATGATAGTCGACCGTTCAGAGACTTTTGGGAACACAGGGATACTTGGGGAATACGACACCGTAGACCAGTTCTTATATCTCGGCTCTGTATTAAACAACAGGGGTAACTGTGAACCTGAGATACGACGACACATCGGAATGGCCAAAGCTGCAATGACTCAACTCCAAAAAGTCTGGAAGGATAGCAACATCTCTAATAGAACAAAAATAAGAATAATTGACACTTTGGTGATACCGATCTTTCTATACGGTTGTGAATCCTGGACCTTCAAAGCAGCAGATAAAAGGAGGATAGATGCGTTTGAGATGTGGTGCTGGCGCAGGATGTTGAGAATACCGTGGACGGCACATCGAACCAACATATCCATCCTGAAACAACTGCATCTCGAAAGAAGACCAAAACTTTCTGCAACCTGCCTACACAGAACCTTAAAATACTTCGGACATATCGCCAGACGCGAACCAGACAACCTGGAAAAACTGCTCATTGTTGGAAAATTAGAGGGAAAAAGACGACGAGGACGAACTCCCAAACGATGGGTAGATCAGGTTGCCAATACACTGAAGGTCCCTATTAACACAGCATTACATCAAGCAGAAGACCGAAGCTGGTGGAGAGAGGTCATCAAGACAATTGAGAGTCACGATCCTCAATAATAGGTCCGTGATTTACTGCTCAAGGAAGTTGCAGAATTAGCACATTAGTTTCTTGCTATTTATATATAGTATATGTATGTGTATATATGTATTTATGTAATATATCTATATGTATGTATATGTATGTATATATATATATATATATATGTGTGTATATATGTATATAAATATCTCATCTATAATATGTTATATGTATTATATTATGTATATATTATTTAGTTTCTTTTGTTTTAACTATTTATAATTATTTATACGCCCACTTCAGCTCATCTCTGCATCACCGAAAGGTCGGCTGGTAGATAATGCCTCTGGCATTAAGTCCACCTTATATACAATGTATATGAAGTATAAATAAATAAATAAATAAATAAATAAATAAAAAATAATGAGGGACCGACTGAAGAGAGAGAGTAATTATATTATTGTTATGTGCATCAGAGTAAATAGGAAATACAATTTAAAGGATTAATTTGTTTGGCGCTTGTTAATTTTACATACAAATCATGAGCCACATGCTCATGATTTGTTCATCGGTCTGATGTCAAAGTTTCTCTTCTTTGTAACCTTCTTAACCGATGATATCACGAATTCTATTAAAAAAACTAATTCAAATTGTAATTTTCGGCCATTGAATCCAGGCTCTTAAACTGTTCCCGTTGTTATTAATACCTATGTATCAATAAAGCTAATGATACCCACAGAAAAATACAGCAAAATCAAATCTAAAATCAAATCCTTTTAAAAATATACATTCAATCGCACTAAAAGCTGAAATAGTTGGAGCACTACAAACGTTTTTAATCCGAGAGCCATTGAACCGACAGCAGGTACACAGCAGGAGGTAGATACAGATAGCGCACTGCCGGTTGATTGCGTTTCGGTGCAAGCAAATTTCGATAAAAATTTGTAACGCGTAAAATACTTTAAAGGCAATTTTTGATTGATCTGAATTATAGTCATAATTGTATTTTATAATTTTATTTTGTTTTGAAAAATAATGGAGCGTTTAGGATTTTTGTGTTATCGAAGTATTTAGTCTTCGAGTAATTAACTATATTGAGAATTATTTTAAAATCCATACGTCACTTTAAAGTAATCTGCAGAGTGGAAGCGCTCAGTCAACGCCACGCTGTGTGCGTAATCCGATAAGCGAACAAACTACAGCCGAGCGATATTCCGCAAGATGCATTAGTAGTACTTCAACGAAACCAGAGATCATCTGCGGCTAGATTAAGCTTAGGCTAACTCTATTTTCCCCGAAGTTCGAACGTTCGACGAGTTTTCTACTTCTAAAAATCAATTCTGTTCTCTATGAAACTCATTCACTCCAAACTTGGTCTATGGTTACGACGTACAATATAAGATTCGTACATTTTGTAGAGTATTTTAGGCGCATTCGTACAGTTTTACGTACGACGTTCGAACATTCGTCGTGTCGCAGAATAGAGGTTACCCCAAGTTTTATGAATGCTTTGGAGGTTTTGAGTTGCGAGATATTGGAGTTTTCTATTCATTATCAGCCCAGAGTCAGAAATTTGTGCCCGATATTGCGAAAGGTTCGCCCCCTCCAACTTCATGGGACGGACGATACAAGGCGAAATATGGGTGTCTTAGTGGCACCTCTACCTACCCATTCTGGTATAAAGGCGTGAGTTTATGTATGTATGTATCTGTCACCAATCCATTCAAAGTCGAATCTCACCTTTGGACAACAGACGCTCTCTATACAAATTATGTCAATGAAAAACTGTGATCAATCACTTAATTAGACTGTTCTATCGACATTCTGATATGCACCCAAAGTAATAAATGAAAAAAATATTAATTGTTTTATATTTATAACTGAGTATTTTTATTTTTAAGTAAATTAAAAACAATTATATAAAATTCTAACAATAGTTATTACTTATTTAAAGTGACCGTTTAATTGTGCGGTATTTTATTAAGCATAATATTTACAGTTCATATAATTCGACAGAGGGTAGTTTTATCATCGCCTACCTTCGCGCCGCGTTTGTATTTACATGCACGCTTTAGTACGCGTGACGCGCGCTCGGCGTTTGCATTGGATTTTCGGTTGATTTCGTTTGGACCATGTGGTGTAAATACTATTAATTGCAAGTAATATGATTCAAGTAGTGTGATTCAGTATGTGTTGCAAGTAGTTTGTTGAAAGTGGTATGTAGTGTGAATATCAGTTGCATGTGGTTATTTGGTGGTTTTTGTCGATGGCGAACACTCAGCTTCGAAAACGAGACAACGGTGAGTTGGCTAGACATATATTTTGCCTTTCTTTCATTTATCTTTCAGTGTTGTTTTGTTGTAATGTAATTTCTATAGTATATTCTGACCATGGGTTTTAAAGTGTGAACTGCTGGGGTCAACTTTTTTATAGGCTAATCGCTCCGTTAATTTTAATTCAATCATTAAATCACAAACGTGCAGGGTTTGATGTTTCTAATAATTTGTTATTTAAAGTAATAACGAGTATTACGTTATAATATTACATTTCTTGCGAGTTCGATATTATTTTATTTTATTTTTATTTTATTTGAATTTGGTACAAAAGCATTTAACAAATTACAACTTAGACAACTAAAAAGAAAAACTAGTACAGTGATAAATGTAAAATTAATTTGTTAAACAAAGTATTGTACACAACATTAATAAACAAAGTTATTTACATAAACAAGTTATTAATAGTTCCTAATAATATAATCAATCGAATAATATAATATTAAAAAGTATTCTCCAAACAATTTTCCACTACAATAACTTATTTAGTTTCTATATGACCTTTTCATCACCTATAAAGGCGATGAAGGCGTGACCTCGAAAAAAGCTGACACATTTGGAGTCAATTCGGGGGCCAGTTGCCGCAAATAAGAACCATTCAATCTTTAGTAGCGTGGGTCAGTCTCCATTCGGAAAAGAGGTCACATAATGAAGCGTCAATCAAATATTTTTTGTTCCCTTCACATACTAATGGTAAAGTTCCTGGATTTGGGGCCCCTGGTGTAGGTAAAAACATGTTTTTTTTTATGTCACAAAAAAGTAACTACGCTGTTAATGATTGAGATTACAGTATCCTTTCTTTTAATCTTTAAATAAGTAAGTGAATTCTTCCGTTATTCTTTGGAGAAGACTATGTTATAAATTGAAATATTTTGGTTATTAGAGTTTTCATAAACGTCTCCCTGATTCCTTGCCTGAATCTGAAAAAGTAAACTACAGACTCCCCTAATTTGTGTATGTTTATAAAGTGCGGTATTACTTTCCATAATGTGTCTATTTGTCGCTTTATGCAACAAAAATGTAAAGTATGTCAGCTCTCTAAAACTACAATGTTGATATAGAATGAATGGGGTACGAGTGTCTGGTTAGGATTCCGGGAGGGTTGTGACAAATGTAACCCAACCAGAGGTTAGTGTGATCACAATTTTTTCTAGGCCCTTGAAGTCTTCGCTATATAAGGAAAATATAAAAATTAAATAAAATATTTATATAAAATATCATTGCCTTGGTGGCGTATGTGTACTAGATAGATACGGTAGACAAAGCTTAGGTCTCGGGTTCGAATCCCGGGTCGGGCAAAGTGGTATTGGATATTACTATTCATTATCAGCCCGGAGTAAGGAATAGTAAGGATATAATAGTAAGGAATTTGTGCTCGATATGGCGATAGGCTCGCCCCTGTCACATCGTGGGGCGGAACATAATTGACGAAATGTGGGTGTCTTGGTAGCACCTCTGCCTACCTCTTCTGAGAAAAAGGCGTGAGTTTAAAAATATCAGTGGCTGGAACCAACACTGATGTGAAATGTTAGGTCCTGTATTTAATTTACCGGTTGTGAAATCCGCGAAATAAATTATTTGCTTTTTAACTGGATATACGAGTATACCAAAATAGATTGTGTTAAAATAAGTATTCTTTCTGCATCATACGCAAAATCATGTAGCGCGAACTCGCGTAGGAGTGGTTTAACAAGGGTACGGTATTGGATCGGGACAAAAAAACATAATAAAAGATGTTAAAGATATTTCTTTTTAAATTTACATCTATGAAGCTGATTCGCGTGGCCCAATTTTCTTGATGAGGGTTTGAGTGATATATCTCGACCTTCAGAGCGCGGTCAGTGGGTCGTTTGTATTATGACACTTGTCCTATCGTGACAGAGTAGAAATGTAATTCACACTGATTGTACACTGCCACAAACTTATCTGGCCCGGTGGCCAAAAGAGGAACTAACGACGCCATTTTGAAATGTCAATCTGCTTGCCATTCGCTGACATTACGCCAACATTTTACCCATGTACTTTGTTTCAAATTGCCAGGTGTTTAACGTCAAGTCCAGATACATATTATGTAGTGTGCATATTCTCATATTTTTAACGAACTTCAAACAAGTAGTTTATAATTTAGTCACATACCAATGTATTATTAATGCAACTGCACTATATATACATAATAATATAATATTATTTTGGATAATATTTTAATTTGACGACTTATTTACCCACTTTGTTGCTTAATTTATTTTTACTGGCAACACCAAATACGATACCAGTGACTCTCTTAGCGGGCCAGAATTTTTTTTCTCACTATAACTGATAAATTGTCAAAAGACCTTTCGAAGACAAAAATATCATTGTTAGAAACCACCATTATTAATATAGACATTTCCAAGTATTCCAGTGCAATTGTATTTTCCAAATTGTCTGCACTCTGCATTGTTCTGCAACTTTTATTCGTACGCCAATCTTTACGGATGTATGTCTAGCACTCGATATTAATTCTAAAAATGCAGTTTAGTTCTAAAAACCTTTTTTTACACATTCCATAATCTCATACAGCGATTTAAAATTCCACCGAAATCCCAGAACTATTTTCAAACAAACACAACGTAAGCGCGCCAAAAATTTACAAAGCGGATTTGCATTTTAATCCGTCAATCCGGGAATAGTGGCAAAACAATTGGAAATCAAAATACACCGTCATGCATGTACATTCCTCGAAAAACGCGGTACTAGAGTATCATCGTAAACGTGCCGTGAAATGAACAAAACGGGCCTCCCCTTACCCCCTTCCCCGCATCAATCTGCCGCAAATTGCATTGAGAATTACCTCACCCCCGCGCCAGCCCGCCGAGTCCGTTCCAGACACTTTATATTGTTTTGATTGTTTCGCGAATAAGATTGAAGGGAGTTCAGGGATTAGGGAACGTGTAGATAGATGTTGGCAATCATGGTAATGTTACAAGTACAATAGTTGGACCTTGTTATACTGAAGAGGCTAAGAATGTAGACGCTGACTTGATTGTATGTTATCACTGAGCTCTTTTTGATACTTTGGTGCAATCAGATTGTCAAGAGTGAGTTGGAAACAAAAATGGAGACATTATTCGGTCTCTAGCAATCTCACTGAGCATACAAAGCTGGTCAACAAAGCTGTTAGCAAGACAATGGTACGCTTCGGACTACTGCCCTGATTCATTTACTAATATAAACGAAATACAGCATGATAATACTGTTCGATAGTATACTTACTAAAGCTCCTTTGCATTTGAGTTCGATAATGTGTGTATAAATATTGTAAAAAGTTCCTTTACGATCACTAAAGGTATAACATTTACGGGGTCAAAATACTCTAGCTTCTCTGCATACATTAAATTAATATCTATATTTTTAAAAAAATCTTCTGTTTCAAACTCAGCATTTCCTTAAATTTTAATGAAACATCAATTTCAATAGCACTTTGATTAAGCCGGAACACGGAATATTAAAGATCAAACCCCATGGGTTCGCTGACAAAAATCGATCCTTACAAAGGGCTTTGGCAAAAATCACTTGAGGGCCTCTAGAGTTCTTTAATTTTGCTTGCGTTGCGCTCGGGTGGTGCTTGAGACGGTTTTACGCTACAATATTCAAGATTTATTCCACTTGGAGTCGTCAGAAAGGCTGACCACTTAATGGGCGGTCATCGGCGCCTACAGCCCGGGTCGTTGCTTGCTAGAACGCTTTGGGTTGGTAAATAGTGTTTGATCCTGGCGACTTTGTAGTGAATTGAAAGGCTAATAAGGGCTTATTACATTGGAACATTTAACCTTCAGATCGTTTATAACATAGTCAAGAAAGATGAGGGATCAAAGGTAAGGAATCAAATATTGATTTTATATAATAATTACATTACGTATGGGTCGGTAATTATACCTACTGTAGAACGGCATTTTTTTTTGTAGCAATGAAAATATTTAACGCTAATTAATATACAATATACATACATACTTCACTAGATACGAGTATACGCTGGCAGGTAAGTAACACAAATGTTATTATAACAAAATTAATTTAATTTTTCTATGACACGACTTTTATGTTTTCTCTAATTAAAACAGTGAGCAAGTAAGACAGGGGCAACCTGAAACTATAAAAGAAAGGATTTTTATTATTCCTTTCTAATGTCTTCTACATAATTTTCATAGCAAATTTAATATACGAAGATTTTGTCAAATGTGAAACTAAAACAAGAATTAATTTATTTAAATTTTGAATCAACTCATTACTTACAGTTTTTATTAATTCTAAAACTAAAAAACTTAACACTCGAATTTCTCAAAATCAACTTCAATTGTGACCCAGACACCTCGTAAAACAAATCTTCATTTACAACACTGTGGAGTTAATCCTTAATTGCGCGACATGTAGTCACTAAGCTACATCTCGACAGTTTCAACGTCGATGCGTGAAAAATTTATCGTTCGAAATAAACCCGCCGGAGGCCGTAAAGCGAAATTGCGCGCCTATAGCTCCGCAACAGTAAAACACAGTAACAGATAGTAGCTCAATTTCTCAGTAATTTACAGCCTACGAGAGAACTCTTTGCGCCATACTATCCATCTTGGTTATTTTCGCTCCTAGTATATGAATGTGTATGACGGGGGGTGTATTTTGTCTTTCTTTGTTTTGGTCCATAAATAGTTTTATTGGATGTATATCATGTATATGCTTAGTAGGCTATAAGGTGCTATAATTTCTGCTTATAGACGTGACTGGTTTTTCGGAAAGTATCTGGTTTTGTTAAGCACAGGTTTTAGTTTTATGTATAGGAGCCCTTGTATCTTTTTTTATTGCGAAGAATGGCGACACGAGAATGATATTCGCCTGATGTTAAGCGATACGATCGCTCATGGAAAGTAGAAAACCAAACACCATGAATTACAAAGCTTTGCTTGGAATTGCACTGCGCTCGCCATCCTGAGACATAAGATGTTAAGTCTCAATATATTATCTAGTAATTACTCTCTCTACAATGTCCTTCAAACCGGAACACAACAGTGCATTTACACTGCTGTTTGGCGGGAGAAAAAAACATTGCGGTGGCACCTACGCAGCCGGCCTCTCACATATGAGAGACCTACCAGTATCTCTATGGTTCCAGAGACGTTATCCAATAGAAACTTTCTTTAAGTTAACGTATAGAAGTGTTCTGCTCAAATCAGCGATACACTGCCAACGAAATGTTTGGAATCATTCAGTTTGCATGCTCTAACATTCGTTCCATGGAAAGTGCCCTGAAGAATAGTTCGAAATGGTGGGTGTTTTGGTAATAGCACCATTGATTGTCGGAACAGTGTTCGTCAGTGCTTCCTAGAAACATTTGCCTATTTCAACATAGTTTGTATGAAGACATTTTAATTACTCACAGTAGTTAAGCACTTACTCTCTGAGATCGAATTTCTTTATAAATCATCCATAAGTGTGATGTGAGTTTTTATTAAAATAAAACATATAAAATGATTTTTCATATTCAGCGACTTTGTTGGTTTTTGGGTTTTTTGACATTCATAGATTTCGATAAATAGTGTATATTGCTTTTACGTAGAACTTGTGTGTGATCATTGCCATTATAGAAAATCGATATCATTTTTATCCTTATTCTTCCATACAAGTTCAACGAAATAACATATTATTATCATAAGCTCCGTCCTATTTATTTCATTATTTATCTTCTAAAATATCTTTCCCAATATATACTTCATCATATTTGCCTTAACAACACTAATTAAGCCGCTTTAAGAGCACAAACACTCCTAGGGCGCACAAACAGTTATTTCCGGAAGCTGTCAACAGACACAAGTATATTTGCTTAATTGCTGAGTCCTTGTGGATTTCAATGAAATTGGAGTGAAGCTGACGAAAAGGTACTGAATTTGGGTAAATATTTGTTTTAGGAATCGTTTCGGTTGATGTTCTGTTTTTGTGTGAAGTGTGGGTGGTCTTGTTTAGTTTTCTTGATAATTCTGTTGACTTTGAAAATGAATATGTTCATTTTCAGTCGTGTTGATCTTTTCATATGTAGATATTATTAAAATAGGATTTTGAAGTTTTATTTTCTTTAAACGATGCATCTAAACGACTATTGACATACATACACACATAAACTCACGCCTTTATCCCAGAAGGGGTAGTCAGAGGCGCCACTAGGACGCCCACATTTCCCCTTGTATGTTCCGTCCCATGATGTGACAGGGGGCGACCCTGTCGCCATATTGGGCACAAATTCCTGACTCCGGACTGATAATGAATAGGAAAACCCAATATCACTTTGCCCGACCCGGGATTCGAACCCGAGACCTCAGCTTTGTAGTCGTACCGTAGTACAACTACGCCACCGAGGCAGTCTATTGATGATTATTGATGATACGACTATTGATGATAAATGCAAAACTTGAAAGATAAAGTATTGATTAGCATGATAGTGATAGACTAATATTATTCGCCATTTCATACATTTGTACTGAGTTACTCAAATACATCTTTATGTTTACTTATATTTATACATTCATTATTTATACATTCCATCTTCCCAATACTTCACAGCATCAAAGGCAACGAACTTATAATTTCCCCGTATAGTTTTTGGTCAATTCCAGGATTCCAAGTACGAGAGGAAGCAATTAGTATTGTTATACACCAATACAAGATGCAAAAGTACGTGATTTCGATACATTACAGTTATTACCAACAACTAATGCATTTCACCCACTAAGCTGACATTTACTGTAACAACAGTTAGGTTTAATGTGGCAACGTCTAACGCTCTCGTGTCGTAACGAGCGTGATTTCTGCACGACATGCTGTAACGCGGCACCGATAATACCACCCCACAATTATACTTCATTAGCGCGGTTTGTTGTTAAGAAAGGATTGGAACCGTTTTGGCAGTATTCTTCATGTGACCTACATAATATGGTAGACATTCTTTTAGTTTCTTTTTAGGTATATAATTTATATTGATATATAATTAAGTATAATTAGTGAATGTCTAGTTAGGAGGCTGACAAACGAAAATCGCAGATTTTAGCACAAAGTACCAATATCGAATATTCGAAATTACGTGTAGGTATATTTCAGATCATCGCTTGCCTAAATTTTGAAGGAATATGTTGTGAAGAAACTTGCTTTCCAATAGGTTGTTAATAAAAACAAAAGTATTAAATATATCTTAAATTATTTTACTAAATTAAAATAACGGTACCAAATCACATTCAACTCTTATTTTATTCACAATTCAATAAGCACAAGGAGATAATATAATAAATCTACCTTAAATGATAATGAAAGCAGGGCAGGCTTTATAAACAAAGAAATAACATTAAAAAAAGATTGTATCACAATTTGTATACTTTACGGCAGTTAATTTGCATAATACTCGGGCAAAGTGGGCGAGACGGCCGACGCATCTGTTTTCTGTTGTATTTTCAAGGAAAATCATCAGAGGAAATTATGGCTTTCGAAATTTGTATTATTAGCTAAATTGAGTGAGCTTGATCTTGGTAATTTTTGTTAATGAAAGGTTCGGAATGAACACGAAAAATGCACATTAAATTCTATTTATTACAATGAATAACACCTTATCACAAGGTTTCTATAGCATACGTTCATAAAAAGAGTTCTTAATAGAAAAGCGCTTAAATCTAAAAATACAAAAATGAATTTTCGGTGCTACAAAACCTAGATTCCCAACAAATGTAATAGCTACATTACGTGTAGTGAATTAGTGCACCCAGGAGTCACTTCCTGGGTGCACTAATACGCTTTTGCGGTCGCGATTCGTTCAGTAAGTACAGTTGGCAGAGGCCCAGAACTCTTTTCGTTTTCCATTCCTTTTTCCTTCCCTGTTCTCTTCCATTTTGAGACACCAGTAATATTTAAAATATGTGCACTATATATTCATACCGTGATCATAGACGTGACCAGTTTACTTGTTTACCGCAAAGAAGATTTCACTACTACAAATTACAGTATCTATCGAGGCCAATTCTGAATAAATTGGCCTTGATCCACATACCGTCACCCGCCATCGGGGCCAATAGGTTTCCAAGACATGAAAGCATCAAACGATATCCGTTACGGTCCACTTTCCGCGGGATATTGGATTAGGAGGCAGCAAGCCGGCGGATGCACCGGCTCGGTCGGGTGAAATGACCCGCTTGTTAAAATATCAACGGCTTTTATTTTATACTAATGGCTTGGCACAGCTTCGCCGGGTGCAGATATTCTTTTAATACCCGAGAGTAATTTTTCCGTTTTTGAAATATTTTTCATTGATGCTCCGCACCTATTTGTTGTGCATACATACATACATAAACTCACGCCTTTATCCCCGAAGGGGTAGGCAGAGGCGCCACCAGGACACCCACATTTCGCCTTGTATGTTTCGTCCCATGATGTGATAGGGGGCGAGCCTATCGCCATATCGGTCACAAATTCCTGACTCCGGACTGATAATGAATAGAAACATTCCATATCACTTTGCCCGACCCGGGACTCGAACTACGCAACTACGCCACCGAGGCAGTTACTACTCCACCTATTTGTTGTGGCGTGATGTTATATAGCCTAATAGTTCCTCGATCCTACTAGGCCAGCGAGTACTAAAATATTTTTTTAATTCGAATCTGCAGATCTTAAGATTAGAGCGTTAAAACAAACTTGTTTTTATTGAAATGAATGGTGAGACGAGCATGCCATTCGCCTGATGGTATGCGATACGACAGCTCATGGGCAGTAGCACAAACAACCCCATGAATTACAAAGCGATGCTTGGTATTCCACTGCGCTCGCCATCCTTAGACATAAGATGTTAAGTCTCATTATGTCCAGTAGTTATTCTGGCTACAATGTCCTTCAAATCGGAACGTAACATTGCATTAACACTGCTGTTGTTACACTACTGGTGCGAGAAATAGAAACTCTTCAGTTTTATAATATGAGTATAGATACAGGGTAAAGTACACTTCTGATAAAGTACAGTTAATAAGATGAAGAAACCCTTTGGATAAAATTTATTTTTGTGTCGTATTAAGTTGCAAATTTGTCTCTTTTTGTGCTGTGAAACTAATATATTTTTTTACCTATTTTAAAATCTGGGTATTGAACCCTATTTTGCACGATCTATTATCCATATACGGAGCCACTAAAACATGCTATTTTACATTTATGAACCTCCAAAATGCATAATCCCTCCACGCAGGCCGGCGAACTTGTTAAAGTGTTAAAATTTCACTATCATTAGTTATGCATTTCTCGATCATGTCTCTCGTATATTTCAGAGCTCTCAAAGTTTCGCTAACGGCCGTCCGAAGTGGGATTTTGCGCTAATTCCGCCCCGCCCCGACTCTTAAATGGCACATTCATTATTAACATGGCCTTAAAGTTCTAGGATGCAGTTGTTTTACTAAACTGTCACTTAATTGCTTGAAAGGCAGATTTTCTTTTAAGAATCAATTTAGAAATCGTGGAAATGAAATACAAAATCCATTTATTTGTATTATAATCGCATAAAAATACATTATTTTAATTGTTCATTGGCTGTATCAAAACATTTAATGGTCACTGCCGCTCTTAAAAAACCACAGTACTTTGGGAATTAACCCCTCCGGTGTCCATGAAGCTCATACTAGGCTCCCTGACAAGATTTATGTGACAGTTTTCTATTATTCTCTATTGTGTAGATCTGTCAAAAGTCTATTGTCTATACATGGACACCTGAGGGGTTAAATCACTGTCCTGTCTCTTAAGGATGAGGGATGAGATGGAGGGAGGGGTGAGACAGCGGTGTTTCAAATGGATTATTAGCCCTGCCAATCTCACGGACCGAACGAAACGTGACAGTTGTAATTCCACGTGGATTTTTATGACACACACTGCAATCTCAGATGAAATCTGGATTAAAAATTAATAAAATCACTTTTTGTATGTCTCATAATTGATGTAATTAAGGCATGTAATAAATATAGTTTTAAAATTTAAAAAAGCCACACATGTGGTGCTGCCTCATAGACAAAAACTGACAAACTGCGAGTATGATATATTTCCAAAACAAATATCACATTTCACAAAAGAATCAAAACTGCGGTGTCTGATTTAACAGCCGCTGTCATAACAAAATGAATGATAAAAGTTGCTGTCAAATGTTTAGCCACAAACCCAAACGAATATTCCCAAGCTGTCTTTAATTTGTATAAAAGTAAATTTCATTATTATCGTCAAATTCATTTTATTATTTAAGAGAGTTCAACAACCTCGGGATAAGCGAACACGATATTGGAATCCGTATAATACAGCGGTATTTTTGTTAAAATATTCCGTATTTGAAGTTTTGTGTAAGGGTATATCGTCTGATGTTTTCCACGGCGTTATAATCATATCTTCAAAGAACGTCGTAAGGTTATAACGAGTGAAAATATGTTTTATATATTCCTACAAATCTATTGAAAACGTGATCAATTTCTCGCATCAGGTTGGCGTGGAAATTTTTGGGAAGCATCTGTATCGAAGGAAGTCGAAGGACACCAGGAGCAAATAAGTACCATGTCGAATTCAGTTTGTGTTTGTATGGTTTCGATCGGGCCAGCATAATTGTATGGATAATTGGACATCTTACAATCAGATTCATCAAAGTATCTTTATTACGCCGTATTCAAAAAAATGGCAACAAACATAATAATAAATAAATGGGAGAAGCTAGTGGACTTTCTGCAAATATTAAAGATTTTGATATAAACGTACTAATACGACTTCAAACATTCTAAATAATACAAACAACTACAGAAAAATGAAAATTCTGAAAGAAAAATATTGCCAGTATACGCTAGTTATCATAATAAACTTAACTAAGAGTGACAATATTAATTGAAAAATATTTTCATATTTTAATACAGCAGTATATTTAAACGTTTGATAAAGCGGGCGGGAATTAAAGCGTTGACGTGTTTAATAAACTCAATTATTCTAGTTCGTTAGTTGTCGCGCTGAGACAGTGTACATTACACCGCCAGGACTGAGGCGCATACTGCGTTTTACTACTGAATGTGCGCTGTTTCATTTTAAAATGCAAATTTTAATAATAATTAAAGTTTTAATAAAAATATACGTATTCTTAACGCTGGTATTTGTGGTTGTATTTCTACGCTGAGCGCATTCGTATCTCGAATAATGCACACCATGACGTCACGAGCTGAAAAATTCATACAATTTTAAATACAGGTCCCAAAAATCTATTATGATATAAACTATTTGTGCAATTTGGTGGCACCCGATTCATTTCACCCTCCCCTTTTATCTCCCCTCATTTCCTTCCATATTTTCTTATTTTCATGATTACTTTCATGTTTCATAATAAAATAAGTTGTTTGGCGTGAACGAGTTGAATTTTGCCAAGTACTTACCGAATGGAATTTTCCCTAGTAATCATACCTTATTATCATTTCAAAGGATATCGTTTCTTTTGCGGTTATCTGATATGTATCGGGGTGTGTATATTGGTACAGGAATATTCCACGTTCTTTTAGAATAGGTATACACTGAATAAAAATAAAAATAAAAAATCATTTATTGCTTTCTTCCACAATCATTAAATAAATACAAATGCATGTTCTTAAATTATGTTGAAAGCAAAAGAAGTGGCTCAGCTTTTGCTGACCGGGACATAAGTACCGAACACTCCTAACTTATTAAGATGTTGAGCGGAATCTTGTCCTAAGTTCACCAAAAATTATGCCAAAAACAGTAAAGTATAATGTATTTATGTACTCACAAGTCGAATTTACAAAAATCGCGCAATTAGATAATTATTGAAGAGGATTTATGCCAGCAGTGTAGAGTGAGGAAGTTTTGCTACCAGGTGAAGCAAGGTCCAGCCGCTTGTATTTCTATACACATTTACGTCTTCATATAATACTATAACTGGTCAAATATTAGTATACTCTTCAAATCCTTAGCAGATATGAGCGTTGTGCGATTAATATTTCTTGAAGTTTCTGCAGGCTAAGATACAGGAAATTGGTGATTCACGATTGATTGCATAATATAACATAATATACCGATTGTCAAGTAGTAATGAATAAGATTTTAGTTGCTAGTATGATACTGCAGGTGCAATTACCTGAAGGAGATAAATATAATATGAAGACAACAATTATAAGTGCAAAAGATTTGCACCAAATGTGTACTGTTTTAAATATTCAGCGGAATTCGAAGAGAATGATTTTATATTTTTTAATACCACTTTTATATTTTTTTACTGGAAAAGTCACTTCCAATGAGATAGCTTTATGCCAAAGAGCTGTTATGGCGTGACTAGCATGCAATTTATGAGCTTGACATACTATGTTACTCCAACGAAGACAGGTCGAGCTAGTTAAATACATTTTTTGCCATTAAAGCTCATGGAATAAATAAATTTTTCTATATTTTTGTGGGTGATTAATGAGAGGATACAAAAAGCTGCAGAGCGAGCCGGAACAAACATTAGAAATGTGTATAGCCGGCTGACATGCGAAGCGATCACGCGATTGCAAAGCGCTGTGGGAAAAAACTTATTCTTTGTCAAATTTATTACTATTCGGTATAATAATTTTGGATTAATGGCTGAAATTAGTACAACTATTTGTATTTTTACTAAATATATAAATTAGTTATATCTAGGGAAAATAACCATCTATATTCATTAATAATAATAAATACACCCTACAGTCACATACATAGTCCTGACTCCACATAAAGATCAATTAAGTCTTGTGTCGCAGGTATCAGAACTACGAGAGACATTTCGGTCTCACAAACACCCAGACCCGAAAGAAATACTTGTGAGCCGCACAAACATTTCTCTTGGTGCGGGGATCGAACCCGCGGCCTCTTGTTTCACAGTTTGTTTCGAAACCAATCGCGCCACGGAGGCTGTCATTCATTAATCCGATGCTACGTTAAAGAGGGTCAATAAACATACTTTCAAATTGTTAAAATCTGTATGGGTAAAGTTCTGTAAATGTCTTGCGGTGGAGTTTGTGATGATCCAATAACTCTTACTGAAATCCTCATTTTAATCTATAAAACTATAGCTAAAGTAAGACTACCATATCTTAAAATTTTCTAGGGTTTTATGCCAACTGATTCACCCATTAGTTTTTAAGGTCTTTGCCATGATAACCGCGAGATTGTTGGAACACTGCTGGACATAGGCCTCTTCCGAGGTACGCCACAGAGCCCGGTCTGCATGTATCCAGTCGCTGCCGGCCCTATTGTGCAAGTCGTCCCGACATCTGGCTAGAGGGATCCACATGAAATTTTTTTTAATAAAAAATGACAAAAAAGGAAAAGACAAAATAACGCAATATGTGTTATTAAGGGAGTTTTTTTTGCGCTATTTCTTCTGCTACAACCGGTTCACGTAGTAGTATTAGGTTTCAGTTTGATATCTGATTTTACATCTATAAATTTCAATATCGTCACCGTATTCAGTCGCACGTGTATTAACGAAGCAGGTTCATTACCGCGGCTCATTTGGCTCGCTTTAGTTGCAATTACACTTGCTTTCAGTCTTGTCCGTACACCTCCGCAGCGGATCACACAAAACCAGATGAATAGTTTCTCATTTCAATTTGTGTTTTAAATTTTATTATGAACTAGGGACCAGCCCGGCTTCGCCCGGGAATTCTTGTCCAGTCCACATCACCAATATAATATTTCCCATACTGTTTTATTAAATTCAAACTCAATGCCGTTCTCTGTACTGCTTTTCCCATCCGCCGTTTGAAATACGAGAGACTTTTCGGTCTCACAAAAACCTAGACCCGTAATAAATAATTTTGCTTTGAGATTAGAACATTTTTTTATACCGGCATGGCATAATGTCTGCATGTCACCTGATCTTAAGTGCGGTATCGCCTACAAAGAGTTAAGATTGGCAACAAACCATTATCTCTTGCAGATTGCTACGTACGCGAATTTCTGCCAAGAAAGTAACTACATATTGTGACTTAACTCCTCTTAATGAAACTATCGATTGTAGAGCAGCTGTGTGCTCATACAACATACAAAAATATTATAAAAACTAATAATATTATTGAATAAAAACATGTTCCAAACACAATATTATTTTTTGTATGTAAAGAAATATTATATGAAATTTCCAGGTACACACTTTTCTCCGTATGAACAACATGAGAACCCTCAATTCAACTTGATTTTGTCAATTCGTAGCACGTAGCAGCACGTTCGTAGCTCGCGGCGGCTACGTGTGCCGTAGCGCAGTGCATCGCGGTAGGAAATTGAAACGCGCGGTCCTTTATTTTGTAACTATTGTCAGTAATTACGGCTTTTGTTTCGATTTTTTGTAGTCTTCTTACTAAATGAGGAGATAACCAATATGAGTCTATATAATTTTCCAATGTACTAAATTCTTGTAAATTAATTAAGGATGTTTGGAAATAAATTAATTAGTAAAACCAATGTTTTGACGAAGAAATTGTCGCTTCACTTAATAAATACTTATTATCTGTCACAATTCGTATTAATTTGTTTAATATTATCATTCCTTTTTTGTTTTTTATAACGGGTATATCAAGACTGCAAAATGAAGCCAGGTGGTAGTTTTAGAGGTAACAGACACAATGCAATGAAAAATTTCGCAAAAAATGCGACAGTTTTTTTTTTTTGCAATTTTTTAAACATCATCATGTTTGGGTGGTAAATACCTAGTTTCTGCGAAAATAGTAATTTAAACCTTTGTGTACCATTGCGTCTTTAAAAATAAACAGGTTTACATTGTTATTTTAGTAAAATTATGTATTTATCACCCGAAAACGACGATAAGTAAAAAAATTCATAAAAATATGTAATTTTTTTGCGAAATTTTTAGTTGCATTGTGTTTGAAGTCATTAATACCACCTGGCTTCGTTATCGGTCGTGGTCTTGAGATACCCTGTATATAAAATATATGTAAAATCTTTGTAGAAATGCTTTTCTTTACTTTGTATATTGAATGTTACTTGACATTTTCATTTTAGTTATATAATATTCGATTCTTTAATGCATAGATAAAGCTTCTAAATCTCTATTTATGTTTATAGAAAGCCGTTAATAAAACTTTTTCCGTTACCTCCCTTTAGATTCAATAGATTACAGAAACAACATACCTGGGGAACTCGGAGCGAGGTAAAAAGTAGCCAAAACTGGAACATAAACATTGATACAAAGTTCTTAGCCCGGATTCCCTCGGGATTTGTAGACAACCATAAAACAATTTCAATTCGCTCAAACTAGAAAACTGAAACCCAGGAACATAATATAAAGTATAACACATCTACTCTAAAGCAATTATTTTCACTCTATAGTGGTCTTTTCTTTTAATTAGACAGCCTCCGTGGCGCAGTTGGTTAGACGCCGGCTGTGAAACGAGAGGCCGCGGGTTCGATCCCCGCACCGAGACAAATATTTGTTTGATGCACAGGTTTTTATTTCGAGTCTGGGTGTTTGTGTCACAGAAAAAGTCTCTCGTAGTTTCTGATACCGACGACACAAGATCTTGGTATGGGGTCAGGACTATGTATGTGACTGTTGGGTGTATTTGTTTATTAATTGGCCATTATGGCATATTGGCCACATTATAGTTAATATTTAGCGCAGTGTTGTACACATAATATAGTATAGAGTACACATAATGCAGTCCTGCGCAAGTGTTTCTTTTAAATAAAAGTGTAATACTTATTTTCACACGCGTATAAAAAACATGAAATACACCACCATACTTTTTGATCTTCTTAATAAAATGGTAGTGTAAAAAATATAAATCTATACGTCTGCGAGTCACGTGATTTTTCGGCGTAGAGTATAAACTATCTCGCCCACACCGACCACAAAATTTCTTTTGAAGTAAAACGACAGTAACACATTGTATCATGATATAGAACACTGAAGCCGGGCGAGACTGGACTTTATTAAAGTTGTCTTGAACTTCTAGTGAAAGACATAGAAAGAAAATGATCAGGAGTTGTAAGCTTTATATCTACTCTGTTGATTTGGAACTGTAAAAACTTAAGGGGTTCTATCTTCGAATAAGAATATATTATTTGCAACAACCAAAGCATCAATTAATTTAGATTAGTTATAAATATCTCTAATACGTCGGAAATATGTTAGTACGGTAAGGACACAAGTGAAACGCAAGCGTGCTATAGACCAACTGTTTAATAGACAAATCAGAGACGCGGGCGCAGCCGCGTACAGCCTACATACAGCCTATGCATACAGCCTACAAACAGCCTATGCGTACAGCCTATGCATACATAACATCTCCCCGCCCTATTTTTTTATTTCTGTGTACTAACCCGGTAATAAAAAACAAAAGAACAAACAAAACATACAATACTTAAAGATAAGGCTTATAGTCTACTCTAGGGATGTTCCGCAATAGTCTTGTGGGGAGTCTGGAAGTCACCGGTTGCTGTGAGGCGGTGTCGCTTCTGTGCTCCGGTGGATCTCCCGCTACATTTGCTTCAGAACTCGTCGCGGTGCTTGATGTAGCCGGCGGTATGACTTCAGCGGCATTCCACATTGGATGTGTGTAATTGTCATAACCCGTATAGTGAACTATTTGGTTCTTATGCTTTTTCACTAAAACGCCTGACAAATGATCATTGATGAGATACACTACTTTTCCTAGCCTCTTAACGATTGTCCCTCTACACCACACAAATTTATTATTGTTTATATTTTTTTTGTACAATATTTCATTGTCTTTAACAAAAAATTGTTTATTTATGCCGCCATACGACTTACACTGCGAAAACTGTTTTGACTTTACAGTATTATCCAGCGACACGAGCGCGGGGGATGACGGTTGTAATAATAAATCTAGCCGAGCTCTAAGCTTACGTCCGAATACTAATTGTGCCGGCGAGAACCCTGTGACGGAATGCAATGAGTTTCGGTAATCAAAAAGATATTTGAGTAGTTAGCCTTACATTCTTTGTGAGTAATACTCGAGAGAACACAAGATTTGATTCCCTTCTTTATAATTTTCACAAAACTTTCAGCCTGCCCGTTGCTTGCTGGATGGTAAGGAGGTGACGTTAGTAACGTTATTCTATTTAATTCACAAAAATTTTTAAATTCATATGAAGTAAAAGCCGTGCCATTGTCACTCACAATGGTATGAGGCAACCCAAACCGTGAAATAAATTCTTGGAAATGCACTTTGATGTACGTCTGTCCAAGCCCATTTGGCTCCTTTTTTTAATAAGTCATATAAAGGACTAAGAATGTAAGACGCTCCTCGAACAAAGTTGCGATAATAGTTCACTAAGCCGAGAAAGGACTGTAGTTGGTTAATATTAGCTGGAGGTGGGGACTCCTTAATGGCCTTAATTTTATCTGGCGATTTTTTTAATCCCTCTTTATTTATGATATAACCTAAATAACTAATTTCATCTTTAAAAAATTCACATTTTTCTTTCTGCAAGGTAAGGCCAGCATCTTGCAACCGCTGCAATACGGCAGTTAGTCTTTGATAATGCAAGTCCGGTTCATTTGCGGTTACTAGTACATCATCGAGTAAGCATAACACTCCGTCTAGTCCCGACAAAATGTTTTCCATGACGCGTTGAAATATGGACGGTGCGCTTGTTAAACCAAAAACCATACGAGTATATTTAAACAAACCACGGTGTGTATTAATACATGTTAAGTTTTGTGAATCTTCATCTAAAACTAGTTGATTGTACGCCATAGACAAGTCTAATTTCGAAAATTGTTGTCCTCCGTGTAACTTTGAAAAAAGTTCGTGTATTGTAGGCAAAGGATATTTTTCTACAACCAACTGTTTATTTATGGAAACCGAGTAATCTGCACACAACCTTACGCTACCATTGCGCTTAAGTACTGGCACTATCGGCGACGCGTACTCAGAGTGATCCACCTGCTTTAAGACCCCTAGACTTAATAAACGATTGATTTCTTCGTCAACTTTTCCTCGCAAGGCGAAAGCAATAGGTCGGGCCCTAAAAAAAATTGGTTTAGCGTCATCCTTGAGGTGTAATTTTACACGATATTTTTTAAACTCGCCAAGTTCGTCAGAAAATAACTTTGAAAACTTATTTTGTAATCTCACAACTAATTCGCTTACATTGTTACATATAGAATAGCAGGGAGCTAATAATTGTAACCCGAACCGAGACATGAAATCTCTTCCAAGTAAGGGGGTACCGCCGTCGCGTACGACGTATGCATCAATGGTATGCGTCATTTGTTTGTACGACACTAGTAACGGTATTTGTCCGACACATTTAATAATACTTCCAGTATAAGTAAATAACTTTTTTTTAGGTGAAAATAAGGGCGAAGTACTAAAATATCGTTTGTATAACTGTTCCGGTATTATTGTTACCGCGGATCCACTGTCGATCTCAAATTTTAATTGTATTCCATTTGCCAATACAATTTCCGTCATGGGTTCACCGTGCTTAGAACTAATATTCAACACTACCTTACCGTCATCATCATCCCCCTCATTCGCCTCGTCGGAAACGACACAGTTCACTTTACACATTTTCCGTAAATGACCTTTTTTATTGCATTTTTTGCATACATAATTCGCGAACCGACACTGGGATGATTTGTGGTTATTACGGCCGCAAACCGCACATTTATCTTTCACTTGACTTTTAGATGCACCCGCACTATCACGATGACTTTGCACATTCAGCACCGAGCCATCACGTAGGGACACGGATGGGGCGGCGGCGGCACCCGACCGCGCACACCGCATGTTCTCCGCCAACTCCACAGCCTTAGATAGTGTGAGGGTCTTGATATCTTCCGCGAACAGCTTATCCCTTTCGGGACCTGCCACCATGCCCATTACGAATCGGTCTCTCAGAGCTTCTTCAACATCGCTGAACTTGCAATGCGCTGTGAGCCCGCGCAATCTTGCGGCCCACTGAGTGTGTGATTCTCCTGGATGTTGCACTGCCGCATAGAAGTTGTACCTCTCGCTGAATCCACATCTTTTGGGTGTAAAGTGTCCATCCAAAAGTTCTAGGATTACTTCATACGGCACCTCCTCGAGCTGCTCCGGTAACGCTAAATCCGCGGTGAGTTGGTACGTTGCGTCCGTTAGCGTACTTAGCAATATAGCCCGCCTTTTTACACCGGAAACGTCATTCTTTTGAGAAATATCATTTGCTATGAACCATTGAGACAAACGGTTTTTAAACGTCTTCCAACTTTGTACATTGTGATCAAAACTGTTCAATATTCCAAAATGAGCCATTTTATTTTTATTATTACGTGGGTAATTCTCGTCGCCAATGTTAGTACGGTAAGGACACAAGTGAAACGCAAGCGTGCTATAGACCAACTGTTTAATAGACAAATCAGAGACGCGGGCGCAGCCGCGTACAGCCTACATACAGCCTATGCATACAGCCTACAAACAGCCTATGCGTACAGCCTATGCATACATAACAAAATAACTTCCAAGATTTCACGGAAGTAGTATAACAAGATCGTCTTCGTACTTTTACGTAGCTTACAATAACTGTATTTCTTTTTTCACCTAGTAAAAATATTTCTGCAAAATAAATAATTTCTGAAAACAAAACTAGTATTGCAAGAGCTAAGTGCATACAGGTGCTGAAGTCAATAATCTAGAGTGAGTTACGAATCCAATAAAATTTAGAAGAGGCGGGCGCTTGCACTTAGCGACTGCAATGAATGTACACCGCCGAGGCGCAATTAGGTCGCCGCCACTACACCAGCGGGGGGAAATGAATTTTATGAAGACACAAAGTATTTGTAAGTGATTGCATCCTACACTGTGGTGGCAAACCCTTCATAGTGAAGTGGGGAAGTTTCGCTTTCGAGTTCATCTTGTTTATATGCAGTGTCTAACTCGCCTTCACTCGCAATTCAATCAGTGTATATTTGGTTTAATGTAGGTAGTTCTTTTTACCAAAAGAAAGCTGGTGTGTTTGGCTTGCGGTACTTAGGCGGAGGTAGATATTGGTATACCCGAGTTACTGGCATTCCTTGTGGCCATGTTTGAAGATGTTTATGATGTACTCATAAAACCCTAGCGTATCAACTACTACTTCTTCTTAACCGTCACTTACACCTAATACTTTAGGAGTGGTTCGAGGTGTCGCAGGATAAAAAGCGCTGTACACTCAGAAACTAATTTAAGGGAACACAGGTATATTTCTATTAAGTTTGGACGGACGTTTAAGATATTAAGCGCATCCATGATAGATAAGACTCGCAATAAAGGCAACAGTCACATACATAGTTCTGACCCCACACTAAGATCGAGCCTTGTGTCGTGGGTATCAGGAACTACGAGAGAATTTTCGGTCTCACAAACACCCAGACCCAGCGAGCGCTATAAATCCTTTAGTTTGTCTTTTACGGTGAGCAGGGGATACAATGGCAGATTTATTACATACCCTGATTATTTCAAGACGCAAGAACACCCTTGGAGAATATTTTTTTGTTCACGAATCCTGCTTCGCATTAATCTTCCTACCTACGTCTTTCACCACCTATTTCCAAAACTATAATATTGAAAGGTTCCATGTCGCAGTTCTCATAGCCCCGCAGCAGCCCGAGCGAGCTCCGCGTCAAAATATAATTACGTGCAGCGGGCCCGAGTAATGCACCGAGAACGCATTCTACATCCTACATTTTGGGACCAGTTTTATTTAGTTTTGTTCTGTTGCTGTGTCGTTTAGTTACTGCCAACGTAGCACGGTAGTTAATTACTCACAATTCACTTTTTTGAGTTAACTTTTGCGTAGGTTTTTTGTCGCGGAACTAAATACGTTAATTTTTGGATTCGTGGGATTTCAGAGACTATTTATTTTAGTATTTTATTAGCTACATTTTCATCTATCTCTGTCTCTACAGGGTATTTCAAGACTGCGACTGAAAACGAAGCCAGGTGGTAGTATTAGTGACTTCAGACACAACGCAACTAAACATTTGGTAAAAAACATCGACATTTTTTTTTATTATTTGCTTATCGTCGTATTGGGGTAATAAATACACAGGTTGCCTAAAATAATATAGTACACCTTTTTATTTTTAAGGACGCAATGGTACGTAAGGGTTTAAATTACTGTTTACTGTTCGTCTTTCTCTACTGTTTTCTTCAACACTAGGTATTTACTACCCAAACACGATTATATTTAAAAATTACGAAAAAAGCCGTCGCTTTTCTTTTTGCGAAAATTTTAGTTGTTAGGTTTATAACCACTAATAGGTTTGGGTTAGGTTTGTAACCACTAACTTGTACTATCACTCGGCTTTGTATTCGGTCGCAGTCTTGATATACCCGGTATAATATGGTGTTTAGTTGATAATGGTAATGACTTTTCGATTTAGACAGTCATATCATAAACGTGCCGAATATTTAGACCGCTCAATAATTCCGATAGAGGTAATCTGCATGTTTAGTAGTCTGGCGGTGCAGCACGGCTTATAGACGATATTGCAGCATATTATATTACCTGAATGAGATGACTTAGTATTCAAGCGTATATAATTTAAACCAGTTGCCTCCTTTGTGTGTACAATATGTATGTAAAGGTTATGAGGTCTTGAATATGAATGCCAGGTCAAGTTATGTACTTTGTGATATATATATATATATATATATATAGGTATGGTTATACTAAATTTTATCAAAATTGGTCCAGCAGTTTGAGCGTGAAGAAGTAACAAACACACAAACTTTCGCCTTTGTTATATTAGTAGGATTTCTTTCGCTTTTACCTATAGACATTTTTTGGCTTATACTAGACTCTAAACGAATGAATATGTTTTATTCCCAGACAGAGTTAAAAAGTGAATTCTAAAATAAAAAGTTAGAGAGAAAAACACGGAGTTAAATGAACGTGAAACAGTTTTTCGCCGGGGATCGTTCGTACGTGACATGTGCAGAAAACTTTTCATTTTTTATCTCCTAATCTAGATTTATATGGGCTCAACCTTTCCTACGTGTGTTACAAACGTAATATAGGAGTTTTATCCGAGGTAGTTTGGTATACTTTAACCAAGAGTGAGATGAATAATTTAAAATACGTTTTTTAATTGATATATTAAATTAACCTTGATAAACATGAATCTGAACACATCATGAGATGAAAAAGAAAATTTATTATGATTGGACAACCACAAAAAAAATTTTTTGACTGTAGAAATGGTAAAATTCATCTACACGGAATTTATTAAATTTGTTTCAATAAAAAATATGTACCATCGGCTAAGAAATAAGAAGCAATGCATGCGACCTCCGTAACGCAACAAATATAAGAAGAAAGAAAATTATACAATAAATATGTCTTCTAGGTCACTAGGGTGTTGTGAGAGCAAAAATACTCTCGTAGTTCCTAAATTCCACAACACAAAAATTATCATCTTACTGTGGGATCAGACGTATGGGTATGACTGTTGTGTATTTAATTTTCTACAATTTACTGCCATGACTGCCTCGGTGGCGTTGTTGTACTACGGTACGATTACAAACCTGAGGTCTCGGGTTCGACTCCCGGGTCGGGCAAAGTGATATTGGATTTTTCTATTCATTATTTGCCCGGTGTCAGGAATTTGTGCCCGATATGGCGATATGTTCGCCCCCTATCACATCGTGGGACGGAACATACAAGGCGAAATGTGGGTGACCTGGTAACACCTCTAGTTTATATATGTATGTATGTAAAATTCACTATACATAGTCAAGCATAACGTAGTATTTTAATTGGTCATTGGTCAAGCACAATAAATACGATATTTCCAGAGCAATATTTTACAATATACTGTAGAAATAAAGACAAATTAAATACACTACATTAGAAGCAATTATGTACTTGTGTAAAGTCTTCATCCCACGCCTCCATTTTCACAACATTATTTTAGGGCTAACAGCAATTACACAACAGATTAGGCCTAGTGCTAACAGTCTGCATATATCGTCATTTGAGAAGGGTTAACTTCTGTGTTAAGTAGTTAAGCCTGATAAGGATACCCATATGTCTGCAACTAAATTCACTCTGAGTAATGATTAAAATGGTTTTTAGTTTGTTGTTGTTTAATATTGTTGTATTTAGGTATTTTATATATTAGATAAAATAAATACAATAATTCAAAATAAAAATTCATACAGCTGACCTAACCCGTGTTAATGTTCATTTTATGTAATGAATATAGTACTAATCACCATCAGTAATTATACACAAACGCAGAACCTTTTCAAATCCTACGGGAACATAATCTTCCCGAAATACGGGACAGTCCATCAAAATCCGGACGCGTGGTTATCCCCCCGGGTATTAGTACCCGGGATTTATTGCTTGTTATATAAAACGGACATAATGCGAGTATGCGTATGTTTACGACTCGTTTCCTTTTAAGTGTAGGCAGTAAACCTCCTTGAGGAACGGAGAAAGTTTTTATAAGTTCTGGCTGGATTAAAATTTTGGGTAGTACTTAAAATCATTAATCATTACTTAAATCGTTTGGCGACATAAAATGGTGCCATCTATTTTAGTATATATATTTTTTTAGGTCCGGCAAACGGACAAACGTCTCATGTGTATGTATCAGCCCATATACGTCCCACTGCATGGACGGGCCTACTCTACAATTGAGAGTACGATTGAGTGGGGTTAGGCCATATAGTCCATCACGCTGGCCTACGGCGGGTTGGCGGACTTACCATAGAAATTATTACAAATCGCTATGGTATGCAGGTTTCCTCACGATGTTTTCCTTCACCGTTGTAGTGCGTGGTGATTGACTATCAATACACACATGACTTCGAAAAGTCAGAGTTGTGTCCTGGGATTTGAACCGCGACCACCGTGAACATGTTGGCAGTCGCGTCTGGTCCGTTTACCAACAGGCCACCACGCACTAACGTCTCATTTGTTAGTACATAATAAACGTGTATAATGCTTGGATCATAAGTGAGTTGCCGGCTTCTTAAAATAGGGGGGATGGGAAAGAACATGGACGGAAAGAAGAAAGAAGCATTTGACTCCCGGTAATCTCACTGACCGAAGGAAACACGACAGTAGAGTACTTTATGTAAATATTCTGTGAGACTGTTAACACATAGTACGGTACTCCACTGTATCAGCCCATATACGTCCCACTGCAGGGACGGGCCTACTCTACAATCGAGGGTACGATTGCGAGTAGTTAGGCCATATAGTCCACCACGCTGGTCTAGTGCGGGTTGGCGGACTTTTACATACCATGGGACGTATATGGGCTGGCACAATGATACCCCATTGCGGTCGAGCTGGCACATTCCTATTTACGTATTAATTGCTCATTTAGAAGGTAGACACGGTGTGGTTCGCCACTTTAAAAAAGACATAAAGAACAAATTCATCAATTGACAGCCTCCGTGGCGCAGTTGGTCAGACGCCGGCTGTGAAACGATTCGATTCGATCCCCGCACCGAACTAAATATTTGTTTGATCCACAGGTATTTGCTTCGGGTCTGGGTGTTTGTGAGAATGAAAAGTCTCTCGTAGTTTCAGATACCCACGACACAAGACTCGATCTTAGTGTGGGGTCAGAACTATGTATGTGACTCTTGGGTGTATTTGTATTTATTTATTTATTTATTTATGAACCAAGGCCCTTGTAACTAAAATAGTACCATATTTCATCACAATTACTAAACCATGACCTACAATCTCTTCGTCTATGGCAGATATTTATTTAGGTATATTTATATATCCTTTATTGTAGGCCAGGAAAAAAACAAAAAAAAAATACAATCGGCGGATAGACGGCGACAGATAAATTACTAATAAATAACAATGTAGTATTTATTCCCATCAACGTAGTAACTAGTGTTGAGTGTCACGCGAACGTTGTAAAACATGTCCGTTTTACGACTTCATTTCAACTGATGGCTACCACGAACCGTGTTGGGGTAGGTTAGTATTAAAATCTGCGATTTTAAAGAATTTCTACGGTATGTAAGTCCGCCAACCCGCACTAGGCCAGCGTGGTGGACTATATGGCCTAACCACTCTCAATCGAGTCTCTCGATTATAGAGGAGGCCCGTGCCCTGCAGTGGGACGTATATGGGCTGATATAGATATAGATTTTAAAGTAACAGCTTTATAATTGAAATTAAATCTATATTTTACGGATTTTATCGCCATTTGGTTTAATTTTTACATTTTTTAACTTGCTGACGTTTCGATTGCTTTGCAGCTTTCGTGGTCACGGGGCGGACTGAGGCATTAGTCATCCGCTCAATCGAAACGTTGGGAAGTGAAAATATGTAAAAAATAAACCATATTACGATAAAATCCGTAATAAATAGTTTTATTTTGACATTCGCGTAAATTTAAGAAACCAGTTAACAAATTAAATAAATTCTGATTTTGTAAGTTTTTAACAATAGCCAATGTATGAACGTGTTTATGACACATGGTAGGAATGTAGAACACCCATCATAGTTAGTAACCCACGTATACATTATAGAGTTACGAGTTGAGGCTCTGTGTATCTAGTTTCAAGCAAGTTTAGTTTTCAAGCAATTTCGACAGCCTCCGTGGCGCAGTTGGTAAAACAACGGCTGTGAAACGAGCTGTGTTCGATTCCTGCACCAAGCCAAATGTTTGTGTGAACCACAGGTATTTGTTTCCGTTCTGGGTGTTTGTGAGACCAAAAAATCTCTCGTAGTTTCTGATACCCACGACAACACTTAATTGATCTTAAAGTGGGGTCAGGACTATGTGTGCTTGTTGGGAGTATTTATTATTTATTAAATTGTGTTTACAGATATTTAGATGAGTATAGTTATGAGTTGCTATCGGATGCGTTGTAGTCACTCGTAGTTGTAGTCACTTGTAGTCAGTCGAGCCAAAATCAAAAATGCATACGTCAAATTATCCGAAGCTTGCACGGAAATAATCATAAACATCAAGTAGGCGTGTAAAAATGAGAAGCCGAAAACAGCCTGTAATTCAAAAATATTCCCTTAAATACTTATTTATATTAAAATTAATTAACCGCGTTTCATTGGTGTGACCAAGTGCTCGTACAAAGAGCTCCATAATTTCCTCGAAATTTCCCTAAAAGTGTGGTGATTAAAATGGATGCTCATTATTCCAGTAATTTATCATCGGAGCTGGCAGCTTTACGCTGAAAATGTTTAATAAAATTACTATTAAAATTATAAAGGTGATATTAAAATGAGCTTTGGAAACGAATATTGTTAAAAATATTCCACGTGGCACGCGAAAGCTCAAAGAAAGATAAACGTGGATTCCTTACTTTTTTACGTTAATTCCCTAAAATTAGCAAGTTTGGAGCGGAAGCGGTGAATAATATAAAATTGATTTCACTTATGACTAATACTTGCGCTTTGGCACAATAATAAATAAATACACCCAACAGTGACATACATGGTCCAGACCCCACACTAAGATCGAATCTAGTGTCGTGGGTATCAGAAATTACGAGAGACTTTTCGGGCTCACAAACACCCAGACCCGAAACAAATACACAAACATTTGTTTCGGTGCGGGCATCGAACCCGCGACCACTCGTTTCACAGCCGGCGTCCAACCAACTACGCCACGGAGGCTGTCAATTCAATCAATTGCTTAACAATACCGTCCATGGCGTGTGAAAAATGAATGTATTCTTGAGCTAGGCGCATGGATACTATATAATACCTGACGTCTCCTGTCTCCTGTCCGTAACACGAAGATATCATTTTACATACATAAACTCACACCTTTATCCCAGAAAGGGTAGGCAGAGGCGCCACCAGGACACCCACATTTCGCCTTGCATGATCCGTCCCTTGATGTGATAGGGGGCGAGTCTATCGCTATATCGGGCACAAATTCTTGACTCCGGCCTGATAATGAATAGAAAAACCTAATATCACTTTGCCCGACTCGGGATTCAAACCCGAGACCTCAGCTTTGTAGTCGTACCGTAGTACAACTACGCCACCGAGGCAGTCATCATTATATCATTATTATATACATATATATCATTTTTATTTTGTTAAAACTATTTTTAAAACAATTTCCACATTAATTATATCATCCAAATCGCAAATAGATGTTAGAAAAAATGTTAATTCGATACAACTATAGTAGGAGTCCTGGGCGACAGTTCTCATTCGAATTAAAAAAATACATACCGAATCGCGAAAATCCCACAACTTGCACAGCAGTATTACTTAGTGTCGACTGGTGTATCTACAGCGCCACAATTTTAATTAAGAGAATATCTTGAGTGACTTTTAATAACTTAGTTAAACGAACTCCTCTAAGACATTACTCTAAGATATTGACCGGGAATACTCTGGGTAATTCTGTTATAACTAGATTTTAGCTTCCTTATATATTTATAAAACAACGGGTTATTTTGTCAGGTTATTTGACATTCTTGTAGTAAAGAAATATGTTTTCTGGTTAGGTTTTAATATATTTAACGTAAGAACAGAGTCTAGGTAATAATTACTACAGTTCATTTTGGTTAAAAATATTTCGTTTCATAGACAGGTATTTGTTTTCTGGCTTAGTTTTAGAACACTTCAGTTTATATTGGACTAAAATATTTTCTGCAATAGGATGAAATAGAAACTAAAGTAATACAAAATAAAACACGACGGTTATCTGTTTTTGTTGTTAGTAGAACGGGTGACGCGATGGAGAGACAAATAATATATTATTATATTAATTTTACCCGGGCGGGCAAAGACAGTTCGCAGTACTATGCATAAAATCAACTTAGTTTAAAAGCTACGGACCTATATATAAAATGAAATTCCAAATGGGAACCTTTGGTGTCATTAATACAAGGCCTCTTATGTATTTCTTTACACTTTTTTATCAAGACTAGCGGTAGCAAAAAATATTTTATAATTTGACTTTGAATATAGTAGTCTAAGTCCGAATTAAAGGTTTTACAATTCAATAACCACGAGATTATAACCAAATCTATTACCGAAAAATAAAGACGAAATAAGTCATGGAACACATTTATTGTTATTCAGCAACAATTTAACTGTGAAAAATATTAGACTAGACTGTAGCATTGCTTAAGCATAATATTAAATTTCAAAGTCTCGCTTTGGATTCACAGGTCAAGCTAGTTTGTATGAATTTCTCGATTTGTACAATTTATATGAATCTCCTGAGACTGGAAATTGTTCTCGGCATGACTATAGATTCGCTATTATCATTCGAATGTAAATAAACTCGGCGAAGTGAATACCTAGTACCTCAGACTGTCTTGGGAATATAGTTGAGGACTTATGTTTATATTCCAATGGTTTATATGAGGAATGCTCCTCAATCAATATGCAAACTCTCTCCCAGTAATTGATAGATTATGCGTCAAACTGTTTTATGAAACAAAGATATATTCACATATGGAATAATAACCTAGCTGTAAATAATCTGAGCTGTCTAGACTACCGCAAGTTCAAGATATCTGTACCTTCTAAATCCGTAGCCACTTTTATCAGTTATACTCGTACAAGTGTGAAGGATAACATTAAAATGGACTCCAGATTAAGATATTCCTTGCCGGTGGAACCTTTATTAATATAGCATTTCGTAAATTATAACAAAGGTATTTTATAGTTTTAAAAGAATTTAAAGATACCAAGCAATAAAATTCTTTTTATTCGCAGAAGAAGTCCATGTCCATAAGTGGAACGAATTTATTCAGAAATTAATCAATTGATATAAATACATACATACATAAACTCGCGCCTTTATCCCAGATGGGGTAGGTAGAGGCGCCACCAGGACACACACATTTCGCCATGTATGTTCCGGTCCCATGATGTGATAGGGGGCGAGCCTATCGCCATATCGGGCACAAACTCCTGACTCCGGGCTGATAATTCTTTGGACAATTCCTTGTCGCACTCGTAGTGTCTTTACCTGTTGTCTACGCCTACTGGGAGGAGCTCGAGTGAGATAGACAGCTGTAACTCAGCGTGTACTCGTACTTCAAACCGTGTGGACAAATACAAATATTTGGAAAAAGAGTCGCTGTGTGGACAGGTTTTGAACCTGCGATCGGCGAGCCGTGTGTCGTTGAACGAGGCATCGCTGGGAGTTAGGCCAACTCACGAGTCGCCTGCGCTGACGAAATAAGCGTGCTCTATCGCCCCATCGGTTCCCTGCTGTCGCTTCGTTAATTATTCGGTGTCCAACACTAATAAACGTAATCATAATGAGGTGTGCTATGTGTAACTCAAATTTCAATGACGGCGTTCAGTGCGGCAACTGTAAAGTTCACCTGGATTTTGCATGTGCGAATATCACGGAAGCTGGATGGAGAAAGCTAGGCGCCGGGAGACAAGCGCAGTGGAAGTGTCCATCGTGTCGGCTATCGTCCCCAGCCCCACCCCCTACCCCGCCAGCCCCGGAAATAGCATCGCTAGAAACTATACTAATCGAAATTCGTGACCTAAAACGGCAGCTCTTGACATTGCCCGCCATGGCAGAAGACGTTCGTGCACTCAAGAACGAAATTGTAGAACTCAGAGCTTCCTGCGAGTTTAACGGTGCCAAACTTGACGAATTTGGCACCAAAGCATCGGACCTGGATCACAGGATAACCGATCTGGAGAAATTTCGCCTATCAACCGAAGCTCTGCAAATTAACATTGGTAAGATCCAAGAAGAGCTGTCAACGTTCGATCAAAGATCGCGTCAGAATAATGTGGAGATTAAGGGCATCCCGGTAAAAAAAGACGAAAATTTGTTTGCGATACTCGATTCAATTACGCTGAATCTTAATTACAGTATTCCGAAAACGCAGATAAATTTCATTACGCGTATACCTTCTCATAACTCTAAGGAGAAGCCCATAATTGTAAGTTTCATTAACAGGTATATTAAAGAGGAGTTTGTTTCAAATGCCCGATCTGATAAGAAACTGTCCACTGGCAGTCTCGGATTTCCTGGCGAGTGTCATCGAGTTTACATTAATGACCATCTCAGTGCAGAGTCAAAGAAATTACTAAATAACGCCAAATTGATTTGTAAAGACAAAAACTATAACTACATTTGGGTGAAGCATGGGAAAATTCACGTACGTAAAAACGATACATCGCGTGTATTTATAATATCAAAGGAGGCTGATTTAAACAAAATAATCTAGTCTACTTTTTTATTTTGCTTCACATATTTTTGCTACTGCTAACTTATATTATGCTAAAATGTATTCCCGCAATGCTTCGCTTTTATATAAAGCCAACCAATGTTCTGCTTCCATGCTTCATTCATATTCATATTATAATTTGTAAAATAATAATAATTTGTAAAAGGTTTGGCACCCATGTCCATTGCTTTTGTTCAAATCAATTGTTCACCTTTATTGTTAATTTACCCCGTTGTCTCCAAAGAGTGCGTACAAAATATCGCTCTCACTCTTATTTTAATATTTATTTGTGCTGTCTGGCTTGTTTGCTCGTTAGATGCTATTATATGTTACTTTGCTTTTTGAATTGCTGTCCCCGTAACGTATGTAGAGTTGAACGATATGTCTACGTTACAGACTATCATGCTGCTATGGATGCTATATTTAATGGCTAATTATGGACGGAATTTAAACATCTATTACCAAAATGTACGTGGGCTCCGCACTAAAACTGAATCTTTTCGTCGTCAAGTTCGTCTTAACTCTTATGACATTATTATCCTTACCGAAACGTGGCTGACGGAAGGTTTCATAAACTCTGAGGTTTTTGATGACCGCTACATTGTGTGGCGTAGAGACCGTGACTACAATTTAACATGTCAAACGCGAGGCGGGGGGGTGTTGATAGCTACGCATAGAGATATTCCCGTAGAATCGCAGCCGTTTATGCAATCTACAGCTGAAGATCTTTGGCTGACTATGCGTCTTCGCCTGTCTGAGTCACGGTGTCGCATCAAACTACACCTATGTGTAGTTTACCTGTGTCAGCAAAATCAGGGTCTCTCTTTCACAAGACAACTTTCCAATTTCCTATCAAAACTAGCGGACGCAACCGCAAGTAACGCCTCTGATAAATTTATTATATTGGGAGATTTTAATTTGAGCAACATATCTTGGGTTCGTGATGACGATCATAACTTTGCATTACTTCCGACAAATGTCAACACTAACGACGAATACCTGCTTACAGACGAGATGTGTACTCTTGGCCTCCGTCAATTCAATGGGGTGACTAATAAATTCAACAAATCCTTAGATCTTGTATTTTCAAACACTTCTATACAAGTTCAGAAATGCGAGGACGCTCTTATTACAATTGATGAGTTTCACCCTGCACTCTTAATAAATGCTGATTTTCTTGAAATTAGTACTTTAAAACCGGCACCTCGTACCTGTTATATTTACAATAAAGGAGACTATGACTCTATTAATAGGGAGATATCTGCCATTGATTGGGAAATCCAATTTCGAAACTTGTCAGTCGATGAATCTCTTGATAATTTCTTAAAAATTATTTTTGATTTGCACACAAAATATATTCCCACCAAGCGAATACTAAACAATAACTTTCCTATCTGGTACGATAGTTCATTAAGAAAAATACTTAAAGAAAAACTTAAATATTGGCGAAAGTTTAAAACATACAGAAATTTGTCAGATTGGCAGTCTTTCAAAATTTTACAGAAAAGAGCAAAAACGTTAGAAGCTACATGTTATAGACGTTATTTAGATGTAACTGAACAATCTATCTTAGACAATCCAAAACATTTTTGGACTTTTGTCAAAAACAGGTGTAAGTCTAATTCAATACCTAGTACCTTCACCCACAGTAATGTCACTTTCAGCACTCCTGAAACTATCTGTAACGCATTTTCGTCTTACTTTTATTCTTCATTTCTTAATCACTCACCAAGCCCCAGCTCCAATGCTCAGTCTTCTCATCAGAGTGCAAGTTCATTCTCATTCCCCGGCATTTCCAAGATTATCATAGAAATAGAAGAAGTTACAACACTACTACGGAAACTTGATCCCTCTAAATCCTCGGGACCGGACAATCTTACACCAAAATTCCTTATCAAATGCGCCAGATCTGTTGCCATCCCAATTTCTCTTCTCTTTCAGAAGTCAATCTCGCTCTGTACGGTACCTCGCATATGGAAATCAGCTTACATTACTCCAATTCTCAAGAAAGGTTCCAAAACTGAAATTTCCAATTATAGGCCGATTTCCAAGCTATGTGTAGTTGCTAAAGTCTTTGAGTCATTAATATACAAACAAATTTATAGTTGCCTGAAAAACTTATTAAGTCCTTACCAACATGGTTTTCTGAAGGAGCGATCGACTGTCACAAATTTAATTTATTTTAATGACTATATCACCAAGGCGATGGACGACGGTAAACAGGTCGATGTTATTTACACGGACTACAGCAAGGCCTTTGACCGAATTGACCACAACATCCTTTTACTGAAACTTAACAAAATTGGCATACACGGTGACTTACTCAGATGGTTCTCATCTTACATTGAGAATAGATCTCAAGCAGTAGTCTTGAAAAACTACACATCCGGCTGGGTTTCTATACCTAGTGGCGTACCTCAGGGGTCTCTGCTGGGCCCGTTACTTTTTGTTATATATGTAGACGATATATCTTCGTACCTTCAGTCATCTCATTTACTCTGTTTTGCTGACGATATGAAAATATTTAAGACAGTTTCATCTTCAGATGACATGGCTGCCTTGCAGGCTGATCTGTCGCGTCTCGAAGACTACTGCTGCTTGAATTTGCTTGATCTCAATCCGTCAAAGTGCTCCTTGGTGACTTTTACCCGAAAACGTCTGGCTCTCCCCACATCATATACTCTACGTGGTCAATGTCTACCAACAATGAATACGATTCGCGACTTGGGGGTTTTTCATGACTCTAAGCTAGCATTTGACGTTCACGTAGACGAAATTATAAAAAAAGCCTCTAAAGCATTGGGTTTCATAATACGACTTTCTAATTCCTTTTCCGAAGCTAAAACATTTAAAATTTTATACTGCACCTATGTCAGAAGCCATTTAGAATACGCGTCGCAAATTTGGAACCCCCATTACAATAAATATACATATCGTATTGAAAACGTCCAAAAACTGTTCATTCGATATTTATGTTTTCGCTTAAAAATACCCTATAGCTCTAGCACTTACTATGAACTCTGTAAAAAGTTCCATCTTCTCCCACTCGAAAAACGTCGCGAAATAGCGGACAGCACTCTGTTTTTAAAATTAATTTCTGGTGAAATTGATTGTCCAGCCCTTTTGGATAAAGTCTCGTTTAGAGTCCCACGTAAGATAATTAGGTTCATTCCTCCTATCCAAGTCCCACCAGCCTCTTCTAATCTCAGACAAAATTCCTATATGGTGCGAGCAAGCAAGAACTTAAACTCAATTTGCGAAAAATTCGATGTAGACCCTTTTAATACAAGCATTGTTTCGGTACGACGCACGGTGGGTCGAAACGGCTATTTTTGTGACATAGGATTTTTTTTCGGATTTTCCAATTTTTTTTGACGCCAACGTTTTGATATTATCATTCCTTACACTATTCATTCTTTGTATTTTTTTGCTTAACCCTATAATTTCGGCATAAAAAATTATTTTAGGTTTTTAATGTATGGAACGCACTATAAAAACCTAAATTTCTACGAAGTCCTGCTAGATCCTGCGTTAAAACCTTATTTTTCTGAATCCTGGCCAGTTCTACTTTACTTGTACATTTCGAATGTCTGCATTGACTTGCAACTTTTCCAGTTATAGGGATCGGAAAAATGGTAAAAATAGTACTATTTCTAATTTTGTAATTGACATTTTAAGTCAATTTAACCACAAGATAGTAAGACAAAAACATTGTGGATATACAAACTATTATATAAAAATCTAATAGAATAACACAATAGAAGTAAATAAGTAAATATTTATTGGCATAATTGGTTGTTGTACCCAAAACATGTGGTTACACAATTAACGTAAACACAGTAATAAATCATAAATGCAAATGGACCACCAGATGGCAAAGGATTACTTTCAGTCATTAACACTGATGACATCTGGAGATTACAGGTGCATTTAGTTAATTGTTTTACAACTACTGTTTGTTTATTGTCTTTAATTAACTAAAACAAAACAAACATTCTCGTGATATCGATTGTAAACATGTTTTGTCCTTTTACTTAGTTCTATCATTAATGAGAGCATCTAGGGCAATAAAATTTGTTTATTGCCCAGGGTATAAAATGACTTATATTTTGAATTCGTTCTTAATGTACATTTATCCGTGCTACGATCCATACCATTTTATTTTGAATCCTTGTTTCGGTATCATGGAGGGTCTAGTTACTAATCTCGATATGTTTGTTGTTTTAAGAGACCAGCTTGGATCTCTATCAGATAGCAAAAAACTTTCTGATTTTCTGCAACAGAAAATAAACGTAACTGAAGAAAATAGTGTAGTGCTTCAAAAGTTTTGTGTAAAATTCTGTTCTTCTATAACAGCTAGATGGCAAAAATGCAATCGTATATTTTCTAACTTTATTAAAAAAAATGGTGATTGGCTAGAAAGTGAAATAATTTGGCCTAAAGGACTAAAATTAAACGAAAGACACGAAGAACATGAAGTACATGAAGAACACGAAAGACATGAAGAGGACTTAAGTCTTGAGAATCTGTCTCCATCCACATCGAAAGCTTCTACAGCTTTGATTTGTCCCAGAAAATCATTCGATGATTTGTCCAACAGACAAAAACGAAGACGAGTAGACCAAATTCAAAATAATTTGTCTAAGGAAGAATTAATTGCAGCTACATCAAATACACTGAAATGTAATGGACAAGAAGCCATCGCTAATATAATAAACCATTTACTTAAAAATCCAGAAGATATAACAAAAGTGAATAATTGCTTGAATGCAAAAAAATATGTTCCATACACTGCTGATAAAGCGTTGGCGCTACTTGTTTCCCTAAATTTGTCGAAGGCACAATATATAAACCTAAGAGAATCAGCAAGCGAAAAAGGCTTTCAATTGTATCCTTCTTATTATAAATTAAAAGAAGCAAAATTGAAATGTTACCCAAGAAAGGAGGATATGACATTTAGTGATTGCACGGCATCAGTTAAATTGCAAGCTCTGCTCAACTTGACAGCCTCAAGGCTTTTGGATACAATTGAGTTCGATTTAGATTCTGCAACTGACCTGAAGCTTATCAGCAAATGGGGCTTTGATGGATCCTCGGGGCAAAGCAATTATAAGCAGATCTCTGAAGTAGGCGTGGACGATTCCAGTATATTTATGGCAAGTCTTGTTCCAATAAGACTACAACATGATGATGGAACGGTTTTATGGGAAAACGATCGAAGTTCATCCACATTTTACTGTCGTCCCATTATGTTTACGTTCACAAAAGAAACACAAATTACTGTAGCAGCTATAAAAGCCGGTATATCAGGAGAAATCGAGGCACTCCAGCCATCTATATTTAGGAAAGTGAAAATTGCCCACGAATTAATGATGACAATGATTGACGGCAAAATAACTTCATACTTTTCTGAGACTTCAACAGCAGTTTGTGACATTTGCAAAGCGAAACCAACAGAAATGAATAATTTGGAATCCCACAAACTGCGATCTAAGAATGAAGAAATGTACCAGTATGGATTGTCATCATTGCATGCGTGGATAAGATGCATGGAGTGCCTACTCCACATAGCTTACCGTTTGGAGATTAAGAAATGGAACTGCAGGGGTGACGATAAAGAGAAAATGAAGACCAGAAAGTCTGCAATTCAACAAGAATTTAAAGAAGAATGTGGCTTGCTAATTGATATAGTGAAGCAAGGAGCAGGCACCACTAATGATGGTAATACGGCTCGAAGATTTTTTAAAAATACAGCCATGACAGCACGTATCACTGGCATTAATGAGCAGTTGATAGAGAATTTTTATATCATTCTACAAACCATTGCGTCTGGAGAGCGTGTTGATATTACTAAATTCGCTTTATTTTCTACCGAAACCGCAAAACTATATGTTGATTTATATCCGTGGTATTATATGCCTTCCAGTGTACATAAATTATTAGTTCATGGGGCTGACATAATTAAACATTTTGGGGCTATACCCATTGGAAAGCTGTCGGAAGAAGCCGCAGAAGCACGGAACAAAGACTTCCGAAAATATAGGGAAAATCATTCCCGAAAAATTAGTAGGATATCTTCGAATGAGGACATCTTACATAATCTCCTTTTGTCATCTGATCCAAAGATCACAAGTCTTAGATCACGCATGACAAAAAAACATGTTATGGTTCTCTCAACAAAAGCTAAAGAGCTTCTGCATTTGCCATCAAAACCAGAAGACTTAGAATTTATTAATGTAGAGAGTATTTTAGAAGATCTACAAAACAGTAGTGATAGTGAGTAGTATATAGGTATAGGCTTTATACTAGCCTTTTTTATTATTATTTTTTAGTTATTTCCATCATTTGTTTTTTTTTAATCTGGCACGGCACATATACAAGTTTTCCTTGGTATTTGTTAATTTATTAGATTAATTATTTATCTCATTTGTGTCAAATTTACTGAAGATAATTGTAAAAAATCTTTTGGGAAATATTGAATTTTATCATTTCTTTCGAACTGCATAACTGAAAAAGTTGCAGGTCGATGCAGACTTTCGAAGTATAGAAGTATAGTAGAATAGACCAAGATTCAGAAAAATAAGGTTTCAACGCAGGATCTAGCAGGACTTCGTAGAAATTTAGGTTTTTATAGTGCGTTCCATACATTAAAAACCTAAAATAATTTTTTTTGCCGAAATTATAGGGTTAAGCAAAAAAATACAAAGAATGAATAGTGTAAGGAATGATAATATCAAAACGTTGGCGTCAAAAAAAATTGGAAAATCCGAAAAAAAATCCTATGTCACAAAAATAGCCGTTTCGACCCACTGTGCGACGGTTGCTAAGCCTTTCTTTCTTTTCGAACTAGTTTATCTTAAGTCAGTAACGGCTTACTATTTTAGTGTTACTCTTATGTTCTAAGTATAATTCAATCACATAATCGTGAAAACCTGTAATTGGCTATCTATTTCTTACTCTTTTACCTATTGTGTTGTATGTAAGCTGTTGGTTTTCCAATAAATATAAAATAAAATAAATAAAAATAAATAATGAACAGAAAAATCTAATATCACTTTACCCGACCCGGGTTTCGAACCCGAGACCTCAGCTTTGTTATCGTACCGTTGTACAACTACGCCACCGAGGCAGTCCGATTGATATAAACAACATTTATAAACCCACCATGGATAGAAATTCTATATAAATACAACGCATTCAGCGCAAACCATCGCAAATATAATATGCGCGTTCCAATACTATACAAACAAAATCCAGAAAATCCGTCTGGTTTTTGCAATAAGGATTCCTGCGCGTAGTGAACAGGTTCTGAAGAGCGGATGGAATGCAATTTTACGACGCTGAGACGGTAAGTATGCTTCTAAGGTGAGAAATTGAGATATGCTGTCCTTATTAATCCGTTTCGGTATCGGGAACTATTTGCGAGGAGGTAAACTGAACGTTTAATGAATGCTGTGAGTGCATTCAGATGGTAAATGGAAGATAGAAAGAAATACATGCGATACGTCATGAAACCCTGCTTGTATCACATACCCTAACAATATTTTTATTTCTAGTAATTTGTTTAATCCAATACGCTAAACTTATGTTTAATAATGTAAATTAATAGATAGGTAATTATTCACCAATGTGTAGAATAGAATAAAATTAAATCTTGATAATTGTACACCTATTGTATTTACAAATCATAATATGTTTATTAATAGTGTCGACTAACGACTTCTCGTGCGCGCATTACGTTGTTCCTAAAAGTAAGTAGATATATTGTATTTCTCTAGTTAAGTGAATGTAATTCGTATGGAGAAATAAATGTCTTAAACCGTAAATTGCTGATAGAGACAGGTAATGATTTTTATTCTTTTAAGACTTCCAATTTTACTTTATTGTTAATATATTTTTTCTACTGGGTTGTCAAGGTAAAAGTTTAAATAGTTTTTTCACTGTTGAGCGATGGCTATTTCTCTGCCTTTTGTAAGACAATACCACCACCCAATATGAGTCGTTCCATTTATATTGTAGCTTTAACAACCAAGGTGCCATACAGCTACTGGTGGTATGAGTCTCTTATGTGAGAGGCCGCCTGGGTAGGTATCACCGCAATGTCTATTTCTCCCGCCAAAGAGCATTGTAAATGCACTGTTGTGTTACGGTTTGAAGGACATTGCGGCCAGAGTAACTACTGGAGATATTGAGACTTAACATCTTATGTCTCAGGATGGCGAGCGCAGTGAAGCGCCAAGCAATGCATAATTCATGGTGTTGTTTGGTTTTCTCCTGTCCATGAACAGTCGTATCGCTTACCATCGGGCGAATAGCATGCTCGTCTCGCCAATAACGAGAATACAAATCGTGTGTTCAAATTACCGTCTTATTAACCTATTCTTCAGAACGTTCAGTAGGTGAAGCTAACGCGTAGCTTCATTTATCCCGCGGTTAATAATGCATGCGCTGCGCCTCCAACTTGTAATTGACCAACTTGTACGGAGTTGCCAAGATTTGCATATGAGGAGACGTGCCGGCATACCATTAAATATTTGTGTTCTTAAACTTTCTTATGAGGTCTACAGAGCATTTAAATGTATGAGCTGACGCCGGAATTTGGGTATTCTTTGACTTTTGAGTATGGTTGAGTAATTTTGTGTTATGTTCGTGGCGTAGAATTTATACAGGGTATATCAAGACTGCGACCGAAAACGAAGCCAGGTGGTAGTATTAGTGACTTCATATACAATGCAACTAAAATGTCGCAAAAAATCGTCGATTTTTTTTTTGAATTTTTTACTTGTCATATTTGGTTGATAAATACATAGTTTTCCGAAAATAATAATGTACATATTTTTATTTTAAAGACGTAATGGTACGCAAAGGTTACAATTACTATTTTCGCAAGAACTAGATATTTAGCACCCAAACACCATGATATTTAAAAAGTAGCCAAAAATATCTGTTTTGGTATTTGCAATTTTTTTTTGTTGCATTGTGTCTGTAATCACTAAAACTACCACCTGGCTTCGTTTTCAGTCGCAGTCTTGATATACCCGATATACATAGAAAGATCTTGTGTGGTTCGAATGGTTAAGCATACGTGCTTTACCTAGTTTATTGTGGTTTTTTCTACACAAGATATGACAGGGCCTATCGTCATAGCGGACACACATTCCAATCCTAAGCAACTTAATTGAGATTTTTCGTACGGAAACATCATATGGATTTCCTGAATCCTGGTTCAATTACATAGCCCGGGGTTTTACATTTTTACAACCTAAATATACTGCCACTAAACTGCTATTCTATTGTAATTACTCAAAAGCATCAACTTTATCAGCTAAAACGTAGGCTTGTTGGAAAGATAATACAATAAAAAAGCTTTAAAAATTGATTTAAAATTGACTATTATAATATTCAGTCTGCTCTTTTATACAAATTCTTTCATTTCAACATATATTCCAAATAGAATTTCGCTTACACAACATGTTGATTCTTTAATTATTCAAACATAGAATGGAATGGAAATATCGTTGTGTGGGAAGGTGGAATTATAATTCGGCCGGCATGGTAGTTGAGTGGAATTGAACGAGCTCGTTGACATCGTATCCGGTATGGCTGGAGCCAAACAGTTACGACCTTTATGAGATCATAGAGCGCTCTTTAGAGCGACAGATACGATGTTTAAATACATTTTAATATTTTAAAAGAAGGTGCGATTTTTTTGTAGTGATGCGAAATTGTTGTGCTATCTAGAACAGTATTAAAGTAGATATTAGGATAGGGACCATCTTACACAGACGCAAGCGTGTCGCGTTTCGGCTTCAAGATAAGCATATATTTTATGAAATCCAGAAATAATTAATTATAATAAAACATTATACAATAAATATTAAGTTATTTGTACTGCGAGACCTCTACGCTTGAAAACGACACCTAAGAAAGAAAGCGGATTTTGAACTGCACTTCCGTATTTTGTAACTGTCACATTTTGCACTGTTTATAATTGAATCTACTTGCCTCCGAATAAAAGTGGAAACTATCCGAACAATATACAGTGAACATTCCTATGCAAAACAAATGCGAAGCAATCTCAGCAACGCTTAAAAATATGCTCGTTTAACAATCTACGATACGAGGAAATTTCCAAGATAGAAGCACAGTTGAAATTTAATTGTGTACCAGTTCTATCGTCTTTGTATAGATTTTGAGAACTGTTGAAAATCGTCATCTTCTTTTGTCACAGGACGTCTACCATTGCACCTAGGCCTCGCACAAGAATTTCTATAGCTACATGTTTATTGAAATGTTGAGAATGATTGCTTTGATTGATTAATCATTTACTTTAATAAGTGTAGGATTGTAAGATATTATGTTGAGGGGAACGGAATGCAAAGGAAGTTAGTGAAAGGGACAGGAAGAGAGAAAAAAAGATGGTAGCTAGTATTTGAAAGTGAAAAGTAAGAAAGAGAATTGTATGAAGACGATTAAAGATTTTAATAAGTATAACTATTATAAAAGTAAAATAAATAAAAGTTAACGTGTTTGAGTATTTATTTGGTTGCACTTTCCCCGGTCCCAAATAAGTAATGCTTGGGAAAGTCTCTTGGTCTATCAAATAATTCTTAACTAGGTGTATGTGTTATTGTATATCCCTGTTTAAAATTGTAAATATCATAGCCTCCGTCGCGCAGTTGGTTAGACAACGGCTGTGAAACGAAGAGGCCGCGAATTCTCTTTCCGCACCGAGACAAATGTTTGTGTGAACCACAGGTATTTGTTTCGGGTCTGGGTGTTGGTGAGACCGAAAAGTCTCTCGTAGTTCCTGTTATTTACGACACAAGACTCGATTTTAGTGTGGGGTCAGGACTATGTATGTGACTTGGGTGTATTTATTATTTATTTATTATCATGCGCATGGTTTGTACGTCTTACATAAATCGTGATCTATAAAAGCTCTCAAGGAGGGAAAGAAAGTAAAACAAAAGTTAGCAGTTGTCTGCATTTATGGCGCTATGTAGCCGGGGGCGGTTTACCCCCTCCCCTCCCCCCTATTCCCCCTCCATCCTACACAACACCCGTTCACGGCTCCACACTTTATTAAAACTATTTCTGCAAAAATTCTTATGGAACGTTAGGTTTGTACTGATCTTGGGTGTTGTTGTGTAGAGTTGGTTGAATTCAGTAGTTTTACAATTCCTAACAACCTACGTCGATATAAGCACGAGAAATGGTTTGTAAGACAATTCTGTACAATTAACAAAGGCAAGATATCCGTCATTGTGGGTTTATGCGGGTTTGCAAAGTTTACATAGGTACCTCTAAAATGATTTAAAAGTATCTGATCTAAGTTGTTTTCAATAAAATGCGCGGTATTTTATTTAACATTAATAGACACGTAACGTCTCAAAGCCACTTGTATTTACCTTGAAATCGAACCTACGACTAGAAATTAGATCATACAAAAGATATATAAACGCGGCTTGCAATATTTTCCATGTTGAAAATTGTTTACATTTTAACACTTTATGTAATTCTGTTTGCGTAAACCAAATTTAATATCATACGGTGCCTATTAATATACAATAACGAAATATGTTTCCATTTAAGTAATTTTAGGTTAAATTTGCGTGAAACACTCTCAATTGTGTTGCTTTCATCCAATGTAGAGTACTTTGAACAAAGCGCCTACACAAAATATAATAGCAACACATCATTGAAATGAAATTCCACGCAGAATACCGGGGAGGCGCTTAAGAATATTTAATTTGTTACTGTGAAAGTTAGTCGTAGGAATGTAAGAAGAAAAACGTAGTTGAGTTTTTTCTCTCTGGCTTTTAAGTCAACGTCTTTTTCATTATATTAGAGGATAAGGGAAGTGAATCATGAGATTTTAGGTTTTATTACCTCTTGGCGTGATATACCAATATCAATTTCAAAATATTTAGTGTTCGAAGGTTACAAATATCGTGAAAAGGTTGACGTCAGATAAGCTAAGATCGTAAAATCATAAGCCAAGACTTTTCGAAACCTGTATTACTTAATTATATAAGTATTATCTTTTGGTATAAGACAATGATGTGAATCAAATATTATATCAGCTTACATACACATGTAGAAGTAGCTCCACGCTTACAAGACTAAAACCAAAATAATCACTTTGATGTTTTAATGACCTACTGAGGGGATAGGCAAAGGTACAGTTCAAAGGTGAAAGTGAATTCACTCCGAAAAATCAGTACCACGAACTCATTTTCGTCTCAGTATGCGATAGAGGGCGAACCTATCGCCACGCAATTTTACATGTATATAAAATTAAAAATCGTCTGAATCGAATAATATGAAAGACCAAAAGGCCGTAGATTGAACACAATTTGCTATAAACCCAATTCTTTTAACAAAGTTATTCTAAACCAATTCGTAGTTAGTTTCAGATATCAAAGGTATGATTTATTCAACACGTGACGTGAAATGTTATTAGGGTACCGGTCCACTAGCCCAGTGGGACGCGGCGTCACCAGTTTCCAAGAAATATTCTGGCCTCCAAATATCTTGAATAAATAAGTGAAAAACCTTTCTGCAAGTTTTTACGCGTCATAAGGGTGAAATTAGCGCGATACGGCGTCGTCGGACGGTGCTAAATATACTAGAATGGCTACTTGAAATTTTATCTGCTCGCTGGAATTTTCGTCTCTATGTACATTCTTTTCAGGTTGTTTATTAATATTGCTCTTGGACTCGTAAAGTTATCAGTCTCTTGGGTATCAGTTGATTTTATTTTCATATTTTGATGCTCAATATTTTACGTCATTGTTTTCAATACACAAAGATTATGGTTGTAAAGATCATATTAATGTGGATTAATATAATTTTTCAAGTATTTTGTGAGCAAATATCTCTCTAGAAACCTTACCCTCAGCATAACTTACTTAAGTTCATACTTAGATCGTATTCATATTTAATCAAATTCCGAATACCAATAGATCTTATGTATGGTGAGTAAAATTTTGACTGATTACCCTATGGCACCTGCTACAAGCATAATATGAAATAATAAATGATTAATTACACTACAATCATACATTCTTACCCTTACAGCAGTTCAACAAATACTTACCAAATAAAAATTGCACTATAACGGTGAAGGAAAACATCGTGAGGAAACCTGCATACCATAGCGATTTGTAATAATTTCTATGCTATGTAAAATCCGCCAACCCGCACTAGGCCATCGTGGTGGACTATATGGCCTCATCATGATCATCACTGTCATCATCATCCCTTCTGCGTCCACTGCTGGACATGGCCTCTCCTATAGTACGCCACTGGGCTCGATCTTCAGCCCATCGTCTCCAACCGCTACCAGCCACCCTACGAATATCGTCGTTCGCCCTGGTTAGAGGGCGTCCAATACTGGTGGTAGGTCTCTCATATGTGAGAGGCCGCCTGGGTAGGTACCACCGCAATGTCTATTTCTCCCGCCAAACAGCAGTGTAAATACACTGTTGTGTTCCGGTTTGAAGGACATTGTAGCCAGAGTAACTACTGGACATATCGATACTTAACATCTTATGTCTCAGGATGGCGAGCGCAGTGGAATGCCAAGCAATGCCTTGTAACTCATGGTGTTGTTTGGTTTTGCTACTGTCCATGAGCGGTCGTATCGCTTACCATCAGGCGAATGGCAGGCTCGTCTCGTCATTCATAGCAATAAAAAAGAAAAAAAAAACACTACGTTTCCCGAGGCGCGGTCCCCACTCGAGAACACGTCTACCCCAACGGTCGTCGGTTCTCCGACAAATGTGACCGGCCCACTGCCACTTCAACTTGCTGATCCGTTGAACCCCTCTCAATCGTACTCTCGATTGTAGAGGAGGCTCGTGCATGCAGTGGAACATACATTATGGGCTGATACATTACAGTACAGTACAAAATGCAAGACCTTTCCACTAGAATTTCTTTTCTCAATAAAAATGGGTTACTTTATCCGTACATTTTCTACTTCTTTATTACTGAAACTTCGGCAACAGTTTCGAACATTACGAGATCATCTCGAGTAGTTTGGAGGACACTTGGGGGTTCGTTGAACGTATTGTTACCTTTCTGGTTATGTATGGAGTAGTTGGAAACTTATATATTCGATTCTTATTTTTATTATTTGATTTCTTTTGATATTAACTTACTAAGCAGGTATTATTATTTTCGAGAGAATATTCTTAATGAACTTTTGCTGTATGGAATAGTTTATTTGCAAAGACTATCCGACTTATTTCAAACAATTGTTGTATGTTGTGAGATGTTAATTAGTCTTAAATACTGTATTTAACTTTAAAACTCTAATGAATTATTCAATCAGACTGTTAGTGGCAAGCATAGATATAGTAAGAGGTTGTAAAATGCTCATGTCAAACGTATGAAATGCTAATGGCAGATCGATGTGAAATACGTACCATAAACTATCGCCTGGAAATAATAAAATTCATATCATGGTAATGTTATTTATTAAGCGCTGTCGACCTCCACAAATATATAAAAAAATATCGAGCAAAAATATCAAAACCCGGTTAACAAACAATTAAAACAAAAATATTCCACGTAAAACTCCGTTCAAATTTTTGTTACTAAATGAAAACCCAACATGCAACTCGTAACTGGAATCTGGCGTACGCTAAATAATAGTTGCGCTGAATTCAGAAATACACGCTGTTTCAGTTGTCGTGACTTCTCGAGACTAACTTCGAGATCGAGCTTATTACATTTGAGGTGTTTGGTTGCAGTTTATGCTTTGAATCAATGGATAGCCTTTTGCCAGAATTTGTAATCATAGCTAAAAATCTTCATATCTCTCTCTCCAGCCACACGAAATCCATTTTTGAACATAGGCCTCTCCCAAGGATCTCTACATTGACCTTTTGGAAGCGGCCTGCATCCAGCGGCTTCTTGCAACCTTAACTAGGTCGTCCTTCCATCTTGTCAATCTTTATATACATCATCATTATCATCATATTAGCTCGCATTTATCCACTGCTGGACTATGGCCTCTTGTATCTTACACCACTTATTCCGGTTCTGTGCTTGTCACATCCACAATTTTCCTGGAAATTTAACAATGATTTTTTTATTTTTATTGGTAAATAGTGTGTTGAATTGCATGTGTCTACCAAATATTTAATACCAAAAGTCCACTGCGAACTAACAGCTCCGTCCGAACATAGATCTAGTCATCATGTACACTTGTGGTCTTTACTCTTAACGCCGGTTTCCTAACTAATAGCTCTCAGCCGTCGCGTCGGTAGCTATGCTCTCACAATTGGGCGATTGCGAGTTCACTTAATTTCCCCGAACGATCGAAACCAGGTCGACCCAGTTCATTCATATTACACAGAACTTACAGTGTAGTTTTACTTATATTATTGTTATCAGTATTCGGAATTATAATAGTTAAATATATGCTAAAATCTGTTAATCTGATCAGTCTCAAAATTCCGATACTAAAGAATTTCATGTAAATTACCTCCGTTTCACCATAGTGGTAATTAAAACAAAATTTGCATAACATTTGCGATTCCACACAGCCATGTTTACATTCATAAACATGTTGTCGGCATGCTCAATATTTAGCATATGCTCTGCGAACAATGCAAATATACATCGTTGTTTTATTTAGTTATTAACTTGTGGAGTGCATTTAATGGTGTTTGTTGGGCACTGACCAAGCGTGTTTCAAATGAAGTTAGATTTAGGTCGAAATAAACGTGCTTGACATTTTTATTCCATTGAAATTTGTTATTATAACCAAAATCACTTATAAGTCTATTAACAGCATATTGTATGTGGGTTGTGACCGCTTGGGTTTGAATCCCAAGTCCTACTATTGAGAGTTGTCAGGATTGAAAATTAATGTCAGAATGATGGGCTGCTCAGGACTATAACTTTACCCGACGTAGTGATAGAATGGCTCTTTGTCACATCTTGGTCTTAATCTCGGCAAACTCTGTATATCATTATGAACACCACCTATTCTTAAGATTATAAAGGCGAGAGCTCTATTAATAGATTTACAATGACATACATACATATATAAACTCACGCCTCCATCCCAGAAGGGGTAGGCAGAGGCGCCACCAGGGCGCCCACATTTCGCCTTGTATGTTCCGTCCCACGATGTGATAGGGGGCGAGCCTATCGCCATATCGGGAACAAATTCCTGACTCTGGGCTGATAATGAATAGAAAAATCCAATGTCACTTTGCCCGACCCGGGACTCGAACCCGAGACTTCAGCTTTGTAAACGTACCTTAATACAACTACGCCACCGAGGCAGGCTAACAATAACTCCTTTTCAAAACAGCTACAAACTTACGCAATCGACTTGTACGTAAAAACTTTATATACATCGTGAATACCTCGTTTCCACGCGTACAAGTTACAGAATATACTAGCGATACGTATAAGAAATTCAGTGCGTTACAAAAAAGGGCTTCACGTTACGTACGTTACGTACAGACTCTGTTCTGAACATAACCAAGTGTAAGTTATACGGTACGTGGACATAGATTAAAGATACAGATACGACTTAAGAAAGAAAGAAAAACTATTTATTAGTCACAGACGCAACGTATACAACATGGCTTATATAAAACAAACAGTAACTCTGGCTGGTGCTAGCAATATATTTTAATAAAAACAATATAAAATAAATAAATACACCCAACAGTCACATCCATAGTCACGACTCAACATTAAGATCAATTAAGTCTTGTGTCGTGGGTATCAGAAACTACGAGAGACTTTTCGGTCTTACAAACACCCAGACCCGACACAAATATCTGTGGGCCTGACAAATATTTGTCTCGTTGCGGGGAACAAACCCGCGGCCTCTAGTTTCACAGCCGGCGTCTAACCAACTGCGCCACGGAGGCTGTCCCGAGTTAGGTAGGTCACATACATAGCAGTTGGCAATTATGGATTAATACAGTTCATAGTTAAATAATATGTAACTACCTACATAAGAAGATAATTACTTACAATATTTTTCACATATACTACAGTATAAAGTAGTCTATATATTATGTAGATTACGAACTGAATTTAGGGAAGTTATTTTTACTTGAAATCATAACGTGCATTCAGATTCCAAGAATATTAATAATTTATAATCAATTCGCAAAAACAAACTTTGCTATAATAAATTATTATGGTTTCGGGAATTTTTAAGTGTTACGTTTTAGTTACCGGGTAATACGTAAATTAAAAGGTAATATTAATTTTATGTGTATTCGACAGCTTTCATTTTTCATCTTTTATTTTTAACTAGCATTTGCCCGCAACTTCGTCTGCGTGTTTAAGATAATGTTACTTTGAATTTACATTATCGGATCAATGGGTCCGTCAGTTATCGATTCAGAGACCAATCGGAACAATAAATAAAAAGTTCAAAATGACGGCCAACATTTTCAATTCTGAATACAAATTTAGATTATAAGAACTCAGATATCGATTTTGAGACCAATCGGATCAATAGATAAAAGGCCTTATTCAAATACAGTTTTAAAACCTATTTTAGGTATCGAATGTTTGTTTTCTCGCTCAAACTGAATTGTAAAGTCGTTCGAAAGGGACAAAAGTTAAATTTTCATACGAATAACTTCAGTAGTTTTGATTTCCATACAAAATTTTCAACCCTTATTTTTACTTCTTGAGGGTTAAATTTAAGTAAACAGAGTACACATTTATTTTTGGTTTTAGATGAGTAATTATAGTGTCAAGTTTGAAATCTGCCACTTCAACGGTTACGGTTTTTCACGCAAAATTATTTTACCCTTTTCACCCCTTTAGGGGTTGAATTTTCAAAAATCCTTCCTTAGTGCTCCCTTCCCTCACAATAGGAACCTCTGTGTAAAATTTCTAGTTTCTAGCTTCAGTAGTTTCTGCTATGCGTTGATTCGTCGGTTCGGTTCTACAAACCTTGAACCATTATTTTCATCTCTTTAGGGTTAATTATAAGAAAAGCGAGTATGCAGTTATTTTTGTTGCAAAATGAGTAACTAAACAGCCAAGTTTGAAATCTGAAACTTCAACTGTTTCGATTTTCCATACAACAGTATTTTACCCTTTTCACCCCCCTTAGGGGTTGAATTTCCAAAAATCCTTCCTTAGTGCTACCCTACGTCATAACAGAAAATCCTGTGTAAAATTTTAAGTTTTTAGCTACAGTAGTTTCGGCTGTGCGTTGATCCGACACTTTGTTTTTACAAAACTTCTACCCTTATTTTCACCCCTTTAGGGTTAATTATAAGAAATGCGAGTATTCAGTTATTCTTGTTTCTAAATGAGTAACTAAAGAGCCAAGTTCGAAATTGACAACTTCAACGGTTTCAGTTTTACATACAACAGTATTTTACCCTTTTCACCCCCTTAGGGGTCGAATTTCCAAAAATCCTTCCTTAGTGCTACCCTACGTCACAACAGGAGTCTCTATGTCAAACTTCACATTTATGGATCCAGTAGTTTCGTCTGTGCGTTGATCCGGCAGGAAGAAAACACGCAGTTTTTAAACATTTCAACCCTTATTTTCACCCCCTTAATGTTAATTTTTAGACAAATAAAGTATGCAGTTATTTTTGGTATTGCATGACTTATTAAACTGCCAAGTTTGACATTTGTAACTTTAATGGTATAGATTTTCCATACAACAGTTTTTAACCCTTTTCATCCCCTTGGGGGTAGAATTTCCCAAAATCCCTTCTTAGTGCTACCCTACGTCATAATAGGAATCCCTTTGTAAAATTTCAAGTTCCTAGCTCCAGTAGTTTCGGCTGTGCATTGATAGGTCAGTCAATCAGGTTCCTCTTTTATATATATAGATTATATTTTCAAATACCGATCACCACGCCATTTTTATTCCTCTTTCTTGCCCTACTTTGACATTGGCAAAATCATCGAATGCCGATGGAGCCATACAACTTTTAAAAGAAGAAGAAGAAGAAGAATTATATTTTCTCTTTATACATTTTCGTTACTTTTAATTTAATATAGTTTTTTTAAATATATAATTAATCACTAACCATTTCTGTTTTCCATCTCTAAAACTTCAACGGGACACACTCGATTTAATTATGTAAATGGTATGTAATGTGGAAAGAAGATGCCTGTCTGCTAAGAACATAGTCTTTGCTCGCAGGGTGCGCCGCGCGTCCCGTACTGTATCACTTTGATATGTTAATTTTTCAGCCGCTTTGTGAATTAAATCGAGCGTGAGTTGTGAATTTTATACTCGCTAATGTATTTATGGTCTCGTCGTAAACATTGCATGTGAAACATAACCATACATAAAAATACAGTCTTTTGCCGTTTTTTTATACAGACGGGACAAAGTCCTAACATTCATAAGTAAGTGTCGTGCAGTTTAGAGAGAGTTTTCACTAACGTGAGATGATGTCAATATAGCATCTACCAAGCGATGATCATCACATGCAGGTCTGATAGTATCCGAATACACAAGTAGCCCCCAAAACGCGATATATTTTCCGGGTAACTACGTCAAGTTCGTAACCGGTACGATGGTTGGTGTCCGGATCGGTATGAAAATTCTACTTCGAACTTTTGGGTAATTTTTATGACAACTAAAGTATTTTTGTGGAATTTGGCTGTAAACTATAATATTATGAATGCAAAGCTTTACTGAGAACTATAACTAAACTAGATTATAGATTAGAATTTGTTCAAGAATTCTTGTCCTCTTATTTCACTCCACATTTCGTTCCTAAAGGTCAACGAGGCACTTGTAATTCTATCGTTTAGGGTTACAAAGATCACTTATAATTTGGTCTTGGTAAAAAAAGCCTACTATCTATACATCTCTAGGAGTAAGAGTCTATTCTTTACAAGATTGCTCTATCCTTCTATTTTCATTCGCCTCTACAAAAATACATATAACAGTAGTATATGTATTTTTTTTAGGCGAATGGTGCGATGAGTAGATGACTGACTGTATATGATGACTCCAAAGATCTTGTCGAATTGTCAGAATACTCGTTAATTTTCAATTTTTTTACACTATTAAAGTTAAACAATACTATTCGGCAGGGGTCGAATACGCTGCCTCTGGTTTCACAGGTGGCGTCGAAACACAGGTGTCTAACTGCGCCATGAAGGCTGTCAAAATTCTTCAATTCTTTCATTATCAGCCTATAGTTGTCCACTGCTGGACATAGGCCTCTTCCAAATTGCGCGTTTTCATCTTGCCTTCGGTTCGACTACAATATAAAAAAAATCCAATAGACTACTAAATATATTACAATCGCGTCTTAGAGAACACCATCTTCATAAAAACAGGACAAATTCCCATCAAGGTTCAAAGACTCGTTGGCAAGTTATTTTCGCCTTAAAGCCCGACGTGAAATTAAGTAAAGGTATTGAGCAAGTGAAAGAATTGCCGAGCGAGTGGGTGCGAGTAATTAATTACTTTTGTACCTGCCCCGTGACTTGCCGGTTTCGGTATTCATCTTAATATAAAGGTCGCAGAATGGCAGGATGAATAGGTGTCTTAATTTGTCTTTTTAAAGCGTTATAAAGAAGTAATTGGAAGAGACCTTATAAGGTAAGTAAACCCAACACCCAACAGTCACATACATAGTCCTGACCCCACACTAAGATCGAGTCTTGGGTCGTGAGTATCTATTTTGCGTAACTAGGATATCGACGATCGTGCTCTGGAAAGCTCTTCGAAGAAAGCCATGCAAGTGTGTCAATTTTAGGTCCAACCTGTGTAGTTATATCTGCCGCGTTTCGTTCTGTGAGTGATATTGCCGGATGCCCACTTACCTCTTCTCATCCTTTATCCTTTCCGCTCCTCTCTCGATTTGATGGGCCAGTATCACATCCATTATCCATTAAAGCGTTGTGGATGTTTATGGGCGGCAGTGATCACTTACCTTTAGGTAACCTGTTTGCTCGTGTGTCGGTTCTATCCAATAAAAAAAAATACCAAGCCAGTATAATTAGGTCATGGGTCACTATGACCTGTTTTCTACGATCCTAAATGGTTGTTCACGTCCGGTCAAATAGAAATATTTTCCATCACCAAAAAGTATACCAATACCTCAACAAAAAACGGCAAGAAAGGTCACCTAAGATTTCATGAACTCGTGAGTTTTCATGATAAAAATCATATTTTGGAATTTGGCATTAGGTGGAGCGCTCGGTTATAGCTTTATTTGTTTCAAAAAAGAACAAACGATAAAAATTTAAGATTTTGGCAACTTAAAGGAAACTATTTTTACTAACCTCAAATTTTCCGCTAAACAGTAACACAATCCGGTCGAACCGACCTACAAGCGCCGTAGTTGAAAACTTCACAACAATCTATATTATATAATTCGATATTTACATTTCAATAGAGCATGCATCGGAGATAGGTCACGAGCGACCTAAATACAACGAGATAACCCGTCACTGAACACTTGACCTACATGTGATATCCGATAAGCGAATGTCATCGGCCGGGACAGTTGACCCACTCGTGCTCTCAACCCGTCAGGTGCCTGTTTGTCTTCGTACAATACGGATTAATCCCATTCCGGGTTTCTTTGGCTTTGTTTCAGGGTTATGCGTGGGTGTGCTGTGTTTTCTTGGTGGAATTAGTTTTATGTTTGTAAAGGGTGGCCAGTGTATACGGTCCTTTGTAGGAACATTCATAAGAAATGGATAGGTTTGCTCTGAATATTGCTGTAGAGCCTGTCAATACTGGTACTCTATTATCATTGGTACTCTTGTAGTTCTAATTAGTTGCATTATTTATTTATTTTATTTATTTATATATTCTTTATTGTACACCACGGAAAAAAGACACAGATAATAACAAAACTAAACAATAAGTACAATCGGCGGCCTTATTGCACAAGGCAATCTCTTCCAGGCAACCTTAGGATGGACATAGAAGAAAGGAGAGAGAAAGGGCAGTCTTGGGTGTATAGTGACATAAATATAAATAGATAAATAATAATTTTAATGATTTTAATCAAATGTAAGCTCTTCCTTAAAATTTAACCATTTCAAATGCTGGTTACATTTTCCGGTAACCCATATTTTATCTAAACCAAAATAACCACATAAATCGCAATCTCCAAACCAGTACCCACACGTACCCTGGTCATCACGCTTCACAGCATCATCTGCCACTAGACCAAATACTTATAAAATGTCGAAGGTATTAATTCTACCTCAACACAACCCATAGAGGGTATGAGAGATGTGATGAGAGTATGAGAGATGCCCATGAGGTCCAGACTGAAACCGAAAACGAAGTCAGGTAGTAATATTAGTGACGTGCAACTAAAATTTCGCACAAACAACAACTTAATTTTTTTACTTATCCTCGTATTTGGGAGGTAAATACATGGTTTTCCTAAAATAATAATGTAAACCTTTTTATTTTTAAACAAAAACTTGGTATTTACCATCCACTTAAAAAAAATGCATAAAAACTGTCGCTTTTTTTGCGATTTTTTTTGTACTGCGTCTGTTATCACTAAAACTACCACCTGGCTTTCTTTTCGATCGTAGCCTGGATATACCCGGTATAAAAACCTATTCACTAAAAGGCAAAATTCAACCGAGCCTTTCAGAACACTGCCGAATCCCCTGTCACCTTTACATTTAAGATAGGAGGTAATTACAAGCGGTGGCGAATAGGCTCGGGACTACATCAATCACTCGCGTCACACCCTGTATAGCGTAAACTTTCAGCGCTGATTGGTTGGATGTGGGATTTGATTCCCATCGGAGGTGTTATTGATAAAGTAAGAGGTTAGACACGAGATATATTTTATTATAGAAAAGCTAAGGGTAAGGCTTTTTGCCTTAACATTTCAATTATACTTTTTGAAAATATCTATGAGTTTATTTACGCCTGCTACGAAGCTCGGGTCTCTACAATCGAGAGTTTGACCGGGAGGACTCAGGCCTTAACGCTGGCTGAATATAGTTTAGCACACTTTATATAACTTCGAAATTTTTAAAAATATTTGGAAAAGTCCGAGTTGTATAAAGTAAGCTTGAACTTGCGTCTTCTCCCACGGCAATCCGGTCCATTCTTAGGTGACATATATATATTGTTTATAGTTGTATCAGCCCATAGACGTCTCACTGCGGGACACGGGCCTACTCTAAAATCGCTACAGTATGCAGGTTTACTCACGATGTTTTCCTTCACCGTTGAAGTGCTTGGTGATTGACTATCAATACACACATAACACCGAAAATTCGGAGGTGTGCCCTGGGATTTGAACCCGCGACCACCATGAACATGTTGGCAGCCACGTCTGGTCCGTTACCAACAGGCCACCACGCACTTCTATATTGTTTATAACCAATGATAAAATAAAATTCATTGTTCACCTTCACAAAAAACGAAATAGAAAGGTTTAATTGAAACAGCACGTTTTTTCCCATCATTTGGTAACGTTTGTTCGTAACAGCATGTCATTTGGCGCTTCGGACCGCAATTACTGGCCGGCGGTTTAATTGTTGTTCACTTCTGTTATTAGTTGCGGAAAAATACAGCAGTTTCCTACATTGTGGTGGTAAGTGTTGTTTAGTAGAGCATGAATTATTATAAACCCAATTATATCGGCTTTTTCAAAATAATGCTGACTCCACAAGTCTTCTGTCATGGGTATTAGAAACTACGAAATACATTTTAGTTTCACAACACCAAGACCCAAAAGAAATACTTGTGCATCAAGTCAATATATTTTGTCTCGATACGACATCAAACCTGCTTTTATTTCACCGCCGGCGTCTATCTGCACCACGCTTCCAAAGCTAAAGACATCAAGATAAAAATCTAAACAGACAACTATATACAAAGAAGATTAATGCAACCATCAGTCTATTCAACTAAAGATGTAAAATCTTCACCAAGACTATACTTTAAAGCTATTTCCGTGATTAGTTTGCTTAACATCTCGGCAGACACGTTAGGGGGGTAGGTAGAAGGGGTGGTGCCGTCGGGACGCCCCGGTTCATTAGGCATCGGCACTGTTTTAAATTATTTCCGAAACAAACATCATTAGACTCGCCGCTTCTGTGCGGCCATTAAATGAGAAGGCAGTACAGTGTTTATGAATTTGTTAATCTTGTGATGATTATCATGGTGATGTTGGTAGCATGAATGACTGAAGGTATCTTGGTTTCGATTCCCAGGTAGTAATATCTACTTAAATCATTTATATTAGAAAAATATGAATTGAAAGCGACTGGATTCGTGTCTGGCTTGGTTATAGAGCGTATCATATCATAGCCAAGCTGTCGCTTCAAGTCGATTTCCTGTGAGATAGTAGTACCACCCCGAACGAGACTGCCTATTCATGCTGAGTAATAAATGACAACAGCGTGGCTCTACCACCTCCAAAAAGTTTTTAATTTAAATTGAAACGTGTAGGCACCTCTATTTACCTACTCGGGGGTAAGGGCATACACACGAGAAATTGCGGTTGCATCCTTGTATTAATATATTATCACAAGTAAAAGTATCTTTAACTTTACCATATTTACTCTAGAACCTAATTCTTATTACACAGTACATTACAGAAATATTTTCATCCTCGCATTTGTTTCGGTCAGTAAGATAGCCCTAGAGCCAGTCATCCAACATTCCCATGATAAGGAATATAAATAATGCCACCCTGGAAGTAATATCCCATATTCATAACTTCCTAGTAAAAATTATTTTTTGCGTAAATCCCAAAAATATTATCGTGTTCTGAATGGCCCCACGCGCAGCCTAAGGCATAAGACAAACGATGTTTACCCCGAGTCCGGGTAAGACAAACAAAGTGCCTCACTCAACGTGTTTTTGCACCTTTCCTTAACAATAATATATTTTATTTTTACGTGTACTCTATATCAAGGCTTTTCGTGGAGGTACGGATATTTATTAGCTCGGAAACTTACTGGTCTATCGGTCTACGAGTCATCATCATTATCTTCATCAATATTGTCATCATCAGACTCATCACGGTCATCACTCTATAGTGAGCCAACAGGTGACATAGAGTTCTTGAACAGCAAGCTAATAAATAAGCTTCTCTAATGCTCGTCATCACATTTATTAGAAGCCGTGAATACGTGATCCAGCAGATTTTCCTAGAACTATCACTGTCACTACAAAAATAAGACAATTCCAACAAAGTAGAAAAAATATATTAAGATTTTTAACTATTTTCACAATGCAATAAAAAAATATTGAATAACCAAATCAGATTTAAAGATTATTCATAAGTACAGCAATGACACCAACAAACATTTCCATTTTGCACCAACGGATAACTTCTAACTTCATCCACACAATACCTTCTTAATTTTCTGCCAACAAAATACGGATTGGTGTTAATCAAAGTGTCAGTCTCATTCAACGAAGAGTTTCTATCTCTGGACATAATCCACAGCACATACTCCCTCATCTCACACTGAAAGAAGATGGCATACTTATCGCTCAGTTTCTTGAAAGCGTACATCGTATAGATCTCTCTATATGCCAACACCTCATCTGGATCCAAGACGAAATATTTAGCTTCCTTATCACCCATCACTAGGCCTTTCACCATATTCTGCTCCATAACTATAGGATTACCTTCAAAATTAAATGGCATTCCATTTAAGTTATATTTCTGTATGTATTCTTCGAGGTTTTTCGAAGTTGGTTTCGACAATTCCATCATTGGACATAATTATGTTTCTGGTCGCGATGATCCAAACTGGTATATAATATACCAAGTTTGGTAGTCGTTTGGCAAATTCTTATCGTGTTTCGTCGTCCATTTGTTATTGATTTCGGCAAAACTGTATATATACACAAGCCATTAGAATAATATAAAACGGCATCATGATGAAATTTTAGTCTTCTGCTATAGTGTCACGCCCAGGCTTCCGCTTATCTTTCCAATGTGATTCTCTTGATTACATGGTTCTTTTTCTGGTTAAAAAAAGTTCTTCTATTACCCAGTATTTTTTCTAATCAGTTTATTCATCAAACTGACCCGCTCAATCACATATTTCTTGTTAGCTTACAGTAAAGCATTTAGAACTAAAGTTTTGAGGTTATCTAGGAACTCCTAGGAATTTATCTTCAATCCATCAATAAAAAATGTTACAAAATGAAAATGATTTATTAGTATACATTTTCTTTCAAAACAAAACAAGAACAGTTAAATAATAAATTGGACTCAAAGGAATTATCCTCTAATAAGAACAATATAAACAGAGAAAGCGAATAGATTTTTCTTAATTAAGCTCAGTATTTTTAATTGATTTATTAGCCGACGCATCAAGATCTTATTATGGAACTTATCCCTTATCCCTTTTTATGGAACTATTGGTTATGGAGGAGACCGGTTTCCTGCAGTACATATATGAACTGGAATTATTATAACAATATTATTTCAAGTACATTTTATATAATTTCAGAAGATACCTTGTTCAGTTTACTTTGGAAAATGGTATGCTCTCCTACATGCGTCACTGGAAACGCCTCATAATTTTATCGAAGGGTTGATAATACTATCAAATAACAGTAGTATTTCTAGAATGTCAAACACGATTACTTTCTCTTCTTGCCTCCTTTAATATCTCATTATTTTTTTATTTGGTAAAGCTACTTAAAAAAAGAATACTATTTAATCATTGTAACCACGTATAAATGATAGTAGTCAACTGGTAATTTCCTATTATTTCAGCTGCTTGTCCGATTGTTGAACACGTCTATGAAAACTGGTATGGTTTCGCGGAGAGATTTGAACCACGCTACTCAAGCAGTTGCACCACAAAACCGCTTCTGATTACAGAAACTACGAGTCGGTGTTATCAGTTAGTTACTAAGCTATGAAGATACAATGCGACATCAAACCGGTTTAGATTCGTACCTACAAGACCCATCTGGTGCGTTATCAACAGACAAGCGACACATGTTGTCAGATAACAGTGATTAAGAAATTATATTCTTACCGAACATCACTGGTTTACACTGGTTCGCACCAGGGAGTCATGTTTTTGATGAACACCCTAATTTTGTAAGCTAGTTTATTTTAAACTAGCGGCCCTGCTCAGCTTCGCCTCGATGCAGATACTTTTTGAGCCCAGTCCACATCAGCAACATATTATTTCGCGTACTATTCTGTAAATCAGACCAATTTAGATCACGGTTCTATAGATAAGCCTGGTTTTGGTAGAACAGGTTTTAACCAAGATTTTGTTATCTTTTTGTAATAAGACCGAAGGTGACTGTCGTCCTCTATACTGCTTTTTCCGTGGCGTCCTGTTTTATCTCGTCCTGTCCTGTTTCATTCTTTCCGATGACTCAATGCACCTAATCCTGTCCGGTCCTGTCCCATCTCATCCTGCTGACTTTGAAAGAGTAGCAAATATGTTCGGATTTTTTGCTCATTTCACGGGAACACTGCATTTTTCGAGATAAAAAGTAGCCTATGTGTTAATCCAGGATTTCAGCTACGTCTATTAAAGCGAAATTGATTCATTCGTTTCTGAGAGTAGCGCGCACAAAGGCAAAGACAAACAGACACAAAGCCTAACAATCACTGTTATGGGTTTATATAATTTTAACCAATTTAATAATTGCTTGTAGGGTCACCAATTACATGTTCCATAATCTTTTAATAAAGATTATGGAAAAAAATCAACAATGGCTACAATTTTGATTCCCTAAAAACGGGTAAATCACCCCAAATTTGGGACTCGTGCCATTGTCAGCTGCCGGTGTGGCGATCATCCGATAATGACGCGTTTAGCTGTATGGATGATGGGTATTTGTCAATCATTATGAAGGGAGACTTATTAAACTGACAGAAAATAGGAAAAAAATAATATCGATTTAATACTACTTATCAATCGCAATTTGTGTGTGATAAATAAATAGGCTCTTATAGTCTATCTAAACTAACAGGTTCCATTTGACGTTTCATACTTTTAACGTAAATAACTTTGTGCAGACGTAACCCACACAATTTCAATAACACTTTCCGTAAATCCATGGAATTATGAAGCTATTCTTATTTTATCACTAGATATACAAACCATAATCACTAAATTTAAACTAGAATTCTTGAAATAAAGCAAAATAACAATTTTAAACAACATATTTTTTTTCTAGACGTCATTACAAAGTCACCTCGTTAGGTCTTTTACCGGTAGAGTCGAGACTATTCAAATACATTTGTATACGCATAATCGGTAAAAATATTTAAATAATTGAGCAGATATAAAACAGTTGTTTTTTAAGTTTTAAAAATACTGAACTTTCAGCTAATAATAGGTATGCTGTCAACGAACATACATCAATAAATAGTGAAATAATAATATTAATATGAATTAATTTATCATTAATTAATAGATTTGGATATTACAATGGAAATGAAGGCAGTATTGTAGGATACGCCACACATAGTGAGAAGGTTCCTCACTTTGGAGTATATGTATTGTATTGTATGTATGTATCATGTATTCATAAGCATGTGCGTGATGTGGACTGGACTCGAAAAAGTGTCTGCACCCGGGTGAAGCCGGGGCGGGCCGCTAGTAATAGATAAATCACTCCTTTTGTTCCTAAATAGTAAAGTGACATGTAATTGTTGATGTCTCATTAGAATAAAAATGTTCATGAAAAAATAAACGAAATGATGTAAACTGAAAATATAAACTGTAATCGATTAAGAAATACAAACAAATATTATCGATATCTCTAAATAATCGGATATTGTAAGAACCGATTTATTTGACAGCATCCCTATTTCCCAATGTCAAATGGAACTTCTTAGTTTAGATAGACCTTATAGAGTAAGATCCCAGGGCCCCCAGACGTTACTTATTTTCTCATAAAAAATATTAATGGGATAAAGTAGTGTTAGTACGTACTTTGAGTGTGTGCATACCTGCTAGCTTGGGTCGACGGCCAATTCATAGGTACCAGGTGCTAAAGGTAGATAAATACAGTACTGATTTTTCTTAAATTCTCAGTGCTGATTTTTACATATGTTTTAGATAATTTTGTTAAAAATTTATAATCATTATTGCCAGACACTTTCCATCGGCGCTTACCGTTACCAGACGCTATAAAGCTTCAAAAAAAAAAACATCTTTTTACTTATAATCTCACTCTTGATTTTTATATATGATACTTAGGGAACTATTTGAACACCCCTGGTCAGCAGCCAGACCAATTGGAGGGGTCAAACATCCCCCCAGACACACATAAAGTGTCGCTATGTATATGAGCGCGAGGTCATTATTTGTACGCTTGAGTGTGAGAGAGATATCTATTTATCGATATCTTTCTTATGGAAGACAATAAATATCATTTTAACTGGTTCGATGGGGACCAATTGCCGAGCTTTGTCAGTGAATCGCTTCAAGAAGAATCAGGTATTATACTTTAACTTTGAATAATTGATATAACCATGTAACTCTTTGATTCTTAATTATGTTATTTTTGTGACAGAAAATGAAAGTAATAAGGATGATAATGAAGTTAGTCAATGCCAACATTGGGTTGATGATGACTTATCAAACTTAGACGATAATGACAGTAAAGATCACGCTGAATTGTAAAATGTTCAAACTACAAATAATCCGAAAGAAGAAAGACATGTATAGCTTTGTGTAATTTTAAGATTTAATAAACATGAATTTTTTGAATAGTAGTATTCAATTTTACTCGATGATAAGATATAAAACATAGGTTAAAGAAACTTATATTTATCTATTATTTATAAAATTTTCTCAACTCAGATCACTTAAAATAACTTGTAATCTTCAGGTTCGATTCTATTTTGTATGTAAATAATCTTTAATCTCTCTTGATTATATCGAATAGAGCAGAATTTTAGAAGGTATCGTTGTTCCATTGTGTTTACAATATTGATTCTGATAATAGTGCATTACACACCACTGATAATTTTCTTCTTAAATCTCAATCATTTTTATTACTTCTCTAACGGCACATAGATATCTCTCTCACACTCAAGCGTACAAATTATGACCTCGCGCTCCCAACAAAAATAACATAATTAAGAATCAAAGAGTTACACGGTTATATCAATTATTCAAAATTAAAGTATAATACCTGATTCTTCTTGAAGCGATTCACTGACAAAGCTCGGCAATTGGTCCCCATCGAACCAGTTAAAATGATATTTATTGTCTTCCATAAGAAAGATATCGATAAATAGATATCTCTCTCACACTCAAGCGTACAAATAATGACCTCGCGCTCATACACATGGCGACACTTTATGTGTGTCTGGGGGGATGTTTGACCCCTCCAATTGGTCTGGCTGCTGACCAGGGGTGTTCAAATAGTTCCCTAAGTATCATATATAAAAATCAAGAGTGAGATTATAAGTAAAAATATGTTTCTTTTTTTTGAAGCTTTATAGCGTCTGGTAAGGGTAAGCGCCGATGGAAATTGTCTGGCAATAATGATTATTAATTTTTAACAAAATTATCTAAAACATATGTAAAAATCAGCACTGAGAATTTAAGAAAAATCATTACTGTATTTATCTACCTTTGGCACCTGGTACCTATGAATTGGCCGTCGACCCAAGCTAGCAGGTATGCACACACTCAAAGTACGTACTAACACTACTTTATCCCATTTATATTTTTTATGAGAAAATAAGTAACGTCTGGGGGCCCTGGGATCTTGGACCATTAAATGTGTAGTTTTGGACTTGATTCGCAATTTCGATATTTGAAAATAATGGAGGCTGAATGATAAAAACAAAAATGAAATATTTTAAAATATTTATTGTTATACTTATTTATAAATATCTTTGTGATTGTGAACAACATTCAATTTCCTTATTTTAGTAGAGTTTTAATGCGTATTTAAATAAATAGTTTATTACGTCGGGTTCAAAATGGCCCGTTGCCAGCACTCTACTAATACAATATTACAGACGCATGAACATGTGCGCACTTACTAAGTTACAACTTACAATTTTTTTTCATAAATTAAAAAAATATTTTTTTCTAAATCAATGTTATAAAAAAAGGCTATATGTACATTACACTGAGCAGCAGTGGCAGTTGCAATACCTCCCCCCGCTCACCAAAGGATAAGGTTTCCTCTCATCAACACAGAACCTCCCAACTATCTTATGAGCGAAGATCGGAGACGTATTAATCAAAGCATCAGTTTCGTTCACCGGAGGGTTCCTATCGCGAGACAACAGCCACAACGCTTGCCCTCTCAATTTACACACGATAAAAACAATATATTTGTCATTAATCCTCTTAAAAGCATACAAATCAAACACTTCATGAATGACACTAACTTCAGCGGGGTCCAAAACGTAGTATTTCACTTCTTTATCCCCCATTATAAGACCTTTTGTCAGGAAATCTTTCAACACTACTGGATTACCTTCAAAATTAAAAGGCATTCCAGTTGTATTGTACTTCTTTCTATAGGCTTCAAGATTTTTGGCCGACGGCTTCGTAAACTCCATTGTAGAACAGTATTCTGTTTCGGTAGCCGAGGCTCCAAATTTATAGATCATATACCAAGTTCCTAGTAAATAGTCGTTTGACAGCGGCTTGTAGTTATTTGCTATGCAATGTTGACTTACTTCATCGTATTTGTATGCCAATACGGCGGGAATCATTGCGAATAGTATCCACATCCTGATAAAAACGTTTCACAAATGACAGATGATATTGTGTTTGAGTATTTATATCTAATTTACTGTGACCTTTTGGAAGATAATACACTAATTATTGTCGTTAAGATAATTATTGCTAAATAATATTGTGATAAAATAAATACATTATTAAGTTACACAAAGATATTCCATTGCATTGTATACATTGTAGCCAGAGTAACTACTGGACATATTGAGACTTAACATCTTATGTCTCAGGATGGCGAGCGCAGCGCAATGCCAAGCATTGCTATGTAAATCACGGTGTTGTTTGGTTTTGCTACTGTCCATGAGCGATCGTATCGTTTACCATCAGGCGGACGGCAAGCTCGTTTCGCCATTCACCGCAATAAAAAATAAAAAAAACAAATTCTAACAAGACATTAGTATCCAACAAGCCTAATTTTAATCATTTTTTTTAATAGCGTAATATTCTCTATGACTTAGTTCTTCATATGTCGGGTAGAGGCGCTGTTTAACCCACCAACAGTTATTGATTGCACAAAAGCGGCTATCTAGCAAGCATTTTATAATATAATAATATACGTATAACCACCCACATTGAAAGTTTACACCTATACCTAAGACGCCTTAAAGGTATTAGTGAATTCTAAGAACGGTGGTTAGACGTAGGAGTGATGTATATTTTATAAAAATCTATACAAATGTGTTAAAATAACGTCCACGCCAACTACAAGTACCTACATATGTTCAGCTACATTCGCGTTTCGCTGGATGATCATGTTTACACTTAAACAGCGTGTACGACGCTGAACGACACGGAACAGCGCTGAACACTGCTGTTAGCATGCGCAAGAATACACATGATCAAACTACATGTGCTCTTTTTACGTCTGTTTCCCGTGAAAGACGAATTATAAAAAGCTGAACTGACGCTCAGGAGATTACATATAAAATTCTTCGTTTTATATGGACAAATGTATATTTATTTATCTCATGAAATGTGATACATTATTTAGATTCAGCCACTTTTTTTCCACTACCACCCGGTTCACAAGGCTGTTTCCGCCAGAGAAGAACGGGCAAGAAACTCTAGCGTTGCTCTTTTCAAAACAAGTTTACAATACAGCGATTATACAGGAGTTGCAGCCCGGTTGAATTCAGAGCAGTTCATAAATTATTTAGAATAATAATTGATTAATAATATTGGTTAAGTTATTTTGTACGGCTGAGTTAAGTGAAGTCGCCAAAACGCGGAATCGGTATTCACTGTTCCGCCAAAGCAATGAAAATAATAAAAATTTGTTGTTTGCTCGTTTGCATAGCAATAAAAAATATAGTTAGTTTCTAAGCGCGTATAACAGTCAACGGTCACTGCAATCACAAATCATGTTTGTGTTTAATGTCACAGGGCATTTACATATTGGTATATCTAGTTATTAGCTACACGAGCCGGCAATGATAATATCTTAGTTACTGTGTGGGTATAAATACAAGGCAAGGCAAGGCAATTATGTTATATTCGCCTGCATTCAGTGAAGGAATTATGCGGAGGCGTCATCTAATATTCCACACGCTTGATTTGCACTTATGGTTGACAAGTCTTACAAAATAACATAAGTCACGTACTTGGATAGTCTCCATTTGAGTATTTTAAGATTTAATTTTAATGACATTTAAAAATAAACATAACAATACAAAGACAGTGTCGTCTTACTGCCTTTCATTTTTATTATTTTACATACATACATATATGTACATATAAATAAACCCGCGCCTTTATCCAAGAAGGGGTAGGCAGAGGCGCCACCAGGACACCCATATTTCGCCTTGTATGTTCCGTCCCATGATGTCATAGGGGGCGAGCCTATCGCCATATCGGGCACAAATTCCTGACTCCGGGCTGATAATGAATAGAAAAATCCAATATCACTTTGCCCGACCCGGGATTCGAACCCGAGACCTCAGCTTTGAAGTCGTACCGTAGTACTACTACGTCTAACTACGTCACCGAGGCAGTCTTACATAACCATAATATGTTACTTTACATAACCAGGAAAACGGTAATTATTAATTAATCTTATCAAAAAAATGGTGTAGAAAGAGAATGGAGTTTATCCCAAGCAAAATAAAGTAATACAGTTTTATTATAAAGTTCTACTCTCTGCTCAAATTGAATTTAGTTACACAAACATACAGCATCACTAAAATAATACAGATTAATTAACCATTTAGTCACTCTAGTATAAACAACAATTAACTAGCGGCAATTCATCACTAATAGCATCTAATTGGCGTGGTTTATTTATATGAAATAAATCACGCCAATTAGATCCGTCGATAGTCAAGCATTTAATTCACAATGTACATTTACTCAATCCTTTCACTTTCGGCCATCGTTTCAAGTTAACCGAAAATGCTTAGCCGAAAACGACAAGCCGCTGCCAAACGAATTCTTACTAGGAACTTGGTACCAGATCTTTCAATTCGGTTCCGCGTTGCCCGAAACAGAGTACTGTCCGAAAATAGAATTCTACAAGCCGACGGCAAAGAAACTTATAGATTACGGAAAGAAGTACAATGTGACAGGAATGCCTTTTAATTTCAATGGCAACCCTATTGTTTGAAGAAAAAGCGGAACAAAGGAATAATAATGGGAAAGACTGTAGACAAGTCCTATGTATTAGACCCAGAAGAAGTTAGTGTGATCCACGAAGTGTTCAAACTCTTCGCTTATAAGCAGCTGAGTGATAAGTACATAATATTCTTCCGCTGTGAGATAAGGGGTCACGTGATGTGGTTACTGTCTTGGGAGAAGAACCCACGTTTAAATGAGACTGATAATTTGATCAACACAACTCCAATTTTTAAGAATATGAAAGTTAGAAGGTAGTGCTTGGATGTCAGAAAACCATATCCATTGGTACAGAATGGAAGATATTACAGTTGTTTCTGCTGTTCTTTGTGATTTTAGAATTGTTACTGGCAGCTTGGGCCAGAATATGATGTTTATTGACATAGAGTAAATATTTAAAATGGTAGAGAACACATTGCTTTAAAAATATGGGAGGTCGTGATGAGCTGGCGTTTTGTTAGAAGTACCATAGCAAAAAACGTCGATTCTGATACCATTTATACATCTGATAAAAAATAAATTTATGAATGATTTCATTTTAATTTAATATTGACCCACATATATTTGTCGCTTTTCGGGTTCATCCTCTTTAAATCCGGAAAAAATCGAGCAAATTATCGACTAGTGAGTGACACTGCATTTATCACTATGTACTTTTTAGTTACTTTGTCTTGCCAGGATATCAAATACGACCTGTTAACATGAATTACTTTTAAAATTATTCACGTCACATACTGTTAGAGACTGTATAGTTTTGGTAATTATAAAGTCATTACGCATTTACAGTTTCGTAACAAGTAAAGTTTGGCAGGCACATAAACTCACGACGGAATCTCATAGTGAGTGTCGAAACTGACATAACACAATAGTTAGACTGTGAGTTAGACCTAGTGTCGCTTGATGAAAAATATTTATTAAATAAGTTAACGCCCGAAGTGAGTGGTGGCATGCACACAAAAAAAAAAGTTTATTGCCTTAAAATTAACAAATAATACAACAAATTTAAGCAAACATAATATTATCGAAAGACAAAAGAAAATGACTCGGCAAATGCTGACCGAAACTATTACACAATAGCGATTAGTAAGAATTTCTATGGTATGTAAAGTCCGCCAACCCGCACTAGGCCAGCGTCCGGGACTATATGGGCTAACCACTCTCAATCGTACCTTTAATTGTAGAGTAGGCCCGTGCCCTGCAGTGGGACGTATGTGCTGATACATACATACAATACTAACGCTCAAATAAACTTATACTTTTTCTTCATTTTTACCCATTACATCTTTTAAGCCCGGCAAAACTGCTTTCTCCTTTGACTCTTACTATAAAATCATTACAAAATAAAAATGTGACTGGGTAAGGAATAACTTACTTTTTTACGCTTGCTATAAAAATTTAAATAATAACAGTAAATGTAACGAACAAAAAATATTTTGTAACTATCCATATAAATCACATTACAAGGGGTTCGCTAATCAAATGGCTCATAATCACAAAATGGTTGGTGCAGCAAAAAATGACAACAATGGATCCTATTATTTCGATATTCCCTAAAATCGGGTAAATCTCCCCAAAAGCGGGACTCGTGTATTGTTCTGTGACGTCAGCGGTGATCATCCGATAATGACACGTCGAGCTGTTTGGGTGATGAGTATTTGTCAATTGCATAATGGATCAATAATTGGCATTTGAGAATAGGAATTAGGAAATTTGATGTATTTTTGGACAAATTTCAAAGTAAACAGACAGTCTTCGTGGCGCAGTTAGACGCCGGCTATGAAACGAGAGGCCGCGGGTTCGATCCCCGCACCGAGACAAATATTTGTGTGAACCACAAGTATTTGTTTCGGGTGTGGGTGTTTGTGAGACCGAAAAGTCTCTCGTAGTTCCTGATACCCACGACACAAGACTCGATCTTAGTGTGGGGTCAGGACCTACGTATGTGACTGTTGGGTGTATAAAAGTGACGCGATTCAAACAGAGGCCTTCCGTTTCACAGCTGGCTCTTGCTCATTATACCACGAAAAATTTACAGATTTCGTAGTTGCGTCAATGGTGGTTCAACGAAAAATAACAACAAAATATGTATTCGCAAAAATGATCAATTTAAAATACTTGTTTAATTTTTTATACGCCCATTGCTCAACTTGAGCCTCCTCTAAAATCTAGTTTGATTGAGAGAGCTTGAGCCATAGTCAATACGCTAGTCTTTAGCAAGTTCGCATACGTCATTTGCCACAGAAATTCTCATAAATGCCTCTACGGTAGTATAAGTGCGTAATAAATTGGTAAGTGACAATGAATATCATCACTACTTCGAAAACTCTGAAGCCTGCCTTGGGATTACAACACTAAAAATCACTAAAACTAATATTTCGTTAATTAAATTTAACCCTTCAACGTACAAACTCGTGGACGTCGGGCACTACAGACCGCAAGCCGCAGCTCCGTCGGAATATTCAATAGACGGGTTAAACTTTAGCCTAATATTTAGCGGGTTAAAGTATTGTGTATTTATTTATGTTAAGAACACGAACACTCTCGAAGGAGAGAAAGTTTATAATATTTGCAATATGATTTGTATTTGGGTTGGAAACTTATTCCATTTAACATTTATTGCGTATTATCGCCGACCATTTGAATACAAATATAGGTAACTTAAAATACGTGATTTTTTATTTTTCACAGCTTGTATCTAGTGTAATTTATCCAAATGAAAATAATGTCGGCAATTTAACAACTAATTGCTACTGATAACTTAATGTAATACAGTTTCTAACAAAATCCGTTTTTTACTCAATGGAAAAATTAATTATACTCTTGAACTTTTAGTTGGAACTAACGACACATAAAACTCAAGTTTAATATTTGACTTCTTGTTCAACGTATAGTTTTAACCAATGACTGCTCATTTTATCAGTAAAACAGAACAATCTTAAGAAAACTTTGAAGCCAAAGTTCTATACAAAACTTTCAAATATCTTTAAAGTTTCTCTATGTTGGCAGTAGACTAATATTTTCTGATTGCAGACAAAGCTAGGTAAATACTGGTATAGCTTACAGAGCTAATATAATCTAGAATCTAGATTAAAGACTCAATAATTTGTAGCCAATGAAATAAAACTTATTTTTACGAATTTTATCGCGGATTTGGGTTTAGCGGATGACTAATACCTCAGTCCGCCCCGTGACCACGAAAGCTGGAAAGCAATGGAAACGTCGGGAAGTTAAGAATGTAAAATTAAACCAAATTTGTAGCCAAATTAAAAATCACATCTTTTGAAAAAAACATAGCCTAATAAAATCCACATGAAAAAAAAATTTGACGCAAAACATTACGAGATTGCGCATTTTTTTTTCTGGTTCACAGAATACAATAGGTCTTTTGTAAATTCGGCTGAGGGCAACCAAAAAAATAATCCTTTTTAATGTTTGTTTTTTTCCACGCTGCGTTTCAAAGGTACTCGTCACTTGTAATCCATTTATCTAGGGATTCGAAATAATTGTAGCCTTTGTTCTCTAAGAATACTTTTGGTATTGTGCTAATTTATTAATTAGCTTTTGCAGATAAAAAAGAGGACAAATTATCGTTAGTAAAAAGTAATAAAACCTAAGAGTTATAATAAGTTATTAAAAATATTGATTTAAATATGGATAGTGTTTGTAAATAAACTTCTTTTTCTCCCAAAAGCACTGCGCAACATTATATTAGGAATTTCCAAAAATAAACGGTTTTGATGTTATGTCGTTATTACATTCGAGGAATAAGTGAAATCCTTTCGTGAATATTATATCTTTCTATTACACAGAAATGAGATTACCCAGCCAGAAAATCGACCTTTAAATTCCACATAAAACCCACACATGTCTCCACACAAACAACGAACTATTAAATAATGACTAAGAAAAAACATTGTACAAATTATCTTTCGCAAGAACTCTTGAGTCGACAAAGTTCCGAATAACACTCCAGCCACTAAACAATTTAAAACTGCGCAGTGGGGCACCAACTCGGAAAACTTATAAGAAATCAATCGATAACTGTAATTTCATTGTTTACGAAGTATTCAACTTTCCTGAGCTTGTAGACTGAACAAGTTGGCTGCTCTATTTATTTTTAATTTTATTTTTGTTAATAGTTTCGAAACTATATTATCGTCTTTGGATTGTGGAGGAAAAATCTAAATTGAAATGCCTTTACATTTCAATTTAGATTTTTCATGTACATGTACATTTGAAATGTAAAGGCTTGCAAAATGTTATTTGAGTATATTGATGTCGAAAAAATTTTATTTTGTTATTGGTAAGTGTTACAGTCGCCCCACTTAAACACCAAATAGTATGTACTAATTAAATATACATAGTAAAAAAAAACAGAGATTTTGCAATACCTAAACAACTGGCATATAATTTTCTGCGAATTTATACATAGAAGAGATTTCGTTATGTTTATGTAATTGCTTGTTACTTTACAAATCTTCTATATCAACGATACCCATAATTTATACCTTCCTATAATCCCATTTTCAATACGATAGAAATCTAAAAATATTATATCCATATTTAACATAACATAATTTTAAGAGCGCATTTTAATCTTGTTTGCGGAGCAATATTTTACTGCATTAACATTATATAAACTCGTAATAATTCAATGGGAGCATTAACAACTGAGCTCGGGACATAAATGAAATGTTAACTTTAAAATATGAGGATCGTGTGTAAACACGGGGCTGTGAAACAAGCGAGAATATGAGCGTAAGCGGTTATCATCATCACATGGGGATGAAAAATATTAAACTTTCCAAAAAATTGATGATGACTCGTCGCTCAGATGGTACAATTGGGATTTCGAGATATCACTAGAATGTAATATAAAACTGCCGTTATTAATCTGTCTTTTTGTAGTACCTAAAAATAATCTAAATTAATTTTGTACATCGCTATCGTTTCTTTCTAAGATAATTAATTGGGAAACATTTATACATATATAATAATTTCTTAAAATTAAACTATTAAATTTCTCTTTGTTCTTAACTATTTTACCATCAACATTTAAATCTTTTCAGAAGTTTTCGAATGTGTTGAGTAATAAAGAAGCGGTGCAAAAAACTTACCGACACGAAATGTGATATTTTAAAGTCTCTGAATATCCAACAAAACCAGAAAATATTTTACACCAACCATCCATCTCTATTCCTTTCAATCGCTCACAATCCCGCTCGTTTCGCCGCCACACCGACCCAACTAACACCGGATCAGTGGAATCTGTGAGAAAATTAAACAAGATATGAATTGATAGGATCATAAACAGAGCGGCGCGGATGTTTGCACGTCTATCGCCATTTGGGGCAAAGGTACATGCCCTTTGGCACCGTTTTTGCGAATATTTGACGAGCTCGTATGAAATTCCGGCTTAAAATTGATATATGGCTGCTATTTGTAATGGGATGTAGCTTACGCATTGTGAGAGGACAATGATGCGACGTTTATGAATTTGTGTGTTTAATTACGCAAAAACCATAAAATAACAACTTTATTAAAATTGTTGTACCTACCCAATTATAAAAGTTGAGCGAAAAATTTATATTCCTAATTATCTTTATATCCTCTACATATCTGATTAGTGAAAATTACAGTGAAAACCTTGTTAATGATCTGATATTATTTTGGGGAGTGAAATTTATTCGACAATAGGAAAAGGCAAAAGGAAGGGCAATAATTGTGGCAGTTGATATATAATTGCATTTTTATATGTAGCGATTAAACTACTCACCCGATTTTGATGAATGTGTGTCAATCGATTTGTCGTTACGATCTGAATATACTAGTTTATATTTTTACCCAAATTGCGGTAAAATTTTAATAATTATTGTATTTTAAGCGCCTCACTTCATGATCAGTAACACCACTCACAAATATATGTATTTTTTGGAGATCTTAAGTGTATTGGTGACTTTTAAGAATGATAAAGGAGCAGTTAAAATATTATTGGTCTCAAAGGAAAAACAATGCTCAATCGAAACACAATAAGGCAACTTTAGTGGTGATTGCAAACTTTAACAAGAAAAATTATATCTGTGATATCTCGCATTATAAAGTACATACAGCCGTCATGCCTGCATCCCATAAGGGTAGGCAGAGACTATGAGATCTACACTTCGTTCGATCTTGTAATATCTCTTTGTAAACTTTCATTAAGACACTTCTGAGTTTTGACTTCTTATATTTAATGAATAAAGTGCCATGTATAACAAGGTGGTAGACAAATATAGGAACTAGCCAACACATTTCTCTTAAATCCATACATTGTAGAGCTCTCCAATCATTTTGTACGGGTGCTTGATAATTGCAGGAATTGTCGCGAATTTAATTGTTGCCGAATGCTCTACACAAGAGTTCGCACGTGATTGACCGATGAAGCATTTGACGTCACATTGAGAGTACCGGATTCTGGCTGGCATTTTTTGGATCAAACGATATTTTACATACATACACTCACGCCTTTTTCCCAGAAGGGGTACGAAAAGGTGCTACCAGGACACCCATATTCCGCCTTGTATGTTTCGTCCCACGATGTGATAGGGGGCGAGCCTAACCTGAATATATAGATAGATAAATAAATAAATAAATACACCCAACAGTCATATACATAGTCCTGACCCCACATTAAGATCAATTAATTTTTGTGGCGCAGGTATCAGAACTACGAGAGACTTTTCGGTCTCACAAACACCCAGACCCGAAAGAAATATTTGTCCAACAAATATTTGTGAATATAACAAGTCCATCGCCCAAATTTTTACGTATCTTATCTACAACATAATAATACGATTATCAGTATCTTTAATTAAATCTAAAATCATAAGTATTCTGCTGTGTACATGAAGTTTACGTCTTCATAATTCCGTTAATTTTTATTTAATGAAAAGTCGGCTTGCATGAAAAGTCCTTGGTATTTTGTTGTATTCAACTTAGCATAGTTATGTGTAAGTTCATAGCTAATCCCCTCTCAATTTAACAACCAAACCGTGCATATCTATTTTTATAGGTTTGTTATGGCCGCTGAAGGAATCAGCCAGCATGCTGGACTTACAAAACCATACTTGTAGAGGTGGCTCGTGTATTAAGACATACAGGGTAATATACAACATTCTACTAAATAAATATTAGTTTTGTACCCCTAAAGCCACAGTAAATAAGTTGGAACACGTTCGGCAATTCCAGAATAAATATTTTACGCTCAACCAAACGATAGGAATAGCAGGTGGTCGCGATTTCATTGTTTTATACGGATTAGCCGGTTTAAACGGATAACCGGAATATAAAGGTTCGATGCTGCAATAAATTTTACATTCGGAAATGTTCTCCGATATTATGTACGATTGTTATGCAAATTGTGGTTTGAAATTATTGGACGGTGCGCAAAATTGCGGGTAGATTTGCCTTTATACGCCCATTGTTATTACGATGTTTATTGATAATAAAATTGGTAATAAAATTTGTTTTTGTAGTATTACATACATATATAAACTCACGCCTTTCTTCCAGAAGAGGTAGGCAGAACTGCTACCAGGACACCCACAATTCGCCTTGTATGGTCTGTCCCACGATATGATAAGGGGCGAGCCTATCGCCATGTCGGGCACAAATTCCTGACTCCGGGTTGACAATGAATAGAAAAATCGAATACCACTTTGCCCGTCCCGGGATTCGAGCCCGAGACCTCTGCTTTGCAATCATGCCTTAGTACAACTGCGCCACCGAGGCAGTTTGGAATATTAATGAGATAAATAACATATGGATGAATTATGGTTTTATAGTCGTATTAGATTTTATTTTTAGACCCGACTTACTCCTAAATACCTGCAACTCATACGTAAGGAAGATGCATGGCAGCCTTGAAAATGGGCAGTAGTTAAATAAATAAAATAAATAAATACACCCAACAGTCACATACATAGTCCTGACCCCACACTAAGATCGAGTCTTGTGTCGTGGGCATCAGGAACTACATGAGACTTTTCGGCCTCACAAACACCCAGACCCGAAACAAATACTTGTGGTTTTCACAAATATTTGTCTCGGTGCGGGGATCAAACCCGCGGCCTCTCGTTTCACAGGCGGCGTCTAACCAACTGCGCCACGTAGGCTGTCAAAATTATTATTATTGTTGTTGTTATTTACTATCAGATTAGCCATTTCTTTTTTATGGACACTGAGATACCGATTTACCTCTACACTTCAGGGAAGAGCAGAGCGGTTACGTTGGGTTCACCGGACTTACAATCGTTAGGCCTTCGGAATGATATTGTCACCCAGATCACCGTTGGGTTGAGTCCCTAAATAAATCCTACACCGGTATATCAATCAAAGTCGCGGTAGCCTTCTTTAACGCATATTAAACATCCTCGAACCATAGCCGAGAAACGCCCTGGACTCCACCGTAGGTCTGGGTCTAAGCGAGGCATATTTATCCGCATAACAAGTATTACCTATGTATTATTTTTGTTAATGTACTCTTGTTGCACATCAAGCCCAATTTGTCAATCCAACAATTCATTTCAGTCCAGTTAATCCAAAGGTTGCCAGGAAGAAATCGCTCAATGCGATATGGTCAACCATTTTACCATTTTAATTTTAATTTGAAATCCAATTCCTATTTATCTTGCTAATATGTACAATAAAGAGTATAAATATAAATATACCTATATGTACCTACCCACTTGTGTATTTCAAACGGTCACTCAATTAGCAAAGTAAAGTTAAACCAATGAATCAGCATTCAGCTTCCAAACCGTTAACACCACGCGTGTTGAAAAGAATTGAAATTGATTACCAATGCCGCTGACTAACACTCGGCGCTGTCAGAAACATTGTAGAGGGAGCGACGACGCGTGTGCTAGCCACAGATTAAATAATTATAGAATGGTTTCAGCTTTGGAAATAACTTTTTAGTAGTAGAGCTACGATGCATGTGTATATTACAGCATGAATGAGGCCGGGGTATTTAAAGGAACTAAAATAGCATGTAATTGTATTAGAAAAATCAAGTAGGTAAACTGCCTCGGCGGCGTAGTTGTACTACGGTACGGTTACAAAGCTGAGGTGTCGGGTTCGAATCCCGGGTCGGGCAAAGTGATATTAGATTTTTCTATTCATTAACTGCCCGGAATTGGGAATGATATGGCGATAGGTTCGCCCCATATCACATCGTGGGACGGAACACACAAGGCGAAAGGTGGATGTCCTGGTAGCACCCCTGCCTACCACTTCTGGAAAAAAGGTGTGAGTTTATGTATGTGTATGAAAGTATCAAATAGGTAGATGCAACATTATCTACTTCAAATAAGTGACACCGCACCCACAATACTTTCTATACTAATTACAAATTTGAACGAAATTGATTGACAAGATTGGTACATAACGTTGGGCCTAACAAATACAGATGCGTTTCCACATTAGATTGACTTGTCTATCAATATAATAATCTAGATCCTTAAGGCCTTTTTACTCTGCCACTACTCTACTAAACAATTGGCTGTAAATACTATCGCAACTGTTTATTTCTTTATTCTATGAAGTCATACACCAAATAACACCGCGCGGGTGTATTTCAAAACGTGAGTCGAAAGTATGGTTCTTACGAGGTATTTATTTAAATAACCTTACATTATTTTAAAATATCGTAGGTGTAAATATAAATATTTTTGAATAAAATTCAGTGGTGCGAGATAAAATATTACTTTAATATAAAATAAATATAAATATTACTTTATTGCAGAAAATCTGACGTTATTGTTAAAGTTAAAGTTAACTTTAGCAGTGACAATAACAATGACCACGGGATAGAAAATTCTTTTATTGCACCATTGTCATAATTGTTATAGTTAAAGTTAAAAGAGTGACCAGTGAAATGATGCGATGCGATTTTACGTCGGAATTTATCAGCGTATTTTTGTAAATTGTTTTAAAGTACAGGTTATAATTCAAATCGATACACAAATGACAATTATCAATACAGAGAACACACACAAATAACGAAAGATAACCGTGACTTTAACAATAACCGCCCGAAATTGAACGGTTAATGTTAATGTTATAAGTGACGTCATTTTAACAATTGTTAATTTTATGTAACCCGAAAATTGCATAACCGTCGATTTGACGGCTGATTAGCCCTTAGTTAATGTTAAAGTTATTTTCTGCAACCCACCCTAAAACAATCTGAGGTAAATGCTACTTGGAGTAGAAATGTATATTTGGTTTTATTTAAATTTGGGATTTTATTTCAAGTCAACAAAAAAGCCATATCATACTTGCATTAAATGATTTATTTCAACACAGCACAACAAAATACATTCACCAAAAATAAAACATAGCTTATAATTATATAGAATATGCATATTCTATTCAAAATTATAAACATGAAAGATCTTAAATATACCGTGAACTTATTCTGTGTGGTAGGATTAGAAGGCATAACTAGATTGGTTAAGACTAAACACAGCTTTTGTTAATATGAAATCAATGAAATGTTGTGTTACACTTCATTAATTTATAATACAATAAAAATATGTTCCGTCCCATTGTATATTGTATAGGAATGATATAGCGATAGGTTCGCCCCATATCACATCGTGGGACGGAACTTGCAAGTCGAAATGTGGGTGTCCTAGTGGCGCGTCTGCCTACCCCTTCGGGGATAAAGGCGTGAGTTTATGTATGTATGTACAATAAAAATGTTGATTCGTAGTGACCGTGATATTTAACGTCGTCCTGCCTCCACCACTCTGTATGAATTCATACATACAAACGAAATAAATTAAATACACCATTGTCGATTGCGTTCAAACTAAAGTTCATTCGAGGCCCAAACATTCCAATTCCACACCCACTTGTGAGGTAATTCGTATCGCTGGTAAATTCACAATGCATTTTTTCAACAACTTTCGACTAAAATAGAATTTGAATCAGTCGGCGCGAATGTCACAAACTTTCTGTTCATTGACTAGACTCATTCATAAAATTTAGGGTATTACAATAAGTGTAATAAATTATCCACATCGATTTACCACAAACAAGAGCCTTGGTCCATTCATAAAGGGATAATGGACCGGTCCAAAAGCATCAATGAACGTAAGATGGTGAATGGGTCAGACATTCTGGCGTCGTTTATTCCGTCGCTTGTCGTTTTTTTTTTTCGAGTCTTGGTTTTGTTGTACCTGCTGTAGGCGGTTTCTCAAATGTGTGTTTTTCCAGTGTTTTCTGTAACATATATTATTAATGTGTGCTGTTTGTATTTCGTCTGTTGTGCGAACTGTGTGGGAATGTTTTCGGGGGCGTTCCGAATATATTTTATAAGCTATAATGTCTTTCAACCGATATTAAATGTGACAAAAATAGAAATAGTTTTTGCAACATCTGGAGTAAAATATATGAAAAGTTTTTGAACTACCTAAATAACCTAAAATAAAATAAAAGTCAAAAGGATACAAAATATTCAGTAGTTTAAAAAAAGTAAAGATACAAAAAATGTTGGTTTAATTTGCCGCCAAGTTATTGCGTTTTTTTTTTATTGCAATGAATGGCGAGACGAGCATGCCATTCGCCTGATGGTAAGCGATACGACCGCTCATGGACAGTAGCAAAACTAAACAACACCATTACAAGGCAATGCTTGGAATTCCACTGCGCTCGCCATCCTGAGACTTAAGATGTTAAGTCTCAATATGTCCAGAAGTTACTCTGGCTACAATGTCCTTCAAACCGGAAGACAGCAGTGCATTTACACTGCTGTTTGTTGGGAGAAATAGACATTGCGGTTGTAGCTACCTAGGCGGCCTCTCGCGTATTATGAGAGATCCACCGCCAGTAAGATTATTCCAATAGATAGTGAGATTGTAAAAACTGCATCTGAAAATGATGCAAGATGATTTATTAGCACTAAATTCTACTAAGTTAAACTGTGTATGCTATGCTTCATTGAGTATCAGAAATTAATGCGGTCAATTTACACATAAAAATATGAGGTTCTGGGTTCAATTTCGCGTTTTAGTTTGACATTTTTGTATACATTTTGTGTTGATGATACGACAAAAGCATAGCATTATTTTATATCATACGAGTAGGTATGAGCAAATTTTTAACTATTTAAAAAACATTTTTTGTGCATTCGGCAAATCTCAAAAACAAAAATTTCGGCGAACACACTCCACCCTTTTACAAAAACATTCCGATAGGGGGAGATAATCTGCGATCGATCACTCGTCGATAGCACGTCTTGTGATGCTGCGCCTTTGAGAAGTTTCGCCGGTCCTTTGTGCTAGATAAAGTTTGCGACGCGACGTGCAAAGTTCAAGCTTGCGGCGGCGGATATCAAACGGGATTGAAAAACATCAAATATTCCTAAACTTGAACCACACTTCAACTCCCGTAGTTTTGGAATTTAGATTTTAGTTGACATTTTTTAGGATTCAGTCTCTATGTAATTGTAATGCGATGCAGTCTTGCATGCATGTAGTCTTGCATTCAATTCCCATGATTGAGGATCAAATTTATTTATTTTTCGGGTAGAAAATTATTATTTGTATGTAATTTAATTGCTTTGTTACCATGGTATTTAACTACTATTTTTAGTATTTAATAAGGTTGATATTACGCACGCTGATATGATATTAAAAAACAAATAATTCTTAAAAAATCGTAAAAAATAACATGAAAGTAGCTTCGGAATAAGCGCATACGATAAATGTATTCTTCATAAACCAATCTCATTTAAAAGGTACGATACCAGCTACATGCGGGTGAAAATAAAATAAAAAGAAAAACACATACACCAATAAAAAAATCAAATTAATACATTGTATTCGAACCTGTAATAAACAATGCGCGTTGATTTGAAACGTAAAGGGCGCAAATAAATCGCAATTACACCAGGTACTGTCTGCACGGCAATTATTTGTTACGGCTGATGAAGAATTATTCAAATTGAAGTGGGGTGGTACTGTGGTGAGATAGCGGCGAGCTGGTTGCAACGGTTTTTGGGATACTTAAGTAAAAATATATATATTCATCATCGGTAAGCTAAATCCCCAATGCATTATTTTTTGCGGCTATATTTTGTCCCGCTCTAGTCCGACACGCTGGGCTAGTATTTTTTATAATATTATGCGTTAGTTAGTAATATGCCTTAGTTTCGTGGGTTACAACGAGTTTTTCACTTTCGTATACGGTAGTCAATTTCCATTGATACGATTTCTCTATCAAGCTTTTGGCTTTCCAGCAATCTTAATTAACAGCAAAATGCAACAGCGAAGCTATTACCACACATAAGTGTTTTGTGAGCGTTATCATCCCAATCGAGTTAACCTGTTCGTTTTTATTACTGTTTTATTCAATAAATAAATAAATACACCCAACAGTCACATACATAGCCCTGACCCTACACTAAGATCGAATCTTGTGTCGTGGGTATCAGAATTACGAGAGACTTTTTGGTCTCACAAACACCCAGACCCGAAACAAATACCTGTGGTTCACACAAATATTTATTCCGGTGCGGAGATCGAACCTGCGGCCTCTCGTTTTACAGGCGGCGTTGAACCAACTGCGCCACGAAGGCTGCCAATAGTTCCGACAAACGTGGAAACTGTCCCCTAAAGGTAAGTGATTACTGCCGCCCATGAGGCATGAATATCTACAAGGCTAGATCGTGTATATATTGCCAGCCCAACAAATTGGGAGGAGAGTGGGATGAAAAAAGGGTGGGAAGAGTAAAGGGAAATTGGGCATCCGGCAACCTCAGTCACCGAACGAAACGCGACAGCTAAGCTTCGTCGCTTCGCGTCGTTCTGCTGTGGTACTGCCTCGTACGAGCATGCCCATTATTGCTGAGTCATGACTGACAGCAGCGTGGTTCTACCACTTCCAAAAATCGTATCCTAGCTAAAAGTATTATGACATAAATTATCGAAAATGAATTAGGCACCTTTAAAAACCAGTTTTTACAATCTTATACGCTCGCTGAATTCTCCTGCCCTACACCACACACTTTGGACGACGTCAACCCTTCATTGTTTCGCTTTGTCGGTCGCGACTAACGACTCGCGACCGTTTTTATCCAACAATCATTGTATTTACATCAGAATATTCATGAGCGGTCGCATCACTTCCCATTAAGTTTCCACGTCGACAATTTATTCAATATTATCGTTTTCCGATAAAGGATTATTTAATATAAGGCTTTCAAAGCAAATTGTGCTGTGGATTTTTTACGTGTCGTAGTGGATTATAAGGTGGGTGTGATTGAGAGGCCCCAGGGTTCGATCCTCGTACGGAAGCAGTTACTTGTTTATGTAATCGGAATCTCGCTATGAAGGTCTTATGCGCTTTAAGTTTCATGGCTTTAAACACGACCTATGGTTTAGAAATCCGGTTCTCACGTAACAAAACTATACATCACTTTAAAAAACCTAAATATATTTTATTATAAAAATAAATTCATCCTTATACAACATATTTAAAAACATCTATCAACCCCCAGCCAATGTGTTAGCGACACAAAATTCCCAAAATTAAACAACCAATAACCCATTTCCAAGTATAACAAAGAACCGGGCGTGGAACAAAGCCTTTTTATCCTGACCTAATTGACGACGTAGTTGCTAATACTTCATTGTTATTCTAGGCACAGATTCGGCGGCGTCACGGAACTGTGATTAAAAGTTGTAACATCGACAGAACTGAACTGAACTGCAGTTCGATCTATTGGAAAGCAAACAAGTAAGATTCAGCTTTTATACTCTGTTTGTGTTGCTAGTTTTTGTGCAGTAAAATAGCCTTTATTTACGGATGGGTAAGAGAATCGACTTTAGTGTCAAAAGCAGTTTATCGAGTATATTTCTGTGCTAATGTGGCGCATATTTCAGTCATGAATAACACATATGAGATTTTTTAAACCGACAAGATTTCCTAACCTGGATATCAAACATGACCTTAGTTTAGAATACTTGTACATACATGGCTAAGTATGGGGAGTAATAAATTCCCGATCAAATTCTAAGTGTTAATGTGGAGCAGAAAAAATATTACACCTAATAAAACCAGGGCTCCTAGCACCATATTATACCGGGTATATCAAGACTGCGACCGAAAACGAAGCCGGGTGGTAGTTTTAGTGGTTACAGACACAATACAAATAAAAATTTCGCAAAATAAGCGACAGTTTTTTTTTGCAATTTTTTAAGTATCATTGTGTTTTGGTATTAAATACCTAGTTATTGCGAAAATAATAATTTGAACCCTAACGTACCATTGCGTCTTAAAAAAAAGGGTACATCATTATTTTAGGAAAACTATTTATTTATCACCCAAATACGACGATAAGTAAAAAATTAACAAAAAAAATTGACGATTTTTTTTACGAAATTTTTAGTTGCATTGTGTCTGAAGTCACTAATACTACCACCTGGCTTCGTTTTCGGTCGCAGTCTTGATATACCCTATATAAATATCTATTCAGTTACAAGCCTGTATATGCGTCAAGAGCTTATTAAATTCGTTATCAGCTGCAAAATGACGCTAAATTTCCCACGAGGCGAGAGATACTGGTGCGTCTCGGCACACTTAGCTTATCTAGACGCGTCGGGTATCACATTATTTTTCTATTATAACTTATTTTCACTGAGATATTTATTACACGATTTTACGAGGTGAAAAATTACATGAGCACTTAATGCGTAGCGTTAGAGACTAGACTAAAAATAAAATATATTTTATTTTGTCTTCCATCATCTTAAGTTTCGTCGAGCTTTTTCAACATTTTAGCAAATTAGATTTGGATATATTATATTTGTATTGAAAGTACGAAAATGGTGACGAATAATTGTACATGAGCAGATAATTTGAAAAAGACACGTCTTTATACTATAAATTATTATTATAGCCAATATTTGTCGCAAAAAATAAAACAGCTCTTCATCAACCCAAAATCTCCGGCTATAATATTCATTCAATATCACCATGCAAAGTAGGCATTACTAACTGCCAATAACCCTAATATGTAAATTAAGGGGTGTGGCCAAGGGTTGCGGAAGCCCCGCCCCTAAAGGGAAGGGGTGAGGCAGATGCGCATGAGTCGGCGAAACGCATTGTCGAGAATCTTGATGCGTCGAGATAAAATGTCATTTGTACTCTGTGGCAATTCAGTTGATTGAAAGATTATTATTTAGATGGGTAAAGTTTTGGTGTAGATAAAAATACTTTAAAAAACAGACTGATGTGGAAACCTCTGGAGGATTTTTTTTTAATTAGTAGAAATCTTGTGGCCGAGAAGTATACAGTATTATATAGCGAAAATAGCGGTAAGCGGTATAATATAGCTTAAGGGTCAATAATTTTAATGTGTTAAATATTACTGAATTGAAACGTGATCTGAACCCACGGTTTATGGCGAAAATCACAAATGTCTATGCATTAAAATGTACATTAAGAGTTTGAAAATGAAAATACTTTATTGAAACTTTAAAATGTTATAAAAACATTATTTTGATTCAGTCACTTTTTTTCTCTACCTCCCGGTTCACAAGGCTGCTTTCGCCAGAGAAGAACGGGCAAGAAACTCTAGCGTTGCTCTTTTCAATACAAGTTTACAGTGACTCTAAAGGAGTTGCAGCTTAGCTTAGCTTTATTTAGAGCAGTTAATAGATTTAAACTAACATTATGAAGAGGAAAGATTTATTCTGTTTGTATTGAATATGCTCTGAAACTACTGGACCGATTTAAAAATTCTTTCATTATACAAATCCTAAATTATCCCTAAAAAACATTCATGCATATATAGAATAGAAAAATCCAATATCACTTTGCCCGACCCGGGACTCGAACCCGAGACCTCAGCTTTGTAACCGTATCGTAATACAACTACGCCAACTACCGAGGCAGTCTATTTTTATGCATTTCAAAAAAAGTCTCTTTGCACCCGGGCGGAGCCGGGCCGGGCCGCTAGTGATTTATAATTCAATTGCTTAAACAATATCACAACGATGTATCTAATTAAGCATAACAGATAATTTTCTACGTCACAGTTATGACGTAGCTTTACGTATGCATAATACGTCATTTTCAGTGTAGCAATTCACGTATACCTAAAATAAATTCCCACACACAGCGCCACAATTCCCAAGCACGATAATGTCAAGTTATTCAGTGGATAGCCACTAGCTATTAGAGCTAGTTCCCAGAGGAATGCAGTAGTTTTCCTATTTCCTAGCTGCATTGGAGTACACGTGGAATGTCTTATGCGTTATTTCAATTGCGTACACGTGCTCTTGTAGCTTAAAAAAATGGTGAAATAAGGTGGTGATAAATAAGCCGATTCTTGTTATTAAAAAGGTTACCTTACACAATAAAATTAGAATTAGTCTGCTTTTTTTTCAATCCTCTTGATTGAACAAAAGTATTTGATATTTATTGATTAAAATATAATAAATCAATAGTTTAAATACACCAATCACGGTCATCACATTGTTTAGTCACAATCATATTTTTTATTCTAAATTTTCTAATAGTTCTAACGTTGATATTAAACCACCGCCACTGGATCTTGTTTGTTTATGAGACCGAAAAGTCTCTCGTAGCTTTTGATACTCACGACACAAGACTCGATTTTAGTGTGGACTCATATGTATGTGACTGTTGGGTGTATTTATTTATTACTTTTTCCAACGAAGTAACAATTAGCGCTCTTGATAATTACTTTAGAAACACAAAGTAGCATAATAAAAAGGAATAAAGAAGCGATTAAAATACAATAAATACTGTTATTGGGTGTTAATTCTCGAGCATCGGGTTACGTATCGCGGGCTGCGCTGTGCCGCTCCGCTTTTAACTTCTGAGCTTTGACTAACGCGTAACGCGTTCTCTTTACATATGTCGCTTTTGGTATAAGAAAGAATATAATAATAAAATCAAGAAAATAAGAATAATTCTTTATCTTTACTGCACTTTCGGCCGCACTCAGAGACGTTTAATGTCAATTAAATTGTTTCTTAATAGATTCTCTTTGTAAAATCTACACTTAGTAATGATTTAATTGACATTAAATGTCTCTGAGTACGGCAGTTCATGTATCTACTGCATGTGTGTGTGGTTTTTTTCCAATATTATCACCTTATTAGTTTAGTGGTAGCATGTATAGGTAGATCGGCCTAAACATGAACATGACCAAGACTAAGATCATGGTAAGTCACTTTTTAAATGTACCCAATGTAACCGTGGGGAGATCTATAGTGGATGTGGTAGATGACTACATATACCTTGGTCACTGTTTGTCTTTAGGTCAAGATACTCAAAAGAAAGAAATCTCCCGACGTATCCAATTGGGTTGGGCTGCGTTCAATAAACTTAAGGATGTCTTCCATTCGCGCAAAATACCCCAAAGTCTAAAGACTAAAGTTTTTAACCAATGTGTCCTGCCAACCCTCACTTATGCAGTGGAAACATGGACGCTCACCCAAAACCATATGCACAATATAAAGGTGGCTCAACGTGCCATGGAGCGTTCCATGTTAAGCATATCCTTGAGAGATAGAGTCCGCAATGAAAAGATCCGACAGCAAACATGCGTGTCTGACGTCGGACAACGTATTGCTAGGCTCAAGTGGAGGTGGGCAGGACACTTGGCTCGACGAGACGATAGTCGATGGACTAAGGCGGTAACAGAATGGTGGCCTAGAGAGGCCAGTCGAAAGGTAGGCAGACCACCTGCTAGATGGAGTGATGACATAGTTAAGCTTCAGGGCAAGGTATGGACGAGATTGGCGCCAGACCGAACAGAGTGGTGCAATAAAGAAGAGGCCTATGTCCAGCAGTGGATAAATACGGGCTGATATGATGATGATGATGATGTGTAGGTAATGTTCATATATCATATAATGTCCATATAATCATCCGATTTTGAGTTCTATCGATAGATCAAGCAATGCACTTGTGTTAGCTTTTTAAAAAAAAGCTTAACGCCCGAATACTCAAACGCCACTTAAATATTATGTTGCACTTAACTACGAAAGTCCCGCTTAAATGTACTGGTTAAGTGAGACGTGGGTAGTTAAGTGCAACTTAATATTTAAATGGCGTTTGAGTATTCGGGTGTAAATGTCCTGTATTGGTTAATTTTCCAAAAAGTGAAAGTCAAGGTTTAGTTTAAAACTGTATACTTCCAGTCGTAAAATATATAACTATGTGGAATTTGTCAATGTGGAATGGAATACCGCTTTACTCTACTAATGGCGACGCAATTTAACCGCCCAACTAATACAATTGAAACACTAAATTGCAGCGTTTCACACCTCGATGTGTAGTTTCGAGTTACAAATATTATGCCGGCCGGCACTCATGCTCTCAATAGGTTTAAAATTACACACATTGTGTTGAGGTAATTGTCACTTTAATGTATAAACGATTGACGAGATTTTTATCGTTTCGCTTTGTATGTTTTGAATGGGGTTGTAAAGGAATTTGTGTTAAATATAGTTAGGAAGGACTTTTTAAGATATGTCAGCCTATTTTGGAATAAGATAGACTCTCTAGATAGTGGGGTTTGATACCAAGGATTACGGAGAGATTCTAATTGTTTTTCTATGTGGATTAAGAAGCAAACGAGCAGATGGTCATCATACACCGTCGTAAGTGGCACCACCGCCCATGAACATTCACGACATCATGGGTATCTGTCGTCGTTGCCTTGCCAACCCCTAAAAAGTAAAGCCCTCTTTTGCAGGTCTCTAGGTATCAGTTATGGCACGAGAAAGACAGGTGATGGACAATATTTTATCAACTCGCGTAGTGTTACGTTAGCAATGCGCTAAAGGGGCTTTGGTGTGTTTCTCGTGAGATCCCATGAGCACCTTCAGCACAAATAGGGGTATTTGTGCTGAAAGTGCTCATGGGGTTTTAAGCCGATAGAAATCTGGCATATCCTGTCTACTAACCCCAAGGTCGGTTTCCATGAATCCAAGAGGATTGTCTCCATGGTTAAAAAAGGTATCAGTTATGGACTTGTCATAGTGAATGCAAACCACGAAAACTTGTCACTTTTTGATTTATCCGGGTGTAATCGGTCCGGCATGATGACGTCGATCGGCAAAAAATAAACTCGATGGGTTAACCTGGTCGGATAAACTGTCTGGACTGCACGGATACCATTTGTCCATTACAATTCGTCATAAAAGAACTAAAACTAATGGTTTCTTAGATTTACGCGAATGTTACACATTAAAATAAAATTATTTTTTACGGATTTTATCGCAATTTGGTTTTACTTTTACATTTTTTAACTTCCCGACGTTTCGATTACGTCACGGTAACGTCGGGCAGTTAAAAAAGATGTAAAAATTAAAACAAAACACGATAAAATCCGTAAAAATTAGTTTTATATCAGAGCTAAAACTGCTATATATTTACCAAATCGTCTTAAGATGGAAGCTAAATACATAAGTCCATAAAATGAGTGACAAACGAAGATCAGGTCTGTTCTAACAATGCAGTTTTTTGAACGACTCGTGTCGACCACCTGGCGTCGCTCGGAACGTCTTTCACGAAAATAAATTAACCTTAATGCAGCCACGCCTTTAAAAACATGGATATTGTACATAGAAATAGATACTTGGAACACGTGTTGACGATTTTTTAAGTTAAAATGACGAGAATTACAATATGTAGCTAGAAAGGCAATGTGTAATTGAGAATTTTAGACTCCATTGAATATAATGAATAAATGATTGATTAAAAATACTAACACTTAATGCATTGAATATTTCGACTCTTTTGCTGCAATTGATGTTTCACACGAAACATTAATTGAAATTTATAAAATTAATCATTACAGTGTTGTTAGAGAAGTTTCATGAAACGATTTTCTTCTTTATTGTATTCACTACAAATACATTCAAAACAGTTCGTTAGACACTATTATTTCAATAATTAATCTTATTTAGATTCTGCCTGGAGTACGAAAACATTGGTTAGGATTTATAAATATTTACTAGAATAGCCCGATACGAACCAATAATGCCTCGACAATACTTCAGCTTTTTAATCAACTCTTAAGAATTTTAATTTGCGATTCTAATTATTATTATGTCAACCCGCACTAGGCCAGCGTGGTGGACTATATGACCTTTCCACTCTCAATCGATTCTCTCGATTGTAGAGTAGGCCCGTGCCCAAAAGTGGGACGTATATGGGCAGTTACAGATTCTAATTATTGGACGTACTTTGAATGTCCAATGTCCAAGCATTCACCAATCCGTTCATAAACCTAAAACCCAATTGTAGGTACTCCACTCTCCCATACCAGGGAAACACAGCGCTAACATCCCATTACCCATTAGCAATAGGAACGCGTTCCCATTGGATTATCATCGGTCCACTTGTTAATTAACTGGCTTTGTCCATGCTCGCTAGTTCGTCCCTTCGGGCGGCGAACGTCCCGCCACCGTTTTCAAAGGGAATTCACGATAATCTAAATTAGCTAGGTAATTCTGCTCTGATTTGTGGAATAAAATGCTGGTATCGGGTATCATTGGTTTGTACTGATTAGGCTCAGTTGTATAAACTAACTTTGCCCTTAACTGACTTTGACAATGTCATCGCTATACGGTTGAGATTGCAAATGTGTGGGATTGACATTGTCAAAGTCAAAGTTATGGGTAAAGTAAGTGTGTGAAACTGAGCCTTAGTTTGTAATAGTTTCAATAAGTAAAAAAATTAGAATGCCTCGATGGCGTAGTTGTAATACGGTACGACTACGAAGCTGAGGTCTCGGGTTCGAATCCCGGGTCGGGCAAAGTGATATTGGGTTTTTCTATTCATTATCTGCCCGGAGTTTGGAATTTGTGCCCAATATGGCGATAGGCTCGCCCCCTATCACATCTTGGGACGGAACATACAAGGCGAAATGTGGGTGTCCTGGTGGCGCCTCTGCCTACCCCTTCTGGGATAAAGGCGTGAGTTTATGTATGTATCTAAAAAAAAATAGTAGGTTTCTAATATTTTCTATTTTTGTTTATTATCGTGAGACCACATTTTGAGAAAGTAATGATTGGCAACGATGTGAGGCCATAGTGGGATCTCTGTCTGCCCTTTTAGGGAAAAAAGCGTTCAAAAGGTAAACATTTGAATTTGCTGGTCAACTTGAGTCTTATAAAAATTATTCAGCTAATGGATCATGTTTGGCCATATTAAATTTATTTGAATCAGAATAATCATTCCGAAATTTGGTTTTGTAATTATGTAAATTTAAAAAAACTAAGGTAATTACGCCTGATATTTAAATCATCACTATTGTAACCGATAAATACTACTCGTCAGTTTATTCTTATTATTTGATCTTCAAGCCATTTAATACCTAAAGCATCACAAAAAAATCTATACAAAACCGCGAATAACTATTTTATTCCATTATTGATAGTTTGCGTGCGCAACACACATAAATTTTTCGGTAGGTGTAAATCTCGATATACTTTATCAATCAAAACGAACAGAGGTTTTTAATATTGAATCTTGCAATAGTTGTTTGACACGCTAACGTTGGATATTTCGTATATAATATGTTACCGGCCTAACCCGATTTTAGGATAAACTAGTTTCGCCTAGGCCAAAATAACTACACGCGATAGGCCAAATCAATGTTACATGTATATTTCCTACGAATTCTATGCATGATTTTTATTGCGGTAAATGGCGAGACGAGCATGTTGTCCGCTTAATGGTAAACGGTACGACCGCTCATGAACAGTAGCAAAACCAAACAACACTATGATATACAAAGCCATGCTTGGCATCGTCCTGCGCTCGCCATCATGAGACATAAGATGTTAAGGCTCAATATGTCCAGTAGTTACTCTGGCTACAATGTCCTTCAAACCGGAACACAACGGCGCATTTACACTGCTGTTTGGCGGGAGAAATAGACATTGCAGTGGTACCTACCCAGGCGGCCTCTTACATATGAGAGACCTACCACCAGTAAAAGCAATTCCGAAAAGATGCTGGGAAATACATAAACAATGAATGCTTTTCTGAATAAAATAAAATGCAGTAAAAAACTGAGAGTCAAAATACTCGATCTAGTTTGGCCTAGGCGAAACTAGTTCATCTTGAAATCGGGTATGGCCGGTAACATACACACTCATTAAGACCACCGCAGATTCTAACCGAATTAATATTGTGCAAATATTTATTTCCAATTTTATTTTCAACGTTTATTTTTCAGTAAGTCTTTTCAAACATATGAATCCTTACAATTGATCTCATATTAAATAACCATTTGATAAACTTTTAAGTACCAAGTTTTAAAAAAATTCTGCACTTTATACTTATCTTTCTGATTGACTAGTACATCCATTTATTTCTTATTTTGTCCATTATGCAGGATTATGAGTAATAACATGCATGTATGTGACTGTTGGGTGTATTTATTTATTTATGTCTTTCTCATAGGATACAAATCTCACAAAAATAATATCCTCTAATCCTTCTTATTCAAATCTATACAGATTGGTCAATTAATATAATAGGCTAATATCTGAAATTATCCAATTTAAAAGCCGGCATTTCTCTTTCAATTCAACCTTTTCGGGGCCGAGGACTGTTTATTTAGACAAAAAATTGATCCTTTGCCATAAAAGTTAGTTATTTCATTATTTGAAAAAAAAAATTATAAAATATGACTACATTTGAATGTAGGTAATTAAGGCAATTTAAATCATCGAAACTGCTAACATTTGGCAACAATACAATTATTTTAATAGTAATGCAAATTCATTGGCAAACAAACTCACCCTTATTAATATAATGACTGCGGCGTAACCAATCGAGTATTGTCACTACACGTTGGCACTTAATAAATCCCCTAATGTATAATGGAAACAAATTAAATGTTTAATTCAAAAACACCAACTGGTTTCATTCGTCACACTATGTCAAATGGTCGTTTTATAACTGGCTTTGTCCTTGCTGCTCGAAATTCAAAATAATTCTTTATTTTGTTTAATTTAAGGTTTTAAATTGAATACATTTTGTAGTGGTGACAGCAAAGGATTAACGTTGTGAATTTTTGTTTCTTTTATTTACGCAAAAAAATAAATGATGTATTTATCATTTTAAGTTTTATTTCACTTGGAATAAAGTTTATATCAGCTTAATGTTTGAATAAAACTTACAGGGTGATTTTGTTTGTATAACAAAAGATCTTTAGAGGCATTATTTTTCGCCCAGTGGTTCGGGGGTGCAAGAATTCCGCCACGGTACCTCCTGCCTGTCGTAAGAGGCGACTTAAAGGGGCCATCGGGGTCGTTGGGCAAACTGCGGGGGCGATGCGCCCTCACTCATAACGACCTCGAGATGTGTGATAGAGTGCATGGGTCAGACTCTGTCGTGGACGCCCACAACATCCTAAACGGGCGTCCAAACTAGTAGCAAATGTGGGGCATTCAGGCCCCCACTACGGAAGGACCAGCAACAGTTTTGCGCTGGGCGGTTACGCGGACGTATATCGGGGCGATTGTTGCCCTGGGATGTCCGGTGCCGCCCAAAATGCGTGTGAAGGTCACCGAGGGGTTTTTAGTCAGTATGCTGGCATAGGTTTTGTTAGGGTCCCAGCCCGACCACAATCCGCAATGTGACGGGTTGGAAGGCCAGAGACACTGGCATACCCCTTTCGGCCTCCCCCGGGGTACCGAAAGGGGAGCTTAATAGCTTTTCCTCTTGGACACAAAAAAAAAAAAAAAAAAAAAAAAGAGGCATTATTTTGCTACTTGAATTTGAATCTTTGGTATATTACTAGTGAGTATATTTTAGACTGCTGAAAAATATAGGAAATCGCAGCATATGGTGCCGATACTTGTTGCATAATGACGGCTCTCGAGAGGAATATAGCGAATGGATACAAATAATTAATTGTCATTGTGATGTGGAGAGCTTTCGTGTCAGTCGGTTTGAATTCAATAATTGGGTGCTGTTGGCTTCTTTGTCACCGCAAAATGTCCCTTTTATGATATTCAAAGGGTGTGCTGACTACTGAATGACTGTTACTTAGTGTAGTCTTCCATTACGAGCAGTTTTGAAAAATAGAGTTTTATTCTTGTCTAAATGTTTTAATAGACTGACTATGACGTTTTTGCGGATTATTCTCAAATCGATGCCAAGCGCTGAAAAGCCATATTTTGATTACTCTAAGCTGAATTATCTAATATTTTCTCGGACCTTGCCATAGTTGCTGCAGATTAAAACTAAATGAATAGACCTTTACCTTTGGGAGTCACGTGAATTTATCCAAACTTAAAAGATGAACATTAAGATTGCCTAAAACCTGAGATGAGATACCTGATACCTGAGAAACTCACTACAAGAATTCTAAATGTATGTGGAATTCACTAGCTCGCGGGTAGACGTCGGAATTTTGTCTATTAAAGCCTAACCACTCTGAATCGTAGACGAGTTCTTACGCCCTACAAGTGTGTGCTGTGTATTCCAAAGTTTGTAGAAGCAAATATTTTTTCTAATTCCATTTAAGCAAAATTCAATTCCCAACACACAAGTAAATGTTTGTTTTAGTTTTTAAAATAATCCCGTTACAAACAAACAGTGTAATTAGGCGTACTTAAATACAGAGGGCGCCACGTGTCGCGCGCCGGCCGCTTTCATTAGCCGACGCGGGCGCCCCGCGGCTACCCGGAAACTATGGAAATTATACCATTTAGTATATTGTTGGGTCATTGGCTTAGGGGTATAGGTTATGATAGTTGGGTTCAATCTCAGATTGAATACTTCATGTAGCTATAGATCTTTATTAGCGGTTATTTTTAAATTAGCACTAAAATAAGTACATCGATTTGGATCTGATATTTGCATCCTACATCAAATCATCTATTTCGTGATAGTACAATCCATCTGGTAAACATTATTTGTATGGGTTTATAGTAGTAGAAAAAAATGAAAATGTTTACTCGATATTTTTCGATGAAAAATTCCTATAGTTAATATGTAAGGATGAATCAAAATAAGGACCAAATAAGGAAACATTTGTTCAATACTACAGCTTTTAAATGGATTGACCTACTTGTCCAGTATGGGTTGTCGTATGTAAAGATTTTTATGACAATCTGTTCTGTATCAACCAATAATCGGTGGCGATTATTGGTTGGTTGACGGGACCCTCTACAACCGTAAAATCACCTGAAGTTGAAAAGACAAACATTAACTTAATTACATTACCATCAAAATTATTCACCAATCGAATAGTTATCAAAGGTTTATTATAGGACTTCACAACCCGTAAGATAACCGGAACTGCCCACAGCTGTCGAACGCAGCATCCAGCGATTGTAAATTACCGAATAAATAAATAAAAGCAAAAAAAACCCTTAAATGCGTAAATTTGTCGTTTCCATATTTATGTGGGGCGTGGCTGCTGGATTTTATTTGCCATAAAATCTATTATGTTTCGATATAAAGTATATGAGTGCGAAGCGTGACAGGGACGTGTTAAATGACGCTTCAAATGGTCGGTTTTGGGCAGATGTTTTGAGATTTTTGTAGGGATACTCGTCATATCTGCTGTGGGTCTTATTTTTTATGTTATTGAAATATATTTCGACAAATTAACTACAAGCACCTGCTGTGTAGTCTGGATAGAGTATTCGTTACGAGTTTTCGTTGTGACAGCCTCTGTGGCGCAATTGGTTCGACCGCGAAAATGAGGCCGCGCGTTTGATCTCCGCACCCGGACAAATATTTGAATTATCCAGAGGTATTTATTTCAGGCCCAGACCTGTTTGTGAGACCGAAAAGTCTCTCGTAGTTCCTGATCCCACGACAAATAACTCGATCTTAGTGTGGTGTCAGGAATATGTATGTGAATGTTGGGTGTATTATTTATTTATTGACTCGCCAAATTATGGAAGATTAGTACTGCCCGTGAATATCTAAAACCGGAAGGCTAATTTCGTCCTAGTGGTTATGGTGAAATAAAGCATCGTAAGGATTTCTGCGCACCTAAAAAATATCCATAATACTGTAAATATAATAAATGAACGTCACTAACCCGCACTAAACAGATGTTAGACTAATCCATCAAAACCTAACGGCCGTATTCATATACAGTTTTTCAACCTATTTTAGTTATCAAATATTTTGTCTTCTTCGCTCAAACTGAATTCAAAGGTCGTTTGAAAGGGAAAAAACATTCGATAACTAAAATAGGTTTTAAAACTGTCTGTGAGTAAGGCCGTAAATCTTTCGACAAATTCTAAACTGCCAATTAACAAAGTTAGGTGATGAGCGTTAATCATATCTCAGAATAGTTAGAAAAGTCCGTACATTTGTATAGTTTACTGGTGGTAGGTCTCTCATATGTGAGAGGCCGCCTGGGTAGGTACCACCGCAATGTCTATTTCTCCCGCCAAACAGCAGTGTAAATGCACTGTTGTGTTCCGGTTTGAAGGACATTGTAGCCAGAGTAACTACTGGACATATCGAGACTTAACATCTTATGTCTCAGGATGGCGAGCGCAGTGGAATGCCAAGCATTGCCTTGTATCTCATGGTGTTGTTTGGTTTTGCTACTGTCCATGAGCGGTCGTATCGCTTACCATCAGGCGAATGGCAGGCTCGTCTCGTCATTCATTGCAATAAAAATAAAATAAATAAAATAAGTTTCTCAATAGCGAAAACAATGGTAAAACTACGGTACGTGTTGTTCGTGGGTGGCGGTAATCATTTTCCATGAAGTGTGTACTTGTTTACCACACCTGATATTAAAAACGCGATTTCCATGAAATTGTAGGTGTTTATTGCCGACGCTGTTTATTGTTTACATGACCCAGAATTAATATTGCTCTATTTCCCTAACAAATAGTTAAATGTACAGAAAACTTTTTAAACAAATATAAAATTATCGCAAATAATTAATTTAAAATAAAAGTCACGCCTTTCTTTCGGATAGCACTGACATAGGCCGTCACTGTGTCGTATACAAATTATAGTTTCGGGCAACTTAACATTGATTTCGTACCAAAAATTGTGACTTTTAGTTCATTACCCCTTTTGAGGATCGAACCCACGACCTCACAGTTCGCTACCACCTCTACACCAGTAAAGCAATTCACATACTCATTTTACAATACATAATTCTTTCCACGTAACTTTAAAACTACTGAATGACAGTCACTTACTGTCAGCTCGCCATAACAAATTCAGCCCATTCACAACCCATACAAACGTAAGTGGCTCTCACAATGCGTTAGCTACATTGTATGGAACAAAAAATGTAGTTTATTGTATGACAGTTATGCATGTCGTGAAGTCAGCGTTAGAGATCATATAAAATTACTTTAATTTTAAATTAGTTTGATGCAAAGGTTGAACTGAGGCAGGTAAAATTGTAAGCCTAATTATATTGTAAAATGCATATAAAAATGATGTCGTTCAGACTTCACTTAAAATCGAGGTGAAAGAAGCTAGAAAATTGTACTTTGTAATTAGAGTTTTCTAGAAGCATCGAGGTCTTCTGTCTTGCTGCGTGCATAATATTTGTGTGGTTGCTAGGCGCTACCCGGTTAACTTAAAGAGGTGACATTTAAGTAAATTTAAATGAAACTTTTGATTGCATAATACGTGCCTAATCATTTTAAAACATATGCCTACCAAAGTTATTTTGAGAGTCACGATGCCTCTAAAATCTTGGATCAAGCGAATTCCGCGCATTCTATATCAATCCAGATACGTCTTACTGCTAGACACGGGTCTACTCCACAATCGAGAGTATGATATTCCTTATAAATTCACAGCTTTCTTCGCCTATAAATACCCAAAGATACAATATAAAATGTAAAATTATTTCAAAAACCTATCATTCAAATACGAGTATACTTACAAAAACAGACAATGGTACTGCTAAATTTGCCGCCTCGCGACAAACGACTCTAGTGAATGAATGAATGAGTGAATGGGTGAATGAACGGTTGAATGTAACGTAAAGGACGGCAGTTATGCAATCAATTAGAGGGGGCGGGGCCTGGACGTGTCTTTTGATATACGATGCTCTTACTACTTGTGTGTGGGGCTTTGAAAAAAGCGATTAGCTTGTATAGAGATGAAGATTCTACGTTGACGATATCGTACTATAGAACATACATTTGCAAATGAAAAATGCTCAATTTATTGAATTACTCTATCTTACCAGAAAAACAAAAATTATAAAACATTATCATGACCTTCGGTAATGTATTTACACTATACTATCAAAAATAGAGAATTTGTCTTGAGAAAAAATATCTGAGAAAATTTATAAAGTTACAGCTACGCTTATAATAATACCAACATGAAATATTATTTTATTCCATGTCGGTTTAAAAATACTGTTTTAATTAAAAATCGCTTCCCCGTATCATACCGCTAGCTCTAGAACTTCATGGCCATCCTTATTACAAAGCCGCGTGCACACGAGTCAAAGACACCGCTACCTAAATCCGGGGACGTTTACACCAAAGAATCTGTACATTCATTGAACATCCAAATTCTAGGCGCATTCAACAATGCGTTAAATTCGAGTGACCGTGACAAAATGCGTCAATTTTGGTAGAAAATTGTGTGAAGGGGCCTTTAGATTTTTTATGGAATTTGCACGCGATTTATATTGAAGGATATTAAGAATAATGTATAAAGCCTACCAACTATAAGTTATTGGTATTTTATATGTTTTTTCTTGTCGAATCTTTTGTGAATTATCTTTAAATGCTTGTAATGGTATAACAATCGTTTCAGTTATGTGAACGGTAGTTTTGTTATATTCGTATGTGGACTGAATGGCTGTGACAGAGGTTTCAGGTTCGATTTAAGCTCACTTTTAACTTTTCTAACTTACAACGGAATCCGTAGGTAATTACATACGGCCATGTTCATAAACAGTTTAAAAACCTATTTTAGTTATCGATTATGTTGTCCCTTTCGAACGACGTTTGAATTCAGTTTGAGCGAAGAAGACAAAACATTCGAAGAATTAAATTGGTTTTAAAACTGTATGAATAAGGCCATTAGTTAAACGAGAATGAAAGATATCGTGAGTAAACTTGCGTACCCGTAAAGTTTTCTCAAAAAAAATATTTTGTATAAGGATTTCTACAAACAACTAAGGATAAGATGTATGTATAATAATGTGTATATGCGTCTATTATGCGCCTAGATTTTTAAAGATTTCATCCGGATATACTAGAAACTAAATGAGCTATTTAAAATAATACTATTTATTTTATTGTGGTGAATGGCGAGACGAGCATGCCATTTGCCTGATTTTAAGCGATATGACACAGCAGCAAAACCAAGCAACACCATGAAATGGCTTTGAACTTTCATTTTCAACCATTTGATATACCATCCACGAAATGCCACAACACCTGACAAATCGTATGTGCATTATCTTTGAGAAATGAGGCTGTATTGAGCGAGACAGGGAAACGTTAAGGATTGCGCCCCGGGCAATATATCGGATGACAGCAAAGCTGTTACATCTTGTCAGTTTATGCGAGACAGGCAGTTTGATACTTGTCTTCAATTGGAGCAAATAATATGTCTAATGTATGAGTTATACTTACTAAATATTATTTAAACAACATTTTATATAACGAATGATCCAGATACACTATTTTTTATGACGTAAAGTATAAATCCAAGAGTATGTATTTCTATAATCCCGGAAAGAAACATTGTTCAAGTGGGGGACATACTCATAAAATATTAAAACTTATTTTAAATATTAATTAATTAAATATAGAGTAAGTATAACTTCCTCGGTGGTGTAGTTGTACTACGGTACGACTACAAAGCTGAGGTCTCGGGTTCGAATCGCGGGTTGGCCAAAGTGATAATGAGTATTTCTGTTCATTATCACCCCGGAGTCAGGAATTTGCGCCGGATATGGCGATAGCCTCGCCATATCGCCCCTTTTCACATCATGGGACGGAACATAGAAGGCGAAATGTGAGTGTCATGGTAGCGCCTCTGCCTACTCCTACTGGGATAAAGGCGTGAGTTTATGTATGTATGTATGTATTTGTTTTTAATATTATATCAGCGTTAACGTTAACCTATAAGTATAATTTATTTATATTTACCTAAGTATAATTTATTTTCCATGACACAACATTCATGACAGCATAACACACTAATTACACTACCCAATTATATTCTATTAATTTACCATCAGAATTCAACTGTTATAGAATCGAAACAGAATCAACACACAGTTACAGTAATAACAAATGAATGAGCAAATTAATAATTTAGCAAACATTTTAGTGAAGGAGTAGGATGCGAGAAAGCAATTTCCCCGAAACTTCAGCCGCACAGAACGTCGAGTACAGAAGTTTACTGTGGGAAGCGCTTCGAATGAGAATACGTAGAAACTCCTTATATCGTATAATATGTCTCTTTGTCTGTACATTTGCGTACTTATGATTTTAAACCATTGATTGATACAATAAAAATTATGTATTGGTTATTTACGTATATAAAAGAGGAACCTGACTGACTGACTGACTAACGTATCAACGCCAGCCGCAACTACTGGAGCTAGAAACTTGAAATTTTACACAGGGATTTCTATTGTAACGTAGGGTAGCACTAAGAAGGAATTTTGGTAAATTCGAACCCTAAGGGGGTGAAAAGGGTAAAAAACTGGTGTATAGAAAACCGAAACCATTGAAGCTGCTGACATCAAACTTGACTCTTTTTTTACTCATCTAAAAACAAGAATAACTGCATACTTTCCTTTCTTATTATTAACCCTAAAGGGGTGAAAATAAGGGTTGAAGTGTTGTAAAACCGAACTGCCGGATCAACGCACATCCGAAACTATTGAAGCTAGGAACTTTAAATTTAACACAGGGATTCCTATTAAGACAAAAAGAAATAAAACTATTTTTTACGGATTTTATCGCGATTTGGTTTAATTTTTACATTTTTAACTTCCTGACTTTTCGATTACTTTACAGCTTTCGTGGCCACGGGGTAGACTGAGGTATTAGTCATCCGCTCAGTGACTGTTACAATTTAACTACCCTTAATTTACAATTATTAAATTAAAAATTGGTGGTAAATAATACGTAGGACGCCCGCCTTTGAGGGGGGCGAACGACCTGGTTAAGGTCGCTAAATTACTAAATACTAACATACCTATTTAAGAAAAATCATTTTCGGCTTAACTTTCATCCTGGAATTTCATTTCACTTCTAATCAAATTATCGCTTACTCAATTACAACAAATACAAAAAGTATAATGTCATAGTTCCTACCCTCTAATATTTTCGATACATTACCTCATTTCTCCTTGAGCAAAAGCCATTAAAACTGCAATTTTATAAATACAGCGCCACTGCTAATAGCTTCCCGTCTTCCTGTCAAACGCAACAGGAAGTGACGTCGGCCACGCGGCCACCGGATGCGAGGCCGTTTCAATTTGGCGCCATATTTAAAATTAATACGTGAATTTAACGCGCTATTGATTTTCCATTAATACTTTAATGTAAACGTTTTACGAATTGTATGATATGGTTGTGTGATATGGAATTAAGTTTGCGCACCTGTGATATGGTTGAATAGGTAGATGTAGGTTACCATAATTGTACCTACATACATACATAAACTCACGCCTTTATCCCCGAAGAGGTAGGCAGAGGCGCCACTAGGACACCCATATTTCGCCTTGCATGTTCTGTCCCACGATGTGATAGGAGGCGAGCCTATCGCCATATCGGGCACAAATTTCTAACTCCGGGCTGATAATGAATAGAAAAATCCAATATCACTTTGACCGACCTGGGATGCGAACCCGAGACCTCAGCTTTGTAACCGTACCGTAATACAACTACGCCACCGAGGCAGTCCTACAATTGTACCTACTTACTTTTAATAAAAGTGAAAACGCTACCTGTCCAAAATTTCGAGTAGATGAATTTGATAAAACATCGACAAACATTTTGACAACCTCCGTGGCGCAGTTGGTTAGACGCCGCCGTTAGGCTGTGAAACGAGAGGCCGCGGGTTCGATCCCCGCACCGAAACAAATATTTGTGTGATCAACACACCACCCACGACACAAGACTCGATCTTAGTGTGGGGTCAGGACTATGTATGTGACTGTTGGGTGTATTTTATTTTTATCGATTTTTGTTGCTGCCCTAACAAACACTAATTTCTAAGTGCCAGAGCCAGACTGTAGTTACCTTTTATTACTGTCAAATTGGGCCAGCCTGGATGAGATGGAACCAATGTTTGTTCCAATCCCGGGTCGGGCAAAGTGATATTGAATTTTTCTATTCATTATCAGCCCGGAGTCAGGAATTTGTGCCCGATATGGCGATAGGCTCGCCCCCTATCACATCGTAGGACGGAAATTACAAGGCGAAACGTGGGTATCCTGGTTGCAACTCTACCCAGCCCTTCTGTGAAAAAGGTGTGAATTTACGTATGTATATGTACAATTCATCAATCATACAAATTTAACCAAAAGTTTAATAAAAACAAACAACAAATAACAAAATTCACGTGTACTTATTAGCAACAGTCCGGTACAGACTCCATTCCCCTCGCAATGACACAACAGTATCAATACGAGTGCGCGAAACTAATGCGTGGAGCGGAACGCATCGGATATTTCATTTGGACGTACTCCCTGCAATATGCCAGCGGTACTGGATTAATTAGCTATATAAATGATCGTTGCATTTGATATCAAATCTAGTGCCGTCTTGGATAGGGCGTTTTGTATTGTCACTGGATGATGTATGCATGCAATCTAGTTTAGATAAAATATTCGAATGAGAAGGTTACCTCATTCTACATTTACCATCTACAAAATTTTGCCGTCCTGTTTATATAAATCAATACACTCAACAGTCACATACATAGTCCGAACCCACACTAAGATCGAGTCTTGTGTCGCGGGTATCAGGAACTACAAGAGACTTTTCGGTTTCACAAACACCCAGACCCGAAACAAATACCTGTGGATCAAACAAACATGAATTTTGTCGGTGCGGGGATTGAACCCGAGGCCTCTTGTTTCAAAGCCGTTGTCTAACTAAGTGCCCCAATGAAGGATATATTGACATCCGGATATACTTAGAATAAACCCGAAACACAATTGTGTGTTAATATGATGTCTAATATGTTTTCCAACATCATGTAAGGGCATATCTTTACGAGCAGATATGATTATCTAACCACCAGTGGTTCGACACGAATTTTGGGAAATAATGGGACCAATCATCCTTATTCTATGTGTCTTCACCCTTAGCGTCAACTATTCTTGCAAACGGGTGCTTGTGCTAATCATTTGCCCATCATATAAAATTACAAAACTACAAAAAAGCAATTCATACTGTAAATAATTAACTAAGGCTACAAATCCCTGCAGACCAAAATAAAAATTTTTTTTTAACATTAATGAAATGTACGAATTTAAATAAAAAACCCATTAGGAAAGTTTCTGCACCTGGGGACTCGTTACCAAAAATTTCAACTCACAAAACATACTTCCAAAGCCCATTAGAATTTTTAGTTTATTTTATTTTTCATATTTACATGATTTTGCTTTGCTGTCCTGAAGTTTACATACATACATACACTCACGCCTTTATACCAGAAGGAGTAAGCAGAGGCGCCACCAGGACACCACATTTTGTCTTGGATGTTCCATCCCACGATATGATAAGAGGCAAGCCTATCGCCATATCGGCACAAATCCTGACTCCGGCCTGATAATTAATAAAAAAACCCCGATATCATTTTGGCCGACCCGGGATTCTATCCCGAGACCTCAGCTTTGTAATCGTACCGTAGTACAACTACACCACCGAGGCAGTCCTGAAGTTTAGTCAGAAATATATAAATAAGAATTCTTCTCTGTAGTTCCATCGATAAATTCTTCTAGTCAAAACATATTATTATACAATAATTTTATTATTTTAGATATGCACGATTATCGATGGAGGCATATATCTGTAAAGGAATCGTTTAGAAGCCTACGAAACTGATAACAAAAAAGGGATGGAAATAAAAGTGCCTGGGTTTTTCCATTACAATATTCATTATCAATGCCTTTCTGAACCTTCAAAGCATTTGCAAATGCAACGTGATAGTAAGTGTCATATGAAAACCAATACTATTTGCTAACAACGCTTTTCAACACCTCAAGGCATTCGTCTTAGTGTTACTTTCCACTTTCTTAGTAAAGGGGTCTTTCTGAGAGGTTCAAAGTTTCCCAGAACATAATTTATTTAATATAATTTATTTCTCCATCTGTTGTACAATGGCCTCTTTTTCAAAACTAACAATAGCGTATACTTTCACGGTAGATTTTCAATTATGCAATAAAAAACCAGATCACAGTTTAATGCAGTAGAAATTTCACATTACAGCCCTGTTGGGGTACATTAAAACACGTGCAATGTTCAATGAAAGGGTTGTTTGTGATGTCATTGTGGAGATTCGATACACCCTGTGTACCGTGTCCGAGCTATTTTATTTTATTTGGAATATAGGGATCTTATATCTTCGGTGGCGTAGTTGCACTACGGTATGGTTACAAAGCTGAGGTATCGGGTTCGAATCTCGGGTCGAGCAAAGTGATATTGGATTTTTCTATTCATTATCAGCCCGGAGTAAGGAATTTGTGCCTGATATGGCGATAGGCTCGCCCCCTATCACATCATGGGCCGGAACATACAAGGCGAAATGTGGATGTCCTGGTGACGCCTCTGCCTACCCTACTTCTGGGATAAAGGCGTGTGTTTATGGATGTATGTATGTATATCTTGATTCTATAGTTTCGTTTTCATAAGAAGTCCACCAACTAGTAATAAGTTAAGCATGTATAAAATGGGTTTCTTTCTTTCTATGTATCATTAAGCTTAAAACTACTTTACAGGACTTTAGAGGTGTCCCTTAGCTTAGAATTTTATGGGTTAATATTTATAACCACGAAATGTATTTTAAAGAAAAATTTTATACTCTAAATTGCTCATACAAAATTTAAATAATAAATTTAAAGATCGCGTGTTTATCATGTATTATTATAATGCTAATATTAGTGTAGCTACATTTAAAATATATCAATCAATCTAGTTTTATATTTTTATTTATAATTAATAAGGTTCTGAACACGTTTCATAACTATTTTGCATTAAATTTTACAACCAGACTGTCATCAGACGGTATATCAAGTGCCCGAACGATGAAAAATCGTTTAGGCCCTACGGTTATAAATAAATTGTGAAATCAAGACTATGAAAGCCGGGTAGCAAAATGATATGACTAAATAAATCAAGATAATGAGGATTTAATTTATGCATTAAACAAATCATGCTAAAGAACATTAATGTTACCTCAAAATAGAAAAGAATGCGCGCGATGTAGAAACATCGCTCATGTTTTCCATATTTTTTTATTTTTGAAACCATTCCAATGTTATAGTCAGCGATTGCGACAAACAACTCTAGCTGAGATTTCAATGTCCCCTCTGAGAGCTCGACTACATGACTCCCTAATTATAATAACTAGGAGCAATTGAAACTTCTGGCTCAATGTGTTCTCAGATTCAAGACTACTTTTAATTAAAAAAATTTCTCGTAAAATTTTATTTTATAACGATATCATTGCAACGGGTAGTAAGTGCAATATTATTTGAATAGAGCATCGGGAGTTCTATGCCACTTTGGTAGATTATAAATTGTACGATAGCATCTTATCACCAACAAAAATAACTATTTTTTACCTAAATATTTGCACCTTAAATATTAATTTTAATTAAACACATAAGGAAACATTCTATATTGGACTTCAAAGTATGTCTTTCAAAAATCCAAGAACAATTAAACCCTATTAATTTACAAGTTGTTCTTGAAAAATACTCAATCTATAACAAGATTTCTATTTACAATTGCCATAATTAACCTGTACAATATACCCGACAACACATAAAAAACCACGCTCAATTACATTCCTAAGGGGTAACATATACCATTAATTAATTTAAACTCATTAATCAATCAAAGCCTTCGACACAATTGTACAAAACAAACCCAACATTGGGCACAATCGGAGAAAGCGAACAAAGGCGACAAAGTGGAGTGTGTACTGTGAAAAAATATAAAAAAGTAAATCGGGAACGGCACAAAGCCAGCTCGGAGGCGATTCGTGTATTTTATTTAGTGAGAAGTACAATGGTAATAGTATTTTGTGATTGCATTTTGCGGTAGCACGGCCATTGTGTCTCGTTTATGGTGCAAGTGACGGGCGACATGAGGAAATCTGGCACATATTAAATTGATTTAAATAATATTTGTAAGTATCGTTTAAAAGTTTAGGTTTGTATTGATACTACAATATGCTTACAAATCTGTATGTACTTTATTGTAAAAATATTTTAAATATTCGTCTTACTGAAATTATTTTCTCGGTTCCTGATACTGTCTTATTAAATGCAACAAATAAATGTTTATATCTTTGAGGACTAATAAGTTTTATGCTATTGGCTTATGTAAAATATACAAATAAATAATTAAAAATACCTCGTTATTGCTTCACACAAAGTTAGTACTATATTTTAAAGACTAAACAATGTAATAAGTATAAAATAAATATTAAATTCACCAATGCTTAATTTGTATACATAATTATTCAAATAACTAAGGTATCAAAATTTTTCTACATGTGAATAAGATATTTTTAGCTGTATTTTGCGGTATATAATATTTGCTAAATTATTCCGCTACCCCTATCCTATAACTTGTACCACTCAGCGACCACTTCACAGCGATTTGTCAAACCCCAAGAGCCATGGAGCCAAAGAAACTATGATTCGACATTTGTACCCGAATTAACACGGCACTCCAACTAAGTGACATGGGAATTGCGGCTAAAAATAGTACTTGGCATTTGAAAACGGTGTACCGGAATATATCGTGAATAGAAATGACCATTGTGATGTTGAGCTAAGTTGTTTTATAACTTAGGTTTAAGCGGTTCTCTCTTCTACCAAAGGAAGTCCACTGTTGAGCATAGATATTCAATGATTTCCATTGCGGCAATTTTATAGAGTTTTAAGCGATCCCTACAGTGAAAATTTATTTATTTTCTAACCTAAGTTTAAGCGTCTCCCTCTCTCTTTCTCTTCGACTACAGAAAGTAGCCGGCAACATAGTTCTCCAAGGATTTCCATAGCAATCATTCCATGGAGTTATAAGCGATTCCTTTGGTGAAAATTACTATTAATACTTGGTGGTAGGATCCTTATATGCAAAGGGCCTTCTGAGTAGATACCACCGTATTATCTCTTTGACTACGCAGCATGGAAACACCGATGTATTCCATTATAGCCCGTAAAATTAAAATTGACAGCCTCCGTGGCGCAGCTGGTTGGACGCCGGCTGAGAAACGAGAGGCCGCGGGTTCGATCCCCGCACGAAACAAATGTTTGTGTGAACCACAGGTATTTGTTTCGGGTCTGGGTGTTTGTGAGACCGAAAAGTCTCTCGTAGTTCCTGATACCCACGACACAAGACTCGATCTTAGTGTGGGGTCAGGACTATGTATGTGACTGTTGGGTGTATTTATTAAAAAAAAAAAACACTGAGCTTCAAAAGACTTCATAATCTCGTGGAGGTGAGCGTAGTGCAGTGCCATGCATGAGTAATCAATTTTGAATAGTATTGTTCCTAATTATGTGCAGGTGTAATGCTTGCCATCCAAATGCATTGGTCATCATTCTGCCTCAAATAAAACTATTAAAAATCATAATACATAATGGTTTTTTACATTTACGCGAATGTGACACATTGAAATAAAACTATGTTTTACGGATTTTATCGTTAAAAAATGTAAAAATTAAACCAAATCGCGATAAAATCCGTAAAAAAATTATTTCAACATTATAAATAAAAATAAAATAAATAAATACACCCAACAGTCACATACATAGTCCTGACCCCACACTAAGATCGAGTCTTGTGTCGTGGGTATCAGAAACTACGAGAGACTTTTCGGTCTCACAAACACCCAGACCCGAAACAAATACTTGTGGTTCACACAAATATTTGTTACGGTGCAGGGATCGAACCCGCGGCCTCTCGTTAACGGCACAAAACAACTGCGCAACGGAGGCTGTAATAATACAATCAGTGGAAATACAACAGCACGGGGATAATAAATACTAGGAATATTGCCAGCGCGAGTAACCGAAGTAGTTTAAAGTGCTCTCCCTGGCATTAATATACTTTATTACCGCAGTAAGGAAAAGTTTAATGTAAGTGCGCTCCAGTTTATTTTGTTAACGAATAGCCCTTTTATATCTTAGTTTGTAAACATCACGTTAGTATTATTTAACTCAATAATTATGCACGGAAGGAGAAAATTGAGAACACGAATATAAAACAATAAAAACGTGTGACACAAATAAACTGACTACGGTAAAATACGAATAAAGAGGTAAATGCTGATTACTATTTTCTTTTTCTAAGGAAAAAGAAACATTAAAATTCTTGGATATTTATTTAACTGTATTGTGGCGGTGTAGCCAACTCCACACACACACACACTTATACACACGCACACATCGCGGATCCGAACATAGCGCGGGTAAGTCTCACCTCCGCTACGCACCCGACATGCGTCAACAAACGACCCGTGCCTATCAATATTCCAGTTTTATAGCCATAATTCCAATTCATGTGACGTCCGCACATATTATTATTATCATCTATCAGCTACCTGCACTAGGCCAGCGTGGTGGACTATATATCCTCTTTCAATCATACTCTTGATTTTAGAGGAGGCTCGTGCCCTGCAGTGGATGGTAAATGCGCTGACACAACATCTTTATTATTTATATTTTATATTGTCTTCGTTAAACTATTATTGTCGACAAAATATTATGAACAAATTAAATTTTACATATAATAAACAAGAAGCAAAACATCCATCCTCGTAATTTATTTAATTACGTATAATCAAAACAAATTATTAGTAAGCTGATCTGAAACGGACCCTTCACAGTCCATTTGACGTGACCGGCGCACGTGCACCCTCGCTAGTTGCAACTTTAAAAGCATTTTTAAAGAGCTTTATTAACTTTAGATGGCGTGGGTTGATGACTGGTGTAAGTTTAGTATTGAAGTTTTTGAGTAAATATATTTTGTAAAGAGCGACCATCCGTTAAAAGTCATAATACCCGCACATGTTCTAATTACGAGTTAAAACTTGAAATCCGGTGTCGACCAAGCAGCTATGACAACCGGCGAAAACATTCTACTGAGTACCCGATTTGAATTTCACTTCAATGGTAAGTATAAATTGTAGGAATTTTACGAGGTATTATAAAAAAAAAAAACAATCATTTCTAATAGTTCCGATTACGTAGTAAGAATGTCGTGTGTTGAGGGTACCAATTTTCATAATTACACAAACGCTAATGTGTGAGTCTCAAAACTATAAATTCCCGTTTAACAGCAATAGATTTTACTGTAATGTCTGAAATAGATTTAATTGCACACGTGGTGTGTATCACCTTGGATCAATCAATCAATCAAAATATTCTTTATTCAAGTAGTCTTTTACAAGATCTTTTGAATCGTTAATTTCTGCTACCACTCATCATTCATTGAGGAGTGGTACATCATAAACCCCAAAAGTCACGTGCAAAACATCTGAAGAAATAAGCCAGGATTGCTACTTATAACAATATAATTGGAAAAACATTTGGCACGTTTTTTTCCTAAATAAGTCGCTGCCAAGAAAATTACAATTTCCTTAGAAATTCGATTAACTTTGACTTCGACGTGAAGGATGGCGGTTTATTTCCTGTATTTGAATAAATGTACATGTTATCAGATTTTGTAATTTATTTCATTTGAGAATTTGTGTTAAGAAATTCTCTTTTTTCCGATGATTTATTTAATAGTATGTCAGCATTACTGTCTTCAGCCTTAGGAAGGCCAAAATTACATCAGTATCATAAAACTAATGCATTGTTAAACTTAAGTTTTACATATTATTATTTTTATTATATTATACTTAAAATTATACTTAAATACTAGCATGAAAAATCTCACTGCAGAGCAAAGACCTCCGCTAAGGTGCGAACCCCCGAATAAACGTTTTTACATAACTTGTTTAGTTAAATTACTGTCGCACAACTTATCCATGCCATTAATTTCATATAATAAATTCGATGAAAATTCAATGCACATAAATACGAAACAAACAATAAACGGAAGTCCTGCAACGTCTTTAATTTTCAACGACGCTGAGAGTTGCTCGCGACGATGTTCGCCGAAAGTCACCGAGTTAATTATGCAACGAAAGTCGCAATTACAAAGTCACCAACTTCGCAAGAGTAATCTACGCTTCCTTTAGATACTTCTTTATTAATAGCTCATGCTCTTGACTTTATTGCAGGGTTGAGAACATTTTCGTATACATAAATTTTCTTCTGTTTTCCTTAATCTCACTTACATGGGTTCGGCGTAATAAGACTTTTTAATGAGGAATAATTTTACTAAGGCCACATTTCCGATATCTATTCATTATGGAATATACCTACAATACGCCTTGGTAGCCTAAGTAGTTGGTAAACTTCATTCACGTGATAAGTATTGTAAATAAATTTAGGTGTGCATGTTTCCTTACGATATGTTCTTTCAGCATTAAAATAAATTAGTAACAACAACTTTAAATTAAAACACTGTATAATTACTGATAAGTTTATTACAGCTCAAACAACGAAAAAAATGTCACCACCAATACAGCAGAAAAATATTAATAAAAAAACACTACATACTTTTGACGAAACCACACATAGACAGTTGTGTTCACTGCACCCCGCCACCGCTCTCTCGACTCCATTAATTTTGCGCTTTGATGTAACTCTACGTTAACCGGTGACTCTACGTTTTTATAAAATCACCCTTCGGTTTATATTTTAAAAGGTAAATTAACTGTTTTATGAAGCCAAGAGAATACTGTTTTATTTTTAAAATGTTTTTATTTGCAAACGATCGTTAAAGTTCATTTTCGATGTCGTACGAGGAAAAAAATGTTTGATGATTGCTTCGATTTTAAATTAATTTGATTTTAAAATTATTATTGTATCACCTACTTCTTCTGCTTTATCTAGTCCCTCATTTATATGCAACATCAATTTTATACAATTTAAAAATAAAATTACTTTTATTCAGCGTACGGCCGCCTTTCTAACATCAACACTTTTTAGTTTCTACAAATCATCACTGACAACAATCTCAAAAAAAAGTTTTGCGGTCTGAAAATAAATTAATACCCAAGGTGCTAGTAAGTCAAAACGCTTATTACCTATTACCACATTTACTTATGTAGCCTTTAAGTATCGTAAGCGTAAAGGTAAGAGACAAAAGAAAATTAACAGAGAAATAAGACTACTAATCTTAATAGAAATAATTGTACCACAATGCTCTTACAATACATATGTATTTATTCCCAATATCTAACAATCCCAACCCACATTATTGACGTAGCACCCGAACCAAAGCGTGAAAGATACATAATCAAAAAATCACGAAATCTTTATTGTAACTTTTAATGAACTCAAAAATTTACAACTTCGCAAAGAATACGTTTTGTGATCGCACTTTCAAATAACTGGCCCTGGAAAATTATACCAAAACACACAAATTTGGACTCTATCACGACCTTCTAAAATTCTATTTAGAACAACACAAATGGAATACAATTAAATCTCAAAAGTACCACAAACAAGCCTCTTAGAAGTGTACAATGGATTAAAGTCACAATGGAATCGATATTCATTCATCACCGTAACGAAACATGAATGAACGTATGTATGAATGAGTACAAGTGATACCTGTAGAGCCCAGACTGGCAGGCGTCAGCATTGTAGTACTGTTTCTCAGAATGGTCACCATTGACCTGCTAACATCAATGGCGCAGGTGGTCATTAAATAACTTTTCGACGCTCATTTCCGTTTGGCTTTTGATTGGGTCCGTGGAAACTTGTTCGAAATTTAAAGTTAATTATTTTAAAAGTACTTCTGTATACGATGCGGTTTTGTTTTAGAAAACTATTTTAACCAGCTAGTGTTTACGAAACGATAAAGACATAATATTAGCCGTCGAAAATATCTGTGGACCTGAATAATTGACGTCATTGGAACATAATATGTAAGTTCAGCAAATTCAAATATTAGGTTAAACAAATTGAATCAAAATAGAAAAAAGAATAAAAAATAAAATTCGCATCCATCTCAAAACTTTTTTAATGTAAAATAACATAGTAGATAGGGGAACACAAAAAAATTAAATGTGAACCGCATTCCAGCCAGGTTCACAAATATTTCCGACAGGTTATAACGCCTAATATCTCAGGGTGATGGGCGCAATGCATGCCATGCAATGATTAATATTATTATGTTCTAAGTGGTTTTTTCTTACATATGAAAAACAAAATATATAACCAATATCCGCTTCAGTTGTAGGATCATTTATTTTTAGGGCCAACGTCAATATTCTCAAGATAACATAGAATATGTTCTGAGAATGTGATTTTGAAACATCCACTGATCCACTACGTTATACGAGCTACATAAGACTCCATATTATGTGAATAAAATTGGTACTTAGTCCACTTCCTTGGGCTACTTTAGCCGTCGCGTGGGTTTTATTTTATTAGAATTTAGTCGTGGTTTTAAGATATTTTTAAAAATATTTTATTTTTCAAGGTAAATAAATAAATACACCCAACAGTCACATAACTTGCAAATCTTGTGTAGTGGGTATCAGAGACTTTTCAGTCTCACACAAGTAGGTACTATTCTTAGTAGTTGAAAAAAGAACAAAATTATGAATGTTTTATGTTATATTTTAGAATATACATTTTCTTTTTTAATTATTTAGAGAAAAAAAATATTTGCAATTATTGTCTACAAGTTTTCTAGCTTAATAACATTTTCGTTCTTTACATATTTTGGGCTAAGTAATAAAATTTTATAAAATCCTCAGCGTTGTTAACTTTATTCGGTTCTCCATAATGCTAGGAAAGTTTTTAATGAACCGTAAACAAGTTATAAAATATGTTATTTTAGAGACAAATTGCGTGTTTAACGAGTACTTTTATAACATTTACATTACATTATTTAAGCATTGTGATGCCCAATACCGTTAATTTCTCCTTACTTTTACCTAATCTCTTGCCAGTTTAAAAAGCTAACAAAGCACCCTCGATTGGACTGACACAGCAATACAATAATTACTTACCTTACAAGCAGTTTGCTCATATACGAGAACAATGCACTGAAAAATTTACTACTAAGAATTACCTCATTGTATTTTTGCAAACAAACGCACCAGACCTTAAGTTGCTATTGATACTATCTAAAAACGTACCACCTGGACGATTCAATTATTGCATAACCCTTTATTCGCATGTTTGCGAGGGTGGCGGAAACCATCGCGAGGCAACTGTTTACATACATATTGTTATTTTTGGTTGTTTGATCTGTCGGCTTTCGTGACCTCACATCGTATCGTGAGATTCAATTAACAAAGGCACAAGGGATTCGCAAAAACTCTGTTGATAGCGATTAAAGCCTTTCAATGGTCGATAGAGATCGCGGATGCTTTTAAAATTTCTGGAACGCTGTTGACTAAATAATTGTCTTTTTTATGCTTTGAGTGACGTAGTGATGATTTTCGTTCTTTTGGTGTATTTGCGAAAGATAACAGATTCACTTGAACTCCAATGCCTGTTGAAGTGGCGAACCAAAAAAACATTACTTGTTTTTAATAGTCTCCCAATAAACGTCTATCCTTTACACTTTAGCTTTCTCTCTGTTTGTCCTTTTCTTGAATCCATCCCATGGTTGTCTGTAAGACATTCCTTTTGAGCGATATGTCCGCCAATTGTAGTTTTTTTTTAATGAGATTTCTGATAGTATTTAGTTCAATTTTGTCTGCAATAAAGTGTAAGTTAATAAATAAATAAATACAGAATAAAGTTTCCAGATGGAAATAACTAAATTACTTTTTTAAAGATTTTATCGCGGATTTGTTTAATGTTACGTTCTTTAACTTCCTGGTGATATTTCGAATACTCGCTTTCGTATTCAGGATGTAGACTGAATCTACAAGAAATCATTGTTAAGTTTACAGTTCAAAATTAAAATAATTACGCATGAAACCGACGGGATAGGGTAACTGATCGGTTTCAAATACTCTACTTCATTTCATATCATCGTTTCAGGTTCAATTTTTATTTCAAAAATCACATCAAATAATTATAAATTAATAATACACACAGCTTCAATGCTAAGTTTAATTATTTCGGAGCACAAATAACTGGAATACACGTAGAATAAATTGAAATTTCTATCCGTTGATTATCTGCATCGAGTATTACTCGTGTTAGATATTCTGAATTATGTCACTAACCTAATAAATAAAAATATGTATTCATGACATGTGCATGGTCGTTACAACTTGTACGAATGTAAAATTAATTAACTCTCTGAATTCCTGTGGCTATAATAAGCAAGTAATTAGTCATATCATAATTATTAAGAAATCTTTAAATAAACATTTTTATATTGGCACGCCGAATATAATTTCTCAAATAACTTAGATATTAATGTTATTTGTCAACGACTTTTTAAGAAAACTTTATTTAAAATTACATCAACTGAACAAGAAGAAACAAGCATATTGTTATTTTACATCTATATAAATATGTATAGCTCAATTTAAGCGTCTTTTAATCCCATAGAATAACAACCAGATCCGCCATCATGCAACAAAGAGGTTTCCTGCAAAGATCCCTGAGTTAAACGTTACATTCAAATTAAACCTGACAGCGTAATAACACAAATTCATGCACAATTATATTGCTACCAAATATTATTAGGGGCCCTTTTAATATTCTATAACCAGTTTAGCAGCTCAGGGCACCAGATTTCGTTGGGCGGGGCTACAACACCCTTCCAAGGGCCGCGCTTCCACGCGTTCAGCATAAGGTCGGTATTACAGGGCACTCATATTTAATTAATATAGTTTGGATGGGAGAGTTTTGGCAGTTGCTTTTAAAGGAAGAAATTACAGGGCGTGCGAAGTTCGCAACTTCAAATTTGAAAGTTGATGAAATATGTACATTGCACTGCGTTACTGATAAATTGTTGCTTTGTGCTGATAATTGTTGATTTTGAATTATATTTAGAGGCTATTTGAAGTTGTCTCGGAGAGTAATTTCAGTACTATCTTCTGCAAAAGTAAAATTAAGAAAATTTTTAACTCCATCTACATGTCGCACGAAATATTTCTGCAATACTCGTGTTTCACAACTGTGTAAGTAAATGTGAAAAAATATTTAATAGTAAACAAAACCCTTTCAAAATCGAATAAATATTTTATGAATCAAAAACAGTAACCAAATTGGTTTTAATGAGATAGATATTGGGGATGTTATCTTCCCATACAAAATTATTCATAGCTACTAAAATGCTTCATTCATAACAATACCATTTTTTTCGTCCAACTAGCACAGGGGTTGATGGCGCACCGACAAAAGGGTGGGACGGGCCAAATAATTGCCGAAACGCTTCGAGTGAGATCTATTGTGTTTATTTACAATGGGGTGCACTAAGTGGGGGTAGTTTTTTGTAATTGCTACATTCGCGAGAGCTCACCCCGGTACATCAGTTGTGGAGGTGACGCCGTAGAGGCCAGTCCGCGAAGATGTCCCGCTCGTTCCTAGTCGACGCGTTGATCAGTGACACGAAGGATTGCAAGAAGACAGAAATGTCTCCGGACAGTTTGAACCCGTACACGAGTCTAATAAGCTCGCACCTGGACCCGCGGCCGAAGTTCCTACCATACCCTTATCCTGGGAACCTGAACAATTTACTAAACCTTGGACTCCAGCAGCAACGGTCCCCGGATCTGTTCAGGCCGTTCTTGGAACAGTTGCAGTTCCGCTATCCATTACTGCATCAGCTGCCTCGTCAGCCAGAGTTCTTCGAAGGTCAGGCTGAGGCGAGGCCGTTTGAAAACTACTTGAAGACTGAAGAACAAGACGCAGGTTTTATTAGCAGGCGGAAGAAGTCAGTGTCGCCTTACTTGCATCATCCGTACAAGACAACTTCTCCATCAAAAAGTCAAGGGCAAAGGTCTCCATCGCTGTCTAGTGAAAGTCGAAACGGTACTCCAAGTCCACCAATAGCGCACGCAGAAGAATTACTCCCAGGATACTCTAAAGACCTGAAACGTTTACCTCTGAAAGAAGACTCGAGCAAGCGCATCAGAACTGCTTTCACTGGAACCCAACTCTTGGAATTAGAAAGAGAGTTTTCAATGAACATGTACCTGTCGAGATTAAGAAGAATCGAGATTGCTTCTCGACTGAAACTTTCTGAGAAGCAAGTAAAAATCTGGTTCCAGAATCGCCGTGTCAAGTTGAAGAAGGAGGAATCCCCAATGACTAATGAAGGAAAATCAAAGAAATGTTGTTGTACAAAAACCTGCTCTTCGAAAAATCGTTCGGAATCTTCGTGTGAAAATGAACAGGAACAAATTGATGTTGTGAGTGATAATGACACTAGCTACGAGGCTCAGAATTTGTCCCAATACCGTTAAATTTGAAATATACGTGTGACCACAGACTAAAATATCGATTCATGACATTATTACAAATTACATATCAATTAATCGCAAATTGCTGACGTAATATAATCGATATTCAAGAATTCAGTGATAAACTTTGTACCCAAAACATTCGAGTGCCATTACTTATATTATTGCGATAGGAACGAAAATAATGTTTTAAATATAAACATTTACTTGAAAGTGGAGTGAATAATTTATTGCTGGACTTTGGTTTCATTTTAGGTTGTAAGAATCGTGAAATAATTTTGTATATTGTTAACATTGTAAATAATAATTTATGTGACTTTCGAAAATGGATGAAAGATATATTTTTGCTACCAAAATCTATTGTTAAGAATAATAAACACATTTATAAATTGAAAACTTTTTGTTTTATAATATGATATCCAATATATTGATACTTAAGTATATAATATGCATCCAATCTCATTATTTTATACTACGTCCTAAAATTTTATCATGGCTTTTATTCAATCGTCAAACTTACTTATTATAAACAACAGTATTATTTTCCAATTTCACTTAAACCAAACCTTTAACCTACACACACTCACACAATACGAATAGTTCTACAAAGATTTCTCTTATAAATTCAAAATAAATAAAAAATAAAAGCTTTCAAAATATGCAGTACTGAGAAAATCGGGTCTTTAAAATTCTAGAATTCCTATAAAATGGACTGTAGCACTTATAAAACCTAGTCTATGACCCTAGAGTCTTAAAACTTAGCGTATCCGCTCTCATGTTATCTATGATACACAAACAAACAGAACTTTTACAATTTACATACCTACATATTTTTCTAAACTACAAATACAAGCTGAGTTATTACGTTCCATATCAAACTAAATATGAATGATCTAATATAAACGAAATAAATCATAGTTTTAGGAATGCAATAATGTCGTGGGGGTTGTTAATAGAATGTCATCTGTGATTTCATTAGCCGGGTGAAGTGGCGGGGACAGCTAGTGAATAATATGCATACCACGCCGAAATTGGCTTGTATTGCCTTGTATGGAATTCAATGACGGATCATTTTTTATAAAGGGAGACGTGACAATAAAGTATATTCGTCTCGAATGTTAGGATTATTTGAATTAATCAAATAATTCAAGCTGTTTAAGATTCTTATGACACTAAAGATATTTGTTTATTCGTTTCTGATAGAAGATTATTTATTTATTTATGCTTTTTATACAACGTATAACGGCGCGCTTAATGCCTCAGGCATTCTCTCCCGGTGAACCTTTGGGTCGTGAGGAGAAATCAAAGTTGGCGCAAAAACTATAAATATTAAAAGAATTTTTTTTATGTGTAGGTTGAATAATATATAGATATATACATCTACAAAATAACTATTAATATAAATTTGAATAATTTCGTGCCAATTTCAAACTCAAACAATAAAGGCATTTTAAACGATTAACAAGTAGTCTTGTTATGAGAATGCCACCAGTCACAATGCGACAATTATCAGGTTTTTTTTATAACAAATATAAACAAAGTACACATGCTCTTTTTCGACCCAAACACCTAACTATGTAACACTAAACAAAATTCAACTCTGTCCGGAACGCAGAATCCATTGAGAAAGTGTAAAGAGTTGACACAACTCGCGGGATCAGCAGATACGAGGCGCAACTTTGCCTATTACAGTTCCCTCGGTAATTCAACGCCGCGCCGTAGTTTGTGTTCACCATTCGGAATGGCTTTTGGAATTGTTGGATGTGGAGAACGGTAGGATATGTTAAGAAATTAATGTTAGTTAGATGTGATAGATTGGGATTTAAATTATAAGTAGTATAGTACTGCATTGTAGTTATCTTGGAATATCTAAGGAAAGCTAGAAAGTTGACGTGAATCAACTAATTTGCTATCATATTGTGTACCGCCAAACAGCAGTGCAAATGCACTGTTGTGTTCCGGTTTGAAGGACATTGTAGCCAGAGTAACTGGTCATATTGAGACTTAACATCTTATATCTCAGGATGGCGAGTGCAGTAGAATGCGAAGCATTGCTTTGTAATTCATTTTGTCGTTTGGTTTTGTTATTGTCAATAAGCGGTCGTATCGCTTACTATTAAGCGAATGGCATGCTCGTCTCACCATTCATTGCAATTAATTAAGAAAAAAGTTCAATAAGTAGGATTGCTGTAAAATCAATTAACCTTTTCCACCTTCGGGCTTTTATTTTCCCTTTCATTTTGAGAGAGCAACGCACCTACGGCCCACGTTTTATACAAATAATCTTCTCGGGAGGCGATAATCACTCATCTTCAGATGGTTTTAACCGTTTGCAAGGCCTATAGCAGGAAATAAATAAGTATTATCGTTTATCAACACATGATGTTTTTGATTTAGCGCAATTCCTGGAGATTATATTGTACACAGCGAGGTACTCGACGTTTTAACTCGAGATACCCGAAGTGAAGCCTTGCGCAAATACTGTCCGACATCGTAGTTTCATGTTGTTAGTAAACACTCGGTAATCCAACAAAGGAACAAGCTAAAATCTGAACACCGGATTTCCACCTTCATACCGGTATATTTCCGATGATATATTTCCGTTTGAGATAACCTCGCAAAGTTAATTTAACCTTGTCTATCCGCGCAACTTTAAGTCCCGAAGAATTTATATACTCGTAATATTTTAAAACTGAAAAACTTACATAGGATAAAGTGTCCTGTGATAAGAAACTAGTCATTTATTTCAAACGCCATTTGGTGTACTTGAGGAAGATTTGAATGTTATGACAATTAAAGACCATACAATCGTTGATGAGAAAGGACGGGCTATGACATCAACCAGGATCCTTCTATTATCTCTAGCTAGTCACAATTTTACCGGCTTCTTAATACATGTCCTACTGTTTCTCTTTATATGTATTGAATAAGAATGCAATTAATTCCTTTTGTATAGTTATTGTGCACTCCAAGCTGTCGAGTGCCAGGTTTAATAAATAAAGTTTGGTGAAATCCCGCCTCTAATATTTGAACTAAATTGTATCAAATTATATCACGAGACGGGCTTTTTGACCTTCTTGAGATTTTGTAGTGTAAAGTCGATATTTATCAGATTTTGATTCTAAGGGTATTTGTAATCAAAATATTTTGGTATAGTAATGTAGTAGTTTCTTACATTGCAGGTGAAAAGTCAGTTATAAAAATGGGGAATCGTAAATTCAATTTTCGTATGGGGACAAATTTTTAATAATATATTTTTCTAAGACACTTAATATGTATCTTGGTTTAAGGACTATGAAACTGTGGGATGTTTTAAGTGAGACATCTAATATAGTCAAAATTTATTTTATACCGGGTATATCAAGACTGCGACCGAAAACGAAGTGGTAGTATTAGTGACTTCAGACACAATGCAATAAAATTTAAAAAAAAAATCTGTCATTTTTTTTTTGGAAATTTTTACTTAACGCCGTATTTGGGTGATAAATACATAGTTTTCTTAAAATAATGATGTACATCTTTTTATTTTTAAAGACCCCACGCTTCGTTAGGGTTTAAAAACGCTTTTTTTAACTAGATATTTAGCACCCAAACAGGATATTAAAAAATTGTAAAAAAAAACTGTCGCTTTTTTTGCGAAATTTTTAGTTGCATTGTGTCTTTAACCACTAAAAACAACCACCTGGCTTCGTTTTCGGTCGCGGTCTTGATATACCCGGTATAAAATAGTAGTTTTTGGACGACCTGGTTAAGGTCACAGGAAATCGCTGGATGCAGGCTGCTTCCAACAGATCTATGTTTTTTTTTATTTTTTTATTGCAATGACTGGCGAGACGAGCATGCCATTCGCCTGATGGTAAGCGATACGACCGCTCATGGACAGTAGCAAAACCAAACAACACCATGAATTACAAGGCAATGCTTGGAATTCCACTGCGCTCACCATCCTGAGACATAAGATGTTAAGTCTCAATATGTCCAGTAGTTACTCTGGCTACAATGTCCTTCAAACCGGAACACAACAGCGCATTTACACTGCTGTTTGGCGGGAGAAATAGACATTGCGGTGGTACCTACCCAGGCGGCCTCTCACATATGAGAGACCTACCACCAGTAAAATGCGGCAGTAAAATACTATGTGGCAATGCGGGAGGCCTAAGTTCCACAATAGACTTCCTATGACTGAAGAGAGAGAGTATTTCTTTGCTTTTATAACTTTCTTCCCATATTGATTTCATAAAAAATATTACACAACAATCATGTAATCCAACTAACATTCCAAACGTTAATACTAATTTGTTTGAATTTAGTTAAATTTTGTTAGCAAAACAGCCATTTCACGAAATAACAGAACTGCATTCAACAATTAAACAGCAAAACAGCCTTTACAACTGGCCGTTGTAATTAAATTGTCAGAGCTGGAACTAAACACATTTGGCTTTCGAGATATATTTTGAATAATGTCTGTTTTGTTCCCAATTGGATTTTGATGCGGATTCGTATAATTTAACTAGGCTAAATGTCTGTTAGTATATTCGTAGGATATTATTTGTAATTTTAAACTGAACTGATTAAAGTAAGCCAAATATTTTTGAAAAAGCCTGGAATAATTCGAAGTAGTAGATAAAGCCGGTAGGGAAAGAAAAATACATAATTCAATATCGGGCGTACATAATACATTGATATGGTAACATAAAACTTGGTTGTAAATGTAGACAAGGATCAATTTGGGAAGAGATACAACTAAATTAATCGCAGGAAGAGTTTTCTGTTCTAACTAAACTCTCATCAAAAATGTACATGTTTGCAATAGTGTTCGGATTTTGGCGAAAAAATTGGCTTATATTTTTAATCCTTTCAAGAAATTAATTATTTCATCCCACAAGGTGGTGTTTTTTGGACGGAAAATTATAGACAATAGGGTTGAAATTAAGCAAACATAGTGTCGGACGTCCAACTGTGAGATTGACACTAAAAGTTGCAGGACGTTTCTAGATGCAGACAGCTTCCATCAGGTCGCTGCAGATATCCCTGGAGAGACCGTTGAGCAGTGGACTTTCTATCAAAGAAGAAAAAAAAAACAATAATCTAATCGAAGGGTTGTTTAACGGTTTCTTAGATTTACGCGAATGCTACACACTGAAATAAAACTATTTTTTACGGATTTTATCGCGATTGTTGTTGTTGTTGATTGTTGTCTTGTTTACATCAATGAAGACTTTTTACAGAACCTTCCATAGTTATTTTGTATTACTAACCGCTACCACCCCTTAAAATTTCCAATAACTCTGAATAAGCAACTCATGCCACAGAATGACTTTCCAATGGGAAAAAACACATTATTTTCAAATCAATTTATCACCACCATTAAAAAATCTGTTGGCCGCCATCGAAACGCAATCTCCCACGAGCGAAAAACCATATGTTTGCCAAACTACCAAAAACCATATCAAATCAAACAACGTAATTATTTGTATAAAGTATTTGTTATCTATGGCGCGACTGTTGGCCGCGTGCCTGCCGTACACTCAAATTTTTGAACCGATATTTGACCAAACATAGCAAAGACTCTATTATTTACGCAATATAGGTCATAATCCAATGAATGTTGTAGTTTGGACGGTAGATTTAAGTTTGTGCATCGTGATCGCCACGCGGCGCCTTTTCAACGGTATCTATTTGAATTACGAACCCATCTAAATGTTGAATTTGCTTTTCATGATGCTGGGGTTAGAGTAAATTTCGAACGTAAACGATCGTTTTAGTAGTAATTATAAATAAAAAATATTTATGAACTGTGTTATTTTGGAAGTGATTTGTTTTATTGCGGTGAATGGCGAGACATGCATGCCATTCGGCTGATGATAAGCGATACGACCGGTCATAGATAGTAGCAAAACCAAACAACACATGAATCAAAGCAATGCTTTGCATTCCACTGCGCTCGCCATCCTGAGACATAAGATGTTAAGTATCATTATGTCCAGTAGTTACTCTGGCAACAATATCCTTCAAACCGGAACACAACATATGTTTTTTATTAACATTTTTCATCGTCTAAATGCGAAGTTCTCTCCTATCCAATGGGCACTTTTACGACCATAGATTTTACCTGCATAAACCACAAATTCAGTAGCGAATAAATCAACAATATATTGCGCCATATGGATGCTTGCTTTTCTTCTCTACTTATGATTGTGAGATACAAAAAGTTATTTATTTTAATAATAGTAGGAATACATAATTGCATTTGAGTAATTTGGCGGACATTGCAAATGCACACAACAGTTATACGTCAAGTGTCAACGATCCTTAACTCACCAAAGCCATTCCCTTCCTTGATCACGAATCGCTTATCGTACGACCACTCGTCATCGCAAAAAGAGACGATACGACAGCACTCGCCGCTCTCACCCCTTCGCTCGTTCTCGATCGAACTGTCATTAAGTGCGCACTATTGTTGGTTGATTTATTTGCCAATGAGATTTTTCCGCCAACAATTAGTGCGCGTGGGGTGAGATGTAGCTTGTCTACGGTATTGATTTGAGTATGGTTTTGATCTTGGAGTGTTTGTTTTTTATGGGAAATAAATTGGTATTTTTTACGTTATCGCAGTTGCATAATTTCTCACTTTAACATTAAAATAAGAGAGAATTAAAAAAAAAACGAAAATAAGAAATATTAAGACAACATTGAATTTCTTGCGCCTTTGCTTTTTCAAAGCTACATAACACGTTCGAAAACGGTGGTTGTAATTAAAGATTCAATGGATCTTGTATAAAAGTCATTAAACAAAAAATATTCTTATCTCGATAGTTGTAGGTAACTAAATTCAGCAAATAATCAGTCGAAATACATAACAATTTTTGCGACGCAATAAGAACGTTCTACTTCATTTATCTGAAATAATTTGCTTTGCCATATTATATTAAAAGGTACATTACCTACTTTCGTGTTATCACAAACCAAACTTTTACATTATTAAATTTCACGAACAACTTTTAATTTCTCCTTAACATCAGATAACTTTCCATTAGCCACGTAACGCGGCTCTCGAACAAATAATAAATTATCTGACGAACTTTACTTAACTTATTAGGAGTTGATGGCTCAATTAAGAAGATACTAGAGCTCTTTATTAGTATAGTAGTGTCCATTAAATACTTACGGCCTTATTCATAGACATATTTAAAACCTACTTTAGTTATCAAATGTTTTGTCTTCTACGCTTAAACTGAATTCTAAAGTCGTTCGAAAGGGACAATACATTCGATAACTAAAATAGGTTGAACTCTTTCTATGAATGGGACCGTTATTGTATAAAGGGAAAATAACTAGAAATTAGTATTTTCGGGTTATTAATTAGAACCTCAAATGTTTTTAATCTAATTAAAAATGGATTTTGTGAAATTATGGTAACTGATGACTTAGGAAAGTAATTTAATTTGTTTTTTTTTTTGTATTGTTATAGCGCAGCGATTGGGCAAGATATGAACAGAACATTTCATTAAATTATTTTTACTCCTTAATCATAATATCTTAGAATCAGAAACTAATTTATTCCAATAAGATCTAAAGAACACAGGAAATCGAAAGAAAATTACAATATTATAATTACAATCTCATGGTTTGAAAAGAGAGATGCAGTAAAAAATAATAAAAATAATTTATTGAATCCATAAAAATGTTTCAACATTATTTAAATCAGTATTTTTTTTTTATTCCTCCTCCTGGTTCGGAAAGCGGTGTTCTCTAGAGAAGAACGGGCTAGAATCCTAGTCTTGCTCTTTTCAAAACTAGTTTACAATACTGTGATTATTATCTACAAATGTCACAAGTTGGTGTAAATTAGAGCAGTTAATTAGTAATAATTGGTCATAATAGCAATTACATAATTATAACGAGTAAACATTATAACTAGAACCTCATAGTTCGAATATAGATAAGGAGTAAAAAATTATAATCGGATGTGAGATAAAATAAGGGTAGTAAAAATCAATAAACAGCCTTTGTATCATTTGGAACTTCAACCCTCCTAGTAACACGAGAGGAATCAAATCAATTAAGCAATGCTTAAAACATACAAACGGAAGCCTAGTATTCATTACCAAGACCGTTCGTCTCTTCACGCTCCTAATTATTTCATTCTTCAACTTTGGCATAGCAAATTCTTTCTATGGGTTCTTTTATAATTAAATTTAGACTTTATTCTGATGTATTAGAGTTTATGTTTATGTAACAATATTATCTAATAAATTCCGTATCAGTGACAACCGTATGTTGTGTCGTAGGTTATGGGGTGCGGATTTGTAGCCATCATGTATTATTCTCGTTTTCTTCGCGTTTTATACTTTTTGATTCAGTACTTAAGTCTCATATTCCTTTATTTTAGAAACTGTCGTTTACATCATTATGTTTTTTATCGGTGACGATATTAAGATGTGATTAGTTCGATATTAAACTCTACACGAGCGAATTTACGATTGCTTTTTGTTTATCAATAACTGCAGATTCATATGGGGCATTCCATTTTGCAACATGTAGATTAAAATCATTGTACAATTGTATATCATTTGCTACCGTCGCTAATGGTGCCGGTTTGATGTCTGATTAATGGATATTTAAAATTACTGGGTATGTTGGCGAAACATTATTTAAAATATTTAGATACGCTTTTGAAGATAAACATGATTCTGAGCGTTTTGAAGGGTGATTGTTCAAAGTTTGTCTGATCTAATAATAAATAGATAAGGTTTCAGAAGAGTTTAACGTGTTTGGCGTCTATGTGTTCTCTAGATTGTAATGTATGCTTATGACGACTAAAGAAAGGCTATTGGCAACTTGTAACAAAAAAGGTGATGACCAGACAAACCGAAACTCCTTTTAACCGTTTGCAATTGAAGATCTTTAACTTCAATAGTGGATATCTGTGTGTTGGTTGTCAAACTACAAGAGACTTTTCAGTCTCACCATACCCAAACATGAAAAACATAATTGTAACGACATAAATATTTGTTTTGGTGCGGGAATCCAACCGGCAGCCTGTCGTTTGACAGTCGTCTCTCCACCAACAAAATAAAATTAATATAATTCTGCAGCAGGTATGTAATTACTTCAACAAGGCATCATTCACATGATCATATATAATTATTATATGCATACTGTATTTCGCAGATTCTTAAAAATCTTTACATATTTTTTACTTTCAAGATATTACAGATAGAAACTTACAAGAAATTTAGATTTTCTATATTCTATAAGTAGAATGCACCGACCAACTTTACAAATTACCACCCTATCACCAAATACAGATAATCTAAAATCTATTGGAGTGTGGTGAAATTTAGAACTACAAACAACATTTAAAAATATCTATTTAACGCATTGTTTGAGATATGTTTTCATAATAATTATAAACAACAAGCATTTATACTCGTAATCTCATATTATTAACATGTCCAATGTAATAAATAAAATGTGAAGAAAGAAAAACTATTTTTATTATTTTTACAACAGCGCTTTCGGCGACAGAAGATTTGTACCTATTTGGAAATAAATAATTTTATTTGATTTGCGGGTAGTTAGTTTTCGTTTGCATTCACGCTGGGTTTATTCCGCAGTCTGGGCGCGGTTTCGAATGCGTGAGGGTTCCTCCGCCAGTGCTCTGGGCTTTTGCCTAGTTTCGGTCGTTTTGTGGACAATAGTGCAAGTGATATTCGGTGATGGTGATCCTCGCAGCCGACGGTCTTCAATAACGGGAGTACGGTGAGTTTGTTAAATGTACTTATATGGCTTTTTTATATTATCTTTTCTTGTACATTCTTGTCATCGTTGTAATAGTAGTTGTATAGAATAGTTGTATTTATATGTTAAACTAGTATTACTTAACTTTATATCTACACTGCCCTCTCTTTTTCCTTCTCTTAAATCCATCCTACGGTTGTCTGTAAGACATTGCCTAGAGCGATAAGACCGCCACTTGTACTTTTATTATTTTTGTAATTTCTGTATATTGTTGTGTACAATAAAGACTTAATAAATAAATAAATAATAGTCCAGGTCATGTACGTTCCATTGCAAGGCACAAGCGTACTCTGCGATTGAAAGGGCTAGGTCGTATGTTCACCTACCTAACCTAGCGCAGGTGTGCACAGCCACTTGTAATATAATAGTTAATTATAGTTTCTGTAAACTAGTTGCTTGTAGTTGCAACATTTTTTTAAGTAACCCAATGTCAATTGAGGCTAGAAGTTTGTTTAAACTAGTTGATAGAAATTGGTTTTTTTTTTTCTGTATCCCTTTAGTGTTAAGCAACTTATGTAATCTTATGTACCGGGCGACGTAATCGCATTAACTACAAAGCCATTTACAATATGAATAAAAAATAAAAAAAAGTAGTTGCTTAAGAAGCCGTTTGTTATTCAAGAAGATTCCACATTGACGCAAATATTGGACCCAAAAGTAGTTATGCCACGAAAATGTTTCTTGTAGTGTAGTAATACCCACGACACAACACTTGTAGCTTATGGACGCCACACACGTAACGATATAATTGTGCAAGTCTGAGTTTGCACCAGTATACTGGAACCTGTGTGGGTAATTATCTGCACAAACTTCGTTCCAATTTTCGATTCGAGACTGGTGCAAACTCGCGTTTGCGCAAACTTGACCGTGTGTGGCTGGCTTTACTGTGGGGTCAAGACTTTACGTGTGACTGTCGGTGTATTTATTTACAGTCTGTAGATTGTCGAATAAAAAGAAATAATAAAGAATTCATTGCTGTGTGCCATAACATTTTCAAAAATAAATACCATATTAAATTCAAAGCGCGTAAATTTTACATCGAGCAGTAACTGTAAACAATTTCATTTGTACTGAAGTGAGTAAAGTTCGATTAAAGTGGTTTTACGCTAATACGGTTTTCAGGGGAAAATGTACCTTGTCGACTTCATTATTGTACGCATTAAGAATTGTTTTTGCGTGGGCTTACATAAACGAGGGAGGCATATAGGCGTTTATGTTTTTTTTAATGACGTCACAAAGTTTACGCCTGTTTTGTATGGTGTCAGACGTATTTTATGCGGAGCACTTAAATCCAATTTTTATTTATTTATTTAATTCTTTTTTGCACGACAGGGAGATATACAAATGCAAAATTATACAATACAAATAATAGTGCAAGTGGCGGCCTTATCACACTTGGTAATTTCTTACAGGAAACCATGGGATGGATGTATAAATAAAAGAAAGGAAGGGCACTCTAAAGCGAAAAATAAATAATAATAATGTACAATGTATAACTCTAAATATATAAACATAAACACATGTAAACAATTTTTATGTTTGTCTTTTTGTTTTCTTATTAGAATTTACAAATGGAATCGTAAGTTTCTATTTAATAGTTTTGTTTTAAAAATACCTTCTAATAAAACTACGACTTATTAAAATCAATATAATATTATGAGTTATGACTGTCGGAAAGCGTATCCACTTTTTGCAACATATAAGGTAGGTCCATAATCGTAAGTATAATACATTAATGCTTTTCTCTTAATATTAGTTAGCTTCAAAGACAAGCAGTAATTACAAATTTATACTTTGAGCGCACTATAACATTTTTGTTACGAATGTTTCTGAAAGTATTCCTTTTCCTTTCCGGGCACAGGCGTGCATTTAACTCTCGTATTGATATACGAGATGAACAGATAATTTTCAAATACAGTTTTAATCAAAAGCGGCGTGCACACATGTTTTCGTGCTACAAAGGGTATTTTCCGCGACATTGGCCGTCCAATCAATTTGGCACCTGCCTCGGTAATAACTCAATACGACTGCGGCACTGCGGACTTCCTATTACGCAAACTGTCAATACAACGCTTGGGACTTCGTGGATGTGTTTGTCTTTAGTGGTTGGAGGGCAGAAAATTAACAGAGTGTTAGGAATTTTCGTGATATAACTAGGGTAACAAGATAAATGGTTTATATTTAAAATGGGTAGTGAAAACGGTTGAAATCGTGTCTTAGAAATCAATTTTAGATATTATTTTAAATATTATTAAATTGAGAAATTATATTGGTAGGCCGCATTAAAAACTTCAGGTCACATTAGTCTCCTTTTCTATCAAAAAAATTCTATTGAGGGCCTTACAATATTAAACAAAAACCGAAGGATAAAGAGATTGCCTGAAGGGAAAATAGGAAGAACAACATCCTATTCAAATTAACCGCGACTTCAAAGCTGTTGCGTCATTTATCTAAACTTTACCTCTATTCTCAATCACCCCAAACCGACAAATACGTGTGAAATTATTACAACTTACCAGCAACTGGAGTGGTTGACAGCGCCCCTTATCACAATGCCCATCCGTCACGCCATGACATAAATTATCGATACTTACCGCATCGATTTAATCGCGTCGCATTATCGATGATTCGTCACGCTTTGTATTGTCACTATCGATTCTTTGTAGTGTATTCTTTGAGCGCTACTTATTCTTTTCATGGGTTCTACGATCAATTTAAAAGTAGAGTAATAGATGCGAAAAATTGTCAGTTTGGCAGTAATGAACAGATGTACTGGTGGTTGGTCTCTCATAATTATGTGAGAGGCTGGCTGGGTAGGTACCACCGCGATGCGCATTTTCCCGCCAAAAGCAGTGTAAAGGCACTGTTGTGTTCCGGTTTGAAGGGCACTGTAACCAGTATCGTTTACCATCAGGCGAATGGCATGCTCGTCTCGCAATTCATTGCTATTTAAAAAAATAATGTGATTTTTAGGGATGGAAATAGTTAAAGGTAACCCAATATTTACAGTTAGATTATACATACCTACCCAAATGGTGTGCGGGTGTATAATAAACAATTTATTTTAACAATTGCTTGAACAATTTAATTTTCATTAACGATTAACTTCTACTGTATAAGCACATTTAGTTAGGTAGGTGCGTGGTGACCTTTGTTGCCAACATGGTAGCGTTTAGATGCTTGAAGAAAAGCGATATTGCACTATGGTTATAAATAATAACTTCTACATACATAAACCCACGTCTGTCCCCCAGAACGGGTATGTGGAGTCTCCTGGTAGTAACCAGGACACCTACGTTTCGCCTTGTCTGTTCCGTCCCACGATGTGATAGGGTCCGCGCCAATCGCCATATCGGGCGGAAATTCCTGACTCCGGGCTGATAATGAATAGAAAATACAATAACACTTTGCCCGACCCAGGACTCGAAACCGAGACCTTAGCGATGTAATGCGCACAACTATGGCACCGAGGCAGTCATAATAGCTTCTATAAACAGTTTAATTGATATGATTACTATTGATAGTAATTTCGGTATTTATCCTGTCTTTTCGTATCACAAACCCAACAATTTGATACAAAGATAACCCTGACAGGGTCATGCTCACCAAACCCTTTGATATCTGCACAATAAACTCATCGTTGTGTGTAATTCATAATTTCTTATTGTTGCTTCGTTATATTTATCGCCCCGTTAATCTTGTTAATGTTTCTGAATCATGAAGTCGTCGGTTCGAACCCTAGTTTTTATGATTTGTTGTAAAAGGCATTTCATATCGTAAATTATGGTATTATTGTAAAACGCATCCTTCTTAAAAATCCTGTCTACAATGCCTAGAAAATACTTTTCTGCTATTTGTAATAAAAAGCCGCGGATTCGATTCTCTCACTGATATAAAATGTGTTTCACAAGCATTTTGTTTTGAGTTCAGGTGTTATAATTTTGACAATATGTGGCGCAGTTGGTTAAAACCGATACGCCAGCTGTAAAACGAAACATCTCGGGTTCAATATCCGCACAGAGAAAATTATTTGTGCGGCACACAAATTAATATTAATTTACGTCTGGATGATTTATGAGATTGAAAAGTCTTGTAGTTTCTGATACCTACGACACTAAACTTAATTGATCAAACTATGTATGAGCTGTCGGGTATTTATTTATTTAATTAAGCCATGTGATTTCTACGGTATGTAAAGTCCGCCAACCCGCACTAGGCCAGCGTGGCGGACTATATGGTTTAACGCCTCTCAATCGTACTCTCGATGGTAGAGGAGGCCCGTGCCCTGCAGTGGGGCGTATTTAGGCTGATAAAGATACAGTTATAGATAAGCCATGGAGGCTATCAAATAATACTACATAAAACAAACTGTACCTATAGTATACAGGGTATATCAAGACTGCGACCGAAAACGAAGCCAGGTGGTAGTATTAGTGACTTCTGACACAATGCAAGTAAAAATTTCGCAAAAAAAATCGACAACTTTTTTTTGTAATTTTTTTTCTTTTCGTCGTATTTGGGTGATAAATACATAGTTTTCCTAAAATAATAATGTACCCCTCTTTATTTTTAAACACGCAATGGTGCGCAAGGGTTTGAATTAGTATTTTCGCAAAAACTAGGTATTTACCACCCCAACACGATAATTTTTAAAAAATTCTAAAAAAATATCTGTCATTCTTTTGGCGAAAATTTTATTAGTATCGTGTTTGTAACCACTAAAACTATCACCTGGCTTCGTTTTCGGTCGCAGTCTTGATATACCCGGTATAACAAAAAATATAAGCAGAAGAAAAGCATTACAAAAAACGGTGTCAGTAAGTCCGCGTAAAACCAAGAAAGGAATTGTCCGGGCAGGCTGCAATACTTTTAAATTTTACATACGCGTCGTCTGCCTACATACTTATGAATAAGGAATTCCGTACAAGCGTTTCCACGCCGCGCCGTTCCGTGCCGTTTTCACAATGTCCCGTTCACTTTTATTATTCCTTGTATTCCCTCAATATTGTTTGCTAGGAGTAAGAAGTATCTTAGTTCTATACAATGTTGGGCAAGGACTTGGTCTATTATGGGTTAAGAATTGATCAGACCGAGTAGCCGTGTGTATGAAATGTGAATCTTGAGGGCTTGTGTTTGAATCCCAAGTGGAGTAATCTGCGTATTTAGTTTTGAAAAATGTGATATGAGTTCTTTCGAAATTCATGCGTGGATGTTCTTAATCATATTATTTGTGACGAAAATAAAACTGTGGATGAGACTATTGTCTCTGCCTACCTCTTAAGATATAGGAGTGATCTTATATATTCTTATATAAAAATATTGCAACGCCAATCCACTTACATCGTGAAATAAAATCGAATAGTCGAAGTATAATTTTTATTGTTTGTGTTTATTTCGTATATGCTCAGAATTTAATTTCACAGTTATTAAAGAAAGAACGTTTTATTTCGCTCCGATATTGGTATTAAGTAGGGCGGCAAAAAAGATGTTAACAACAGCCATTGTACACCGCAATTCGTACTTTGCGAAATTATTTTCTTACATAAAAATCTGTGGTATTGGTTTGTGTAAATTAAATTTTGATTTTGAATTGCGGAATAACATACATTATTCAAGTATAAACGGATGTGAAGAGTAAAATAGAAAATAATTTGTCTGTATAAATATCTATGCAAGATTTTCTTGTATATTTTTTTGACCATCTATTTAATGCTATTATGGACTAAACTATATTAAATATTATCCGTTCATTATTTCATCAAATGATAGGGAAACATTATTTTGCGATTCACAGGTTTTTTTATAAATAGTTTGCATGTAAATGTGAAATATTCAACATTCAGCCAGGATTGTGGACATAAAAATGCTATTTCATGGAGCGAGGCGCCGGCATCCCACTACCCCATTACAATAAATTTAAATATCGATTGAATCGTCCATTCGATTTTTAACCAAACAGAGTTTGATTAAATCGATTCCTGCATACATTTTAAATAACAAAAGATATTTTAATAAGAGGGAACAATGGATTATAATTGAATATGTTTTGTTTACATTTTAAATACATAAATCGCATTTTATTACCTTCTATTTTCGATTGTTTGTGACTTTGATATTTATCTAACAAAAAAAAAAACATCAGAATATTTCAATCAAAGAACCTTTTCATAACACATCGTTCTCATCATCATCAATCTCATTTTTCATAAAATTATTTGGCAACATATTTATAAGCGTTGTGGATGGTCATGGGCGGCAGTGATCACTTGCCATCAGCTGACCTGTTTGCTCGTTTGCCGGACATATGCAAAAAAATTAAAACACATTTTCACTAAAGACAAAATCTTAACAAATCTTTTTTCCACGCGCGTAAGGCAGGTGCAAAGAAGCTTCGGGTCAAATTATTTAATCCTATTAAGTCGGGAAAAAGGAATTATTATTACAGTCAAGTTGGGTGTGAATTTGCGTGTAACTTTGAACGGGGCCATTTTGAGGATTTGTATGTTTTGCACGCATTTTTAGTATAACTTGTTTAGATGGTTAGATTAAAGTTAACATTAACTCAACTCAACTGTATTTTTATTTTATATATTTATAATTGGGTTTTATTAGTACATACTCTATTTATCAAAGCAAAATACCTTCACATAACACAATACATAATTTCATTATACATAAATAATACTTTACAGCGCAATTTCACAAAAAATAAAATTTTAGCTTTATACGCGTTGTAAACCGGTGCAAGAATGCTTGAAATTATCTAATCCTCTTAACTCTGGAAGCGATAACAAGCTGCGTTGAAGGATCACGAGTCACTCACTAAGTGTTCAAATACCTGCTAACTGTTATCCGGATTTGTGATATAATGTTGTTTTGGCGAGCTTTTTTGTTGGTTGAACTGTGGTAGATGGATTAAGTATTTTTTAGCCTATATTGTGTCCCACGGCTGGGCAAATATGGCATTAAAAATCACATTACCGCTTCCGGGGAATCTAATCGAGAACTTCAAGTTTTACAAGCTGCAACACGAACGTGACATTCATTCAATATCAAAATTACTTTCATAAATGTCAAATAAATATCACTTTATACTGTCCGGCCATCATTATAAATTGTTTAATCTAAATTCTAACAGAATATGTCTTAATGCTGACCATTCTAAACGCCAGTGTGTATTATACACGCTTAGAAGCCGCTGAAATTCAGTAAAAAATACTTAGCATATTTTATTCTTTGTACATAAATCTTTCGGCCAACTTCCCCGAGTGATTTTTTTATCGTGAAACACATTTTTTCGCCGTCCATCGTAGCTGAGGTATCTTTGAGGCATTTCCTGGGCCCGAATTTACGCAATTATGAGATGTCTTTTTATTTGGTTTTTTACTTTTGGTCTCATAATAATATGACATCATTCGTTAACACTTGGGTTCGATATTATAATGTACCTTTTTATATTGAAACTGCAACATGACTACAAAGTACTCGAAAGTAAATCAACACTAAGGTATCGTTCGGTAAGAAGTGATTAATAAATAATAAATACACAAAACATTCACGTACATAGTCCTGACCCCACACTAAGATCGAGTCTTGTGTCGTGGGTATCAGGAACTACGAGAGACTTTTTCAGTCTCTTAAACACCCAGACCCGAAACAAATACCTATGCATCACAGAAATAATTGTTTCGGTGCGGGGATCGAACCCGCGGCCTCTCTTTTCACAGCCGGCGTCTAACCAACTGCGCCACAGAGGCTGTCAAACTATCGTCCATGGAATAATTTTATAATACAAAAACACTATTACCACAATTATTCAAGTATAATAGCCGCCACATACGTTCAAGTAGCCAGAGTAACTACTGGACATATTGAGACTTAACATCTTATGTCTCAGAATGGCGAGCGCAGTGGAATTCCAAGCATTGCCTTGTAATTCATGGTGTTGATTGGTTTTGCTACTGTCCATGAGCGGTCGTATCGCTTACCATCAGGCGAATGGCATGCTCGTCTCGCCATTCATTGCAATAAAAAAAAAGTGCGTTTGCACAAACGCGAGTTTGCGCAAGTCTCGAATCGAAAATTGGTACGAAGATTGGGCAGTTATTTGCCCACTCACGTTGCAGTGTACTGGTGCAAGCTCAGACTTGCACAGTTATATCGTTAAATTCAGGACTTTCTCATTCTGCCAGACTACATAAAAAGTTTTAAATCCGTGAGAAGCAGGTGTCACGGATTCTCCGATGTCAAAAAGTTATAATTCACCAAACATTGTTAACACAGAAGCTACTCATCTACCAAGAAATTCCATTTATTCATTTTTATCAATTTACGTCGTAATCCAAGCTGGCGGTGTGGGTTGGTGGATTTCAAAGTCAGTACTATTCGGGTTTTCTCACGATATTTCCACCGTCTATATTAAATGAATTGTCAGAATATACTGAGTTCTCACAGTCAGGAGCGTGTGCCTTGGAATTGAACCGGCGACCTTTGACTTATCAGACCACCAAGTAACGTCTGACCATACCTCCATGCTTGTAGACCGCTTACGAGAACCGACATTTATGCGCATCTTTATCCAGGTCACCTAGATATGAAGCACTAAGACATAATTAGCCTCACAATTAGCCGTCTTTTCTAAATGAGAAAAATATTTTATAGCACCATTTAGGATTTTAGGTTTATTTTTTTAAGGCTTTTTTTGGAGTTGAGATAAGCATTTGCTTAGCTTTGTTTATTTCAAATAAGTACATTTTTAGCTTTCTTTCTTATATGATAAATAAATAAATAAATACACCCAACAGTTACATACATAGTCCTGACCCTACACTAAGATCAAGCCTTGTGTTTTAACTCTTAATATTATATTATATATTAGATAATATCATTACAACCTTACAAAATAAAATAAAAATAAATTGCTTCTTCCATCACTTGTACTGCACTGATTTCATTATACCACTATAAAAAAACACCCAATAACCACATAGTACCTACAATAGGCATATTTCAAAACTACCTTCATATAAAAGGAAGTATAAGCGAAGATAAACTTACAATATCTCCCGGACACATTGCGGTAAACTTTAGTTTGGTTCAATACTCGCCCGGATTGTTGTGTATTCCGGAACTCTGTCTGCTTGCCTGAATTTATAATGAGGATGTCACATTGTGTGATTAGAGTGTTGGGTAGGAAGTGTGAGGTCTTAGATTTGAATCTCAAGTCGAAAAAAAATATACTTACATAGATACTATTTGTTACTATCAGGACATTATGATACATACATATAATAAGATGCATTCCAAATAATGTGTCCACCAAAGAGATGTTTATCATTCGCCTTTTTGTATAGTTAAACTTGTAATACCTCTCATTTTTTTTTATAATTAAACTTGTAATATCTTCGCAATTTTTTGTAAAATATAGAAATTTACTGATGTACGCATCGTAATACATATTATGTACATAGCTTAGTCGCGGTTTAAATATTAGTTGATTCATAAAAAAATGTATTTGAGAATCAAATCCGTATACCTATCGTTACACAAATGACTTCTTGTCTAACATCGGCAATACTTGCCATACTATTGCTATCAACACTCAAAATAAATATACATACATACATACATAAACTCACGCCTTCATCCCCGAAGGGGTAGGCAGAGGCGCCACTAGGACACCCACATTTCGCCTTGCACGTTCCGTCCCACGATGTGATAGGGGGCGTGCCTATCGCCATATCGGGCACAAATTCCTGACTCCGGGCTGATAATGAATAGAAAAATCTAATATCACTTTGCCCGACCCGGGACTCGAACCCGAGACCTCAGCTTTGCAACCGTACCGTAACACAACTACGCCACTGAGGCAGTCTAAAATAAATATAAGGTGTTAAAAACCCCTGAAAAAACTATGGATGCATTTAATAAGTCCATTATAACCACAAGGGTATAGTCACGTCATTTCACGCTGACCGCGCCGGCAGGTGGCGCTGATAAATGGTTTTTTAAATTAAGCAATTACATCTATCGATGGACCTTGCTATTGGTGTTGATATGTGTGCTTCCTCTATTAGAATGGGTCACGGTTCAACAAAGGAGGGAAAAATAAAAAAAGAGAAGTGGTCATTTTATTAATTTGGTTTTGAAGTAATAGAGCGGATTTGATAATAATAAACTTTTAATAAATTACGAACTACATGTTTTACTATTTAATAACATTCTCACACCTTTAGAAAGCCATGAAACGGGTTAATCAATTCCTCTTTGTACTAAGATAATGTAGGAACCTAAATTAAAATCTTAAAGTTAAATTAAGCAAATTTCTTCCGGATTATTTATTTACTTACTTTCGATTAACACTATTATTCCTATGTAAAAAATATTTTACATAAAATATCGGTTTAATGATTCAGAAGACTACAAAACCCAAAATTTTAAATAAAGTCGTATAATAAAATAATAATAAAATGAACTATTAATATTATCCGTAATATTTCCAACAATCCTATAATCAACCCTTCAATTACAAGAGGGGCAGGCAGGGAGACAATGCGACGCCCTTCTCCCTCGAGCTCCAGACACGTGTCGAGATATAACAACGTTATTATAGCAAATAAACAATCATTACGTATGTTTGTACACTTTAATTAACTATTGACAGTATGTTAGTGTGTTCAGGTTATTTGGATTTGCCCCGGTTTCGTCATAATGCAATTAACTTCCCTCGATTTTCGTTTCTCTGCTTTTAAAATTAAATAATTAAATAATTTTCAAACTAAAATTAGAGTAAATAAGACGATTGAAATAACTTTTTACGGATTTTATCCCGGATTTCGTTTAATTGATGTTTGTTTCGATGTTTCGATTTCGATGTTTCGATTAATTTACAGCTTTCGTAGTCACGGGGCGGACTCTACACGAACGGTGAAAAGTAATCAAAACGTCGGGAAGTTTAAAAATGAAAAAATTAAACCTAATCCGCGATAAAATCCGTAAAAATTAATTTTATTTCAATGTGTAACATTCGCGTAAAATGTAAAAAACCATTTACCAAGACAATTTCTAAATATTATAGTAAATTCGATTGCCCTGACCGATTGCGTAGATAGGAATGAACTAAAGTCTTGGGATCGAACAATGTACACTATCTTTTAGTTGTTCTATCAACATAGTCACATAGTAATGTTTACTTTATGCATTACACCTAAGAACCAAAAACTGCGAGTGCCTCGGTGGCGGTGGTGTAGTAGTACTACGTTACTATTACAAAGCTGAGGTCTCTAGTTCGATACCCAAGTATGCAAAGATGATACCCAAGTATGCAAAGTGATTTTGGATTTTTCTATTCATTATCATATCGGAGTCAGAAATTTGTGCCAGATATGGCGATAGGCTCGCTCCCTATCTTCGTCGGACGGAACATACAATGCGAAGAGTGTGTGTTCTGGTGGCGCCACTACCTATCCCTTATGTGATAAAGTTTATGTATGTATGTTTGTATCTATGTATGTATTTGGACCAAACAAAGAGCTCAATCGATTAGCAAACAACAAATTACTTAAAATCATTCACTAATATCCAAAAATACTATTTGAAATTAGAGCCTCTTAAAACGAGATTACAAAACGATTGAAAACAAAATTATTGTACTAAAAACTGCAATAGAACAATACATCTTTATGAACGTCGGGAGGATTTCGTCCAAAATTTATGGCTCTTAACGTCTGTTCGCAATAAAGCTCGTAACACAACGTCATGTATCACGAGCCATTTGCCGTGCCTGTACGCCCTTCGAAGTTATATCGGTCATTAAGACGATAGAGGCATAAGACATTAAGGCCATGAGTCTTGGCACTGCTCCGATTTGAATCTGTCAAATCTATCTATATCAGCTCATATACGTCCCACTGCAGGGCACGGGCCTACTCTACAATCGAGAGAATCGATTGAGAGTGGTTAGGCCATATAGTCCACCACGCTGGCCTAGTGCGGGTTGGCGGACTTACATACCGTAGAAACTAGAACTTCCCCTCCCGCGGGGGCACAGTACAGTGACGTGTTTACGTGCTCCTCAATATTAATTGTGTTTTGTGTGTTTTGAAGACGATTATCGGTTCGTGAGTTGTTTATAGTTGTTTGGTTTCGTATTGTACGCAAGGATTCGTAAGTTTATAAAGTTTTATTTCGTTTATTTCGTGGATTTTTTCAAATTTATTCTCGGTAAGTAATTTTAATTTTCTATAGTGGGTACCGCGAAATAAAATATCGCCCGGCCGGTCAGTCAGCTGTTTTGTTTAACATTAATTAGTTCTTGTTAGTGTCAATAAACATTATAAATTAATTGAATTTTACTTCTGTAAAATCAATGTCGACCCATAGTAACGATCCGCCCGACCCTGGGCCAGACCCTTTCGTTCAAAGTAGGCTCACGCCTCGGTCACCAAGTTCGGCAAAACGATTATTCAGCGATGTTAATTCGCCAACATATGTCTCACCCGTAAAATCAAAACGTCTACAATTATCGGAATCGGCGGATACTTTGTCTGTAGATAACGGCAGCGACGCGAGCCGCGCGGACTATTGCGATATGGTGTCGGAAGTATCGAGCTATTTGTCAAAGATTAACGAACTCGTTAATGACCAGGGCTCGCGCATGAATATTGCAAATAGATCGGCGGTGTTAGACATTACGCAACGAGTAACTTCGATTGTTTCGTTACTCGCGTTAAAATCTTCGTGCAATGAAACCAAGTTGGCTCATATGCAACGCGAGTTAGATCAATATAAACGCGTTAACATTTCGACCGCAGAATCCAATAAGACTTTTGCCGATAATGTAAAATTGCGTTTAGCGAAACCCACTCCGGTAGTGGAGCCGCGCGCCCCCCTTCCGTGCGTAATAGCTTACCCGACGACTGAACGGTCAGCTGATCTACCGACATCATCCGCGACTAAACAGGCGCTCTTTAAGGCAATTAAGCCTAGTGATGATGGATTCCAAATAGTTGGCGTTAAAAAAACTTCTAAGTCCGGTGTTGCTCTGCGCCTCGCTAACGAGGCACAAATAAAAAAATTGGAATCCGTCGCCGCGATAAAATCGGCGGGACTGCGTCTCGAAAAACCGAAGGGCCGCCGTCCCCGTATTCTAGTTAAAGATGTGCCATCCTCCATGGAAGACCGCGCTTTCTTAACCGCATTATATCGTCAAAACATCAAGGACGAAATGCCTTTAAAGGAGGATGACTTTTCAAAGTCCGTTAAAATAACCCGCAGACGAATTTTAGATAACGGTCGGAAATGGATAGGTTTAGAATTAGATTCAGAGGTTCGTAAACACTTGATGAATACAAAGGACAAACTTTTCATTGATTGGGCCACCTGCCGTTTTATCGATGATATTGATGTAGTTCGTTGTATGAATTGTCAGTATTACGGGCATGTACAAAAGTTTTGTACAGTAAAAACACCAACGTGCGCCATCTGTGCTGAGTCACACGAAACTAAGGCGTGCCCGCAAAAATCGAACCCGGAGTTTAAGCCTGTATGTGCGCCTTGCAAACGTTTTAAAAAAGCACACGATCATCGTTGTGGGTCTCAGGAGTGCCCAACGTACAAGAATAAGCTCGAGCAATTAGTTTTGTCAACCCAATATTAAATAAATATGGATAACTTTACAATCGGTCAGTTAAATCTTCATAACGATAGGGTAGCGACGTCAGAATTAGACACGTTAATTCGCGATTATAAGCTGAATGTCGTGCTGGTTCAAGAGCAATACCAACATGCGCGATTACGTAGTAGGGTGATACAACTCGATAACAACTCACGAGCAGGTATTTTCGTGTCGGGTTCAAATCTTACCGTTACCTCAGTACGTAATCTTATGACGTCACACTGTGCTGTCGCGGAGGTGTCGAGTCCGATCTGTAAGGTTTTTCTTGTGAGCTGTTATTTTCAATACTCCGACCCTGTGGGTCCCCACTTGCATCACCTCCGCTATGTCTTGCGGTCCCTCGCTGGACATAATATTATTATAGGTGCTGACGTTAATGCGTCATCAATCCTTTGGTATGGCAAATATCGCTCCACCGATACCGAGCGACGTTGCGCTGTAGAAGATTTCATTGCAGAGATGAACCTCGAAGTACATAACACCCCCGATGCACCACCTACTTACAGCTGCCCTATGGGCGAATCCTCTATTGACGTCACACTTTCTAGTGGAGACGTCCGTATTGATAGGTGGCGCGTCCTGCCGGACGCGTCGTGTAGTGACCATCGCCTGATTGTGTACGAGTTCTTGCCTAGAGTGACACAGGGTCCGGTACATAATAATTGTAACTTTAGATATAAATCCATAGGTGCCAACTGGGATTTATTTAGCTCTTTATTTGCTCAGCATGCCAGGGACTTCACTCGCGATGATCTGTCAGCTGAGACTTGTGCCGAGATTATGTCGGACACGTTTACTTATTGCGCAGACGTTACCATTGGTCGAGGTCCCATCACAAAGACTCGGAGGTGTGATTGGTGGAATGACTTACTAGTCCAACTACGTCGAACTTTTCGCAGAGCGCGTAGGCGATTTAACGGGCTTAAAAAACGCCGTATTACAGGGGAAGCAATTACATCTGCTTTTAATGAACTGAGAGTTGCCAGATCACATTATAGAGCGGCTGTCCAAAAATCGAAAGGCAATTTATTACGTAAAATTGTAGCCCGGTTAGATAGTGAAGGTCCGTGGTCTCCTTTATACCATGAGTTTAAAGCTAATAGGTCAATCAATTTGGCTTATATTGAGAATATAAAAATTAATAACAACTACACAACTGGCATTGAGGAGACAACGGAAGCTTTGTTACAATCGTTAATACCGGATGATAATGTTGGAAATGACACAGAATACCACAAGCAGATTAGGATGTGGGCCGCGGAACTGCCAAACTCTTGCGATTCAAATCTCCCATCATTTGATGAATTTAGTGAAATAGTTCGATCTTTGCCCCTAAACAAGGCATCCGGTGACGATAAAATATCCAACAAAATGATCAAAGAAGCGTGTAAATCGGCCGGCAATGCAGTACTAACTGTTTATAATCGATGTATTGCTGAAGGGGTCTTTCCGCGAGTCTGGCGTACCGGTTTCATTCGGATAATACCCAAGGGTGGCGATAAATCTCCTCAAGATCCTAAGTCTTACAGACCCATTACACTCTTACCGTCGCTAGGTAAACTTTTAGAACGTCTTACCGTCCCTCGATTACTACCAGGTGGACCAAAATTCCATGAAAAACAGTTCGGTTTTACTATGGGTAGGTCGACTATTGACGCGGCAATTTCGGTTAGAAGAAGAGTAAGTACATCGATACGCAAATATGTACTCGGTATTTTCCTGGACATCTCCGGTGCTTTCGACAATGCTTGGTGGCCAATGCTGCTTCTTAAGTTGAAACTGCGAGGTTGCTTTAAAAATATATATTCACTTATATACTCGTATTTCTCGCATGGAACAACAAAACTTAAACTTGGACACCATGCCGTGTCGAAGCCACTGACGATGGGCTGTCCACAGGGCTCGGTCTTGGGTCCTTATTTATGGAATTTAGGCTTCGACGATTTTCTTACAATTCCCTTACCGTCGGGGTGTTCTTTGATTGGATATGCGGACGATGGCCTTTTGCTTATTGAGTCAAACAGTAGGTCGGGACTCGAACATATGGCAGACACGTGTTTAAAATTAATATCTGATTGGGGCGAACGAAATCGCTTACAGTTCGCACCACATAAAACGTTCCAATTACTTCTAAAAGGAATTTTAAAATCACCGCCGCGAATTAAATTTAATAATATCACCGTTAAGAAAAAAGAATCAGTTTGTTATCTTGGTCTAATTTTGGAAAGGAATTTTTCCTTTCTTGAACATATTAAAAAAGTCGGGGAAAAATCGAAAAAGAACTTTTTTGCTCTGACAAGAATATCGAAATCAACGTGGGGGCTATCTTTCAATACATTAAAAACCATCTATGGAGCGACTTACTTAGGATGTATTACTTACGGATCCCCCGTATGGGCTGATAGGGCCACTATCGGTGCTGTGCGAAGGAAATTGCTCCAGAGCCAACGTTTGGCGTTGATATTCTTGTGTAAGGCGTATAGAACTGTTAGTACCGAGGCTTTGCCTGTCCTAGCGGGTGTACTTCCAGTCGACCTGGAGGTACAACGTCGCGCCGCGATGTATTACTCAACTAGAGAGAATATGGACAAAAGATTTTTAAATTCACGTGAACTTTTAAAAGTAGACAGATTATTTAAGCCGCTCTCAGTTGTATATAACGAACTAATAGATGAATGGCAAAATAGATGGGATGTATCTTTGAAGGGTCGGCATCTATACCAATTTTTTCCATGCGTGCGTGATCGTTTGACTAAGACTTGGCTAGATATCGATTATTACGTATCACAGTTTCTTACGGGCCATGGTAACTTTAGGTCTAAACTGTACTCATTTAAGCTCGTTGATTCGCCTGCGTGCTCATGTTCAACACCATATTGCGAATATGAGCAGTCCGCGCATCATATACTTTGGGAGTGTAGTCTTTGGCAGAATGAGCGTAAAACCATGCTAGATAGTATGCAAATAACATCTGGAGTTGTATACTACACGGACCTTGTGGAGACTAGGAAGAATTTCCGTGCTTTCCGGCGATTTTGCCATACCTATTATTGGAATCAAGTATAACAGCTTACATAATAGGCCCCATTTAAATGTAATAATGACTAATCCGTGGTGCTTTACAGCTGGCTTATCTGGCTGTAAATGTCTTTATGCGAGGTTATTTACCTCTTTAGTTCATTGTTTTGTCACCCGCTTTATTAGGGAGGGAAGTGGACAATAATTTATTTCCAACTCCTCCTATTAATTTAACTTTTTGATTGATTTCGTTGCGGGTTAAAGACAAGTTAGACATTCCCGGAGACTCGCTGAGCTTCAATGCTCAGTGTCATTAATATGCGTGCCACTGTTGATCCTGGCTTACAGGAGTTGCAGTGGCGGGTGTGAGGGCGGGACAGTAAAAAAAAAAATACCGTAGAAATTCTTTAAAATAATTGAAATAAAACTATTTATTACGGATTTTATCGCGATTTGGTTTAATTTTTATATTTTTTAACTTCCCGACGTTTCGATTACTTTACAGCTTTCGTGGTCACGGGGCGGACTGAGGTATTAGTCATCCGCTCAGTGACTGTTACTATTTAACTACTCTTAATTTTCAATATTAGATTAAAAAGTTAACTAGTTTTAAAATCGATACGTTATGCAGATTTCCTCACGATGTTTTCCTTCACCGTTAAAGTGCGTGGTGATTGTCTATCAATACACACATAACTCCGAAAAGTCAGAGGTGTGCCCTGGGATTTGAACCCGCGACCACCGTGAATATGTAGGCAGCCGGGTCTGGTCCGTTACCAACAGGGCACCACGCACTTAATCTGTCAAATATTAGCCCAGAAAAATGGGTTGAATCGGAGAAAATCCGAATAAATCGCTCTTGGTACTCCGGGTTTGATGTTTTTTAATTCCTTGTTAATGTTGTTAATTTTTCATTCCAGGAAATTTTTGTAGCTTAGGTATAAAAGGACAAATATTTTTAATTTTGTTCGTAAATAAATAATTAACGAAATTTATGTTAAGCGCGAAATTATTTATTAAATTAAGGTAGCAGCTTGCCGTGGAAGTTGTGACGTACTTATTTATTCAGACACGACTTCTTGGCAGTGCGACAGCGAAGTTTTTAAAACAATGGCGTAGCACAGTAGATCAATAGACTAGTCAATGTTTTGTTCAGTGAAATAATTCTGTAATACTAGAATTTAAAAAGAAAATAGATTAACGGGTCGGTTCATCGACAATGATATCTAAAATACTTAATGAATTTAATTCCGTGGCATACCAAACACACTAGCGCCATCTATTAGATTTACTTTAAACTACGTGGTAAAGATGGATGGTTTTATTTTGAGGGTATTCAATATATTAAAGTTAAATATATTTATTCAAATGATTGTTATAAGGGAAAATGTTAATGGTATCTTGACTTACTTTGACTTATTTTTGATTGTAAGATTTTTTTGAGACGTTTACTGTAATTGGTTTGTGTTTCCAAGTTCCAACAACTGCATAGCTTCACATCACTTCACACTATTCCAAATTAATACGACGTCTGCTTCCTGCGGTGTTATCACAATTAGCATGTATTTAATGAAGTTACCTCTGCGTAGACAGCTTTATTAATATTTTATGTAATTGCTTGTCACTGAATATAATCATTAACATTAAACGATAACGATGATCACAACCACTTTGTAAAGAGTGAGAAGAATTGGTAAACAGCGCTCTCTGTTAAAACTGTACTGTACTATTTAGTGTAGTATGAATATCACTTTGATAACTTGGTTTACGTCATTTAGCACAGATGGCGCTGTTATAAATGTAGCCTACTTAGTTCAAACAACAAAACAAAGATGGCGCTGTTTACAAATATCACTAGTAAAAGTAGTAAAAAATATTATATCTTTTGTTTTATAACATCATTTTAAGAGTTTAATGCAGTAAAATATTGTTAACAATTGTATTTTGCCTAAACAAAATACAAAAAGTGCTTTTTAAAACTAGTTTTTAAAATATTAACAAAAGTTCTACATCGCGCTAGTGACATTTTCCTGATTAAATGGTATATAAACAAAAAATATCGTAATACGAGTGTACTTGCTTCGGCAGTACATATACTAAAATTGGAACGATACAGAGAAGATTAGCATGGCCCCTGCGCAAGGATGACACGCAAAATCGTGAAGCGTTCCACATTTTTTGGACATTTCATTTTCCAAATATCTCAATCTACGGAAACTAAGTCGAATAATTCTGGAACTGGTGTTATGAACAATATGTTTTTTGGTTGTATTATAGCCCAGAAACTACACATACTTTTTAATATGCTCGCACGAAAAATAGGTTTAATACTATGTTTTGATGATTTGCGTGTAAATAAGGTATTTGACTATCATCGAATGTTTGTATTATTTTGAAGACAAACACAAATGCCATTAAAACAAATCATTTTTGTGAAAACAGTATTAAAGTAGCTTAGGCAAATATTAGTATTTTAAATGAAAGAGTGGGGACTTAGTGGGGACATCTTACCGTCTCTTTCACACCCTCACACTATAATGCACAGTGACATCACTAATTTTGTTTTGCATCCCTTTTCCATTACCCCCACTACAAGATTTAAAACGTTTCTAACTTCTTTAATTCTGAATGGATTTACAAAATTCTTTGTTTGTCTTCCGTAGAGCATTGAATCTTAATACAGTATCCGCTTCGTGGTAGGTTAATCAATACAAGCACGTTATTTAAGAAGAAATCTATAATTTACGGAAAAATATCAAGCATCAACGTTGACTGATATCACAGCCGATATCTAGTGTTTGTTATGATTACGCCGACTTTTTCAATATTGAGTCGTACCTAGTTGTAGGTATGTTATGTAGGCATATTATGTAGGTCCTACAGTGTGGGCCGCTGACCTACGAAGTACAGTCCACCACAGTCCTCTAGTATGAGTTGGTATAATTCATATTATACCTACCTACGTTAGAATTTTGTATTTATAAAATATCACCATAATATAATAGTGAAATAGCGCACTTTAGAACTTTATATTACGTTCCTAAGATTGTGGATAAAGGTAACGTGATAATTTTCGTATTACCATCTTTACTTATTAAAAGACTTTCAGCAAGATCCCGAAGGATAAAATGATGAGTTTCAAAGTATTTGAAAATTCTTCTCAAACAAATAACAAGCACCTCACTAGAATAAGTTGTAAACTTTGCTTGTCTCATTTTTTGATGAAAGTAACATTTTCTATTAAAGTGCGGATCAAAAGAAGCCGTCTCATATTAAAAAGGTTATATTTTGTGTGAGGTGTTACAAAAGTCGAGAATTAAGCCCAAGAAACTTAAGTACCAATAAGTTTTATATTTTTAAATTATTGGTATTTTTCAGCTATTAAAACATAGATAAGTAAATAATTTGATCAGTTACTCTTTATATTAGACGAATCAATATATCTTAATTAAAGATACGACAAGCATGGTATTAAAGTCCTTGATTTTCAATTCAATCTTTTGAATAACAGATTCCTTTTTTTCTTCTATAAAAACCTTGCGTACAAAGATGTAAACCATTTGATACATCATTTTATACGTAGCTCTCTACATAGGACACATCACACCCTAGCTACCCCCAAAGTGACAGCTATTAGGGTGTTCTTCACTACCGGCTCATACTTTAAGCGCGGTTTAAGTACAAATATTTCCCATTCACAGACGAGTCTGGAGGGTGTTGGATTGCGATTTTCCCGGCAATCAGCGTCTCATCGCTCTTTATGTGTAAGCACGTAGTCTCCAGACGCGACGGTCTCAACTATCACGATTCGAGAAGATGAGGGATTAGTTGCGCTTTGAAGATTTGTTGAGGAAAGGCAGATATTGCATTGGGCGCCTGGTTTTTTTGAGTTAGGATAGGTTTGGTGTTTAATTTATTTTGACTTTTTATCAACCTGTAGTAGCTCCGAATATTAGTCATGTTCCTTTCTTCACAGCTCGCGGAACTGTTGTTACGAAAATACTTATATAATATATTTTAATGACTTTTATATAAATCCTATTGTGGTGCACGATTCTTCTATATAATTGCAATTGTCAGGCTTCATCAATCTCATTGATCTAAAATAGCTTGGTTTACTTCATATTCTTTCTAAATACTGTGATGCTTCAAGTATCTATATATATTATAATTCTATTTGATGTTTTCTTTCACATTCTAAACTTTAGGTACTATCTAACTAACTAACTTCACTAGCGATGACCTTAGTATAATATGCATTTGTATCTACATTAAAACAGTCAAAGTTAACTATTACAATTATCTAGAAATAACTAACTCCACATGACTTATTTGTTTTCTACTTACTTTTACAGTAAAATCAAATCAAAATATTCGTCAATACAGTAGATTTTTTACAAGTTTTTTTCAATCGATAATCCCTTGTAACTTATTACAACTTAAGAAAAAAACAAAATTAGCGGTATTATAACAAAACTAATACGAACGTAATAAAAATAAAAGTTCACCAACAATTAAAAACTGCAAACCAATGTAAAATATACGGATAGGTTCCAATCAGTCAATGTTCCGAGATATTTTTCCCGGAGTGAAAAACTATTTCCTCCGTTGCAGAAATGAGCAAATGTTTGCGGTGCTCTGCCATCTTTCATTGCGCTGGGAATTGGAAAAGAACACCTCATACAATCCCACTGCTATCTTAAAGAATCTCGCTGTTATAAGATTTAACATTTCATTTTTATTTGTAGTTTTATGAAATTTCATAGGATTTCGTCACGAATTTAACCATGGTTAGATAATGATGAAATTGGTAACATCTGGTGCCAAGATAGTTTCAAGCAATACAAGTGATAATAAAAGTTAAAAGTAACCTCAAAGACGCGTCCATATTTAAAAGTTTTCTGGCTAAACATACTTGAATCATATTGAAATAAAACTATTTTATACGGATTTTATCGCGATTCGGTTTAATTTTTACATTTTTTAAATTCCCGACGTTTCGATTACTTTACAGCTTTCGTGGTCACGGGGCGGACCGTGACCGTATAAAATAGTTTTATTTCAATGTGTAACATTCGCGTAAATCTAAGAAACCATTATACTTGAATCATGTTAATTTGCCTATTCAATAGTTAATTCCAAAAGTTTAAATCTTCTAGAATTTATAATATCTTTCATTCTTGATAATCGAATACGGGCAAAGAAATTTTGTACTAGGTATGTGTGTATTTATGGAAAATAATTTGTGTAAGCTATAGATAAAAATAAAATCTGTTAGTAGAACAAAAATTTATGCTTTAACAACTAATTAGGCACACCTTATCTCGGTATACGTTGAAACATAAATCCTCCAGAATAAATTGTACGAATCTAATTAGCAACACCCATGTCTAGGCAGTAAACATTTTAAAATACGACGAAAAAGCATTTGTGTTTGTAAATTATTCGAGGTCCAATTAAGAGTTTCTATAAAACTATTGAATTTTAAAGCAAGGACGCAATTTAAAATAATATGTTTAATGCTAAAAGTGGCCTGTACACAGTTCTAAGAATAATTTATTTAGCAGAAATATTTTAGAATGTTTATTAAAATCAGGAGCTTGACGACAACGCTGCACTAATCCTTCGATTGTAAACCACAAAAATTTCAAATGCTTACGGAGATATAGAACTACAGATTTCACTAATATATCAGATATTTTCCTTCACTTCAAAACCGGTAGATAGTTAAATATAAGCATGCGTCACTTAGTAAATTTCATTCCACCCCTAATTCACTTAAACTCACTCAACCTAACCCTTAACACAGTAAATTTCTCTTATTCATACAAACGGCACGGAAGAAACATACGTATGCATTAAAAAGACAAAGAGGTTTAATTAAAAAAGGCAAATTAAAAGTAACAAGGTCCGTTTGTATCGGAAACGGATTTGAGTTTATTTTCTGCGCGGAAGGTTGCCGGGATTGGACCGTTACGCCTCGGTATGTTGGTACATAGCGCTTTGTTTATACTCCATGCAGATTCTGTTTTGTAGACAGATTTTTTTACATATTAAAACAGGATGAAAAGGACTTTTTTGTCAAACGGTAGACCTCATTTTTTTCATCGCTAAAGTGTGGTTTGTGATGTATGAGCGTGATTTAACGTGGTCTACTTTAACAGTTAAAGTGAATATCGTGAAGATACCTGCATGCATGCGAGTTTTGTACAGGACATTTAAAGTTATTAGAAGTCCTCCTATCATTAGTCTAACTGAGTTATAGAGATTAGTTCAGTGGGAGGGATAGGAGCTGATATTAGTCAAGGTTTACTGGTGGTAGGTCTCTTATATTATGTGAGAGGCCGCCTGGGTAGGTACCACCGCAATATCGATTTCTTCCGCCAAGCAGCAGTATAAATGCACTGTTGTGTTTCGGTATGAAGGACATTGTAGCCAGAGTAACTACTGGACATAACGAGACTCAACATCTGATGTCTCAGGATGGTGAACGCAGTGGAATGCCAAGCATTGCTTTGTAATTCATGGTGTTATTTGGTTTTGCATCAGTCCATGAGTGGTCGTATTGCTTACTATCAGGCGAATTGCAAGCTAGTCTCGCCATTCGCCAATTAATACACGGTGAAGTCAATATTATTTCACAACCAACTTTGTTAGCAAAAAACACGGATGCTTTTATGCCTCAGAGCATCACAATCGGTGCCAGCTGTTACCAAAACGACAGGATTAATTCAATCGAAGTAGAAATGGGTGGCTTTGAAGTACGCCCAATAGTCATTCCTATTTCGGAGCTCAAACTAAAGTTCACAATTGCAACTCCAAAAATTCACACAAAGATGTTTGGAGAGTTGATCCGATGTATAAAATCTATGTAAGAGTATTAAAGCGATTTTTAATATATTTTTCATAAAAGCTACAACATTGTGTTTCCTCGTAAAACGTGCCTCGATGTCGTGTGAACGTTCAATTACCCCCTGCCCCCCTTCTCCCCTCCATGTGAGCCCTTATCCTAACCGCTAAAACGAATTACCTCATATTTTCGGCTTATAAATATTAAACATCGCTTAAATCGTTTAGAGTATCTTTATTTGCTAAATCTTGTTAAAGTTGGAAACATTATAATATTTAATTTAATAACAAAAATATTTCCTGGATGCTAAATAATAACTGCGACACAGTAATAATTAAAGCAGTTATTATGGCAAAATTGTTATTGTGACCTTATTTCTTTGGTTCCTAAATAAACTTTATTTTATTTATTTATTTATGTTTAATGTTTAATGTGTTTTCGGTTGGTAGTAAAATAATCGCATTTTTAGGGATAGCGACTATCGCATGAAGTAGTAAGATAAGGATCTGTCATGATAACCTACGTACATAGCTGTGTCGTATTTCGGGGTCATCTTGTCCATTGCCTATTTGTTATGGATTGAAAATCTGCACCCCACATTATTAAACAGTTTTCGCTAGTAAAAAGGTTTTTAACAGAAACCCGTGTCTAACTATAGCTTCAGAAATAATATTATTGGGTATACTCAACCTAATCCTATATAATGGCCTAACCCTTCTCAATCGTACTCTTGATTGTAAAGGAAGCCTGATATGCAGTGGGACGTATGTGGGCTGATACCGAAACAGAAACACTGAAAAGCTTTTTAGAACCCCGGAAATATTTGTGTTTTTAAATTAAATATTATAATGTTTCCAGATAAAATGCCATTGTTGAAGTCGTAAATAGGACAAATCAAGTGACATTCAAACAGTAAAATTAAAATGTCTGTAGGAAGGCTTTGATGAAATTCAATAACTCGTTCAATTGCTTCGCAGTTCACACGATCCTGAACTCAAATGCGACATTGATGCTGTCGTTTATTTGTAGCAGGATTTGAGAGAATATTGCTTGGCATGATGCATAACCGACCGCCCTAGAAAGAGGGTTATGTTTTCAAGTACATTTTTTGGGGCGGTCTGTAGCCTTTTGAGTTCGATTAATTTAACCTAATGAGAATTCTGTACATTTGTCTAAATTTTCGAGGTAAAAAACGTCTAGAGGATAAAGCAAGTCGAAGGCCAAAAATTTCAGGGAATACTCTGGTTGATCACTGACCAGAAATATTATATACGCCTTCGCAGCATCACAGATAATCTAATTTTTAATTAATAAGTATTTTTGCTCCTTTTCATCAAAATTTTATTTCACATTTGAAATTATCTAGTAAGATACATCCAGACTTTAAATAAAGTCCGCAAATCGTCCTCCATTTTCTAATCTCGTCACCGAAGCAATAAAAATGTACATCATCCACCCAACTGGATCCTTTTGTTCTTTCTAATAATGAAACTCCAATTCGCCGTATAAAACTTTTTGTTGCTAATTTACTTGGTAAATAAAAAAGTTTAGACGCTAACACAGCTGAAACTTGGAAACGGGCATTATTTACTACAACTCTATATGTTTTATGATTTGTTTTGGAATCTATGTTGATGTTTCATTTCATTTTATTTCGTTTGCTCTTTACAGGAGTTTGGACGAGCATGCGAGGCGTCTTTTGGTAAGTGGTTTTGGATGTAATTTATTTGTAAAGGTGTCTAGAAATTATTTGATGGGGACATTTAAAATGTATTTTTACATGCGAATGCTTGGACACTTAGGTCTCGTTAAATACATAGACGTTTCCAACTCCGAAATATAAGTTATAATCAGTTTCATCACTTTATTTAAATCATTGAGAGTATTACAAACGTATGACGTCATTTTTAAAAGATCCAGATTGATATCACGCGTAATATGTATGCGTATATTTCTCCATATAGCATTACGTTTCATAGGCATAACAGTCATATTAAATCCTTCTGAGTCACCATAATTAAGTAAAAATAATTGCAATGTAAGAAACCGATACCCATAACTCAAATACATACATCATATTTTGAGCATGAAAGTTCAAACATAAACACCAAAGACTAATATATAATTATTACCCCGCTAATTATAAATTATAATAATTTGTAGCAATAGGTTTAATTTAGCTGTTCGTCTGATCAAATTCATAAATCAATTTAAAACAAATAAATTAAAACACGAACACGTCTAACACGGTTTGCTAGACTTAACAAACCAAAATTCTGTACATAATATTCCGTCCTACAAAATGACCGAACTAAAAACACATGCACCGATGTCCCTCGGCCGTTCACAAAATTAGCGTTTTATAAAGTTGTGAAAATTTAACAAGCGTGTACTTTTGGCACATGGCCTAATATCGTTCCTGGGTTCATGTTACGTACACATTTCGCTGGAGTGGAGTGTTTTACGTGACCACATCGAGAACAGAGGAGCTATGGAGAGGCTCAGTATTAAAAACGTTGAAATTTCACATAATATTAGGTATGGTAGGTAGAAGCGTGACTGTAACCCTGGCGTTGCTAGAGGCCATGGGCAGCGGTCACCGCTTACCGTCAGGCGGATTGCTAACTCGTCTGCTGACTGGCAATACAAAAAATAAAGATTGATCTGGTTTGCTGATTCCTTTCTTTACTCTACACTCTTTCTTTCCTTTATTCTCCACTCATATCCTCACTCTGACCATTATTTTCCTACCATACTTCATCCTCAGAAAACGACAATGCATATTCTTTTCTCCGGGAGTAGTAGTAGGAAATCCGACAACGATGGTTTATATAACTTTAATATAATATACTTTCCATTAGGTGAGCCGCCCTTGTGTTTCCTGCTTAAAATTATTTTAAAAGAGCCTTTAGCTGTTTTTCTGAGTAATTAAATTTGTTTACGGCCAAGCACATTTATCATGAAACAACGCCTGGCAACTCCACAACCTCCAATATTTTTAAATTTTACCCCCCTAGCCCCTAATAGGAAAAAGTTATGACTAGTTTCAAGGCTTAAAAGACCAATGCAGAGTAATGGGACGTCTCCAAGGATTCCCTCTGTGCTTCAAATATAGAGTATTAAACTAGGTTTTATTAATGAGTAAGGATGTCTAGACACGGTTCAGGGCATCCCAGGTGTGAATTAATTCTACATCGCGAATAAATCAATTTCAACCATAAATCTAATATAATAGGGTACATTTTTTAAACGTACGAATTAATTGTGGTAATTTTAGATATCGTGATCGGTCCCATTTAAAAATGGCGATATTTTGCGAGCTGAAAAGCTCTAAGGTCCATATCATAGAATTATATCTGATGGGAATATGAAATGCTTATAAGGATTGGAAAAACGTGAAGTTACTTCAATGAGTTAGAATTAAATGGCGTCGTGAAGAAAGTTAGCGAACTAGTTATAAGGAAGGTATACTTTTTTCATAGAGGTGTAATGATCTTGTCTTTATAGGTTTTTATACGACTGGCATTTATTTGAAAATTCTGCTTTCGCTCGTCGCTGAATTATAGTTAAGTCAAATCGTACACTACTTTTCATTATAAATTATTACCTTCCGTTGACAGAAATAATTTTCTTTCTTCCGCTGATAGGAATAGAATAAGATTAATTAACTATTATAATGTTGGGCAAGGGCAAAGATTACATATTTATTACCATTTTATTCTATAATTACCAATTGAAGCAACAATCCCGAATCTTTATGTATCCATAAATCCAATGAATTTTCCGACTACAGTAAGAACCTGCCAAATCATTTACAATTTGGAAAAGTGTCACGTCTGTTCTGAAACATAGCGAGACCAATGACTCATAACATTTTTAAGTTTCCATTCGTCGAGATTCCGTTAGAGATATTCGGGAATGAACTGGGTTGTAAAGCGCGGTTTACAACGCGATACTCTAGGACCATCAGCGCGAGTGCTCGGTTTCAAATGTTTGATTGCGACGATACGCTTGTTTTTATATTGGTTTAAAAGGAGAGGATTTAGGAGTTAAAGTTTTATAGTATGAGTTACGTTATTGAAGATAGGTAATTGTGTATTCTTTAAGATAAAATTCCGTAACAGGTTTCAAGATCCATTAAAATATGTTAAAAAAAGAATAAGAAGAAACAACGTTTATAAATTTAGTTGAATAATGATGGGTCTTGTTGGGTTGTCTTTTTTATGTATATTATCTACAATCATATTACCTTCAATCAGATTGCTTAGAGAAAAAGTGTATTGTTTATTAATTTCAAAGCGCTTAGTAATAAAAAGTAACAAAAATGTTGCACAACATGAATTGTAATGTCACCAGCACAAGTCACGGTGTGCGAGAGATAATATTCTCATTAAATCCCTAATTATGCCCCTTAAATACTTATATTTGCTTATACTTTGTTTTGACATAAATGTTTATATGGCATTTACACATTCTAAAAAATAAACGAAATGCACACGAACTGCATAAGGGACAGAACACACTTCTTGCAAAGGTTTACAAAGACGCCGCCTACGTTCCTAGGGTAGATAATTCTATGAAAATATATCCCGAGTCCGTCCCTTAACGTTGTAATCCATTTAAGAGTTCTGTTTAGTGTTATGGGAGGCGAGTTTCGTTAATTTTACACCAGGATCGCGGCTGTATAATAAAATCACATAATAAATGTTTATTTTCGACCAGAGTTACATGATTGGATAAAAAAGGTCCTTATTTGAATTACTTTACTTCTGGGCTTGGTAATTACTTGATTACGGAAAACAATATGGCGAATTGAACTTTGTTCTTAGTTCAGAAAACGAAATTAGGTGTCCTTGGTACAAATATACACGAGACATGAAGTCTTTCGCCTACCTGCCTCGGACGCGTAATTGTACCACGATAAGTTTACAAGGCTGTGTCGTCGGGCAGTCATTTTGAATTTTTCGATTCATTATCAGCCCGGAATCAGGAATTTGTGCCCAATATGGCGATAGGCTCGCACATCGTGGGGCAGAACACATATAGCGAAATGTGGGTGTCCTGGTAGCACTTCTGTCTAGACTCTACCCGTTCTGGTAAAAGGCTTGAGTTTATGTATGTATATATTATGTAGTCTTTTGAACACAAATAAATTTTAACGAACACCATTGCAATGACAATACATTCCACTAAGATTACGAGAACTTATCAAGCTGAAAAACGTTTTAAAAATACTTTAATAAAAAAAAATTAAAACGTGTTTCCTGAATCAATTAGAATTAACTTGGTAAGAAATTTCCACAAGAACATGTCTAGCAAATTAATGAATTCTAAAATTCTTCTCTGCAATTATTTTTATATGTAGAAAATATTTTCACGTTCTTTTAGAGCGATAGCTAGAGACGAGATGGGACTATCTAGACAAAAATACATGTTTGATTTAGAGCATATTTACCTCATATATCCGTAAAATCTTGCATCGGGAATATGTTGTAAGTCAATCAAAATGTAGGGAAGGAAATATGTATGTACATAGGTCAGGATGAGAAAGAAGGTACAGGACCTCCAGAAATCTCACACACTATACGAAACCCATCAGCGAAGCTTCATATCAGTTTATCTTTTCTATGAGCCAGCAGTAGTTGGTAGAGATAGTCCACTCCCATAGTAGTCATAGGATCACTGTAGAAACCTTCTAAGGCTTAATATAGATTAAGCCTCAAAAGGTTTATAAGGTGTTGTGGCTTTACCTTGTCGTAAAGAATTAAATTGTGTTGAGATATTTATTTAAACTTTTTTTACGTGTTATTACATAAACGGATATTGTAACTCTAAACCAGCTCATAAATAATATTTTTAGATGTTTGTAAAGCAAAATATGTTTTGATTAATGTTCAGCGGTTTGCTCTCGCCGCGACATGCGATGATACGGGTTAACTGTTCTTTTTTAAATGTGGAATTTAGGGTGATTTTTTTTCGTATTGTACAAAAATATGTGAAATGTTTTACGAGCATATTTATTACTTATTTTATTTTTATTGCTTCGAAGAGTAGATAATTTTAGATTGCCATAATTCAAAATTTATTCTGTTAATGCGACGACCTGTTCTTGAGTTACATTCGAAGGTCAAGAATTTCACTTTGTTAGGGTTTTGGTTTGAGGAATTTCTTATTATGAGCTTTCCAGGACTGGAATTTGTGCACGGCAGATTTATAAGATTAATCCCTATTACAAACTAAGACGGGAATTCAGTATCTGTATCAGCTCATATACGTCCCACTGCAGGGCACGGGCCTCTTATACAATCGAGAGTGCGATTGAGAGGTGTTAGGGGAAAGGTTGGTATTATATACAAGAAAATATTCATACTTCTTAGTGCATAGCAAACGTTTTTATGAATCTACAAGCCTATTCTTTATAGCCAGGCATCCAGTTCGCCTAGGAACACAGCGATGCGCCGGAATGCAATTTCCGCTGCGCTTTCGGTATGCTGTGCTTGGTTATTGATAGTAAAACATTTCAGCCGCTGCTATTAAACAAGCTACTAGCGAGAATTCTTTATGGAATAAATATTCACATTTTACAAGTTTATTTTTAATTATCCTTTCGTAGACTACTTAGGGTGTAGTTCATATGAATTATTGTTTTTTTTATTGGTAATTTTATTGTTGGCAGTGTATGTTAGCTTTGTATATTGTCATTCTTGAATCATCCGTTGCTGGGCACATTACTCCTCTAAAATCGAGAGTTCGATTGACAGGGTCCGATATACTTCATGCAGAATACAGAGTCCCTCACTTAATACGAGAGGATTTGAGTTTTAATTTGCATATAGCAATGCAGTCCGGTGTATGGTTAAATATTAGATTAATGGTCGTGCAGTAATGTGGTTTAGAATAAATTATTTTAGGCGAAAATAGATTTTCTAGCACATTCCATAAAAAAAACTGTGTTCCATTAATCTCTTTGAATTGATGCTATTATTATTTTAATCCTTCGTTCTATGTTTATGCAGGGGCGCAGGCAGTTACTTAGCATCTTTATTTGTTGAAATAAAACTCATTTTTACGGATTTTATCGAGGATTTGTTTGAATTTTTACTTTTTTTAACTGCCCGCCGTTTTGATTACTCTGCTGCTTTCGTAGTCACATGTTTAACATATGCGTAAAAAGAAAACATTTTACTTTGCTTATTTACCCATCCTACACTATAAAAATACAAACAGCAAAGTCAAAGGTTGTTACACCACATACAAGGATTCCTCTTAAATCATTAGGAAACAGGAACGTGTAAACGTGAGTATCAACTCAATAGACGCAATCTACCGACTCTTTGACATTAACTTCATTTGCTACAGCATTCACCGCCGCTCCTACTATTTTGATGTTCACGGATTTACATTTGTGTAGAAGTAAATAATTTTTTAAGTCAATTCTTTAAGCTGCATACATAAAGTCACGCCTTTTCCCGGGGGGAGTAGGCAGAGGTTCCCCCGGTAGCAACCAGGAAACCCACGTTTCGCCTTGTATTTTACACCCATGATGTGATAGGAGGCGCAAATTCCTGACTCCGGGCTGATAATGAATAGAAAAATCCAATATCACTTTGCCCGACCCGAGATTCGAAGCCGAGATCACAGCTTTGCAATCATACCGTAGTAAGACTGCGCCACCGACGCAGTCTTTACACTACCCTATAAACTATATTCTTAAAAAGAGCATTCACTATATTATTTGAGCCAGTTCGAAGGGTATTATCTCAAGGTCACAGAAGTGCAACAAAAATAAAAACTTCTAATGAATTTCGTTCGGTCGACAAAAGCGACTAAAATGCAATAGCTCTTATTTTCTTTTCGTCAATTTGCTTTGAATTGCTTTTATAAAGCAGATGGCCGAGAAGAAATATTGCCATAAGTAATCACAATATTACGAAAAATCTGCACCTAATGAAAATATAGGTAGAGTAGGTAAATTATAGTAGATAGGCTCGCCCGCTATCACATCGTGGGATGCAACACACAAGGCAAAATGTGGGTGTCCTGGTAGCACCTCTGTCGACCCCTTCGGGGAAAAGGCGTGAGCTTATGTATGTATGTATTACCCGTCGGAAATAACTGTGGACCTGAATAATTGACGTCATTGGAACATAAGTTCAGCAAATTCAAAATATAGGTTAAACAAATTGAATTAGAATAGAAAAAAGAATAAAAAATAGAATTCGCATCCATCTCAAAACGTTTTTAATGTAAAATAACATAGTGGATAGGGGAACACAAAAAAATGAAATGTGAACCGCATTCCAGCTAGGTTCACAGATATTACGGACAGATTATAGGTAAATTATTTGAAAGCGTTGAATTGTAATTATTCTTACCACAACGTTTAGGATTATCTAAATAATTCGGTAAGCATGACACACCAATATTGACGAATATATAAATGCGGTACCGAATCAAACAGAAATCAGAGCGTGGTATGTTTTGGAGCCTACTGCGTTACGTTGGGTTGAGACAAACAGCGCGAGTAAACATTGAGAAATCAACAATAGAACATGTCGCCATGAAACCTCAATGTAGTCTTTGCGGGCTAGAACTGTACTTTTGGTTAGTATCACCTTGAAAATTTATAATTTACTCATAAATACATACATAAACTCACGCCTTTTTCTCAGAAGGGGTAGGTAGAGGCGCTACCAGGACACCCACATTTCGCCTTGTATGTTCCGTCCCATGATATGATATAGGGTTAGCCTATCGCCATATCGGGCACAAATTCCTGACTCCGGGCTAATAATTATAAGTAAAATCCAATATCACGTTGCCCGACCTGGGATTCGAACCCGAGACCTTAACTTTTAATTGTACCATAGTACAACTACACCACCGAGATAGTCTAAAATTTCTTAGTTTATAAAGTGTATTAAATATTTTTATAGAACTACATCGTGCGTATAGTGCTTCTAAGGGAATTGCTATGAATTTATTGTTCAATTTAAATAGACCAGATGGAAAGTCTATTATAAAAAACAAATATGCTCGCTTGTTCAAATTCAAGCGTAAAACGCGACACAATTTATTGGACAATGTATTCCCCATTATTTATTGGTTTATAATTGATTATAACTAAAAATGTGCAGCAAGTGTAAACCCACACTAGTTGATCACGATGTCCTAGCGTTTCATAGAATTTCTAAAAGGATCATAAAAACTCTCATAAACTAAACCCCCGAGACTTTCATTTGAAAACATAACTGTGAATTTAATTGAGAACTCTTTTCTTTGTGCGCATTAAGAATTCAATTTCCCTTTCACCTTAAACTCTGTAAAGGATTTTCATTTTATTAAGCCATTTCATTTCCCGTTCGCATTCACAAAATATTAAACAGCCAATAATATTATGATTTATTTCGGCGAGTATTTGCTTTTTGTATCATTTCTGCGTATATTTAAATTTAAATGTCAGTTTGTTATTTGTTTTTTAACAAATGGTGTTTTGCTTATTTTACCTCATTAGTCTAGAGGCCTGCTTCGGTGACGTAGGTGTAATACAGTACGATTATAAAACTGGGGTCTCGGGTTCGAATCCCGGGTCAGGCAAAGTGATATTGGATTTTTCTATTCATTGTCAGCCCGAAGTCACGAATTTGTGCCCGATGTGGCAATAGGCTCGCTCCCTATTACATCGTGGGACGGAACATACAATGCGAAACGTTGGAGTCCTGGTTGCTACCAAGAGAATCTCTGCCTACCCCTTCCGCGAAAAGGCGTGAGTTTATATATGTATGTAGTCTAGAGTTTACAAAAAATATCTTAAACTGTGAATAATGTTAGTTATAAGTTATAAGCTCGAACAATTTACTTATACAATTCTTTTTATTATTATATTTCATTTTGTGCAATCTATTTGGTGTAAGTTTTTGTATTAAAGTCTCATTTGAGTTCCATCATAGGTATGTTCTAGAAATTAGACATTGTTTCTTTGTCCCTTATTTTTTTAGTCAGTGATAAGCCATGATAAATTTTTATAACTAGAAATCAGATAAAATACGAATAAACACCAAGCACCGAATAGAAAAACGTCACCGTCGAATCGACGTGAACGGTTTCCACAAAAAATATAATTAAAATATGTCGAAGGCACACGTCCATTTGTGCGATGGCAAAATGATTTTCAATTTTCAGTGTGTCTCTCAAACAGGACAGCGTCGGTGACCGAATTTTATACAAATTGCGACACGTGTTGCCGAAAAGAATTTGCGAGCTTCTGTGTCCAACAAAGCTTGAATTGTCATTTTCACTCGTCTGACGAATAGTCACTATTTTGGGAAAGGTTGTTTTTTATTTATTTATCATATTGTGTCTGTGACATCGTGATTGGCCCGACGTAGTAAGAGAAGCATTATAGGGAGTAACGAAGCATAGCGTAGCATAGCGATAGCATATTGTTACGTTCAATAAATTGCATAGCACGCATAACATTTACGGCCATATTCATAGAAGGATTTAAAACCTATTTTAGATATCAAATGTTTTGGCTTCCTCGCTCAAACTAAATTCTGTAGTCGTTCGAAAAGGATTCGATAACTAAAATAGATTTTAAAATGTTGTTTGACAAGCAATTACCCACAAATGTACTTTATTTTTGAGAAACCAATAGTTACTACTAGACAACCTCGTTTCTGCCATCAAAATATGAAAGAATGAATTACGTAATTGTTTATTTATGATAAGTAGATATAATTCAATTTTTCAAGATCCTATCTTCAAAAACTCATTATACAATATATCACGCCCGTCCAGAATATAGCTTTAGGCATTTCAAAACCTTTAAAATGAATGGCATTAAAATTAATATTTAACATACATTATTTTTGCAATTAATTTCTACAAACGAATCCACTTAGAATACCTAAAAAATTACAATTCACAGTCACGTCTTTTATTCTTATACAAATTGTGATTAGAGAGAAAAAAAATAATTTATTTCACAACGAAGTACCTACAGAGTGTTTCCACTACATAAACAAAGAATTTAAATTTCTTTTAATAAGGTATGAATAATTAGAGGTTACACCCCAAAAAGGTTATCTCGTAATGAGCCAAGTGCGGTGGACCCTCTGAATTAAACAGACATTGTGGGCTTGGTGACGAAACATGATGTTGGTCGAACCGCGGGAAGTATGAGCGAAACGATAAGTAATGTTTTTTTTGTGAAATCGCTAAATAGCGTATCCACATTGAAGAAAGTATTTCAAGCGTGGGCTGTGTAATCGGAATAATAGTTTATGATAAGTTCGATTTATACTTAAGAAACGTTTCTTTCTTAGAGGTTGGGATTAAACGACTATAGAATTGAATAATTATTTGTCGTTTTGCTGTTATGGAAACCACCGCGTCTAGTATTGTAATAATATGGCTTCTCATCCCTTGGTCCCGAAAATTGCCAATATCTTACGAAGTTTTGTTTATTTGCGTCTATTCAAATCGCTCTCAACATAACACTACCCTTATGTCGTGGGGCAGTAAAAAATAACTGGAAATAAACTGTAAAGCGGTATTTAGCTTGAGTGGAACTGGGATATGTCTACTTGGATTAGATGTTTCGAATCAAGGGACACAGAACCTTATTGCCATACGTTCTACTTGCACTCCATTTCAAAATTGTTTGAAGTAAGCTTTGCGCCTACTATAATATGGTACCAATTTACTGGAGTAATGTGGGCTCATTTTAGACAGACGGTTTTAGTGTGTAGCTTCTAGGTGACCTTTGCCTTGGAAATTATGTTATAATTCGTTGATCCAGAATTCTTAGAAACGTTTCGACTGTTGTATTTTGGACCCTATAAATGAGAGATAAATGGTTGTGAGATTTTAGTAACTATGAGTATAGCGATCAATGTATTATGGTGGAAAACCTTGTCACATTCGTAATTATCTGTCGCAGGTGCATGCTCTATCAACATAACAATTACCATTACGCGAAGTGTAATCACTGTTCCGTTTTAGTTTTCTCCATTCGGAAGACTTTTATATACCCTTCGAATGAATATAATGAAAGAAATAGAAAACATTCACCACCCTACAAATGTAAAATCAATATTCTAAACTGAAATATTTTTAAATCAATACACCGGAAATATTCAACAAACCAAACATAATTCTATATAGTTATAGGGCACTAACTGTCCCGCCAGCCTCCGGAAATTAAAGCATTGTTTATCAAACACAAAACAATATCCATTCGCATTTCCTTACAACGTATTCACAATTCCGTTTTGTATAGAGCAATGTAAATAATTCAACACAATTTTATCTACACCGTATTTAACCTTGCGGTTGACCCGGCGGTCCCCCGGGCCGACCTTACGCGAGAATTAACTATACATTGAAACGATCCTTCCAAAACACGGAAATAAACGTGGATCTTACTAGATGTCGCAAGTATATAAAACGTGTCAAAATTGAGCTGGTTTACTTCAACGGTGATACTGTATCTGTATCAGTTCATATATGTCCCACTGCAGAATCTCTACAACTGAGAGTACGATTGAGAGGGGTTAGGCCGCGTAGTCCATCACGCTGGCCTAGTGCGGGTTGGCGGACTTTTACATATCATAGAAAGGTTTCCGAATCGCTATGGTATGCAGGTGATTCTGAAACTGAAATGCCTCTTTCAGTTTCTGAGACTCATGGCACAAACCTCTATCTTAGTTTTGGGTCAGGTCTATGTAATATGTGACTGTGGGTATATTTACATACATAATATATTTAAAGTTTAAACCGGATTCGCGAAAACAGAAAATTTCATCAGTTTTCATCCATTTGAACTTACGACATCTATAAACATTTTATCTGTGTTCGTACTGATCTGCAGACGTCTTCAGAGGCGACTCGTGTTTTTATTAGAATAGGGAAATAGAGTCAATGTATTGCCGATTGCTGGGTTTTTGGGACAGGAAGTTTAGAAATAGACATATACTCGTTCTAGTGATACTTTTTTCTGCTATAAAAAAGAAGTAAGTATGTAAATAATCATAGAACTAGCAGAAATGTAAAAAAAACTTTCTTCTTTTTCCCTTCGAATCCTAAAGTAGAAGGGAATTTCATAATTGAGTTTACGATTCTTTTACTGCGTGTCATGTTTCACAATTAATCTACATCCAATTAAATAAATAAATAAATAAATACACCCAACAGTCACATACATAGTCCTGACCCCACACTAAGATCGAGTCTTGTGTCGTGGGAATTACGAGAGACTTTTCGGTCTCACAAACACCCAGACCCGAAACAAATACCTGTGGATCACACAAATATTTGTTTCGGTGCGGGGATCGAGCTCGCGGCCTCTCGTTTCACAGGCGGCGTCTAACCAACTGCGCCACGGAGGCCGTCAATTATTTTATTAACATTATTAAAATTAAATATATAACATAATTAAAATCTACATTTGATCTCACTTATTGTCATTCATGTCATCAGCGGTCTACATGCACATCACAATATTATGTTTCGCATTTAAATCTGTGTCCAATTATCATTAATGCTAAAGCTAATGAAATCGACAATTCATTTATTTCTTTGTCTCTCATATTATCGGCGGTCTACTTGCACATCAATACAATTTTAGTTTTAGTACCTAAACAATGAACGTACTGTAAGACATAAACACATAAATGCCTTTAGTAAATTATAGCGGATGTTTACGCTGACGATATTGCCGGCTCCATTAAACACTACAAGTAAATTACTACGTGTAGGAGCTGAGCAAACATCTGTGGGGAATTACATGGGATAATAATTTACTTGGATTTAGATACAGGTGACTTGGGATGGACTAAATCGATCGTAACTTCAAAACTGGTGGAGGTATTGTTGATATTGTTAATCATTGTGCATGAAATAATAATGACAATGGATGAAGGGAAGTATGAGAGAACAGCATAATATCGTAGAAATCAATCATTTCTGACCACTTTTATCGGAATTGCAATTAGATATACACAAAATGCTCGTCAGATATGTAGGTACTTAAGCGTGCTGATTTGAATCGAGGTACACCTCGAATATTACAATATGTTGTATGTTGTTAATTAAGATCCATATTGTATAATTATAATTTTGAATGATCATCTTCCGTGCATATCGTAGAGATTTATAAGAATTTCTACGGTATGTCACATGCCAACCTGCACTAGGCCAGCGTGGAGGACTATATTGCCTAACCCCTACCAAGTAGAGGGGACCCGTGCCTTGCAGTGGGATGTATATGGGCTGATCCAGATGATCATCTTCATTGATTTAACGCAGATTACAAAAATATAATTATTTTTAAGCCTAAATCCTATTACACAGTTAAAATTTGACTTCCCAAACACCAAATCCCATCAGCAATTTACAACTTGGTCAATATTTCTTCGTTCCATTTCTTTTGGATATTGACAAAGTCATTTGGGCCTCAATAAAGGCTGAACTAAACGTTTCATTACTGAACAGGGATCGCTCAATCTGCCGAAACTTCCCGGCGCTGCCCTCGGAACAGCTCCCGCGGGATGTGGTCGCGTTTCTGGATCGGCCGTTCGATCAACACTCCTTTTCTGGTATTGGTAGGGATTAATGAGTTTTGTAGGACAATTTTAAAACGCTTGTAATGTAATTTTACGAAAATTGTAGTATCTTCAAGGATAGAAACTCGACATAGTTAGAATAGATCTAGTAGTAGTCCATGGACCTGTTGGACTTTTGTTCGTGACGTGCATAACCACATCAGAAATGACTGAAAACATCCTCCTAGTTTCTCCCTCCCTCTCAGCGGGCCGGCATGATTGTATCGAATGGTATGAGACTGCGCTCTGATGCCATTCGATACTCTATCTGGGCGGCATTAGCACTTACCAACTGGTGCAATGCAGTCACTGTGCCGTGCCAGAATAAAAAAGAATAGCATGTGTGTATAATCAATGTCAATGCAAAATCTCATTTAGGTACTTCGATTGAGTTATTTCTATTTCGTTTCAATTACTTAAAATCAAATTTGTATCCCTTAATGGCCGCACTCATAGACGTTTATATTGTTCCTTGACTGCCTCGGTGACTTGTATTACGGTACGGTTACAAAGCTGAGGTCTCGGTTTCGAGTCCCGGATCGGGATAAGTAACATTGAATTTTTCTATTCATTATCAGTCCGGAGTCAGGAATTTGTGCCCGATATGGTCATAGGCTCGCCCCCTATCACATCGTGGGACGGAACATACAAGGCGAAATGTGGGTGTCCTGGTGGCGCCTCTGCCTACCCCTTCGGGGATAAAGGCGTGAGTTTATGTATGTATGTAAATTGTTCCTTAGTATAGATTCTCATAGTAAAATCTACACTAATTAGTAATGATTTAATTTACATTAAATGTCTCTGAGTAAAGCAGTTAGAGTCTTCCCCTGCTTGTGATTTCATTGTGATTTTATTGCGTGCTTCTTTAATCTTTGTTCACAAGCTGTCTATTAAGACCCACTACTATACACATTCGTGTGGGCACGTTAGTTTCGTATTATCAAGTAAACCGCATACTCGTGCTATACGATGAAACGTGACGCTGCCTAACCGCATGGCGTCTCAAAGATTGTCGAAACCGGGAAATTGAGCGTGAAATAATTTCCGAAACGAGCGATCATTATTCTTGTTGGAAAGTATAAAAGTTGTCCGTCTTTGTGGAGCCGCCTCAATAGAATATTGAGATGTGACTTAAATGAATAATATGCCTTTGTTCCTATTGAAAGGGCAGGATCTTGTTTTTGGTAATTTTGGTATATTACTTCTGGGAATAGGCCTATTTTAATTAAAGCCTATTTTAATACCGTAGATTTCCAAACGTGATGGTAAAAATATAATAATAATAGAGCATTTACCTAGAAAATTTCAGACATAGGTTCCACTAGTGCCACGCAAATTGCGCTGAACGTATTTACAAGATGTGACAGTAGCATTTCGAGCACAAATTTCAGTCGTAGCTAGCCCTAATCATATTTTTCGAACCAAGCAACTTATAATTAGGAGATTGCCCTACCTGGTTATCAAATTCAGCATCTGACGATCGTCATAACCGATTGTGAATTTTCTAAAAAGGCCGGTCTTGAACAACATTAGGCAAGCTAAAGCTTCTTTATGGGCTGCACACACAGACTCGATACATAGTTTCCCGTTTAATGATAAACATTGTTCATTATTAAGTAGTTCAAAATGAATATTTAAAAACAACACAATTTTGTTCAGGTTTATTTTACTCCCGTTTTTGTTCCATAAATGAATAATTTAAACAAAACTCAATACCATACAAACGAATCTATACCGCTGCACGTCACAGGTCCGTACTCTGGCACATTTTACATTCATTAAACTGGTGGAAACTTTAAAACGAAATGGTCCGAAAGCGCCCCGTCGTCGCTGAGTCGGCGAGTTGCGCTTTGTTGCGGCTACTTTGAAACCGTGTCGACGTTATGCACACGTCCTGTTGGACGGATTTAGGAAGACTATTGGGGGGTATACCCTTAGATAGTTTTGTTTTGTAGTTTAGATTTTGTATGTTTTTGTTTTTTGATTGATGAATACCAGGCCAGATAATACAGAAATTTCAAAAACGGTTACGGTTTTCTCTGCGATGAAGATTGTATCTTAACACATAATTGTTGTAATAATTTGTACCATAATGTTTAAGGTTTTAATACCCTCGTAATTTAATTAATCAAGCAATATTGCATCGGTACACGCCTCATGTCAACTTATTTCAATTTTGACCCCCAATGAATTTTTAGCCATACAAACTACATCCCTGCAAAACCTGCCAAAAGCGGTTCATAAAGTTGGGGCCGTGTGCCCGATCGATTATTAATTACATTGACTACTTCATCTAATGTTATTAACTATCACAATGTTGAAGCCAACTTTAGAATAAATTTACTTCCACTTCCGATCGTATTAAAATTTCCTGAGTCACGTTCACGGGTACTTAGTGGGGGGGGGGGGGTCGTTTCGTATAAAATTGCACTAGCAAACGACTCTATGATATGATACAATGCTCTGTATTGTCTGGTGGGTGAGATTTCTGGTCTTATTGGTGGAGTAGATATCAGTCAAAGGGATTAATGCACAGAAGGTGTTAAATTTATCATATAGACAATCGCAAATAATACTGGGTCACCGTGTGTATATTCGATTTCGACCTAATCTGCAAGGTTGAGTGAACTGGCGACAGATCCTATGGGTTTCTCGCTGATACAAGAAAATTGAGTACTTAAATATTTGCACATACACCTTGAACAACCAACCCGCTCAAAGCCAGCGTAGCGGACTATATAGCCTAAGCCCTCTTAATCGTACTCACGATTGTAGAGGAGGCCCGTGCCCTGCAGTGGGACTTATTTGGGCTGATACAGACACCTTGAAACTCTAAATCAATGTCTAGATAGTTGCTGCTGAATTTAGGCATCCTCCATTTTTTATCTAACAACCTGTTGAGAAAAGCTTTTATCTAAATACTACCTGCGAAATTGTCAGGCCCTCTACCCATAATACCAGTCTGTACGTCCGCTAGACCAGTCCAGTCTAGTTAAATTCCACAAACATCATGGATCAGCTGGTCCATTTCTGTGAATTTATCAAATAATGGATAGTTTATTCACTTATTAATTAATTCGCTCATTCAGTGACGTATTTGTAATGGTATCACGACTATATTTGGCCGTTGATTATAATAATGATTAACGTAGCCTGTCATGCGTGAATGGTTCATTCATTATTTACTATTTTACTTCATTCATTCAATCGAGTAAATTCATGTTTGGATTGAAAGTGGTTCGGCTTCAGCTTGAATTAATTCCGTCAAATAACATAATTCCACTGGGTATACTTCTCTCTCCTTCTCTTTTTTTCTCTATTCCCGTGTTCTTATATTTTGCGCTAATTTTAACATAGTTGCTAGTTGGTATTTACTAATTTCTCTGGATCAAAGTATTATGGGTGCAAAGGGTCTACAATCAGCATAATTTAGCAAAAACGGTCTGTAACAAAATCAACCATACTTACAAAGCCCTCATATCGTTCTTGGTGACATCAAACTAGCAATTTTAGGGCCTTTAGTTTTTAATAGGTCCAAAAATCTATCAAACAAAGGATTACATTCGGTATAGGAATACCTACCGAACATATAAAAAATAAAATAAAGCAGCTATTACTAAAATCTTAGTTAACTCCATTACCAGGCTTAGCAATAAATTAGCAACAAAATTAATAGACACTGTATTAACCAAGGCTTCACGAAACTTCATATTAATCAGGGCACCCGAGAAGCCACGAACGGCACGAATCAAAACGGCCGCCTATCCTTATAATCCGGTCTACACCGGTATTATCCGGTAATATTACTGCACTACAGGCTTCGCGGAAGATCCTGGCTTTAAATGGCATATTGCGAGCATAATATGAAAGTCATTAGGAGGTTTCAAAAAATTAACTTGTTTGATGTTTGAAGTAAACATTTTAGGACCCGTTTTTAACTTTTTAGGAAAGTGTGAGCTAAATAGATGTGTCTTAAAAATGTCTCTTTTTTATTACGCAATTATTTATATATTATATTATTTTGACATCGAAAACTGAATGAGAAAATAGAGTTCGCAGACTTGACAGGCCAGGATATTCTGGCAGTAACAAGTCAATTTTAATCTCTGTATCGAAGATGGTGGATTTCAAGTTGTATTCAAATACTATGGTAACTAACTATGAACATATCACTATATCCACTCTGCTATTACAAGATCAAACAAGCTCTAATTCTAATAATATAAACCAAATAATCCAAACTACACAGCTAGTGTTGCGTGACATAATCCACCCTGTTCCTTGTAATTACGGCCAGGTGAAGGACGCAATTAGCCACCCCTTCTCATCCCCCTCCCCTAAACGCTTCCTGAGACGCTTTGCATCCTGCAGGAAACAATTTGTGTCTGTATACGAGAGATACGTAAGGAATGGAGAACATTTTGTAAAAAACAGGAGCTTTGATGGTGACATGTTTGGGAGTGTATATTGAGATTTGAGCAGTTACTAGATTTTGTGGTACATTAAAGTAACGTAGTAAAATACGAATTTATTAAACTCGCAATATTTTCATTTCTTTATTTTTAAATTATATTTAAAAGACCATCTTATTAATTAACACATATTTGTACACCACGTACCGTAACGGTTGTAGAATTATTTAACGATGCAAAAACCTTAAATAGCGACACTGTTTTCTTCTAAAATTATTTTATGCTTTTTTAAAGTCTTTTTATATTGATAAACACTATCTTAATCATCAATGCTCGGAATCATGCAACTGCTGCGTTTAATTGTTTATAATCAACATATTTTTATTTTTTAACATCATGTGTGAAAGTGTCATCTTATGTCTCAGGATGGCGAGCACAATTGAATGCTAAGCATTGCTTTGTAATTCGGTTGTATCGGTTACCAGCAGACGAATGACATGCTCGTCTCGCCAGTCATTCCAATAGAAATAATAAAAAAAGTGATGGTTGACTTGATCACGTTTCTACCAAACATTAAATCCACTGTGAATGGTCAGTAATCAAACTTCGGCCCTTAAGGGGTGAGGGAATGAAAAGGGCAGCCAAACTTGTCTCGATATCTCAGAAACACGCTCACATATTTCGCGGTTCCAGCTATTTTTCTTCGAAAGTTGGTTTATCGTTATTCTATTTGTATTTAAATAATATAAATCAATAAATACACCCAACAGTCGCATACGTAGTCCTGACCCAACATTCAGATCAATTAAGCTTTGTGTCGCAGGTATATGACCTACGAGAGACTTTTCGGTCTCACAAACACCCAGACCTGAAAGAAATATTTGTGAGCCGCACAAACATTTCTCTTGGTGCGGGGATCGAACCCGCGGCCTATCGTTTCACAGCCGGCGTCTAACTAACTGCGCCACGGAGGCTGTCATTATGAGAAAAGTATTACATCCTATTCGAGGCCCACGGATATACTTAGGTAATTTTACTTTTTCTGGCACCTGCGCAGTATTTATGTAATATTATAGTGCAGATAAACAAAATCAGTATATCCCAAATATTTCTCAATGTAATTTATCATTAATTATCCAAGATTGGCTGGTCATTACATATTAGGAGAGTCGCTTGGTTATTGATTAATGTATTGAAATTTTCTGTTTAAATACTTGTGCGATGTAGTTTTTAGTGCGGCATTTAGATCTTTGTGTTGGTTGGTAGCTATCGGGGCAACACACAAAAATTCTACCTTAAACAAAAAGCAATTCACAACAAACAATTTTGCTGGTGGTAGCTTTAGAGGCCGCCTGGGTAGGTTCCACCAAAATTTCTTATCCTCCCGCCAAACAGCAGTGTAAATGCACTGTTGTGTTCCGGTTTGAAGGACATTGTAGACAGAATAATTACTGGACATAATGAGACTTAATATCTTATGTCTCAGGATGGCGAGCGCAGTGGAATGCCAAGCATTTCTTTGTAATTCATGGTGTTGTTTGGTTTTGCTAGTATCCTTGAGAGGCCATATCGCTTACCATCAGGCGAATGGCATGCTCGTCTCGCCATTCATCGCATTAAGAATATTACAATATACAATTCTCGATTTCTCTCATCTACCCTTTGTAATTCATGGTGTTGTTTGGTTTTGCTATAATTGTCCATGAGCGGTCGTATCGCTTACCATCAGGCGAATGGCGAAAAAAAAGAACAATAATGACTATATAATACTCCCCTACCATAGTGTAGTAAGTTTATGTAAGTTGCCAAATAACAACGTACGGATAAATAAGTCGTTTTGGCCCTTTCCGGGCCGTTTGGCTCCTTAGTTTGAGCATTACGGGCCGGGTGGGACGGACGCAATTTCATTACAACTAAATGGGGTGTTAAGTATGGAGTGGACGAATTAAGAGTTTTTGTTGGGTTTAATACGGTAAAAGCTGCCGTTGGATGTCTTAATTGTTATAGCTTTGTCAATAGTTCTGTGACATGACATTCTTGCTATTTGTGTTCTTCAGGCAGAGGAGGTCAACTGTTGATCTTATAATCTACGCAATGATTTCCACAGTGATTTGTTACGACCTATCCACCATCTAAAGATTTTCTGCAGCATTTACTATCACTATCTACCAGCCCATGTGTAATCACAGACCTGGTGTATAAATAAATACACCCAACAGTCACATACATAATCCTGAGCCCACACTAATATCTAATCATGCGTCGTGGGTATCAGGAACTACGAGAGACTTTTCAGTCTCACAAACAGCCAGACCCGAAACAAATACCTGTGGATCACACAAATATTTGTTTCAGTGCGGGGATTGAGCCCGCGGCCTCTCGTTTCACAGCCGGTGTCTAACTAGCTGCGCCACGGAGGCTGTAAGCAGATTAACCTCCAGTATGAGTTATTCTATTTGCTGTAGAACAAACTCCCTGATTCGTTTTTTATTTATTCATTTATTAAGAAGTGAGTATATGGTAGGCACTAACTAGATTGGGCCTCTTAGCGGTGCCAAAGTCTATAAACGACGATGGCTGTACCATTATGCGTGCCGCGAAGTTGCCTGCCCAAGCAGACAAAAATTCAACAGACGACCAACACTAACATGAAGTCACAGGATACTGGTCATTTCTATCAGGTCTCTGTGAAAGTTCCTAAGGGAGGGCTATTTGGTAAATACTTTTATTTACAGATAAATATGCATGTAAATTTCTAAAAATATTAAAAGGTCATCTTACATTTTTCAACCAGAATGGTCTAGAATACTAAAATAATTATTTATAATGAAAAATACCAAAAAAAGGACGCAAAAGCATAGGACACTAGTGTTCGTTTTAGTTATATGAGAAAACTTGGGTTTTAAAACGCCACGAATGCTGAATGTGGTTTGGTGTAAATGTCAAATTAATTCGACGTTTTTGTTCCGTTTGTGGACAGATTTGACTTTTATTAGCGGTTAGTTCTCGAATCCACAGTGCAATCGCAAATAGTTAGTACCGATATCTATTGCATGAAAACTTTCCGAAAGAAAAAAATGATTTTTTTAGTTAAAATTAATAAATACACCCATCAGACACATATACAGTCCCGACCCAACACTAAGATCGAGTCTTGTGTCGTGGGTGTCAGAAACTACGAGAGACTTTTCGGTCTCACAAACACCGCGAAGCAAATACATGTGCATCACTCAAATATTTGTTTCGGTGCGGGGTCGTTTCACAGGCGGCGTCTAACCAACTCAACCACGGAGGGTATCAACTATCAACTTACCATCTAGTGATAGTCTGATCACCCCCAGTGCAAAAAAGATTTTTTTAAGTTTACCCTACAAAGGCCACTACGCCAGTGTAGTGAACTATAGCCTAACCTCTCGCAATCGAACTGCCTGATGTAGTGGAGTTCCATTCTCAGCTGGAAGTCATCACGTGCTGATACATTAAAAGCCAACAACTTCCTTTTTTTCAGTTATAACACTCTACATTATAGTGAGTACATTCTTATCATTCGTATCAACGTATTCAATGTTTGCCCAATGGGTAAACGTATCACGGCGATAATTTATTCAAAGTCGGGCACGCTGCAGCCAATTCCAGTATATAATTGGGTAGCGGCTCCCCGAATGTACAACCTGGACAGTATATACCAAACTTGGGAAATGGAGTTTAGATTGTGAACTTAGATTGAAATTGTAAAACTTGTTTTGTAAATGCTACACTTACATACATACATAAACTCGCGTCATTTTCCCAGAGGGGTAGGCAGAGGTGCTACCAGGATTTTAATTCTTAAATAGGTTGTTGAAGAAGTTCTTGGGGGAGGCCTATTCAACACTAAAAAACAAGTTGCTAAAGATGATGATGGTTTTTACAACACAGATAAAAAATTTAAGGATTGATTATTTTTGTGTTCAATAAGTGTTTGTTTCGGATGTGTATATGAAATTATAGAAAAGACTGATATTTTTTGCTACCTAGGGAAAAACATTTCTTACCGTAAGGTTAGAGTATTCTCTGTGAATACAGTCAAATTATTTTATGTTGGTGTCGAAAAAATCCAGGCATCCAGTCAGGCAAGCATCTGGCTGGAAAATCAAAAGCCAATTCATTCATCATAAAGTATATACGAAGTATTTTTTACCGAATCTAAATACCAAGTTCTCAATTCATGTTTTACTACAATTTTGATTTTTTTGAAGCAAACAATCTAAATAATACAAAATTATGCGTGTTATTTTCAGTACACATTCATTTTTTAATTACCAATTCAAATATAGTGCATTACTCTCGGAGCCAACTACTCCGAGGTATTTGGCAGTCACACACCACTCGCCTGAGTTACCAGAGAGCTCAGTTCCCGAGGGACGTGTGGTCCCTGTTTACAACTTCACTAGCCAAGCGCAACGAGCTCTTGCCAAATTGTAGCGAGGTAAATTGATTCATTTAAAAACTTTACTTAATTGAGTTAATATTTTAAATGGATATTTTTATTTTGATGTTTGTTTTTATGTGAGTTTCTTCACAAAAATACCGAAAAGTGATACAAGCATTATTATCCTTTAAAAATACATAAATAAATACACCTAACAGTCACATACATAGTCCTGATCCCACATTAAGATCAATTTAGTCTTGTGACGTGGGTATCAGAAGCTACGAGAGACTTTCCAGTCTCACAAACGCCCAGACCCGAGACAAATATTAGTGGGCATCACAAACATTTGTCTTGGTGCGGGGATCCCGCGGCCTCTTGTTTCACAGCCGGCATCTTACCAACTGTGCCTCGGAGGCTGTCACAAAAATAGACTTGACATACGGACAGACTTCACAACTAAGAGCCAAATCGTTTCTTCAAAACTCTAAAAAACATCATCGTTTTGTAGCAATATTACATGCATACATACATACATACATAAACTCACGCCTTTATCCCCGAAGGGGTAGGCAGAGGCGCCACCAGGACACCCACATTAATTCGCCTTGTATGTTATCGCCATATGGGGCACAAATTCCTGACTCCGGGCTGATAATGAATAGAAAAATCCAATATCACTTTGCCCGACCCGGGACTCGAACCCGAGACCTCAGCTTTGTAACCGTACCGTAATACCACTACGCCACCGAAGCATTTTAAATAGACATTGCTAGTTAAGGAAGAAAAGTACTAGTACAGCTAGTAAAGCTGGCGGTATTTGGGTATTAGGAGATGGAGTTACAGCTACGTTAATAAAAGTAAAACTTCAGTAGTTAGTTCGTAAATCAAAAATGAATAAATTATACTCATCGGTATAGCCGTTGGATATTTAACTACTCAGATCATTATTTCATAAATTCGATAATATTGCATTTTTGTGCGAATCGTAATAAAAGTTGGTTGACTTGTTGCAATCCTATTGCATTTTAATGTAATGTCTTTAAAACTGTCTATATCTATCTACACCAACATCTGTGTAAAATTATGTTTTCCTCTATTCTCATATGCATTGGATATAATAATAAAGAAGGATCTCGTTTTCCGAGATAAATCCATCAGCACTGCATTTGTATGCAAAATGCCATAAGTTCCGAGACCGCGGATGCAGGTGTAACATTGTGCGTCTGAGGAATTGCGAATTGCCTTGGGAGATGAGATTTATAATTATTTGCAGTCATTCTTTTTATTTTGTTATATAATGCATTATTTTTATTACTTCAGTTCGAGCCTTAATTAATTAATAAATTGTTTAATACTTAAATGTTTAATAAATTGAAGGTTGAATTTTATCCGCAATTTTCAATATTTTCTTGTGATTTTTAGTTATTCTGATGATATGCGAGTTTTGAAGCAACTTTAAGTATGATATACTTTTTTGCGTTTTTATTTCAAGTCTTTAATAGCATTAAGTTCAACGCGAAAGCCCAGACAAGGTCTACTATATTGGTTGGCGCATTTATGCAAAAATTTCTCGAAAAAAAAAAAACTAGTCAAAATCAAGTCAAAATATTCTTTATTCAAGTAGTCTTTTACAAGATCTTTTGAATCGTTAATTTCTGCTACCACCGCTTCGGAACGTGTTGTAGCTTTGAAGAAGAAACGGCGCAAGAAACTCCCTCAGCAACACAAACTGTCTTCTTTTTCTTTTTTTTTAAAGCCAGTTTAAAATACAATGGTTAATTTATAAAACAGGATTTATGTCACAATATTGTCTATGCTGTTTATACTAATTTATGTTAGTTAAACCACCTGTCTGTTTTATTTACATTACAAAGTTTCAGTAGTTCCAACATGTTATAAGTGCGATGACATTAATTGACCGCTTAATATTTCATAATAAGTTAAATCTTAACTGGTGGCAGGTCTCTCATATGTGAGAGGCCGCCTGGGTAGGTACCACCGCAATGTCTATTTCTCCCGCCAAACAGCAGTGTAAATGCACTTTTGTGTTCCGGTTTGAAGGACATTGTAGCCAGAGTAACTACTGGACATATCGAGACTTAACATCTTATGTCTCAGGATGGCGAGCGCAGTGGAATGCCAAGCATTGCCTTGTAACTCATGGTGTTGTTTGGTATTGCTACTGTCCATGAGCGGTCGTATCGCTTACCATCAGGCGAATGGCAGGCTCGTCTTCTCATTCAATGCAATAAAAAAAAAAAGTTAACTCCTTAAGTTTAGTGCTTGTAATGTTCTCACAAAATGAAGTTAACTTACTTCAGAAGTCATTTATTAAATACTTGAAGTTGTTACCCCAATTATTAGACGCGTTACCACTCGTGACGGTTTCGTAGGTAGGTATGTGTCAATTTATTCGTGTATGGTAACATGTTTGTTTATGTCAATAAGCAACATGCTTCGCGAAGTGTTAACATTCATATGAGGTAAAATATCTCTGTTTTATTTACTTCTAGTCCCGAAAATTACCTCTCATAAACATTACAGTTATCATCTGGCTGATAATTTATGCATTTGATTATTTTATTTCAACATTTATTGTATTGTTTTATTATTTCCTTAAAAGCTCTTGCAATTCGTTTTAATTCATTTTCTATTTTTTACCTTTCGTTGTTATTACAACCACGTGACAAATTCATTGCTTAATCAAACAATAAATTGGGTCAATTATCACTTACCTATTATTTACACATATAATATTAGCAATATCCAATCACTCCATTCCCACTCGAATCTCGAATATCCCAACGACCCCGGATTAATCCATCAAGGATTTTGAAACGTAAAAAAGGAATATCGACGTCTCGATACGTCGGGGTCAGACGGATCAAATTGAAATTATATTTTGCTTGGCGACGATAGCTCTCGGCTCTCGCAATCAGTTTCCCGGAAACTGAAAAGTCCGAGGATCGAAGAGTCGCATGTTTGTTCTTCAGGTTTTGAGGAATTAAATGTTTGTAGTTTGTGCCTGAATTTGTTTTACGAATTCTGTATTCACCCATATATTTTGTACGTACCACTGCAGGGCACGGGTCTCCTCTACAATCGAGAGTACAATTGAGAGGAGTTAGGCCATATAATCCATATGTACGAATTAATGATGGGTATTAAAATAAAGGAACGTCTTGGTTCTTTTACGAATAAAATAATACATGGATTTGATTTAACAAAACGTGTCCTTTGTAGTTCAATGCAAGGAACTCGACTGGTAATATATTTTTTTACTGCGGCCTGACAAATAGGTATACCAAATCAGTAAATGATAAAGATGGCTACCTGAAGTAAGTGTGAAAAAAGGATATTTAATTTTTTTAGTTACGACCAAAATTTAGTACGTACCTAATTAAAAATAAATTAATTATTCCAGGCATGTCCATATTGCAATCTCCCTCTTAAATTGCAATTTTTATAACAAAGTAGCTCTTAATTATAGGAATTAAAATCTATCTGTTTCGAGCTTTGCACGAATATATTATATAGCCTAATATAATATATTATAAATAAAACACCAATATCAAATACAAAATAAAAACGTTTTATTGGAGCAATTAATGAACAAACAAAAACATTCTTGCTTAGACTATTTAGCATCACTAAATGCCTCACAATAATATTAAAAACAATACGCTAATCGATCCTTAATGCTATTATTAATTTAATTAATGCAATAAATTTTTTATAGGCATAACTGTTTTCTTAAGGCCCGAAATGTTTCAGGATTTCATAAATAGATGTCGCTAGTTTCCTCTCATAAACATTTATGCCTACGTAACGCTATTTCAGAAAATGCATTTGTTATTATGACTAGAAAATATAAAACGTCTATTATAATCACATTTCTTTTTACCTTCCCTATATTTTTTCTCAAACCTTTGTATGACTTTAACCGTAGTGTTTATAGTTCGTACTGTGTATTACTATATACAGGGTATATCAAGTCCGCGACCGAAAACGAAGCCAGGTGGTAGTATTAGTAATATCAAACACAATGCAAGTAAAAATTCAAATTAAATGATGACGTACACCGCTTTATTTTTAAACACGCAATGGTACTTAAGGGTTTAAACCACTATTTTTGCAAAAACTAGGTATTTACCCCCCAAACACGATGATTTTTAAAATACTGTAAAAAAAACCGTCGCTGTTTTTGCAAAATTTTTAGTTGCATTGTGTCTGTAACCGCTAAAACTACCACCTGGCTTCGTTTTCGGTCGCGGTCTTGATATACCCTGTATATATACTTTTTTATAGCCAGAGTTTCAAAGAACAAAAGTCTTATTTATCTTAGTCATTAACACCCAGACATTTGGAGAACGCGAGGGTGTTTTCATCGCTTTAAATTTATGGGGAAAGGGTCACAGATTGTTAGGAATTCAAAAGTCACACTAGGTAACCAAACGAAACAGGTTTTAGTTTTTGCATTTTTATTTCGTCGAATTATTCAATTTGAATAAAGACTACTACGATTAAAGGTATCAGACATTACAATATCTAGATGTTGCTCTCAGTCCTAACCATTTCCATTCGATTTCTTCACGGTCCAAAAACTTTTTCTTTCGCTTTCACGATGTTTATGGATTGTTTTTTTCAACAGCCTTCATCATAATCCATTCTTTAGTAATTGAATAAATAAAACAAGGAAATGACAAGTTTAATACATTGTCGGAATATAAGCGAAAAATGTCAGAACCCATTTATTATAATTGTTCTGTACAATGTTGATTATTACTCAATTAACGTCAACATTACTAACAAAGATACCTTCAAATTCGTTCACAAAGCAATGAAAATAAGTAAAATATTGTACTAATATAACAGTCGCTAAAATATTTTGGCAACTGTAACGTTGAATGTATAGAAAAGAAACATAAATAGTATGAAAAGTACATTTAAGTACACACAATTAATCTATTATATTGCACATCCCGAAAAATGTTCAGTCTTCTAAAAATTTAAATAAATAATAAAAATAACACAAATACAAATTTATCAAAAGTAATTTTCTTTATGTAATTTTCTATATATATATTTTGGTTTATTTCACGCTGTGACTAGAAATTACAGACCTCAATACAAGCAGTAAATAAAACAAATATAAAAAAGAAAAACAAATTAACCCGAGAATTTATTACACAAAGCGTTATTATTTTGGATTTGCGCTAATTTCAAGTTTAGCTCGCGTCTGCGTAATTAAGATTTAATTAATTAAACGTCTTTTAAAACACATGTAATACTTGAATTATACGAAATATCACTACCTTGTATATATACAATGTATACGTGGCAGGAAAGGTATCTACGTGTTTGACCCTAAAATTACTTCATACGGTTTTTTAGTAAAATTATATGAAAAGATTTTTACACACCATTTTGATGTTTCGTTTGTATTTGAATTTAACTATCGCTTGCTTTATTATATTAAATGTAATGTTATGTTTATTATGTAAAATGGATTATATATCTAACCACTAAACTTCTAAACAAATGCATCCATTGTTGAATGTAATTTGTTTAAATATGAAGGAAACCAATGTGAGGAAACCTGCGTACCTAAAAGATTTCGTCAAGAGTTTTAAAATTGTGGAGAACCTTGTGAAAATTGTGGTAAACCCGATTTAGGTCAATGTGGAGGACCAAGGCCTTGCCCCTCTTGATTAAACGAAGGACTGACTGAGGTCGGACATTTATAATAATGTTTTTTGTTTAATAAGTTTCATACGAAATAATAAATGTATATTAATGACACAGATTTATGGAATTTAAATACGGTTTAAAACGATGAGCATGTGCCGTTAATAGCGTATGAACATTGCAACACGTGGCTTTTAATGATGTTCCGGGAATTGGCTCTAAATTACCTTCGCGAGCCTGTTGCGGTTTAAAACGTATTTCGCTACGTTTTAAAACGTCCAGGCGCGTTTACGTAACGTAATATACTCCGTTTTATACTAAAAGACTTAAAATTGCACAAAAAGTGCAGGTGCTATAGCTTTTTCATTGTTTATTTTTACCGGTTGTCTGGAAGATATCGCTTAAAGCGATAATAAGATCGCCGATTATGTCGACATATTTATGTCTGTTTTTTTTTTATTTCATTTTAATAACTTTTTTTTTTGTGGTGGTAAAATAAAGAGTTATAACAGTATATTATTTTTCTAAAATATTGTTGAGACTGGGCCTTCTTGTTATTTGCAAAAGGGTAAAGGTTTTTGTTGAACAAAATATACTCTAACACAGGTTTGGTGATAACCTCAAAAACATTTCTTTAATCAAGTTACGCAGCAAAAAGTGTGTCTCAACATAATATATACTTTACGACAGCTTTTCTCATATAATTTTACTAAAAGACCGTCGGTACAATGAAACTGATTATAAAAATCTATCAGTATAATAATAATGTCTACGTTATATTTTTGTGATAATCGTATGTTTAAAATACACGACAGTGATTTGATGATATGAACAATATATGATTTATTCACAGTTTGGTCCTTATGTACAAATGGGATGGGGTAACTACTACATGTAGGTAAAATGCTAATTTATTTGTATCTTCCTCAAGATTTAATTGAAAGTTATAATAGTCATTGTAAATGAGATTTCATCTGGTATTCGACTTGTATACCATAAGGTCGAAATTTAAAAAAATAAATGCATTCATGATGTAAAATTAAAAAAAAGATTTTTATTTTGATTTAGTAAAGTTTAGTTTTTATATCAATAATTTAGCATTTTACAAATAAATGAATGTTATTTGAAATGTAGACACAGCATGAAAACTGCTGCGTTAACAAAAAATATGCCAAGAACTTTCTACCAATTGGTTATTGAAAAATAAAACTTCTTAAATTTTATTTGAGACAACTTTCCAAGTATTATTAACTTTTAAAATTATAGATCTTTTTTATTATCAAAATAATTAAATATATTAATATTAAATATTTATTACAATCAGACGATTTCAAAGAAAATATTGTTCACAACAGTTTACATACTGCGTACTTATATTTTAATGATACAAAGTCATCTATACTTTAACATTATATTTATCAACGATCCTATTGCTATCTGGTGAGTCGTCGGCAAATTTTATATCATTCGAGGAGTCAGAATTCTCATCGGCAAATTTTAAGTCAGCAAAATCTGATCTTTTCAGTGTATCAGTATTAGTTTCTCTCGCCGTATCATTAACTCTCTTTAAAGTTGATGAGTTATCACAACTTTCCTTCCTGTGTACTCTTACAGGAGATTTGGACATTGTCAGTTCATTCATCTGTATTGTTACAGGACTTTCAACTTTCTTCTTTTTGTTCCGCCTTGGTAATTTAGGCGATTTTTGCAAATCACTTATGCTGAAATTCAAAGGGTGTATAATATTGCCTTTTTCAATTACTTTCCTTATAGATTTGATGGATTCTGTGGATCTGTTGGATCTGTTGTCGTTTCTTTTGAGTGTGCTCGATGTGGGCCGTTCCTCGGGAGATTCTGTGTTACTGCCGGGATCTGGGCGGAGTTGTAGTGGCAGAATTTCCTACGACAAAAATAAGCAACTATTAAAATAATTTACGTCATGTGCCATTATGATATGTTGTTTATTGAATAAATTTTATGGTTTTGGTGTACAGCAGGCGGGACGACGGCGAGATGCAGGCGCGACACACGCGCGATGCCGACGGGTTGTTTGGGGGAATGTAGGCGAGGGAGACCTCGGATGTCGGAACGCTCAGCGTAACTTCTTAGAATCTTGGAGCCATCATTGCTGCGGGTGAGGAGGACAATCAACACCTCATGACTCGACGGTATTCTAATATGAGCCCCGACTCAACTTCCAGGTACGTGACAATTTCACCTTACTCATACAACGGGCAGGGGTTAGAGCGAAGTGATTCCTCACCGCCTAACCACGGACGGCATCGCTGTTTAAGTGGTTTGCCACCCGGAGCGACCTTCTCTGAAGGCGGCGGGGAGCAGGTTCGTTTCACTCATGATGCCAGTCCGCGCTCTCCTTCCGCGAGGTCACGTTCTCGCAGTACGAGAGCATTGCCTGCCACGGCTTTGGACTCTCGACCATAGAAACAATCAAGGACGAGAGCGAGAGGTCTACTCCGACGACTAAACGGAGTTCTCTGTGTTGGGACAACTATCAGGAGAACATAGCTCTATACACTCTTTCGGAGTGTCCAGACTGGGAGTATGTCTCGAGCGCAGAGAACTTCATTTAGTCGTCGGAGTATACTTCTCGCTCACGTCTTTGATTCCTTCCATGGTTGAGAGCCCGAGGTCGTGGCAGGCAATGCTCTCGTTAATGTGAACTCGCGGTCGGAGAGCGTGGACCGGGGTCGTGAGCGGAACGTACCCGCTCACGACCCCGCTGCCGCTTACGAAGAAGGAGGTTTCGGGTGATAAACAGGCTGAACTGGCGCCTCGCCCTGTGTTTAGACGCTGAGAGAAACCTGTTAGTGGCTTTCACGCGCATTACGGGTGGCAGGTAAGGTAGACGGGCAAGTAGCAACACAATTTAGGAGGGCGCAGATGCCTCCCATGGCGAGATCACCCTCCTAACGCGAGCGCACAGCCCTCGTTTTGGATTTTTGACGCCCCTTGGCTATTGGGCGGGGAAGCCTGGTCATCTGCTTTCATTCACCCCGCCTCGTTCTCGGTTGATGGCGGCGGGCAGCATCGTTCTGCTCATGATCCCCCTCCGCGCTCTCCTTCTGCGAGATGACGTTCTCACAGGTGAGCATAGCCTGCCATGATCCTCTCGACCTTGGAAGAAATCATCTCGACCATGAAAGAAATCACAGCAGAGAGCGAGAGGTGCACTCTGACGGCTGTGCGGAGAGCTGCGCGCTCCTCTTCCCAAGCTGAACACTCCGAGAGAGCGTGCTGGGCTGTGTCCTCAATTGTCAGGATTTTGACACACCGCGGATTCTTTCATTCTCGCTACCGCCACAGGTATCTGTCGAAGCAAACGTGCCGCGACAGTACTTGCATCAGGCGGAACATCATCACGCCGTAGTGCCTGCCCAGCGACTGGTCTAAGACAAAACGCAGAGCCGCGATGGTCCAAGCATCAGCACTGGTCCACTCCTCCATAGCCGGCCGTGCGGTGGGAGTTCCGTGAGGTCACCGCCTCTCTAGAAGCCTGTAGTTCCCTACAACGCGACGGGACGCCGGCTCCCGCCAGTGCTAGGCTCATGAGAGGACTCTGGCATCGATGTCTCAGGAAACGGAATCGGCCAATATGCAGGGCGCCTCATGGGAGATGTGTTGCTCTCTTGCGTCAACCGCAGGAAGCGGAGGTCACATGTCACATGAGGCGACCTGCATATCGGCCGGTTCTCATCCATTCCCTTAATTAGGACATCGACGCCGGAGCTTTCTTTTCAGCCTAGCACTGGTAGGAGCCGGCGTCCCGTTGTAGGGAACTACAGGCTTCTAGAGAGGTGGTGACCTCCCGTAACTCCCTCCGCACGGCCGCTATGGAGGAGTGGACCAGTGCTGGTGCTCGGACCATCGCGGCACTGCGTTTTGTCCTAGACCAGTCGCTGGGCAGACACCACGGCGTGATGATGTTCCGCCTGATGCAGGTACTGTCGGGGCACGTTTGCTTCGACAGATACCTGTGGCGGTAGTGAGAATGGAAGAATCCGCGTTATGTCACTATTGTGACAACTTCCAGACGACACAGCCCAGCATACTCTCTCGGAGTTTTCGACCCGGGATGAAAGGCGCGCAGCCGTCAGGGTGGACCTCTGGCTCTCGACTGTGATTTCAGAAGGAGGCGCCGGGTAAATGACAACGGCTGACCAGGCGTCCATGCCCCTTGGACAAGGAGCGTTAGAACTCCACCACGGTACACCCTGCCTAACTCATAAGAGGCGACTAAAAGAGGTCATCGAAGTCGGTAGACTCAGTGAGGGTTGTGCCCTCGCCGGTAGTGACTGAGATGGGCAACAGAGCGCATAGTCTCGTTTTAATTTTTTTATACTCGCACGACTAACTACGATGCGCCTGAAGGTAAACTCAGTACAGTCTAGAAGAGAATCGACCGGCGTGAAATGTCAATGTCTCGCCGGTCGATACAATTATATTACCACTATTTACAATGTACTTTTCTGACGTGGACGCCTATAACATCTTGAACGGGCATCCAAACATATTAAAGGCTCCAGTAATGGATTTGCGTCGGGCAGTTGCGCGGATGTAAATCGAAGCGCTTATGGCCCTGGGATGTCCGATCCGCCATGTGACGGCCACCGAAGAGTTATGAATCAGTATAGATGGCATAGTGTCTATTACGGACCGGGCCCGGTTGCAGCGTACCGAGTTGGAAAGCCAGAGACACCGGCATATCCCTTTTGACCTACCCCGGGGACCGAAAGGGGAACTTAACAGCTTTTATTTCATCATAAAACAGATGTAGCAGTAAAATATTGACCAAAGGTTTTTTATGCTAATAAGGTGAGCGTTAAAAAGGTCTTAACAATAATAATACTCCATTAAGCACATAACTACTGTTTTTTATTTCGAGAGAAAAACTGTTAAGCTCCCCTACTGGTACCTTGGGGGAAGTTAGAAGGGATATGCCGGTGTCACTGGCCTTCCCACCCAGCACGCTTGTGAATATTGCGGCATGTTGGGTCCCTAATAAATACTACACCACTAAAACCTTTCGGTGACTGTCACACGCATTACGGAAGGCAATAGACAACACAGGGCGAGAAGCGCCCTGATACCATCCGTATGATCCACCGCAGAATCATTACTGGTACCTTAAATGGAGGCACAAAGTTGTCCTCCAGAGACCCTTTAAGATATTATGGGCGTCTACGACAGATACGAGGCCACGAGCTCTGTCAACCATTTGGAAATCGTAGACAATGAGGGCGCCTCCGAATATCCCTAGCGACTCATATGACCCCTTTATAGGCATCCGGTGGCGGAATTCTTACGCCCTTTGACACGATATTACTTTTCAAATACGAAAAATAATGTACATTACCTCGTAAATCGGCTTCTTGTTGTCATCGATTTCCTTCAAAATATCACCCTCTTCAAGCGGCGGAATCCAGACCAAGAAAGCTGGATCCATTCCCAAATACGAGCCTGGTACCGAACCTGCAACAACGTGTAGATCTATATTTACAGCAAAGACGTTGAAAGGCACCTAATCCAATATGCTCATCATAAAATTATAAATAAATACACCCAACAGTCACATACATAGTCCTGACCCCACACTAAGATCGAGTCTTGTGTCGTGGATATCAGAAACTACGAGAGACTTTTCGGTGTCACAAACACCCAGACCCGAAACAAATACCTGTGGATAACACAAATATTTGTTTCGGTGCGGGATCGAACCCGCGGCCTCTCGTTTCACAGGCGGCGTCTAACCAACTGCGCCACGGAGACTGTCAAAAATTCAAAATAAATAATTCGAGCATAATTAAATCCAGTGGAGAAAGATAATCGTCTACCGCTAATAATTATATCAACATTTATCTTCAATTATACTATGTGAATTTTGACAATCTAGTGTAAATTTTGGTAAAGACAAACAAAATCAACAATTAATAAAAAAAAGTATATAAGGCTCTGAAATATCCAAGGGCTAAAGTTAGTTCTGTGCTGCCTGTGAAGAACCATAAAACTCTCTGTGATACTAAACTTAGCCTTGGACTGGTTTTCTTTTAGTCAGACAAAAACATAAAATTAATGACTGATTATTTCATGTTTCAGGCCGAGGTGGTGGAACTACGGAACTATACCTTCACAAACCAGTACCCGATTTGAAGTGTATAAATGAGTGCGTAAAACCATCCCTTACCAGCGTTGTTGACTTCGTAGTCGTAATAGTCGATCTCCATCTCGGGGTGTGACGTCAGACTGAGGTCAGACTTGAGGAGTCGACGGTTGCAGCTTTCCTTAGTGTGCTTCGGGTTGTCGCGGATCTTGGCTGATGATACGCCGCTTAGAGCGGGGGAATACCAGCCCTAGAATATACGATGTTATTAGGAAATATTCGAATTTAGTGCTACTGTTAATTATGTTTAATAAATTCGTTTAAAAACAAAACAATACACTGCTTTAATGACCACCAAAATTAACGCACTATAAAAAAATAATTGTAACGTACATTTAATGTAAAAGTCTTTTTAGAATAAGCTATTGCTGCTGGAACTTTAAGAAAGACTATTCAGTTTATGCATGAATAGGTACAAAAATTCTTTATAGTCCCTATAGTCATTATAAGATAAAATAATTGACAGACTGACAGTTCATGACAAATGACAAAATAGTAGTAAGTAACATACCGGGTATATCAAGACTGCGACCGAAAACGAAGCCAGGTGGTAGTTTTAGTGGTTACAAACACGATGCAAATAAAAATTTCGCCAAAACAGTGACAGATATTTTTTTGGATTTTTTTAAAAATCATCGTGTTTGGGTGGTAAATAAATACCTAGTTTTTGCGAAAATACTAATTTAAACCCTTAAGTACCATTGCGTGTTTAAAAATAAAGAGGTGAACATCTTTATTTTAGGAAAACTATGTATATATCAGCCAAATAAGACGATAAGTAAAAAATTAAAAAAAAATGTCGAATTTTTTTGCGAAATTTTATCTTGCATTGTGTCTGAAGTCACTAATACTACCACCTGGCTTCGTTTTCGGTTGCGGTCTTGATATACCATGTATAAGTTAGTAATAAATTAAAATAGTACACTAATTATAATAAATTTATAAACAAAAATATGTTTTAGTTTTCAACTACCACTCACGTTGGTCAAAGTAGCAGCTGACGTAGAAGACGCTCTGCTCTCTGTCCTGTCCTTTTCCCACAGGCTATCCCTGTCTTTCTCACTGCACGTATCATCCCTCTCGCTCACACTGCTAACACTCGTGCTGAGTTCCACTATCGTAGTTTCGCAATTGGACGTTTGAGGTGGTGATGTGATCTGGGACGTGGGTTTATCTAGTAAACTCTATAAAGAAAAAGTATATTATAATAGTGACAATATTGATTGATTCATATTAGATTTTGTTGGCTTAGATTATATCGTGATGAAAGCTTGAAATCTATATCTACATAAATCTCAAAATATCATGAACGAATGCAGTATCTAAGGACATCACATATAGAAAGGTCTTCAATACATGTAACTGAAAATACTGTAGTGGATAATGAATCCCATATGTATTAGAATTAAGTCACTCTCATAAAAAAAAACCTATTCGACACTTTTTCTAAAATGAATTATATTTATACAAACGAGGAATGCCAATCCTCGATAAAAGATCTTTTTAGAAAATTATTCTCCAATAAAATACTAGCAAAATCTAGTAGTCACTACCTGTGGTCCAGAAACATTAGTAGAGGACATAGTATGACACCGCCTCAGGGGAGACAGCGCTATAGTCTTGGTGCCAACAGGAGCGCTACTAGCAGACACTGTCTCAGGAGTCACTGTGGCTTGACTAGCGCCGCTGTCGACACTGGCTACACTGTCGTTGTCTTCTCCTTCGTTCTCTGCGTCTGATGCTTGGTCTTCTTCATCTCTGTTGGGTAGTTTGTCATTATCTGCCTTGAAGTTGAATGCAAACAACCCTTATATAGTAATACATATGTATTCAACAACCACATGTAAGTAGCATTGGTGCATAAATTAAGATACGAGTGCTGTATCACAAACTACTATTGACAGTTGAATCCGTAACACCCTTATTGAAATAAAAAAAGAATTAACGCGCAAGCTTAAAAACATCGCGATCTCGTTTCACAGCCCAATTTTTCGGCTGCCTTAAAGAGGCTATCAAATTAACAACCACTTTGAACCCCCAAGAAACAAAATCTTTTAATGATCATAAAACCTATTTGAGATCTAGAAAATAAAAAACTTAACAAGGAGAATTTACGTTCCCCCACAAATTTAGACTGATACGTGCTCACACAATAGCTATACAAAGCTCTTATCACCCTCTCAGCAAGTTTTACAATTAAAAAGGGCTTGTTAATTAGTACATTCTTAGTTTTATAAGGCAACACCCCATTCTTTGTTCCTATTGTTGACGAGTCTCGTTTTTGTGAAGCCAAATTAATTCTCTAAACTTTGTTCGTAATTGTCTTATCGAGGGCGTATTTGTAATTAACAATGATTGTATGATAAATGAGACGGGGAAATTTTATTGTTTAGGGTAAATATTTATAAGGTATTTCATATAAAATTAGAAATACGTCCAGTTTCTTACGGGCCTTCGTATAGGTCCCATTTAAAATGTGATAATAATTTGATCAGTGGTGCTTTACAACTGACTTCTCTGGCTGTACGTCTTTATGCGAGGTTATTTACATATTTAGTTCAATGTTTTGTCACCAGCTCTGCTACGAAGGGACATGGACAAAAATATTTCCAACACCTATTAATTTAGCTTTTTGATTGATTTCGTTTTGAGTTAAAGACAAATTAGACATTTGCGTTCTACACTACCTTCTACCTTAATTTCAACGCCACTTTCAAATTTCCTCTCTCGTCCACATTATATGAAGAGTACATTACCTATTCTCCACAGTCTCGGAGGTCCTCTCGCAGTCCCTCAGCCTGGTGTGTTTGGTCCTGCCTGAGGGGAGTAGTCGACGCAGGGAGACGCTGCCTCCCACTACCTCAGAGAGTAGGGTGCTGCGCGACCCAGCGGTGGCCACACCCAGCTCTAAGGACGCTGAACATGCTGGTAAGAGGAATGATAGGTTAAGAATCCATATTTAATTGGTAGCTTTTTATAGGATGGATGGTTGAAGTAACAGTAACAGTTGTAAAGATAGTTGAAACTAAAAGTAAATCCGAGTATCGTAAATATAATTAAATTACTTAAACTTTTGAAACGAATAATTCAAATGTGATTTTATGACGTGTGTTGTAATAGCGTTGATATATTTTGAAATTTGTAGTTAAGATATTCTATTTTTTAATATTAAACAAATACAATTAACTTAATATTGTTTAATTCCCCTAAAATCATTAACTTTATGGCTTGATTTTGTGTATGTGTCACCTTCTTAGTCTAAAATAAAACTGCAATAAAAATCTATGGTAGACTTTTACAGCTCTTACCATCACTGTCAGTAAGCGACTCTTTATCCGCAGCACGCTGGTAAGCCCTGGTCCGATGCGCTGAATGCAGCGCTAGACATAGGGCTGCAAGCGCCGCAGCCGCTGCGAGGGCCACGGCCGCACCCCGCGCGCCCCCGCCCCCGCGCCACCACTCTCCCCCGCTCATCGACGCCCAGGCTGCTGAGGCGTTGCGGATCGGCTCTGTGAGAGAGCCGGACAATAGTAAAAGGAGATAGAAGGTGGTGACTGCTGTAATTGGGAATACTGCGATCTATCGTGTAATAAGATAAACAGCTAGATAGATAGCCAAAGGTACTAGAAATGGAAGACCTGTATTATAAATCATAGTAGCAAATATTAAGATATGATGCACATTGAAATAAAACTGACCGCAGGGGTCCGCCCCGTAACCACGAAAGCTGTAAAGTAATCGAAACGTCGGGAAGTTAAAAAATGAAAAAATTAAACCAATTCGCGATGAAATCCGTAAAAAATAGTTTTATTTCAATGTGTATTCGGGTAACATTCGGGTAAATCTAAGAAACCATTATATATGATGCAATAAAATTAACCAAACAACTGATGGTAAAGATATATTTGTGAGTCTTAACATTATATGTCTTCGGATGGCAAGCGCAGTGAAACGCCAAGCATTGTTTTGAAATTCATGGTGTTGTATGGTGTTGCCACTGTCCATGAGCGGTCGTATCACTTACCATCAGGCAAATGGCATGCTCGCCATTCACAGCAATAAAAAAAATGCCTATCTGCCAACATAGTGACTATCGTACACAATAGTGAAAAAATCATCGTAGTTGCACAAGTTCTGTGTCGCGTTTCGGGTTCAGCTTGTTTGTATCCAGTTTCGACTAATTCGGTAAAATTATATCGATAATCGATACTCTATATGATTGCACTTCATCAGGTTTTTTACAATCCCTTTACCGTTCCAGTATTAAAATAAACAAATAACATAATAGATAATATTCAAAACACCGGAAAATACTATCTATACATTAATCTAATGATTTCATACTAATTTAAGGAATTAAAATAATACCACCAGTTACAATATTGTCAAAAGCATTCATTTATCCTGATCTTTTGTAAGGTAATTAATTTTCAGATGATCGCTAAGTATGATTTAACTTTATCAAACATTGTGATAATGTTTGTTAGATAATCAAATGCTGTCGTTTGAACTTCAAGAGTCAAAGCGAATTCAATTTATCACAAATTGATATTTTACATCCCAATGATAATTATTTGAGTAATGAGTTCTATTCTAGAATCATGTAGAATAAATTCTAACGGTATTCATAGACAGATTTAAAACCTATTTTATCGCTCGTCTTGTCGGTCATTGTTAATTTTATACCGTACCTAGTAACTAGTATTTAAAATTATATTTGTAACTTGATGAATGTAATTTTCCTGTGACCAAAAATAACTTCGATAACAATTTTGGAACTTTTTGCAAGCTTCTGAGTCTTGGAGGTTACCGTACACGCGGCAAGCATACAACTAGACACAGTTACCAGAAAATATCTTACCAATCTGAGTAGCATGTGCCAGGAATCCCCCTGCACACCTCTCGCTCGTGTCTCCAGACCGGAGTTCCACGAGGATGTGACGTCCACCAGCTATCTCCACCACTCCGCTGCTGTCTGTCGTGGTTTCAACGTCGCCAACCTGTGAAACACCATTTATCTGAACTTTCTTTTCTTTGATGGGATCTTTCTTTGGTAGATAATTAGAGAACTTTGATGTTAGAAGATAATGTCGACATAATTCAAAATAACTATCATTTATAATATGTGTGTTCATTTTAATTCGACGTATGAATGTATTCTTGTTAACTAATAAAAAAAAAACATTGTGATCCTGACCTCAATTGAGAATCTAGTTTTGAAATCATATTGACTTTTATCCTTGTATTTGATTTAAAATGAATTTAATATAATAGCAAATTCTGAAGCCCTAAATAAGGCAGACACAAAGTCAAACATTTGAAATCTATCCCAAATCTAAAACTAATCTAAGACTGACATTATATAAAGTCTGAACACAAGGAAATTAATAGCCGAAACACTGTGTGTAACTGACATTTAATCATTTTAGGTAATAGCTAACCCAGTTTCAACTTGCTGGGTCTTAGTTAACAAACAGTCTGTCGAAACACAAATTGAGATTTAGTTGGCCGTGGACTCGCGGATTGTGTAAGTTTTAGCACAAATTATTAATACCGAGCAAACACCAGTATTTGTTAGAGGACCAATCCGTACGTCCAGTTGGACGAGCGTAATTTTCTGACTAGAAGCTGGACATAGAGCTAATTTGTTGTGGAGTGTCAACTATTATTAAGATTAATAATATAACCAACCAACTTTGTATCTACAAGGATTGCTATCTGTTATATAACCTTTATGTTGTTATTGGATGTGTTTTACTTACTATTTTATTGCCTGTGCAGACAGAAGACCCACCGGCTCATCAAAATTTTATTGTTAGCGATCACAGCCGCTCTTAAGTAATATTTACATATTATTTTGTTTTGGATTTACAGAAACGAGATTTTCTGTGTGTACATCAATCAGGCTATACATATTACATCTTATTGTCATAAGTAATCATATGATCAACTTACCATGGCAGAGCTGTCGGGACCATCCCAAGACGCCAGCAGCGGTGAACCCAAGGAGTCTCCATCACGAGCCCTAAGAGCTTGTCCGGCACAAGGCAACCTCACCGCTTCCATGCGAAGTCTCACCACCAATCCTTCTTCAGCCTGCAAATCATATTGTTATTAATCAAAGTAATTAACTAGTACTATTCGTAAAGTGGGACGTCCTCTGGTCAGATGGCAGGACGACTTGCACAAGAAGGCCGGCAGCGACTCGATGCGTAAAGCAGCAGACCGGGCTCTGTGGTGTACCTTGGGAGAGGCCTATGTCCAACAGTGGACTGCAACGGGCTGATAATGATGATTCGTAAAATTCTTACCAAAGTATGATTAATGGTTTCTTAGATTTACGAGAAAGTTACACATTGAAATAAAACTATTTTATACGGACAATTGTGTTACAATTTAACTACAGTCTGTTACAATTGTCTTGTCTTGTCAACAAACTGTTACAATTTAACTACAGTCACTGAGCGGATGACTAATACCTCAGTCCGCCCCGTGACCACGAAAGCTAAAAAGTAATCGAAACGTCGGGAAGTTAAAAAATGTAAAAATTAAACCAAATCACGATAAAATCCGTATAAAATAGTTTTATTTCAAAGTATTATTATTTCCAATTTGCTAGTATTTCCGGGGCTTTTGACGTCACCTAGAAGGCTGGCCGTAAAGCTAAAACAATCTGTAACACGAATAAAAAAATAACTTGCGCCAATCATAATTAAACATAATAAAGGGGTTTTTGTCACTTCAACATTTAGAATTAAAATAAATCCTTTCATTATAATAGCTAAAGATAATTTCGTATCTGTTGTTTTACATTAGTGATTATGTCTTTTTAGTTTAAGGTAGATTTGAAGCTTAAATTATTATGTAGGCGAATACCCGAAGTTATGATTAAAATTTATCCAGTAATAAGTGTAGACGTGGCAGATTTGTTTGCTGCAAACAGTTAGGGATAAATATTTGCGGATAATGTTCACGGTAAAGGAATATATAAGCACAGAGACAGTGATATAGAGCATTATAATAAAACACGAGTTATTAAAACCTCTGTATTTGAACTTGTATATGTTTAAAAGCTAAAATTTCAGCGGCTGATCACACAACTTTATTTCATCATTTACAATCTAAGGTCGATAATAATTTCACATACGATATAAGCTTTTTGTCGTTTAAATACCAAAATAAAGTTTAAACATTAGTGATTATTATATTACAAACTCTTTTAAAAACATCAACTACGTTTTTATCCTACAAGATCCATTTTCTTTAAATAAGTAAGTTAATCAGTTTGTACGACACGAACTATATATACATTTGCAAGAAAATATTATCTGTATCCAAAATTCGTGTGCTCACTAAAATGATAACGAAACATACACTTTTGCATTTAAAATATCACTACAACATATTCCAAAACTCAAGTTACCACTTACCATTTGCTTATAAATACCCACATCGAAGAATATTAAACGCGACACTCCTTTATTCAAAACTTGGATCTACAATAAAGTATGGGTGATGAAACAGGACGAACAGTTTTCAAAGTTGAGCGTATATTATAACAAACTGTGATGTATCAAACGATATTACTTGAGAGGATAACTATGAGTAAATAACTGCCGGTCCTTCGCGTAAATGGACAAGTTTTAATGGCTCGAGCTCGTTACACGCCGTGGTTTGTTTGAAATGATTGAAGCTAGTGAACACGCAAGCAAACTTGTTTAGTGTAGGGTTTAGTCAAGTAGTAGCTACAATTACTATGAAGCAAATTTAGATTCCTTAAGACTATACAAAATAAAAATTGAAATGGACAGTAGTGGCGTAATTAAAAAATATTTAATTTTTTAAACAGCTCTAGACTATCCTCTTAGAAAAATATCTAACAACACAATTTTAAAAAAGTAAAATTAAAAAAAAGAGAATTACACGTAGTATTTTTGTAGTCCACTATAAAGAGCCTTGAAGAGGTTTTTTTTCTATTTATTTAGGTTCTTATTGGCGTTGAGGATTTCTCATCAAGTTAAATGCCGCGCTCATTCATTCGTCGCGCATAGACTAGTCAAATAGCCTTTTCCACTCGACCAAACCGTTCAAATGCTCCACAATCCATTGTCACACAATGAAATTTATAACCGCGCCGTCAAATGCCTCGTGAACATCAAAACCGGTGGTTAAGTTAGTTACCCTCAGGCCTCAACGTTGCCCCCGGCTGCCGGCTAATACAAACTGACGTTCTTAACCGCCGCTTCTATGGCATTGAGTAAGTAACATTATGAACTTGCGTAAATATGGGAACACTGTGGTATATAGTAAGTACTTCTTGTCTCATGAATTTCAGTATGAAGCGACATTGAGCTAGTTATGTGATTTATTAATGTACTTATATACTGCAGAAGATTTGGGTTATTTTTCGACCGATCCATATAAATTCTGACTGATTTCATTTCCTAATTCACTGCTGCCTATTTCAAAAGGTGTAATAATGAACGACAATCATACGAGCTACCGTAAATTCTGTTACAATTAATAAATATTGAAAAGAAAACTAACACAATAGAGTAACTACTGGACATAATGAGACTTAACATATTATGTCTCAGGATGGCGAGCGTAGTGAAATGCCAAGCAATGCTTTGTAATTAATGGTGTTGTTTGGTGTTCTACTGTGCATGAGCGGTCGTATCGCTTACCATCAGGCGAATGACAAGTGCGGCTTACCATTCGTAGCAATAAAAATAAAAGAAATCCGTTCTATTTTACTTTAAAAACAATTTATCTAACTCCAATTAAAATAAAATTCAATAGAAATTAAACACACAGGAAAACTTTTGTTTTATATCCAGATAATTCCACGGACTAGGAAATTTTTAGTAAATTTGTCCATGTATCATCTTAACATCGATATCCAAAAATAGTTTCCAGTTAATTTCCGCAGTGGCATAAAATTATTTTCTCTGATTGTTTGCTAACATACCTGCAGCAACCAGAAGGACCTTGCCGGGCACGCCCTCGCAGATCCAGCTAACAAGCGAGCAGCTGGAGCCAGGTGCAGCACGCAGCCGCAGCGACATCTAGCGCCCACCTCAGCCACTACTACTGAGGAGTCGCCGGCCCAGGGTGGAGCACTGCACTCGCACGCCGCTAGCTCTACTGCTTGCCCCTGAGGGGGGAAAGGAAAAGTACTTTCAAAATTATGTGTATACAAAAATAAGAAATAATTTAAGCAATAAAATAAATACACCCAACAGTCACATACATAGCCCTGACCCCACATTAACATCGAGTCGAGTCGTGGGTATCAGAACCTACGAGAGACTTTACGATCTCACAAACACCCAGACATTAATACTTGTGAGCCTTGTAAACATTTGTGTCGATGTGGGTATGGAAACCGCGAGTTTTCAGCTCCATTTATACGGGGAAAGTTTCTAGCCTCGAAGATACGATTATCGTAAGGATATAAAAAGTAGCATCGTGTAAACATTTGTCAGAACACAATAATCTTTGGCGGTTATGTCATGCGATAATCGCATACGATTCTCGCCGCGAGAAACTCTGCCCGGGTAAATGGCGTTTTCGTTTCACAGCCGGCGTCTAACCAACTACGCTACGGAGGCTGTTAAAGAAAGGGTTAGTACACATTTTTTTCTTACATACAGTAGTTATTTTTGTATATTTTAGTAAAATTTCTCATGTCTAATATTTTATATAAATAAAATAAAATATTTGCAATAAATATACCCAACAGTCACATTGAAATTTGTTATTACATAGAGCGTCTAATTGTGAAGCTACGAATGAATTTTCAGGCCTACAAAATCAAAACCCGAAACAAATGGTTGAGTACGAACATTTATATCAATAAGGGGATTGAATCGGTCGCCAAGGACTGGTAAACTAATAAAAAGAAAATGTTTGTTTCGTATTAAAACATTTATTACTATAAAAATTATCCGAATTACAGTGAAAAAATACAAACATTCATTATAAAAGTACACGTTCTACAAGCATGACAAACATTGATTCTAAAAATATTACTCCTCCGTTTCTTTCGGTTCTTCTGGCGTTTCTGCATCTTCCGGTTTAGTTTCATCTCCTTCTTTTCCCTCATCTTCTTTCTTCTCTTCGCCTTCAACTGCTTCTCCCTCAACTTCTTTCGGCTCCCCACCCTCAGCGTCTTCTGACCCAGCCTCCATATCTTCCACAGTTTCCAATATCATAACTGATTTTGAACTTCGCTTCTTATGTTCCTCGTCAAACTTAGCTTGCGAATGCAAAGCCATCTGAGAATATGCTAGATCTTTCATGATAGATTTTTGTATTTCCAATTTACTCGCAGCCAACAGCTTTTCGATATCAGTCATGCCTTCAGTATCTTCCTCTTCCTCCGCACTTTCAGTTTCAGAGGATTTTGTTGATGTTACAAATGATTGTATGCTTTCTTTCGCAGCTACTGCGGGTTCGGATGAAGGTGGAACTAATTTCACGCTAGGAATAGTCTTGATACTGCCCAAAGAGGTGGAAGATGAAGTTGCAGAACTGGAACTTCCTTTATCGCTCACAGATTCTTTTGAAACAGTGGAGATGGCAGCAGATATGGCCGACTTCTTTTTAACTATTGGTTTTGGTATGAAACCGAGATCTCCTTCTTCATAGACTTTGCCCATTGAAGCAAGGGTTTCCATGGATTCTGCTTTCTCCACATCACGGTATTGTGTAATTATATTCAACAGACGAGAAAGTAAAATTTGACGATCCATAACTTCTCTTGTAGGATCTGTTGTTGCCCACTGATCGAGCTTTAGAGCTGCTTGTATTGAAAAGGCAGCTTCTTTTAATATCTTCTTTAACTTAACACCTTCTTTGAGCGCTTTCGAGGCTTCAACCGCTGATTTATTTTGTTCGCTAATTCTAGCGTGCAAGTTTTGTTCTAATATACGCACTTGCAAACATAAGTGTTCATTTTCTTTGGAAAGTTTTTGTATTTTAGCTTGCAATGAATCAAAATCAAAGTTTTTCTTTTCAAACATCGCTTTCTCCTTCTTCATTTCTTGGAAAGCAGTTGTCAGCTGGTCAATTACTTTTAGCTGGACGACATTTTTGTTGATAGCTTTGTCTCGTTCTTCTTCTGCCAGCTCCATAGCTACACGAGCTGCTCTCTCACTGTCTTTATATTTCTCATTTTGATCAGCTAATTTAGCTTGAGTGGATAAAATATTGTCTAATTCGTTATTTATCGCTATATTTTCTCTAATAACTCTATGTGTGGAAGCTGCGATTCGCAATTCAGTGGCATCTTGAAAATCTTGAGCTAGCTGTAATAACCTTGCTTCCATTTCCTTCTTTAATTTATCTTTTCCAATAACAAATTTCTTTTCAGCGTCATAAATTACCCTTTTATATTTCATTTCCTGGTCTTTAAACGCTTGCTCCTGTTTCTCAAATTTTCGCATCAAGTCATCCCTTATCGCTCTGAATTCCTCCAAAGTGTTAAGTTTCCCAGCAAGCAGTTTGTTTTCTGAAGTAAGTTGATCCTTCATGATGGTAAAGTTTCTTTCTAATTCATTAACTGTTTCCTTGAACTGTGCAGTTTCAATTTCTCTTGTCTCTTCCAGTCCCTTGACCTTGTCTTTCAGCTCGGTATTTTCTTCATTCTTCAAATTGAGAGTCTTTTTGAGATAGGCAATGATGTCAGCTCTATCTTCGTCAAGTTTATCGTAGGCTTTCTGCAGTTCTTCATTTCTTTGTTCATATTCATCGACAGTCGACCGCAGTCTCGCGATTTTTCGGTTACAATCTGTAACTTGGAGTTCGAGAAATGTTCTTTCGACTTCGGTGAATCCTCCTCCGCCCCCTTTTCCTCCGTCATCTTTTTCCTTCGCTTTGTCTTTTTTTGGTGCCATTTCGTAATAAAATTATTGTAAGCGTAGTGTATAAAACGAGTGTGAATGACAGTTATGCGCGAGTATTGACGTAACTATGTATAAAAGGTTGCCAAGCAACACTTGAGTATTTGATCGTTAAAGTTTCACATCAAACTAACAAATAGGTTGTAAAATATATTCGTGGGCGTGTATCAAGTCATGCTTTGGCTTCACAGATTTTCTAGTAAATATTGATACTAGGCTCGTATTATTTATTTATAACAGGTTATATCACAGAATTATACTTCTATTAGTTTTATTAAAAAATTGCATACTTACTTGGCAGTATTACACATTTCACTTATCCGATTATTAATTCATAACCACGACAATGTAATTATCATGCAGTTCGGTCATACCCTTGCGGCGTAGACAGAGCATACCCCTTGCGGAATAAATAAAAAAGATTTCATATAACTTTTTAACCATAAAATGAAAATAATTCAGTCCATTTTCTAATCTTAAATTTCTTATCAAATATTTTTACTTTTTTAGTAAGGTCTTTTAGTAAAGCGTGGTTTTTAGTTTTTAAACTATTATATGTTTAATTTCACTACGATACTCATATTATTGTGTCCTCACCTCGCAGTATTTAGCGCCGTAAGCAGGCGGTGGTGAGTCGCAGAACCTATGCCGGCTTCGCGTACGTGTGGAGCAGTGTGCGGGCGCCGGGCACGCTGACCACGGCGACCACTGACCCCAACCTCCAGCTCCTCCATCTTGGTAAATAATAATATTGTTATACAGGGTATATCAAGACTGCGACCGAAAACGAAGCCAGGTGGTAGCATTAGTGGCTTCAGACATAATGCAACTAAAAACTTCGCAAAAAAATTCGTCAACTTCTTTTTTGGTAATTTTTTACTTGTCGTCGTATTTGGGTGTTAAATACATAGTTTTTCTAAAATAATGATATACATCTTTTTATTTTTCAAGACGCAATGGTAAGTTAGGGTTTAAATTACTCTTTTCGCAATAACTAGGTATTTACTACGCAAACGCAACGATTTTAAAAAAATTGCAATAAATAATCTGTAGCTTATTTTGCGAAATTTTGATTTGCATTGTGTCTGTAACCACTAAAACTACCACCCGGCTTGGTTTTCGGTCGCAGTCTTGATATACCCGGTATATACGTCAGTATAATAGTAGTTTTACTGGTGACGCAGTAACGTCAATGTACGTTACAGTATGTGTAGATAGAGTGATCATTTGAACCGTCAAGAATGGTATGAAAGAATACACAGGTTATCGATATCTGTAATAATGTAGGTGAAATAGTGGAATAGTAGTGCAACGTTTAGTCTTGTTAGAAATGCCTATGATTAAACAAAAGATAATAATTTTATCGGGATTTTGTGTTACAGATTTTTTTCTCATTTATTCCCACATATCATACATTACATTAGCACGAATATATATTTTTTCTAACTGATCAATACACTCAATATTCTATCATTTAAAGTAAATCAGTTAATATTTATAAATAAATTTACAGTGAAATTCGGCATCAAAAGGCAATTAAATTAGATCGTTTGTTACGCTATAATTTAATCAGTCGTTTTCTCGTTCACCGGAATTGTACATAAAAATTTCCTTCCCAGATACCTGATAATGGTGAGGTTGGCAGGCAGTCCATCCTGACGTCAGCGACGGCTCCAGTCACCGCCTGCGACACGTACACGAAGCAGTACTCCGGATACCTCTCGCTGAACAGCCGGCAGTCGAACGACGCTGTGTGTTGACCCCTATAGTATAAAATGTTGGAATTTTATACAAAGCGCTAAAGGCAAAATATAATTCATTTGGACATACAGACAGACAGCCTCCGTGGCGCAGTTAGTTGAACGCCGGCTGTGAAACGAGAGGCCGCGGGTTCGATCCCCACACCGAAATAAATATTTTGTGTGAACCACAGGTATTTGTTTCGGGTCTGGGTGTTTGTGAGACCGAAATGTCTCTCGTAGCTTCTGATACCCACGACACAAGACTCGATCTTAGTGTGGGGTCAGGACTATGTATGTGACTGTTGGGTGTATTTGGGTGTATTTATTGCATCTGTTACTAAGTAGTATTTGTCTTACTGAAACAATTAACGTCCAAATAGGCAAGGCATCGGTCTAAAGTCGTACCGGATTCTTTTTCTCATTCATGGGCCTGTGGCATACAGTTAATTTTTTCAAATCAAAATAGATTGTCACTAACAGCTCAAAAAACATGACCGCAAATGGGTCGTTCCGTGATTTCGTGCAAATTTCGTCGTTCCGCGGTAGTTAAAAAAATGACAAAAAATCAAGAATGTTATTCAATAAAACAAATCTAGCATGCTTTTTTAATGGTATTCAAAAGAAGGCACTTTTCTATCTTGTGAAGATTTATAGATATAGGATGGCAATTATTATACAAAAGAGCTCAACGCGTACTGCTCGGAGCAGGTTTGCGGACCACATACTCACTATGTTGTTTGTTTTTGGATTACATATAATATGGCAACGGTTACAGTTACGGCTTAAAACAATAAAGTGTACATCAAATAGTAATTTGATAAGAAAATCATTCATTCACTTCCATAATCGTTCATTACCATCCACAAAAATAGGATGGTACGGATGGGGATGCAACGGAAATGAATGATAATTTGAAAGAACTTCTTAAATAACTGACTAAATATACATTATGACTAATTCACAATTACATAGGATTATAGCCTATAGACAAAGCGTAACTTATAGAAATTATAGTAATATTAAGTGCTACTTCCCCTTTATAATTGAACGGAATGTAATGAACCAATATTAGGACAAAATACTTTCGAAGACACAAAGAACGTATATAATTTCATCAGCCTGTAAGACACGGCCACGTTGTTTTACCGACGTGGCTAACTGACCGTTACGAACAGATTGCGTCATGACTCACGAGTGAGGATTTACAAAGGCGCCTATGAATTGAACTATTCTAGCGATGGAAGTTAATGACATTTTTTGTGTGACAAAATTTTAGGACCTTTTTTTAATCGTTTATACTACGATTTTATTTTAAAAAATACTATTATTAAAATAATAATTAATTAAACTAACAGATTATCGAAGAATTTGAAGAAAATAATTGATTCAAAAAGAAATAAACAGAATCAATTCAATTTCGACACACTTTGGACACAGAGGGTAATGAGAATTTCAGGCGATAAACTACGATAAATCAAAACTTAACTAAAATATTGAAACTTTCAATGATACTAGTTTTAGGGAACTTGATATGAAGTACATTCGAAAAAAAATCTTAAAAAAAAAGGCATTGTTTCATGGTTTTATTTGGCTGGATATGTAATTTGCACGAAATCACGGAATGACCCAAATAGTTGAATTTGGAGGCACCCAAATTTAAACTATTTATGTCACTGAGTAAAAACATCTAGCCCTGACCCCAACCTTTTTTCTTTCCTAATCCCTAAGATATATGACTTGCAACGTATCCATAATTTGTCAAAAAGTGGATCTGTATAAGGTAGAGATGACTTCACATCCGAGAAACTTATTTATTTGCCAGCCAACAAATCATTACCCAGCTCCAAAGATACATTTCCGTAACAAAGAGTTGCTGTTAAATCGGGATAAGCAACAACAACAGACCATCCATCACCGTTAAACCACAAACCAGTAACCGCGGGCGTATTAATGAAAAAATTCCTCAACCGAGCCCATTTTAATTAGCGCGGTTCGCCACCGCGCCGTCCACGGTTCTAATTTGCGGCCTGGATCGTGTAAATACTACTATTTGTACTCGGATTTGAATTAAGTAATCATGGCTGCTGTGCTTTGATAAAAATTGCTGTGTAAAGGATTGATGAGTATTTATTATAGGAATAATAAATTATGCTACGAAATATTACTGTTATTTTTAATCTTCTCATAAAACCTTTGAATTTTAAGCTTAAAACAATTTTTTTTACCTGCGCACACGTCTTTCCACAATGTACCGCAGTTTGTCCGAGTCTCGGCCGAACACGCGTACTCGATCAACGCCCTCTATTGCACACTCTGGGTACTGAAACAGCACTCGAACGCCCTCTACGCACGGAAACACTGAGCCTCCGTGGACGTTCAGCACGAATTGATCGGACCAGTCCGCCTGCAAGAGAAAGTATTATGGAAACTCAATTTAATCTATTTCGTAATAAAGCGTTGGAGGGCAAAGAGTACCATAATACTCAAGTGTAGGTCGCTTAGTATAGTAATATTAATAGACGAGTCCCAAGTTACTAAAAAAATGTTCATACCATAGGGTTCCCATCGTATTTTAGATATAATTTAGCATTTATAGAAGACAGTAGCTTTAATTTATATATTCTGACTATAAAGCCTATCTTATACTCACATTACATTATCTTATACTAGCTTATAACAACAATGCATTTTTAGGATTACTACAGTTACAACATTAAGTTTACATTGTTGATTTGAACACAACACTGATATTATTTTTCAAAAGACGATTACAACATTGTCTTATAACATGTACATATAGAAGTGTAGTACAATGAAACACAAAAATGTAGCCACCAAATATACGAGATATAAATTGGATATTAGGCTATTAAAAGACTGTTTATAAATATACTGTTTGGTGCAACAGACCGGGCTCTGTGGCGTACCTTGGGAGAGGCCTATGTCCAGGAGTGGACTGCAACGGGCCGATGATTATGATGATATGAAAAATTATCATACATACCCTGATAAACGCAGTGGCAGAGTCCTGAGGTCCCGCTGCGGCGGCAGGTCGAAGTGTTAGAGCATAGTCTCCAGCCTGACCGAAGAACTCGCACCTCAGGGTCATCGTCCTACGACCCGGGAAACCGTGCATCTACAAAAGTAGAAAAAGGTAAATCAGAAAAAAGTAGAGACAATGTTTATTAATGTTGTCCTATAAAGAATGGTAATGATCATCCATAAGATAAAATAATAAGGAGAATTCTTGTGATATTATGGAACCTTGTAAAAAATAGGTGGTAGGTTACATTTATTTTATTTAAACTTGAAATAGAATGCTAAAAGTATGTCGAATAGCGAGAGATAATGTGTCTAGACGATGGGCTAAAATCGATATTCTGCAGAACTGTTTAAAGAGACCACATTGCTAAACTAACCAATAATAAGTGTGTATAATGTTGGCTAATACGATTCTTTTGAAAATTAGCATAAAATAAGAAAGAATTCCAATTGTAGAAAAGTCAACGCAAAGAAAAAATGATATAACCGTAAAATAAATTTTACTATTGTAGGTATGTAACGGTTAACCGAATGACATTGAACTTTAAGCGTTAAGACGCGATCGAATATTAAAGAACGGCAAAACTATTAAGTACAAGAACTTCATTAAAAATGAACTTGTGGTCGGACAGTTCAAGTTCGACAGTCCAAGGTGAAAACTTGCCAAGAAAATTCATTTGAACCACACAAGAACAATAACCTAAAAACATTCATTGCAATTGCTAAAAACTTTCATTTCAAAATTGCACCCTGCAGAAGTAAATGTTTCAAATGTTTTATTTTTTTTACAAGATAGTTCACCTTTTCGTTTTTGGGCATCATCGACCCGTACGATATTTAGCTGTACCAACAATGAGGTCACATAACAGGGTATGGTGTGATAGTTTGGAGAAAATCTGATTTAAAATATTCATACCTCTTCTGAATACAAAGCGTGGGTGTGTGAGCTGCTATTCTTTCCATCACAGAGAACGGCTCCTCCACTGGAATGACCGCAATATAGCAGTTCCAAGAAGAAATCTGCACTAGATTCTATTGGGGTGCAGACCACCCTCGGAAACTCTATGATGGCCATAACCTGCCTCTCTGGATACGTTTGTATGTGCTCTGGAGTTACATCTAAATTAGCTGATGGCCACAGAACATCAAATTTCCATGACTTAATAACACTATCTCCCGTTTCCATTACGCTGCCTTCATTGTCTACATCTCTCTTGACTTTCTTTCCAGCCACTTCCAAATTTGGAATAGCTTCATTATTATGATTTGAATTATTATTATCAATATATTGACTAACTGATTCCAAATTATTAGTAGTCACATCATTAATACTTCTTTTAGTAAAGCTTTCTTTTGCATCCTTACTTTCCGTAATTCCAGACGTCGTGTCACCTATTACTACATTATTTACATCTGCGTTCTTTTCAAAATCATCTTTTACTTGGCGTTTTGTATATTCCACATCATCTAGGACATTATTTGTCAGATTCTCTGCATTGTAGTCTTCGTTTATGAAGGTTTCTTTGTCAGCTATGAGTTCTAGGTAGTAAATGCCTCCTCGTGAGAAGTATCCGCACGGGATGGTCATGCGGCTTTCAGAGTCGAGTGCTAAGGGCATGGTGGCGAGGAGTGTCCGGCCTTCGTCGTCGTCTCGAGCGAGGCGGACCCTGAGGCCGGTGCCTAACACTCCGTGGACCCTGACGTGGACGTCGCCGCCGAGCGCCACCAAGGATGATGGGATCTCCACCCATACTTGGTTCAGGTCCGTTCGGTCGCTCGTGTATGGATTGACGAATGTGACGCCGCCTGGGAACAAATATGATTTGTTGATTGCATCTGTTAATAATGAAGCTGCTAATGATCGGGAAAAATGATCTAAAAGTGATTTTTTAATATATTTTGTTCTTTCAATTGACACATCAACATAACCATATGCTGCGTACTGTTTTAATAAAAATATTTAAATTATTCATTTTGTAAACAGTTATACAAAAAAATATTTAAAGTTCTAACGAAGTAATTGATCATTCAAAATGAAAAAGCAAAATTACAATATCTTCGGAATGTTTTATAAATTCAAAACACTAAGCATTTTAAATAAAATAAGCCTAAAACACGCTCGAAAACACCTACAAATCCAAATAGAAAGTATTTCAATGCCTTTCAATCGTTTTCTTTGCAAAGAGGTATTTTGTAGTCGAAATTTCGAGAGGTCCGCCAATCTTCGCCTTTACAGATTGAATTTCTACTGAGATTTATTCAAACCACTTCTGGATTCACCGAGTACGTCCGACGAACAAAATTTACTTCGATAAATTTATTCTTATATTCTAGTCGAATGTATTTTTGTAGTATAAGAGCTAACACCTAATTGTTATCGCAGTGGATGGCTATTGTAATGTTTATCTTTGAAATTCTGAAGAATGAAAACTAATAAAATAAAAAATTTAATCTGGCTAAATTGAGAATGATAGTGAATTAATTAAAGCTAAAGAAATCTTAAGAGTATTAACAATATCTGGCCAGTATTCTATTAATTTCATGCATCCTTCCATATTCCATACTTTATGTTCCAAAGGTGGATTTTTATTCCTGGTTCAACTTTCGGATTAAATGTGACTCATTTGACAAATTAATCTACCACTATTGACTTATATTCTACCGATAGACGAGACACGTCAAAGAAATAAAGTGCCCCCGTATTTGAAAAGCACACTGCAATATTACATCACTAACCTGGTTTTTTATTAATATATTGTAAATTCAGACGATTTGCTTTCGGTTTGACGGCGAAACATTCATTTATTACTTTTAAACGTATGCGATAAGGCGTACTGCACTATCACTGTCACGAATCAAACAGATTCATGTGTGGTGCATGCACCGCAAGTAGGTGGGGCACATTTTTTGTACTGAATGTCTTATCTAGTGTAACATTGATATCGATGTCTACCATAGGAAAATTGAAAATGTCGGGATGGCATGCTATAAGGTAAGGGCTGCTCTCAAGGATGTCACGTACTCTCCAAGGCTTTACAGCTAAAAAGTCTGTCCATATAGTAAGAGGTCCCCCTCCTTGAAATTGACAATGAGAAGGGCACAATGAAGCTTCTAATCTTTACACCTTGTTTGAAGGACAATGAAAGTTCTGTTCGAGGGCTTCGATTCAAACCTACGTCTATTGATCCTCTAAACACAGGTAACTCTTAAACTTTCGAATATTTAATTATAGAAATAGAATAATAATTTTCATAATATATAAAAACTATTTTTAAAAAGGTATGAAAAATAATAAAGAAATCAAAATCATACATGGGACTTTTTTAGTCCGGCATGGTAATAGCCTTGTTCCCTATCATATATTGGACGAAAATAAGTCTAGCGAATTGTGTGTAGCAATTTGACAGCCTCCGTGGCGCAGTTGGTTAGACGCCGGCTGTGAAACGAGAGGCCGCGGGTTCGATCCCCGCACCGAAACAAAAGTTTGTGTGATCCACAGATATTTGTTTCGGGTCTGGGTGTTTGTGAGACCGAAAAGTCTCTCGTAGTTTCTGATACCCACGACACAAGACTCGATCTTAGTGTGGGGTCAGAATTATGTATGTAAGACTATGTACTGTTGGGTGTATTTATTATTTATTTATTTAATTCTGTCACATCTGTCTGCCCTCTAGGGAATGTGGGCGTGAACTTATGTAGCTAGTTACACAAAAAAGGCCTAAAAATTCTCAGCTGAAAGAGTTAATGTGCCAGTACAGGCAATTTGTTTGTAGCCATTTTAGAAAACGGGGACTTGAAAATGAAAAATTCTTTAGCGAAATAAGTTGCCGCGACTTTGCAACTTCTAAACTGCTTTCACGAAATTAAATACAATTTTTGTAAAGTCTCGCATTATGTTTAAGTTAGTCATTACACAAAAGCCGGGTAATATATAATTAATTAGATTTAACTGAAAAAGTATGATTTACTGAGGTAAAAAGTTCCTTGTTTTTTCTTTAAACAATCCCTTTTTCTCAAAGTTGTCGTATTAAAGCTTATAAGTTTTGATTTTTCTAATAAACTGTTAGTTACTAACGTTTATGAAAGGACCAGATACACAGTTTTGAATTATAATAAAAAGAAATAAACTTCTATTCTTACATTGACGATGTATTTTATTTTACGGTAATTGCAATATTTGCTCCGCGCCCAAACGTCGACAGACCTCGTGGCGCAGAAGGTTGAAAGCTACACAGATAGCTATAAAACTACTACCTATGTGTACTTATAGGTCTAATTGCAAGACCACTAAGACTCTCGCAGTTTCTAGTACGCACAAAACAAGACATGGTATCTTATCCAAATAAGCCTATACATGTAAAGTGGGTAGTTTAAAAAGTACGTGTAAACCCTCACAGCAAGTCACAAAATAAACATCCACAAGCTAACTCGATATGATTTGCATACATTAAAGCGATAGCTTGTATGGAGGCGCGATTCACTGACTCATGCTCTGGAGTATCACAATGACGGGCCTTTGTGTAGCAAGCGGTGTAATGAGCCGTTTAAATTACAATGTCTAGCGTATTACAAGTTAAGGTTGGCGGGCCTTCAGCGCTTTAAGTGGATTTTGGGTAAGTTACTGGCGTGAACGGTTTTTGTCTGTCACGCTGTAGATGAGACTGCCTCGGTGGCGTAGTTGTATGATTATAAAGCTGAGGTCTGGGGTTCGAATCCTGGGTCGAGATAGACTCGCCACCTATCACATTGTGGGACGGCATATACAAGGGGAAATATTGGTATCCTGGTAGCACCTCTGCCTTCCCCTTATGGGAAAAAGGCATGAGTTTATATGTATATGTATGCTAGTAGATGTAGGTACTGCTTTATCTTCGGTTTTTATATGACTAAAGATTCATTTGCATGAACTTCCAATGCTTTAAGAGTTTGACGAGGGAAGACGAAACAAAAATGGTATGCCAGGATCGACCAAAGTGGAGACCACTAGTCTGCCTACTCCTATGGGATGCGAGCGTGACGTTTATGTCTGTATATTTTTTGACAGACCCAAAATATTATGCAGGAGCCGAAAGTCTAGTTGTATCATACTTCGACAATACTAAAAGTATAAACAAACTAACCCAACAGAAAAGAAAAGAAATTCTATGAAACTGTGGTATTACCTCGGCGATGCAAAGCCATTTATAATGTAACTTTATTACTATTACTTTAACCGAAAGGAAGCCTTTTTACTAAAAAACCTAATAAAAAAGAACACACCCGATTAAATCACCATGCTGACCTTCACTCTAATTGGCTTACTGAAACGCGATACGAAAAATCAGGCCACTATGTAAATTTTCTACCGCACCAAGGTCGCTATCCATCCAAACAAATCCTTAATTTATCAACATCCCGCCAAAAACAATGGAAAACTCGATTTCAATCTCAGAATACGACACTATTTACACACGCGTAACCATTGCCGCTCCGCTTCCATTCAACACTCGATCTATCAAAACAAACTCGGCAATGTATATGCATTTGCTGATAGTATCGAACGCTCCCCCGACAAGCTCATACATAAAGCTCTCATTTACACTGGCGTAGAATTAAGTGGAAACAAAGCAATCTCCTACACAGCGATATTATACGATTCTCTAACTGTATTTCCCAGTGGAGCGGTTCTTTCGGCGCGGGGATATTTATGTCCTTTTTTAATTCCGATCTGGGATCGTTTTTGCTAGTCTTCGCTTGAAGCGATGAAGACTTTCTAACAAAAACCGAAAGTTGCCTTGCAAGCCAATGTTTTTATTAAATAGACGTCGGTACACGTAAACACATACATACATACATACATAAAGCCTTTTTCCCAGAAGGGGTAGGCAGAGGTGCAACCAGGACACCTACGTTTCGCCTTGTATTTTCCCTCCTACGATATGATGGATGGCGAGCCTATCGCTATATCTGGCACAATTATCCGATTCCGGACTGATAATGAATTAAAACATTCAATATCACTTTGTCCGACCCGGGATTCAAACCCGAGACCTCAGCTTTGTACAAGGACGTAAACACATGGACGCTTTTCTCCAATTGAATGGCCTCGCACGATTTTATCGAGACTAAAATTTATATTTGACATAGATTGTACACCCGAGTCTAAAATTGATGCTAGTTCTAGATCGTCACCAATCACAACAACAAGTATAATGTGCTCGACAGCCTCCGTGGCGCAGTTGGTTAGAGCCAGTGAAACGAGTGACCGCGGGTTCAATCGCCGCACCGAAACACATGTTTGTGTAATCCACAGGTATTTGTTTCGGGTGTGGATTTGTGAGACTGAAAAGTCTATCGTAGTTTCTGATACTCACGGCACAAGACTCGATCTCAGTGTAGGGTCCGGACTATGTATGTGAATGTAGGGTGTATTTATTTATTTATAGTAAAACTATATAAAAAATATACGCGACGAGTGGTGGGCGCTGCTAACGACCACTGTGTCTACCCCTTTGCAGAGAGCATATAAATGTATACAAAAAACATCACTCCATACGTAAGCGATAAACCATGAAAAACTGACAATTAGTTAACTTTATCCGTAACTCTGAAATCATACACGTCATTCTGTCATTAATTTTATCCTTTTCCGTCACATTTTGAGAGGCCAATAAAGCAATAATTATCAGTTTAATAATATCCAGATGTGCGGTAGTCGCATGCTATCTGAAAAGCCGTTAGCTCGTTTGCTGGACCTACTCAATAGAAAAGAAAAAAGGGCATAATAGCAGGCAAAGTAAAACTAACGAGACAATCGAACCCATAATCCCACATACATACACACACACGCAGCCGCTAAAACAATTCTAAAACGATGAATATTTTCATTTTGTAATATTACTGACTTTTATGCTGACGCTCATAATCCCACTAACACTAACGCTGACAAAAGACAAACTTCTTTGGACCGAAGCCAATCCTTTAATGGAACTATTTTCATCCACGATGTGTCGTCTAGAAAGTGACGAACTTATTAACGGTCCATCAGAGAACATTCTGTCATTTATATGACAAAGTATTTATCGTAACATCATTTATTGTTCGATAAAACTATAGACATAATTAGCTACAACAATTGTCAATCAATAAAAATGCATACTGCCCCCCAGTACGACTCCCGTGAAAAGGCGACGCTCCATTCCTGAGAAAAACCAATTAAAGTAACCTAACCTCAAAACACTTGTTTTCAAAACAAACTTGCTTCTGCAGCGTCTCCGGCGCTGCGGGAAGTGCAGCCCCCGCCCGCTGTAACATAGGATAGGTAACGGTTACCTATCCTCTCCCTCCGCACCTCCGGCTTTTATATTCACTCTAGGGTTGGGACCCAAAAGTATACGTGAAGTCGGGGTGCCCTAAGTCGGTTTTGGGACTGATTCGACCTAACTTAACCATAAAGTGGGTGCACAAATTTCCTCCTTAACATAATTTCTATGGTTATAAACGTTTTATGGTTTTATGGTTATAAACCATAAAACAACAAAATACCAACCAATCAATTCAATTTCTCAAATTTGTGGGTCTATTGCAAATGCGACAACTTCGCCAAAAAACATCAACAAAACATTCATAAAAATTGATAATGACTGACAAATATGAACAACTCGCTTAGATTTTTTACATTCCGTTTCATCGATGTTTCACTACATTTTACACCACAGACTATATACTTGGCATATTATTAACGATTTGGTTGTCAATCGCCCGTAATAACGTTCCGTTTTACCTAAAATGTGATTTGAGGTTAGAAACGATTTTTATTAGTTTCTCGAAAACTACGCTTTACCTTTTAATAAGAGTGTATAATCAGGGACCCAATCCCTACCACCTTTGATCACTTTCACCCCTCAACTCGTGTGACACGAACTAAAGCCAATCCTAAGCAAGTATTACCAATAGCATGTAACGTTTTTCAAAGGTACCTTCAACATTAATTTTACAGAATAAAAACTAATGAACGCACGCCTTCGCCCCGTATGTGTATGAAGACACCAAAGAGCGTCAAATTGGGAGATTAACGAGAAGACTTGATAGCAAAAGGCAGATATTTCTCTAAGTTTTGGAAATGTTCGAGTGTGGGTACCATTTTCATAGTTGTAGCTCGTGCCCATATTCCCAGTGTAGAATATAAAAAAAGATATACGAGTATAGTTTAAACACATATTTTTCCAGCGTCTATTGTTATTAATGTAACAAAAAATCTGCTCCGCGAATGAGATTCGAACATAGAAACCAATTAACAACGAAAAATGTAGGTACATCAAGCCACTTACCAGATTCCTGATCCCGAACTGACCTTTTAAGTCAACTCCGACGACAACGTAGGTTATACAAATTACCTCTTGCACCATATTGTCCACAAAACTATTCAATTTTAAAAAATAGCAATTCCAGTGTAGTCGACTAGACCGAACTACACGAAAGCGAACACGAGAATGCAAGAACTGTAGGACCCAGTGAAAGCAAGTGAAAACCAACTACCCTCTAAATTATATTTATCATACAAGGAAATATTAAAACGAAATGTAGGTACTACAACGTAATAATATAATTGTCTACAAATCCAATTTAAAAAATTCATTTCATAAATTTCTCGTGCAATTAAAAAAAACGCGGGCTTGAATCTTCGATATTTGTCAATTCAGTCGCAACCATCTAGGCTATTGAAATATCCAATAGAAATGTTTAGTAAATGAAATTTTGAATACTTCAACATATTTAGCTCCAGTTTAAAATGTAATAATAAAGGGAATTGAATAAAATATCATTTTACGGAAGAAAACGTTCTCACCGCTTAGCTTTCCTGAACAAAACCAACGTATAATTGATGCGTCTAGCGAGCTCGCAGGTACCAGCCTTACTTGACCCCTACGAGGCCTTTTACTACATTTATATTGTTCGTATAATGAGCAAACTGGGGGGTCTCACCGCATTGGAAGTTGCTTGAGTAATGTTTGCATAAATTATAAGGTTTAGCGATAAAAAGCTAAGAGGATAATGTGGAAATGTTGAAAAATTATTATAATTTTCATTAAATAGTATATGCAGGCTGTTTTTCCGACCTGAAAAAATAAAAGTCTTTTGAAAATAATTGTGAATACGTTTCAGGTGGTTTCGGGAGAATCATAAGGTGCCTTGTTTACCCTTGCCGGTTTTACTCTTTTCTTTTATTTTAACTCAAGTTTTCTTTACCTCTTCTTAAAGCAGGGATATTTTTGAAAATGCTGTTTCGTCTTATAAAGGTTTACTGAACGTTTATTGGACAATAGGTATCTCTATCTACCGCGGTTTTGTTCGTTTTATTTCCATTGTTATTTAGAGGCTGACAACACACCTCTATTAGTATAGCTATGTGTAGCTATGCTCTATGTTGGCACAATTTGAGCGTGCTATGTATATTTCTTTAAATTATTATTGTTTAACCTAGGTATCTTTTTTTTTTTAATACTTGTGCCAATACTTTATTTGCTCTTTCTGTGCATTCCATGTTGTGTCAATAAATTGTTTCTTTCTTTCTTCTTTATAGATGTTCATGGGTGGTTGACATCAATTATGATATATAGGATACTTCTTTGTAGAAATCATTGAATTAAAAAAAACAATTTTGTTTATAATAATCGTTCATAAAGACCTGTTTTAGAACCTTGCATGTCATATTCCTATCCTAGCTTACATTACTGCCATGTTCGTTGAATTTTTCCATTGTTAGCTTATTTCCGCTCCTGAGAATAGTATTCTAATAGTAAAATACAAAGGTCCACAGAATATTGTTAATGCCAGAATATTTAAAACAATAAAATATTAACAAATTACTGCTAATCCTTTACACAAGGAAGCAATTCTACCCTCAATAATACTTAGAAACATACCTTGGAAATAATTAAGGCTAAGTCACGTAACGCCAGAAGCTAGTTTTATAAGGTCTTTGCCATAAACTTAGGCGTACTCATTAATTCAGCTCGTAAATTGTCGCTAGGTAGTACATTGCTCGTCCATCGCACGAACAGCTTTTGTTTTGTAACATTGTGGTAAAAATATTGGGGAAATCAAAGGAATTAGAAAGTGGGGAAACGTGATGAAGGAATCTAAAATTATTTTGAATGAATTATAATCTACTGGCTCCTACAATTCTCTATTTTGATATTATAAGCAATAACACAATTTCACATACTAAGAATATATTTGAATCAAAAATAAAATATCTATTTAAACATATAAAAGTATTGTGCAAATAACAATACGTTTTAGATCAAATTAGTCTAGATTTGGTTTGGTGCATTGATAAAAGATGGGACATGGGTAAGACTACACATAAAAAATCAAATATACACACCACAAGACTACTAATAAATAAAAAAATCTATACACCTAACAGTCACATACATAGTCCTGACCCCACACTAATATCGGGTCTTGTGTCGTGGGTATCAGGAACTACGAGAGACGTTTCGGTCTCACAAACAACCAGACCCGAAACAAATACTTGTGGTTCACACAAATATTAATTGTCTCAGTGCAGGGATCGAACCCGCGGCCTCAAGTTTCACAGCCGGCGTTCAACCAACTGCGATACGGAGGCTGTCAAAAATAAAATAAATGATAGTAGTATAGTTACCAGCTATGATGAGTAGCCGCAGCAACGCGGCTAGCGGCGTGCGGCGCATCCTGCGTCACCGCGCCATCAAACTATCGCGCCGCGCGGCCGCCGCACTGGCTGAAACAATAAAAAACATTTTATTAGGTTCCACATATTTAAATCCTCATACTTTAGGATCACCGAATTTGCTGCCGTCATGATTATATTTGGTGTCTAATATCAATCAATACCCGATCATTTATAAATAATTCGTTTCACAAATGACAAAACATTTTGTTTATTTTCGTATCATTATGTAATTTGTACATAATGAGAGGTTAAGTTCCAATGAGATGTGGGGACCCCTTCATTTCAAGACTTCATAAAAAAATAATTGCTACCCGCAAATACTCTTCTAGTCTTGGTTATTAGGATTTCAATATTTCACCAGCTGAAAAATAAATAGGTAATAAAAAGCAACCCGAACCTAGCGATGTAATAAGTTTTTAGATAAAAATAATCAGGAATTCTTATTTTAGATATCAAAAATAAAACCACTTGATTCATAGCTTATATGGTACCAGAATGAGCATACAAACGACCACTTAACAATGAACACTGTAATAAGAAAGCAACAAAAATAACAGTAACCAGTTTTAAACACCATAAAACCCTCACTAACAAAGTATTTTCATAGCCAACTGGATGTCTAACGCGCTTGCTATAACCTAGAATATCTGTATCATGGCTTTCCAATTTCAGACTAACGGATATTGGATACAGAGTTCAATTTTGAATGTGGTATTTTCAGAATTGCTGACGCTAACATTTAAGGAATTTTCATAAAGTATACAATAGCATTTTTAGTACGAGGGAGATTCGCAGGCGTGTATAAAAATTGAGTGCTTGCCGGTACATTCTTTTGTGAAGCCTCGATGAGTCTGGAAATGACGTCACAAAAATGGTGTCTAAAAGAGATTTAAGATTAATGAAAATCATGCAATTTTACTCGCCAAAGACACGCGACAGAATTGGTTATCCTTCGTCGATATTCTTTGAAGTAGTAACACACTAATCAACTAATTAACGCCCTTATTCATACACGTATTTAAAACCTATTTAAATATCGAATGTTTTGTCCGGTTTGAACGATTTTAGAATTCAGTTTGAGCGAAGAAGACAAAACATTTCATAGCTAAAGTAGGTTTTATATCTGTCTATGAATAAGACAGTTATACTATAAATAGAATTATAGCAAATCTTTATCACCTACAGAACGATATATTTTTGTTGTGAAAATCTTATTTTGATTAAAATTTCCACTCATTTTTAATCAGCTACCTAGTCAGGTAAGTAATGAACATAAGTAGGTACTAATATAAACGTATCTTTACACATGCTATTTATTTCTTGAGTACAGTTCCCCCACGACACAATTATTTTCAACGAGTCTTTTTGTCTGTACAAATATTTAGCAATCCTGCTTCCAGTAAAATAAGGTTACAAAAAGGTTTTAGACAAATATCCTGAGTGCTACATTTACGCCCTCTATGGGATTTTCAAAGAAACTACGCGGTTGTTGCCCTTTGACAACTCAAAGTCGAAGTTTTCCGGAGCGTTGTGTCGACTTTTTTCGTTCGCAAAGAGATTGCGTCTCGTACCACAGCGAACATAAAGTAAATACGGAGTAGAATATTACGCCAAATATTCGAAATTTTGTAGGATTGTTCTATTTTGCAAGCCTACATACATATGTACTAGAATCCCGAAAAGGAGTAGGCTGGTAAATTATAGCCTATAAGTTATGCTGATGTATTTATCATGCTGTAATATTTCATTATTGTTGAGTAGTTTTTTAGTGAAAGAGTAAGAAATATCTATACATTCATCCTCACAATCTATAACATGTATATCGATAGGATTATAAATGTTTATCACAAAGATATAGTTAATAAGTCGAAAAACTACTTCAGCGACTTTTTAAAAATGATCCACTCATATAGAGATATGTTAAAATTAAATACAAAAAAATATGCTTTCAAAGGAACAAACATACGAATTTGTTATTTATGTCTGCAATCACTTCATTAACCAAGTTCCATTAGACCTCAAGCTACGGAAATTCCTACAGAGATTGATATCACCGAATATAGACTCTAAAATTCACGAAACACAACACGAAATATCTGAATTTCGATCAGCTCCATTCCGATTCATATTTCACGCCACGACGATCCTTAATTATGATGAACGATGCTCCAAAACTTGAACAAAGGCGAAATCAACTGGCATCCTTCATGTTTACATCAAAAAGTATTTCGCCTTTTGTGCATTAGATAGGAAATCAATGGATTCCCCCTTTGTGAAGTGAACATTTTGTAAACAGAATAAATAAAAGATATTCCAGATACTGCGACTTTGAAACATGTGAATAAAATAATACCTTTGCTTCTGTTTAAAGTAGTGAACACTTGCGTCGCGAGATGGCGTTGTTATGGTGACAGACTCAATGGCTTGGATATGGTAATGCAGATTTCTGACTACCTCCGTGAACCTATGAGCAAAGAAGTAGGTATTAACAATACAAAATATCATTTTAGAATGTGGATACCTTTTAGTGTCGTAAAGAACTTGTGACTAACAAAATACCCATTGAGCCATACCATGTTACACCATAGTTACAGCCATAATCGAACCCCCGTTAATTTAACACTTTAAATTGGTTCTTAAAAACATAATATTATATATTGTCATCGAATGGAACCACATCGTGACTCGCAAGTACTACGCTGCTATTATAAAAATATAATATCGAAGAATATTGATTTGTCCCCACGAATCTGATCCAAACAGTAATCAGAAAGTAAACTTGATTCTGGCGGCGAGTTCATTTCTTTTGTAGACTGATTTTCTCATTGAAAACAAAGCCTTGATTTTGCGAAAATATCGATGAAATTTATTTAGAATATCAAAGCTGACTGAATTTCAACCGACTTTAATAAAAGGTCGATTTGATTATAATATGTTTTTATATTTACACTATTTAAATAAAACCATAATTTATTATTTCAGTATATTGAAAATACTGTGGCCGTTTTGGTAACAGAACAGTCTTAGAGTCTAGGAAGCAGCCTAATAATATTTCTGTCTCACTTTTGTCGCTAAGGAAAATAAAAAACCCCAGACTCATTTTATCATAAGGCCATGAAGATATACGGCTTTCATTACGTTTCTTCTTTGGATATGCATGAATTTCGAAAAAATAAATAATAATTCCTTCCTTTATACCTCTTTATAAGCAAAGAAGTGTTTTAGAAACTGCTAACTAATTCTATTTAGTATTCTTGGTACAAATGTACAAATATACTACCGCCACTTGTACAATCGACAATTTATAATTTAAACCTTTTATACATTTAAGTTGTTTTTCATGGTGTATAATAAAGTAATCATAAATAAAATATATACTTTTAAATATAAAAGTCTAGTTTCATTCTGAAACTCTTGCCCATCGTGACAAGCCGCAGGAATAACATAGTTCCATTGATAAGGTCACTGTCACAGAATTTCATAGGGACCTCATGAAAACGGTCTGCATTCAGCGACTTCATATATTAACACACGCTTTTTCTCTCAGAAAAGGTAGGCAGAGGTGCTACCAGGACACCTACATTTCACCTTGTGTGTTCCGTCCTGGGAAGTTATAACGGGCGAGTCTATCGCCATATCGGGCACAAATTACTGACTAATTTCATTCTACCCTGAAAGTCCAATATCAGTTTTCCCGACACTAGACGATAACGTGGTACAACTGCGCCACCGAGGTAGTCCGGCGACTTTCCGTATCCCTGATTAGGTATGTCAACCTCATGGGTCAACTTCCAACGCTGCGCTTCTCGGTACGTAGCGTCCACACCAGAACTTTTCACGACGGCAATCCATTTTCCGCGCTATGGTACCCAGCATACTTCAACTTAAGAATCTGTCTAATTAAACTATTTTTTTTTCTTTTTTATCTCGTAGTTTAGACACAATACTAGATCTTAGTGTGGGGTCAGGGCTTTATATGTGACTGTTGGGTGTATTTAATATTTTTTTGACATCCTAAGAAACCTACAATGCCGAATTTACACGTCTACATCGCTATGCACATTAATAAAACACTTCCATTTTAATCAGCAGTTATCGCGACCGGAAACTTAATAAGTTACTGTAAAATGTAGGCGACTTCTAGGTTCACAGTAAATCTAGATCAAACCTAACTTTATTGGACGCCAGCCAAACATTCTACCGAACTTTCTAATAAGAGAGTTCTTATTAGCAAGTCCGGAAGGAGTTGATTTATTCCACACGCTTAATTTATTAGATAGGAAAATTATTCTTTTATTATTCTTAATCACCAAAATTTTATAATTAACTTCCTAACACTCGTAAGTTTGCTGTGGTAATTAAAAAAACGACAATATTTTCGAATTAAAAAGCATATAAGTTTTCCGGCCAAAATATAATTGCCTATCAAAATTGGGTATAGGCAATACGATTTAAAATTGTTAAGGCCTTAGTAAGGCACACTAGCCTATTTCGGGGAGTCACATACCTAACCTACCTTATTAATTCATGTGTTGAATTTATAAATACCTTTACCTCATTACTACACCTTAAAAGGCAAGGACTATTGAAACTTAACTCATGGTTTTTCCACCAACCTCGTAAATCTTCGTAAATGTCATAGAATCTTCGTAAATCGTAAATGTCATAGAAGGGATATTAAGGTCATGGACTAAGCCCTATAAGTCCAGATTAACAGACATATAAAGTTGTGTGAACACAAAGACACGACATTTCAGCGTGTTAGTCGGAGTCACGTAGAAACATCGTCACGTCCCGCGTTTACGAGTGCAACCGGTAGAGAGCGCTAGGATCGCGTTAACTGGAAATATCCGGTAAATAAACGCGAAGTAACCACTAAAAATTTAATCAGGTCGGTATAACTGCGACTATGTACCTCTCTGGAGACTGCGCTTACTACGAGTATTAGATGCCCTGTAGACACTATCTTGTGATAGGATGTAAAGACTCTACCGATTGATCGGTAACGAATATAGTGTTTAGACACCTGGCAGCGCTTAATAAATTTCTTTAGAATTTTTGCGGTGGTTTATAATCAACAAAGGGCGTGCTGATGTCCATCGTCCATCCATAAATAAAATATTTCTCCTATTTTATTGAAAAATGTGTTCATAAAATCTTGATTGGAACCATTAGAAATGGGAATGGGTCAGTCGGAGTCACATAGAAATGTCGTCACGTCGCGCGTTTACGAGTTCAACCTGTAGAGAGCACTAGGATCTTGTTAACTTGTAAATAAACGTGAACTAAGTACTGATATATTTTAACATTTCTGACGATTGATTGGAGGCAAACATCATCTCTAAAGACTCTAACTAATCCATCATTTAAGATTTTCTTGAAGTGTCTTATGAGTATATGTATTAGTTTATTGGTATGTAATGAACCGTAATGTTCTGTGTTCGGTGCCCAGTTCGCACAATCTAGCATATTTGTATTCGTAGCTTTAAACATTTAGGGTGACAATGAGCTAGGCGGACTTTGAATGGCGCCTCCGCATTCGAAAATGCCGAGCTTAGCATATTTTTTAAGATATGTTTTGGAATTAATAAATACTAAAGTGCAACACGACATAGCAGCGTGTTGAGCTAACTCACGTAGTAATGTGACGTGAGTGTCGCGCTAGAGAGTCGACCGGTAAAGAGCACTCGCTACTTCAACCGGAATTTCACGTTAAATAAACGTCCGTGTACAACAGAGTATGCCGACTGCCGCGCAGATTGACTTACGGCGAATGTGAAAAAAATCGTAAGAATTTCTTTTGTACGATAAAGTTGTATTAAGAAATTGACTATTATATAATTTTCTTGATTTATCTGTCCTTACCTTATTTATCCCACATATATGTGGGCTTGAGGTAATATATTTTAAAATAAATTAGCCCACACACGTCCCACGGATCCGTAATGCAGGGCACGGATCACAACAATAATTGTTGTTGAGAGTTGTTAGACCGTACTCCACCTTGGCCTAGTGCTGTTTCGTGGATATTTTGAATGTTACAGATAAATTTGGCTTTCTTTTTTAATTTTTTTAATCCCGCGTAAATAATAATTTTTTTAATCGTCCCCCTAAAATACGGTCAACGGTGGAATGGCTAGCGTGTGAACTAAAAATTTTTGCATTTATGTATATTTAAATATTTACACATTAATTATATTATATTATACATTTTTATATGAAAATTTTTGTATTTTGTGCTTGTAAATCTATTACAAGCGCATTAATTCTATTTGCCATTAGAACAGTCACAGTGAATGTAATTACGTGCATGCCGCGGCGGTTGCGGTGACGCCGGAATTTAATTGTTTACAACATTGAATATGCTAATGACTAAACGATTGGATTATTAATTATATGATAGGCTATTTATATCTATCCGCCGTATCATTCTAGTGGCAGCATGTGCGGATTGCGATCCTTGAAGAATTGGGTTCAATTAGAAATAATAATTCGGTTTGGGCGTTTGTGAGACCGAAAAGTCTCTCGTAGTTCCTGATACCCACGATACAATACTCGATCTTAGTGTGAGGTCAGGACTATGTTTGTGACTGTTGGGTGTATTTATTTATTTAATTATGTCTGACAGCTATTTTTTCTATTTTCTCTATTCACAATTAATGGAACTTTACAATTTTAAGGGACTATTTTTACACTAACACAAATATTCGCGTCTCAGTCCATATACTAGCGAATGCTCGCACCTAAACAATCGTCACGGGCGTTAATTCTAAAGGAATTTCATGAACTCAAAATGAGCTCTTGAAGATTTCGCCGTTTCGAAATTTACTCTCCGCTATAGTTTTAATAAATGCGGAGATAAATTGAGTTTCGTGAAATATCTATTATTTTATGAATGCACTAAATCATTTTTATATCTGTGAAAAGTTATTGAATTACCTTTACTAAGTTCTCCGAGAGATGGCGTTAGAGTGTATAAAACAGTAAACATATTTTTTTTTAAATGAGAAAATAGTATTACAAATTCCTCGGATCTTTTAGTAAGTACCTCGTAAACCTCTGATTGAATGCTACTTCTCTAGAGGTAGAACATATTTGTTTAAAAGTAAAAAAAAATAACAAGTTAAAGCAAGTTTCCTTCTATATAAAATAGCTAAACAGAAACCACTTCAGTGCATTATACTTTAGGAATTTATTTAACTTTTAATAGTAAACCTAATAATAAATAATCGACCAAATATTTTATGCCTCCTCAATGTAATTCATATTGCTACATATTAATACTACCAAATATTTACTCACATATTCCAAGAAATACTTTCCTGACATAAATCTATTTTATTCCTTTGCGCCAATTAATCATTATATACGTCAAGCGTGATGGCACATGACATGTGAGAGACATACGCTCCACTACACGTTGACCAATATATCAAGACTATAGACTATAGTGTTGCAGCCTGAGAGAACAAAATTGTTTTAAAAGGGTCTATTTCCATATTCATCATAATAGACTAGTGTTAAAGCCTGAGAGAACATTTTTTTTTTTTAATTTCCATATTCATCATAATGTTGTGGGTAAAGAGGCATGTTATGAAAGGAAAGCCTTTGGGTTTGATCCTCACATAAGCGCTATAGCCTATACCTACGTCACAGTACATTGTTTTTTTTTTTGTTGCGATTTATGGTGAGACGAGCATGCCATTCGTCTGATGCGACACGACCACTCATGGCTTGTAGAAAAACCAAACAGCACCATGAATCACAAAGCAATAATTGTCTTCCCACTGCGCTCGCCATCCTGAGACATAAGATGTTAAGTCTCATTATGTCCAGTTGTTACTCTGGCCACAATGTCCTTCAAACCGGAACACAACAGTGCATTTACACTGCTGTTTGGCGGGAGAAATAGAAATTGCGGTAGCACCTACCCAGGCGACCTCTCACATATGAGAAACCTACTACCAGTAAGATTTCCACATTACACACACACATTATACAATACATTTTATTGCTATAAAACTATGTGTAACTATTGGATGCATTCACTTATTATCCATGTCTATAACCATGCGCATTCTTAACTCTATGTCTGGTCACAGCCTTCGATGTGATACAGTGTGACAGCTGACTCGTGACGTATGTATGATGTACATATGTACCCACCGCAAAACAATTCGCTGGACGAGGCTGCGGGCTAGACGGAATGTTTGGGGAATTTATTATGTCGGCCGTAGAGTTAGCGATTTGATTGATGGTTTTCTTTTATTCTTTAAGCTATGACGAGAGGATTCTGTCATTTGTTAATGACTTTTTTACTCCTGAACCGCCAAACCAAGTAGCTTATCTGATGAAAAATGACCACTGCACTTGTGAATCCATAACATCTTAGGAATTTTTAAATATGGTGGACGCTGTTTGTTAAAATGTCAGTTTTAATAGAAGGGCCGTGTGTTCGATTCCTGTAATACAACGAATCCTTGTGTGATTTTAAACCTGGGTAATGGTTTTGTAAGACCAAAAATTCACAAAAATAACACAATGATTTTAATGCGATATCAAAAACACATTTTCTAACTATTCATTGTCTTATGCCCTAATACACAAACGCCACTTAAATATTCTGTTGCACTTAACTACGCAAGTCCCGCTTAAATGTACCGACTAAATGGGACGTGGGTAGTTAAGTGAAACTTAATATTGGAATGCCGTTTGAGTATTCGGTTGTTAAAGAATCCATCACAACAACAGTCAATAGAAATCCATTCTCATGGCCCGACACGTGGAATACTGTTTATCCACACGGGTAGCGATAATCCTCGCAAGCGTTGCGAGGGACGGCTGAACATTCATAATTCCCTACTCGGAGCTCAACGTAATCCACATAAACTTGAGACTCAACACTACATTGTATCAAATAAATATTGCGACGTGTATGAGCCTTTTTTGTTGGTCTTTTATTATATTTTTGTGTACATCTCATAGTAATAGCGATGGGCGAGACGGCAGTGGACCGGACTGACAAACCAGAGATGGAAGGTTCGAATCCAATTTTCAGGCTTTTCGAATTTACTTAAATACAATTATCACAAACTTTAACGTCCAAAGTGTACAATATTAATGCGTATTAAATATTTAATTGTTTTAATTGACTCGCAAAACGTCATTTTTTTTTTCAAGTTTTACAAGTAGTAAGAAAAGTAAGTAGTATGTAAGATAATATTTTTATTATTTAAGACAGTTAACAATTGTTGTTTTGTACTGAGTAGCGCTGACTAACGTCTACGCTGTACAAGCCTCTTGATTTGTGACTGTTATATCTCATAGAAGTACTGCATCAGCACAAGTTATAAGATACAGCGAATTGTTAAAACAGTAGAAATGGAAACGATTATTTCTGATGACCTTCTCTTGACCCTCGATTTCATTTGGAGTTAGGGTTAGGATCGAAAATTTGGTGTCACGGTACCATGAACGTGGTACCTACCTGGTTTTAATAGTCGTCATTTAGATCTAAGTATTACCAGCATTGTAGTCACTTTTTCGTGTATTAAAACAAATCGTCAAAGCTTACCAAGAAACGCTATTTACCTCTATTCCTATTTTACTTTAACTGAGCGCAGGCTTAAATATTATAAGACATTTTTCGGGTTTCGCAGCTAAATCTTCTTGTGAAAAATTACACTCCAACGTATATTTTCAGACTAAGCTGGAAATTTTTTAATAATTTTAGGTGTAATAAATTCTAGAAGACTAACGAAAGAGTTTCAAAAGGCCAGCTTGGGTGGAAGAGTCAGTAGGGGCAGATCACAGTGAAACTATGTCAGCCAAATAAATGAGAAATCCAGCAAAGATTTTATTGTATGCAGAATATTCGTATCGAGTCAAATTAGTAAAACCATAGGTACCTTGGAATCTAGTAAAACTGGTTTAACTGAGACGGTAAGACTAACGCACCGAAAACAGTAGTAAAGCGATAGTTTCTCATTCTCCTCGCAATACACAACTATGTTGGCCAGATAGCATCTGTAATCGAAAGCAACGCAGTGACGTTCTTTTATTATTATTGCCGTGAATGGCGAGACGAGCATGCCGTCCGCCTGATGGTAAACGATTCGACCGCTCATGGACAATAGCAAAACCAAACAACACCATTTAAAAAGCAATGGTTGGCATTGCCCTGCACTCGCCCTTCTGAGATGTTAAGTATCAATATGTCCAGTAGTTACTCTGGCTACAATGTCCTTCAAACCGGAACACAACAGCGCATTTACACTGCTGTTGGCGGGAGAAATAGACATTGTGGTGGTACCTACCCAGGCGGCCTCTAACATATGAGAGACCTACCATCAGTAAAACACACACTGACGTGGGCTACTATGACGGGTTGCTGGCTGCTGCATAACGATGGCGGTAGAAACGCTCGTCTTTCGGACCGCATACAGCTTTGAGAATAACCGTAGCTTATTGCTTAAGTTCAGAACTATTCAACCAGACCCATTTGTTGTCCGTTAGTTTATTAAGATTGGTTCCTGTGATTAACTTAATGTAAATTTTTAAGAGGGTATTTAATAGTCATCAATATCAAAAGTGTCTCGGTGGCCTAGTTGTACTGCGGTACGATTACAAAGCTGAGGTCTCCGGTTCGAATCCCGGGTTGGGCAAAGTGATATTGGATTTTTCTATTTATTATCAGCTCCCGCCCGATTAGGCTCGCCCCTAACCACATAGTGGGACGAAACATAAAAGGTGAAATGTGGGTGTCCTAGTAGCACATGTGCCTACCCCTTCTGGGAGAAAGGCGTGAGATTATGTATGTATATAGGTACATGTATGTATGCAATATCAAAATTCACTACCGCATTGGGCGTTTTAGAAAAGCTTCAAAGTAATCTCAAATTTTGAAACTACATATGTGTGTATATATTTATTATTTCACGACCTTTCGTCACGTCGCTGGCTTACCGCCCAAAGCGCCTTCAAGGCAATCACTAAGCCGACAAATAATACCTACAATCCTAAGAGTTAGCTCGCAAGGATGTAAATCTAGATCCCTTGGGAACTTACCAATGTAAATCAATCGAACCCGACTGAATATTATCTGAAGGGTATTCTCCTTTGAAACACAAAGCCATTAAGCACATGAAAACCTTATTAGCATTATATGGAATTTCGAGTGACACATTCTACAGTATGTTAGCAATCGCGTTTAGTTACGAGTAAGACAAGCGTTTGAACACAGCTTTCATAGAGTTTAATATTATTTGGTGACTGATATGAGATTTAAAATTCGACTAGGTTACATCGATTCTTTTTAAAAGCACGACCAATTGGACCTTGGTTTTACACGACAAATGGACTGGTGGTAGTTGTATCATAATATATGAGAGGCCGTCTGGGTAGATACCACCGCAATGTCTATTTCTCCCGCCAAACAGCAGTGTAAATGCACTGTTGTGTTCCGATTTGAAGGACATTGTTTGAGTAACAACTGGACCTAATGAGACTTAACATCTTATGTCACAGGTCGTCGAGCGAAGTGAAATGCCAAGCATTGCTTTATAATTCATGGTGTTGTTTGGTATTGCCGCTGTCCATGAGCGGTCGTATCCCTTAACATCAGGCGAATGGCATGCTCGTCTCGCCATTCACCGCAATAACAAAAGTTTAATGCGACTAATAGTTACTACATTATTTATGTCCAAATAGAGACTGTCTGTACTTTTTATGATTTCATACATGTTGGACTTCAAACTAAATGGACACTGGCTAATCCAGGAAACACATTTTGTTGATTACTTCAGACCAGCATTATTATGTCAGCTATCGCTTGGTAGTTGATATTCCATCTTCATTGCAATGCACTGTAATATCACATGCATTGTAGATACTGATATGTATTGAGATGACCTTCCTAAATGAACCTTTACACTAGTGCCGTGCAGTTCTATAGCTAACTAGCGGCTCGGCCCGGCTTCGCGCGGATGCAAATAGTTTTTGAATCCATTCCACATCAATTACATATTAGTTTTCGCAATTTATTGTAGTTTTAGTAAGGATCCCTAATTTTTTTTAAATATAAAATAGCATGTGTCACCCGGGGATAGTGTCGCTTCCCAAAAGTAAAAGAATTTTTACAGCTGTTCAGTAATTTCGGAACCTATTCAATGCAAACAAACAAATAAAATATCAAATCTTCCTTCGTTATAATACTAGTATACCTACAAATATCCCAAAACTATTGGAAATCCTTGGAATAAACATCTTAATCTCCAGAACACTACAATTAAATCTCTAACAAAGCCAGCCGTTCAATACAGATTAACTGTATCGAACAAACATAAACCGACATCGAAACATCGGTTTCCCGCACTTGAACGAGTCAAGAGCCTTGGGGCCGACCCTGCAAGGGTTAAGACTTATTTACATAAACATATAAGCATCGTTTGCAGAAGGAATTAAGATTTCTTGGCGTTTTCGTCCTCCAAGGACCTATTTACACACAAAGGTTTGGCTGTGTAAAAGCGTTGTGTGTAATGTTGCAATTATACCGTGGTTAGAACTTCGGGCTAAATTAGCAACGTGTACAAATTGCCCTTTTTGTGCCGTACTCGAATCCCTGAGGTCGGCTAGATTTCCGTTTCAATGAATTAACTTAATTTGCTGTTGGCTAATTTAATCCACTGCCAAAGAAATGGTATTTTCTAATGAGTCATTGAATGTAATCGTTAACAACTTTTTATTGGTATTAAGTAGATACACGACATGCACCTGGATCAGTACCTACAACGACGAATCTAAAACACAAATTAATACGAAAAGCTGAATGCCCCCTGTATGCGGATGCCAAACCCATAATTGTTAACAACTCAATAAACAGGGCCAATTAAAAATCCAAGGTCAGTCATATGAAGTCTGTTAACAAAAAAAAATATGGAAAGGTCAAAATATTAAATGGAGTGGAAATGCTCGTGGCTGAACGATCTTGGGAATTTCTGGTGTAAATTAAAAAAACTTTATTTGATAAAACGAACCTGGCACCACTCACTTCTTTATTCCATAATCAATTACGCGGACAGATCATTTGATCAATATCCTTGGCTCAACGTACACAAAGTCTAAAAGCTTTAAAATCTGCATAATCAAGATCTAGAAAGGATTTATTCGCGAGTTTCCTTAGACCCATCGAGAGCTAAGCGTACTTACCTCAAGTATTTTCCAATAAGTTAAAACTCAACTTAAATGTAAGTAAACAACTTAGTACTTAGCTCGTTTAATTTGTTTTAAATCCTTCTAAGATGGGGTGGGGTGAGTTGGTGCTTAGGGATGATTAATATTCCACCCGACCATCAACTAGGGGCGGGTATTGTCGTAAAGTTGTGTATTATTTATGAGGATAATAACATTCATTGGTCATAGGAGTGCAATTTTCCATGCTAAGTTATATGGAAATTATTTTTATTGCAGCATAGTCCAAACCTCAAGGTGTTGGAATGATTTAAGCCATGGATGGTGGAAATTACATAAACTCATTTCACCGAATAATAATTGTGGTGTTGTCTAACTAGAGAATAGACTGGCGAGATGACTGTATCTACGAACTAATGATTTGCCATTTTCTTTTTAACTTGTTTAGTAACTAGGTATCTTCTACTCTAAACTCTATCAAAAATACTTTAAACTTTCACCATTACTATCAGATAGTATGAAACCATACTACTTGTAGACTAGCACAAAATACTCCACGTCGCACCTGCTACCTAGAAATAAAGCAAAGAACCCGTTACCTGTGATTACATTTTGTGAAATTCTCGTAAAACTCTAATTGGCAGTCTGTGAAGTTTTGAGTCGCGAGTCTCAATGGGAACCGTTCAAACGCTCCAGTATAAATCACGTTGGGGACACCTGGCGTCTGTGAAAGGATAGTCTTTTTGTTGTGCAATGATTGAAGTGATGTCTTGTCTTTTTAGACTGATTCGAATTTATATACTTACATACATAAACTCACAACTTTTTCCCAGAAGGGGTAGGCAGCGGTGCTACCAGGGCACCCACATTCCGCCTTGTATATTCCGTCCCACGATGTGATAGTGGGCGAGCCTATCGCCATATCGGACACAAATTCCTGACACTGGGCTGAGAATTAATATGATCAAGAAAACATAGAGATTGTCTTCTGTGTCTTGTTTTATTATGGAATTTACATTTACAAAATGATCCTTTGATGTGTGACATCAAGATCATAAGAGATTTTTTAATTTGGCACATTTTATGTATAATAATATCGTGGTTAATTTTTTTCTTATATATTTACCAAAGCTTTTAAAGCATCAAAATAAATTGCAGTTCATTCTAATTTTACAAGAAATTTCGAATCTTAGCATTTGAACCTACCACCGTATAGTGATTCACGTATTATCTGCGTTCCCACTATTTTAATGACGTGACCCTAATTTACCCTACGTAGTGCTTAAATAGGGATTGATTGAAAGGAGTGTGATGAAAAACCGAAATATTTTATACTTCTTCTAAATAAAAGGAAGAGACAGTGATCAAGCTAAAGAAAAAAGCATTTTCCTTATTACTAAGCAGGTCTTTACGCACAATCACAAAATTGAATTGCCAATTAATTATCCAAATATTAATATGCTTTTAATGGCTGCCAGTATTTACCAACAATATGCGCCACAACCGTTCGTAATTAAACTACAATTAATTAATATGAAGTGTAATTATGATATTCATATAAATGATTACATTGATCTCTGAGTGACAGTGATTCTGAGTATTCCTTTGACTTCGCACAAGGTGAGAAATGTGAAAATATTAAGTACTTATCAGGTCGTTTCAACACCCTATCAAAATTAAAATAACTGTCCTCTTTCTTTTCTTATATTCATCCCATAGTTGTGTGTGCCATATGGCCGCTATTTGTATTATTTTTCACGCATAGCTTCAGAAAAAGTGCTTGGTGGCCTGTTGGTAACGGGCCAGACGCGGCTGCCTACATGTTCACGGTGGTCGCGGGTTCAAATCCCAGGGCACACCTCTGACTTTTCGGAGTTATGTGTGAATTGATAGTAAATCACCAGGCATTTGAAGGAAAAAATCGTGAGGAAACCTGCATACCGTAGCGGTTTTAAAGAATTTCTACGGTATGTAAGTGCGCCAACCCGCACTAGGCCAGCGTGGTGGACTATATGGCCTAACCACTCTCAATCGATTCTCTCGATTGTAGAGTAGATAAAATACAAAAAAAAAATATAGCAATATATAAATATTCTTGGTGTACAAAAAGAACAAATAAATAATAAATACGCTTATTTTGGAATTAAAAACTTAGTCATATCGTACCGAAAAACGCCTGATGCTCCTATTTCACAATGCGGGTGCTAAGCAAACAAATATGCCTTTGAAAACTAAATTGATCTGACTTTCACAAAAAAAAATAAACATTATTTTGTACATGTTACATCAAGTATTATACCAGAACAGTTTGAGTTTCATAAATTGTAACTAACAGTTGCGAATGGGAGCAAATAGAGGGAGTTGAGGGAGATCTATACACAGCAGCGGGAGAAAGGTTAAAGAAAATAAAAACCCTAAATATTGTCTCGTTTCAGATGAACAAGTTATTCTTCGTCGTTCTTCTGGCTGTGGTGGCGGTTGCCATCGCCAAACCTGCTGTGGAGGTTGAGAAGAGGTCTGAAATCATCATGACACCCATGACACACCAGTTCCGGTACATGTACCCCAGCTACGCTTACTCCAACTACCGGTACGCCATGCCTTACTCCTTCTACCCGGCGGCGTATCCTTACTGAGGGATCTACCTTAAGAAGTGAAAGGGGTTTGAATAAATATAAAATATTATAGTTATTTATGTTTTTATTTTTAAACAACCCTCTGGTTTTACATACATACATAAACTCACGCCTTTTTCCAAGAGGGTAGGCAGAGGTGCTACCAGGACGCCCACATTTCGTCTTGTATGTTGCGTCCCACGATGTGATAGGGGGCGAGCCTTTCGCCATATCGAGCACAAATTTTTAACTCCGGGCTGCTAATGAATAGAAAAATCCATATCTTTTTCCGACCCGGGATTCGAACCCGAGACCTCAGCTTTGTAATCATACCGTAGTACAACTAAGCCACCGAGGCAGTCTCTGGTTTTACCTCTATTGATATTATATGCAAGCCTTGTATTACCAATTTATTTGGATTGGGACGGTTACATGCAAATAAGCTGCCGAAGGATAATTAAGTAAGATATATAGCGGATATATCACTTACTCATTCATCGAAAACCGATTTTGAGCACTATTATTGCAAGAATATGTCGAAAATCTGATGAATTTGACACCCCAAAATGGTCCTATTTTGCTCCACTATGGGTAATTATGCTCCAATTTTGTTGAATGTTTTAGCGCCTAATATATATAACAAATTGTATCAAAATGTATGAATAAATCTTTGTTTCTTTTGTATATACGTTACTTTTATCATTTTACCTGATTTCGGTCAATCCATAATGGCAAAATGTAGTAAAATACTGGAGCATAGTTAGAATAAGGAAAGTCTAAATTTGCTCCAAATATTTTCACAGTTGAGATTAGTTGGCAATTGTATCTAGGAGCAAAGATACCATGTCAAATGTCAATTGGTATATTTAACTCCTTATTCAGTGTTTTATTTATAAATAAAATATTTCGCAATTTTGATTTACCAATACAAATGTGGTAGATTAAATATTGTTCTTTATGTAAATATTTCAGAGTATATTTCATAATCAATAGTTTAGAAAATATCATAATTTCCTGAATTTGTAGCAAATTTTGGAACATTGTAGGTAGGACCATTTTACGGTATTCAGACTGAACAGTATTAAATTCCAAAATTTATTATAATTTACTCGATTCTTGTTTCTTTGGACTCTATATAAATTGATCTCATATAAAAATCATTGCTATTTGATTCGTCAAAGTGACTATGCAAAGCACTCGATAGTAAATAACATAGAATCATTCGAGAATAATTTCAACCAGAATATTAACCAACGTAAATAATCGCGTAAACGGGGCATAGTGATCCACGCAAATTCGTCGCGTTTCGAGTTCTATAATATTATTTCTCTGTAAATCCGCCTCGAAAAGGCATAATTATGTCGACAGTTAAACTACTTTCACCGTTGATCGGTTATCTCTATCTAGGTTAAACTATCTGAACTGCCTTGCACATAGCATTAGTTGATTCAGATGTAGGTATTGTAGTAAGTAGTAGTAAGTTTTAGTGCGAATATATTTTAAATAAACACGTCGTATATCGTTATTTCTTGATATTGACTTTAATTTTACGGATAATTTATGGTATTTATGGATAATTTATTTTTCTATTGTTTATCCTTCAAATATATTCAAAGTTAATCGACATAAATTTCGAAATTTTGAGCTGACTTATAAAGCGTATGATCTCCATAATTAATATTATACATCACCGTGGTAAAGTAAATTGGCTTTGTTTCCTGGATGGCAATTAGTACCAAAGTACAAAACAAATATTTAGGAATTGGTAATACAGACCCAGAAAAAAAAAGTAAAGGTTTTGAATTTTGAAAAAATACTGTCTGGTAGTATTGTCAAAAATTTTAGCTTTAAAGTAGTCAGACATATATGCACTTGGAATTGTATATTTTTTTATATTTTTGTGTAAAATGTGCGGTCGTCGGCTGGCGTAGGACGAGACGCGACTGTTGATGCGATAGTCGCGAGTTATCTTTTCGATATTAAGTGTGTTTAAAATCAAATACCCACGCCAACATAGTGGAAGCGAGAAACACAGCACGAAAACTCGCATGCGAAAAACATTTTTACAAGAAACCCACCAACGCTGAATATGTCACCGTGGTAAAATATGCCATATACTCTCCCAATCGAACTCTCAATTGTAGAGAAAATAAAAGTAACAAATATTTTTAACACATTTAATTAACTCTTCACTTGACATACATCGTGTTGTACCTCGAGATGTAGTAGGGGTCGCTGAACATATCCCCCGGGAGGTGGTAATACCTGGGGTATAAGTACCTGAAGTGAGGCTGGTACACCACCCTCCTGACCACGTATGCTGACGTGGACACCACGAAAGCCACCAGCAACAGAGCGAAAATCAGTTTCGACATCTGAAAGTGTAATTTGTTTTATAATAGTTTCGTGGTTATAGGAATATGTAACCGAGGCTGTACATCTTCACGATAAGTACAAAAAAAATACTAGCACAATGGAGGATATCAAAAATGATAAAAAGGGAAAAATTAGGATTTCTAATTATGTATTCCTTGTTACTGTTTGGTACGTAACACGAAAATCCATCATAAAAGTGATGGTTACATTACGGCAAAATAAATTATTATGGCTATATTTTATGGCAAGTAACATCGATTCGGTCAATATCTCGTTATGAATTTAGATGCGTATAATCTTTGATACAAGACAAACACTATTTTTTATTACTAATAAATCTAATCTTCTTTGACTTTTATAGGATTATTATACAATTATAACTTTTAAAGCAGCTGTACCTTGTTCAATTTATCTTTGACTTCTAACAAAATAATACCTTTACGAGTTCTATTTATATTAATCAAATAGGTATCAAAATCATTGCACGTGTTCTGAAGATGCATCAATATAGCCTCACGTTTTGAATAGCTATTAATAAACCATTTGTGGTCTAATCTAATAGTATTAAATATAACAATTTTATTGAAACATTAGTGCTTCCTATATCCGTATAGGGTCCGATGACTGGCCACCGAGATTACGTGATAAGTGTAGGTAAAAAAGGCGAAAATTGGCTGTCATAAAGAAAAGGGGAAAAATTCAGAAAGGCCTTTTACCAGCGGTGGTAATTTTCAGGCAATCTACGACTAATTATACCGGGTATATCAAGACTGCGACTGAAAACGAAGCCAGGTGGTAGTTTTAGTGGTAGGTAACAGACACGATGCAAATAAAAATTTCACTAAAACAGCGACAGATATTTTATTTATTACAAATTTTTTTTAAATCTTGTTTCAAAGGTTAATACATAGTTTTCGCGAAAATAATAATTTAAGCCCTTACGTACCATTGAGTGTTTAAAAATAAAGAGGTCTACATAATTATTTTAGGAAAACTATGTATTTATCACCCTAATACGACGATAAGTAAAAAATTACAAAAATAAAATTGACGATTTTTTTTTTCCGAAATTTTTACTTGCATTGTATGTGAAGTCACTAATGCTACCACCTGGTTTCGTTTTCGGCCACAGTCTTGATATACCCTGTCTATCAAAATAGACCGACTTCACAACGTCGCATTGGCCAAAAAAGCAAATACAATACACTCAAACAAAAATTAAAAAACAATCAATTAAAAAAAAGGTTACTTTAATTTGTAACTACTTTCGAATAACACAAGTTGGTATTGGGAGGGGTAAGCTGTTTAATTGCAATTGGCATAGTCAGTTGACATGTAGTGTGTCAGTTGATATGTGTACTTTTAGTATGAGTAATACTCTCCATCGTATCTTTTCTGTGTCTAATATTGATAGCACCGTCATGCCATGGTACGTAAGGGGTAATGACCTGTTCACGCTACAGTTGTATGACATTTATTCGTTTCATTACTTTTTAAATGGCAACCACTATAGACAAAGTGGAGGAGGAATAGTTTAACACGCAAGTGTGTTAAAAATCCACCCGGACTAACACTTTGTAGCAATGCAGCCAGTGTTTTCTATATTGTTAATTGATGAGTGGCATAAGCTTATGAACTCTATACCAAATTAAATCAAAACACGTAGATATTATTCAAGCAAAATAATAAAAATCTTCACCGAAGGAATTTCAATTATTTATTGGTTAACTTTGGTATGCTGAAGAAATATGTACTGTGATGTCGGTGGAAAGTTTTATCAATAATTGACGCATTTTATCAGGATTTTAAAATGGTACTAAGCTTGATATTTTTTCATGGATTTTCTTTTTATAAAGGTTTTAGCTGCGATTGATCTAATATTTTAAACACGACTTCGTGAAACATTTGAAAATTTTGTTACTCAGTCTTTGAATATACAAGCAAGATAGAAAAAAGGCTGTTACATAAAAACTATCAGAGATAAAACATTTTTGTTGTTGTTGTGTCGTCATGGTTTGGCCTATTTCCCGTTGCCAGTGTATCGTTTAGTTCTGGGACATCCTGTATATTTATCTGGTTTTAAGATATTCGTAATTTTTATTGTTAAATATGCTGATAAGAAATAAAATAAATTAAATCGCCAAATAAGTTGATTGTTTTATTTTTAATTACGAGTATTTGGATACGAAATTTCTTTGAACAATTCGTGAAGAATAAACTGTTTTTTTTTTCATTCAAGTACTAGTAATAATAATTATTATTCGTTTAATAATTGTTTAATCACTATGCAATTTAAGATGTACAATAAAGAGTACCTACAAATAAGTAAATAGGGTTAGGAAATAAGAATGTTAAAATGTTTAGATTTAAAAAAACATATACCTGTAGCTTGGAACGGGTAGGCAGGGATGTCACTAGTGCCACTAGTTCATCAAGTTTATTTTCGTCACACGATTTAAAGTGGACAAGGTATAACTAATCATCATGTCGGTCAGTGAACACACCTGTTCTATTTCGGGATGATGAAAAATGGAAATGAAAATAATTTATTGAATTTGTATATAAAGCACTTCATTATCGTCTTCAGTTACAGGAAATCCACTATGAAGCTTCAGCTCTGGAAAAACTTCAAACCTTTTTCAGAATCTGTATATTGGTTACATATTATTTACATTCAGTTACTTTTTCTCTGCGTCCCGATTTAATAGGCAGTTTTCGTTATAGAAGAACGGGCAAGAAGCTCTATCGTTGCTCTTTCAAAACCCAGTTCACAATACAGTGATTATACAGGAGCCGCAGCTTAGTTTAATTCAGAGCAGTTCTTAAGAGATTTATTAACAGTCAATTGTATAATAACATTGTTTAAGTCGGAGGGATGTCGCCTCTCTAAGCGTGTTCTACCGTCTGTATCATGGCGAATGCTCTGAGGAATTGTTCAATTTAATCCCTTCCTCTCCTTTCCTTAACAGAACCACGCGTGCTGGCTTGCGGAGCCATAGCTTGACTGTTCAATCCATTTCGGCGCGAACCAAAAGGTTCTCTAATTCTTTTTTTTCCGTACAGTCAAGCTGTGGAACGGTTTGCCACCGCACGTGTTCCCTCCTTCCTATAATCCTGGGTCCTTCCGCCGTAGCGTGAAGAGGCATCTCAGCGGGCCGGCATGATTGTGTCGAATGGTATGAGACTACCGTCTGATACCATTCGATACTCTATCTGGACGGCATTAGCACTTACCATCAGGTGCAATGCAGTCACTATGCCGTGCCAGTTTAAAAAAAAAAAAAAAAAAAAAGGCATTTTGTACAGCTGGGTAAAGTAAGGTCGCCCAGAAAGGAGAATGAGTATACTGTTTCACCAAAGCAATGAATGACAATAAAACGTTAAAAATAATAAAAAGTTTTCATTATAAGCAAATCGGGCTGACCAATCCGTACAAGCAGCACCCATTCACGAGTATAACAGTGTATTTTTCTAATCGAAAACTGCACTTATAGCCAATCGTTAGATGTGAGTTTCGAGCCCACGACCCCTCACAGCGAATAACAGGTACCAATAGCTTAAACGTAGATATTTTAGGTATTTGCAGATAGAATGGCTCAAAGGTAACATGAAATACGCCGGTAGTCCAAATAAATATTAATCCACCACCCAGACATTTATTTTGAGTTTGGCAGGCTCATGTGGACGGCCAGCGTACAACAACGTTAAAAATGCTGGTTTTTTTTAAGTTGTCATTTGAATTATCTATACATATGTATATAATAATAAAGTAATGAAGATCCTGCCGATATCACACATAGTGTGCTCTAATGAAATAAAAAATATATATTCTCGATGGAGTGAGAGTGTTAAAAGCAACAGTAACTTCGTAATTTCAAGATAATTGTAGACACACCAGTAAAACACACATTTAACTTGATTCAATTTAATAGAAACAAGGCATATTTATACGACTACTCGTACTGCATTATCTTGCGGGTAAAAACCGTTTAGATTGTAAAAATATTCAGGATCGTAAGAGGTCAACCTTATTCCTTCTGGGTGCATGGCCTCAAGAAATCCAACCCAAGTGTCAGGCCAGTTCAAACCGAACGGACTGTAGGGAGTATCAGCGGAGTATTTTCCGTAAACTGCTGTCCATTCCAAGATCATCGGTCCTTTCTTGCCTTCTTCTTTTTTATCTAAGTCTTTTCCTTCATCTTTCGGGGGATCTACAAGAACTCCCCCATCAGTAGAGTCATCATTACCGTTGACTTCTTCGTTAATTTTCGATTCATCTTCTTTAGATGCAGCCTCGACTTCATTAATGCCTTCTTTAATATCTTCTTTAATGTCTTCTTTAATGTCATCTTCAATGCTGGCTTCATCGGCGAAAGCATAAGCAAAGACTGCTAACACAAGAAATATTTGGAATTTCATCTGAAAGAAATAGCTCCGTTTTAATTTCCAGCAAACAATATTTGTAAATAGACGCAATATGCTCTTCTCCCTGATAATTCAAATTTGAAATAGAATAGTTAGATAAAATTTTGGTTTATTCTCTTTTTGTTCAAATGGATTAATTTTGTTTTTATACTATTATAAAACTATTGTTTTAAAAAAATAAGTCACCTTACCTCTGCAAGTCGTTTGTTTCAAAGTACATATGAAACTAACAGTTCAATTTTGCTTGCCGTTATATATGTGTGGTTGCTATTTTATCTGATTCTTCCAGTGTATCATCGATGTTTTAATTGATTTATAATTACATATTACGGATGTTTGGTCCGGTATGGTTTTGATAACAGTTCGATTTTATTATAATATATTTAGAATAGTTATTAGTATGCGCCTGATAAGGCAGTGTTTGTGCTGTGTACAGTATCTTCCGGGGTTCGTTTGCCAGGTCGTTTGTGAGAGTTTTCTAATTTAAAACCTCTTATTTGTGTCCCCGTGACATTAACCCTGATCCTGACATTTCAGTCTGACACCCCCTATTATATTTTAGAACGCACATTTTTATTTCTCGCTATACCTCGCACGCTACCAAAGCCAGATATACGCAGGCGGAACCTGTAGCGCGATATGCTTTCTTGAGTGGTTACTATCTAACCAGATAGGAATATGCTAACACCAGCACCACCTCAGACAACATGACCAGTTTTGGTCAACATTATATTTTTTATGACACCATCACCAGTTTTTGGTCAGCAAAATATTTTTTAAATCATTTAACATTGACAATACCTATCAAATTCCAGCATTACTTAAATAAACAAAACATATTCTAGCATCAAGAGTACAAATACACTCGTAATATGAATTCAGACAGATAAAAAAAAAACAATAAAATCTCAGAAATTTATTATCATTCCTTAACCTCCTGCTTGTAGGAGTAGACGAAAGGCTGGCTAAACCTGACAGCCACGGGGGCGAAACCTGGGTCGATCTGCGGATACCCATACAGATACGGGTAGCCATACACGTATTGGACGGGCAAGGCGCTCGATTCCACCTTGAAATGAACTGGTTCGGTCTCAATCAGTCGGTATTGGCCCGTCTCGTCCCAGTGCAGGTAGGCGGAGGCTGACGCCACGGCGATGGCTAAGATGGCGATTATGAACTTCATCTGAAGACATAAATTTATAAATACAGATATTCTTTATATAGGTAGTTTCAAAGAGATTGTGTCGCCCTCGCACCCGCCACTGCAACTCCTGCAGACAGGATCAACAGTGGCACGCATATTAATGACACTGAGCATTGAAGCTCAGCGAGTCTAGGGTAATGTCTAACTTTCTTTATCCCGCAACGAAATCCATCATAAAGTTAAATTAATAGGTAGTTTTTGTTTTGGCATAAGAATAATTATGATGCTTTATATTGATAATGAAACTGCTATTCACTATCTGATGGTAAACCACACAGGTTTTTCTCAGAACATAAATTATTGTTTATAATTATTGAAAAAGGAATAAAATTAAGAGAACAGGAATAACATCAGCCAATAGAAAATAAAACAACTGCACGAAATAATATTTTACTTCCCAAGAGATTAAAAACTAAATATTATTTCAGGAAAATAATAATAATATGCTCACCTATACAAATAATATCAAATGCGTACTGTAATAATCGAATAAATAATGCCGTTTTTATACCAACTAATGGTAATCTGATTTAACAATCAATTAAATGTTTATCCATTAATATGATCACATCAAAAACTAATTTGATGTTCTGGCACCGACTCCAATTCTTGACCTCTTTAGTGTCAGGTTTGTAAGCCGCGATAAGACTACTTCTGAACGTAGCCTTACTCTCCGGGTTTTGTTTTGTTACTGGCACAACAGAGTGGCTACGATGTAGGTATACCGGGTATATCAAGACTGAAACTGAAATCGAAGCCAGGTGGTAGTTTTAGTGGTTACAGACACAATGCAATTAAAAACATGAATCACTTTGCTTCGTGACAGTGACAGGGCAGTACGCCTTATCGCATACGTTTAAAAGTAATAAATGAATGTTTCGCCGTCAAACCGAAAGCAAATCGTCTGAAGTTACAATATTTTAATAAAATACCAGTTAAGTGATGTAATATTGCAGTGTGCTTTTAAAATACGGGGCCACTTTATTTCTTCGACGTGGCTCGTCTATCGGTAGAATATAAGTCAATGTTTGCGGTCCATTACGTCTTTAGCAATAAAAAGGTGTACATTCTTAATTTAGGAAAACTATCACTTTGCGTTCGGTGAGTAAGGTGGCAAGTAAGAGTAAATCTAGTTTAGACCTGGTATAACCACAAATTAATCTGAACCACGTGTACACAGGCTAAAACGCAAGACATTTGGGAAGTTCAGTCTCTTTCTTTTTGACAGCCCCTGTGGCGCAGTTGGTTAGACGCCGCCTGTGAAACGAGAGGTCGCGGGTTCGATCCCCGCACCGAAACAAATATTTGTGTGATCCACAGGTATTTGTTTCGGGTCTGGGTGTTTGTGAGACCGAAAAATCTCTTGTAGTTCTCATACCCACGACACAAGACTCGACCTTAGTGTGGGGTCAGGACTACGTATGTGACTGTTGGGTGTATTTATTTATGTCATTAATAACTATGATAGATGGATAGATAGAGAATACTTTATTGTACACAACTTAACACAAAAACATGTATACAGTTAACAATTGCAATAAGAGAGTGCAGCAAATGCTAAGCCTCTTTTTAACGCAATATGGGGCATAAATGCTGCTGGTAGTAGGTAGATATTTGTATCCGCCCGAGTATCGATCCTTTCCGTAGTTATCCCGCGAGTATCGCGTTTCGGGTCCTTCTGCGTATATCCGGATATAGCCAAGTCGTCATAATAGGCTATTTGACTCTTTTTTTTTATTGTATTCATCAAAAAGTATCCATATCCAAAATCTAGCAAACAAAGAATTTTGTAAATCCATTCAGAATTAAACAGGTGAGAAACGTTTTAAATCTTGTAGTGGGGGTAAAAGAAAAGGGATGCACAACAAAATTAGTGACGTCACTAGTCTTAATATGCATAACAGTGTGCGGGTGTGATAGAGACGGTAAGATGTCCCCACTACGTCCCCACTCTTTCATTTAAAATACCAATATTTGCCTCATGTTACAAGCTACTTTAAAACAAATTTCACAAAAATGTATATATCCTGCGTATATCCGGATACAGTGAAGTCTTCATAATTGTATTGATCAGCGACAGGAGCCATCTTGTATCAGTGGATGTTCTGTCTGGACCACATTGTACTTTCCATCATACAATACAATACAATAATTCTTTATTGTACACCAAATTACATTATTGAGTTTAAATATATGTTATGTTTGGTAATACAATGGGCGGTCTTATCGCTTAAAGCGATTTCTACCAGACAACCGTGGGATGGAGAATATTGGAAATAGTTGTAGATGGCGGTAAACAATAAAGAAAGAAAACAAAAAGGTAAACTATCTAATAACATACTAATACTTAAATACCAAAATCAAATAAACCAATACATATTTAAAAATGCAAAGTGCAATATACCCACTTGATCGTCTCAAAACAAAAAGAAAATGTGAATAGTATGAGTTTCTGTTATTGTTGTATTTTAAGTCTAAGCATACCACCACAGCAATGCCTATTTCCTCTGCCAAACAGCAGTGTATATGCACTGTTGCGTTCCGGTTTGAAGGACATTGTAGCCAGAGTAACTACTGAACATAATGAGACTTATACTCTTAAGTCTCAGTATGGCTAGCGCAGTGGAATCCCAAGCATTGCTTTGTAATTTATGGTGTTGTTTTGTTTTGCTACTGTCCATGAGCGGACAATACTAAGGTGTTAAATCTTGGTTGGTTTCTACAGTTTTACAAAAAAAAATATGCACATAGTTTTTTTAAATTAAAATGTACACCTTTTTATTTTTAAAGACGCAATGGTACGCAAGGGCTTAAATTATTATTTTAGTAAAAACTAGGTATCACCCAAACACGATGATATTTAAAAAATTGCAGAATAAACCTGTCACTTCAATTTGAATTTTATAACATTGTTCAAATATTTTTATACATAATGCTATAACTGTCTTTAATTTTTTATTGTTGTTTTTTATTGGAATTACGTTTTGTTTTAGATAAGGTTGTGTTTTTGTTTTTTTAACATATAGTAATGCTGTGTACAACTTACAAAGGCTCGTCACCTTGTACAATACTTATATAAAAATATAATTGTATGTGTTATTACATCGGTGGCGCACCGATGGTGCATCTTATAAATAAAGAAATAAATAAAATATGTTAATTAAAATGTTGAAGTCAGTTTATTTTTTTAATTATTTTTTATTTCCTTCTTTGGGTAAGGTAAAGTTCAAATTATTCTGTTTTCTCCTTTTCAGGGTAGTAACGTAGAGGCCATTGGTTCCGGTTGTACCAGGGGTTAAAGCCGGGGTCAATCTGCGGGTATCCTGGGTAATACCCGTCAATCGGCGAGTATGGCTCGTCGATCTGCAGGTAGGCCGGGTCGTACCCGTCATACCCGTCGTACCCGAAGGGGTAACGCTGTGGCTCTATCTTCATACCAGTGGTAGGAATACCGGTAGTAGGTATATTAGTGGTGGGTATAGTTCCGGGAGCCAGGGTTGGCACCAAACCAGCAGATGCGCCAGCAATGGCGACAGCCAGGACCACCAATGCGAACTTCATCTGAAAAATATATTTTTTTGATTTACCATCGGATATGGCCATTTTTTTATCTGGTGTAGACTATAGTTATAATGTCCGAATTTTTAGTTACCATAATATGTTATACTTAATTAGCTTAAAACGCTTATATATTCCGAGTTAAATATTTTGTATTTACGCAGATATCGACCACCGTATAAGTTGGTGCAACATCCAACATAGAGACCTCACAAATAATAAATAAATACACCCAACAGTCACATACATAGTCCTGACCCCACACTAAGATCGAGTCTTGTGTCGTGGGTAGCAGAAACTACGAGAGACTTTTCGGTCTCACAAACACCCTGACCCGAAACAAATACCTTTGGATCACACAAATATTTGTTTTGGTGCGGGGATCGAACCCGCGGCCTCTCGTTTCACAGGCGGCGTCTAACCAACTGCGCAACGGAGGCGGTCAATACGTATACGTTGCGAGTAGCGTTCATGAAAATCCAATTTTTATCATTTGAATAATTTATGTAATTGTAGTTAATTTGTATATCTTATAATAAAAGTTTTCTTACCTTTCGCGGAGTCTCACTCGATACTATAACTGTAAGTAAATTCCTATCAATTTATACCAACTAACAGAGGTTCCTAATCTTTCAACCAATTAATTTTCCATTTATTTATGATTATGTTCAAATTTCCCCTTTGATTGCATCGAATGTTAATTTGGGAAATTATTCTTCTACGTACAACGTATCCAATAGGTTCAATGATTTTTTAATATCCAATCAAATTAGTCACAGAAACCATATAAGATTTAGGTCTCTATCTATGTCAATTCAATGAGTTCACCGACTTGTACATACATACTCACACTTTTGCTTCCGAAAGGCTAGGCTATGCACAATTTACAGTCCTTGGAAACTACCGTAAAAACTTTCTATCTAAAAATTTAAATAAAGTGGATTGCCCTACCTAAAAATCAATACATATAATTTTGTAACCGATCGATTTCTGTACATGGAAGATAAATAAGTAACACTAACATAATATGAAGTCTGTATCAACGTAATAGAATCCAAAACAATGATTTTTAGAATTTTTGTCTGTTTATCTGATGAACTCAGAAATGGCTTAACGGTTTGGGATTAACACTTGGGCTACTTTTTATTCCTGCCTCGATGGCGTAGTTGTATTACGGTACGGTAACAAAGCTGAGGTCTCGGGTTCGAATCCCGGGTCGGGCAAAGTGATATTGGATTTTTCTATTCATTACCAGCCCGGAGTCAGGAATTTGTGCCCGATATGACGATAGGCTCGCCCCCTGTCACATAGTGGGACGGAATATGCAAGGCGAAATGTGGGTGTCTTAGTGGCGCCTCTGCCTACCCCTTCGGGGATAAAGGCGTGAGTTTATGTATGTATGTATGTACTTTTTATTCCAAAAATGTAGTGTTCCCGTGGGATGAGGAAGAAATTTCGATTTATTTGGTACTTTTTTATACTCTAAGGGATGAATTATATCCCTTGAGTGCGATCGAAGCAGGACAGGGCGGGATGTAACGGGACGGGATAGAATGGGAAATTCCAAATAAAGTTAATCACGCAGACGAAGTTTGCGGGCAGAAGCTAGTTGAACGTAAAATCTCATGGATGACGCCTGTACATGCTGCCATTGGATTGATTATCACACGATTATTGTACATATATAAACATACGCCTTTATCCCAGAAGGGGTAGGCAGATGCGCCACCAGGACACCCACATTTCGCCTTGTATGTTCTGTCCCATTATGTGATAGGGGGCGAGCCTATCGCCATATGGATTATTGTTATATTACATCACGATTATTGTGATATTATAAATGTTTTGCATCAGCTGTGAGGCAAAAAAGAGAGATTTTTTTATTTATTTATGCTTTGTATACAAGTTTAAAGGTGGTATAATGCCTGAGGCATTCTCTGCCAGTCGACCTTTGGATGTTGCAGAGAGAAAACGAAGTAGGCGCATAAATAAACAATATATAGAGAGTTCAACTGTAGTTTAATCTTATTCTTATTCTAGTTCGGCAGGGTGCCTACACTGCAATAATGAGCGGGTGAGTTCCCGTTAGAAAACGTGCGACTTATGTAGGTAAATTTTATTCTTAACGTATGTATACGGAAAAAGTAAATAGTAACAGCTAATTTTACATTTATCGAGAGGGTAAACTACCGAAAAATGTGGTAAATATATCTAAAATATGCATGATGAAAAGGGGTTACTCAATAAAAAAAGTACAGTTAACGAAAAATATCCCTGTATAATATTGCGGTGTTATTTCAATGCTTCAGGGTTTTCGAATTTTACATTCTGGTGTAGTATTAGTCTTTTGATCATATAATATTATAGTGATTTGGTAGTAAAATTTTGTACGGGCGTGCCGAATTTTAAGAGCGTGGATATTAATTTTAATTAAGAATGACGAATTATAAGGATTTAAGATTTTTATGTTTTAAGTGAGGATAAGTAGGAAAATTGCTGTTAATAATGTAACAAATCATATCATTTGGCCAACGGTATAATCACAAATAAATAATTAACCAATCATTTCATACAATTCATAAATTACATTCTTGTACGCTAATTTATTGTTTAACATAAACTTATTTAATTGGTGGAAAATGGTGTGAATTGTATACAATTATGTCAATTTTGAATTTTAAAAAATAAATAAATAAAAATAAATAATTACGTGATCCGTGGTTTTATGTTTTATAAGTGAGCAATTTATTGTCAATCAGCTCATTCTGTTTTTTCCTTCTCAGGATAGTAAGGTAGAGGCCTGTTCAGCCGATGGTACATGGGATTCATGTAGGGGTCAATCTGCGGGTATCCCGGATAGACGGATGGGTAGTAGGGGTCGATCAGCGGGTATGCGGGGTCGAACGGCGGGTAGCCTTCGTCGATCTGCGGGTAGGGCTCGTCGATCTGTAGGTAGGGCGGGTGTGGGTAGTACTCGTCAATGTAGGGGAGTCGTTCCGGCGCTATCTTCACAGTAGTGGTGGGAGGCAGGGTTGTAGACAAATCCGCCGATGCACTAGCGACGGCCAGAGCCAGGACTACCAAAGCGAACTTCATCTGAAAGGCAACTTTTTTGTAATACTGCGTTCACAGGTATTCATGATCGAGCTATAATGTCCGTGACTCTGGTCGACTGCAATTACAGTCCCTAGGAAATTCAAAGTTTCCGGTACTTTTAATACTCACATTTATACAACATTATGGATCAGAAATGTAATTCTGTCTCATCACATTGCTATTAAAGTAAATATTTGGATTATGAGATTGGATGGAGTTAGCAACAAAGAGACAACAATGGAGACAAATGGAGGAAGCCTATACCCAAAATGGGACTATGGTTGTATAATAGTTTTATAATATTTTTTCTTCTGTTATTTATCTATAATGTTAACAATTAAAGCACAATAGAGGCTTATTATTCTTATCATTTAGATTATTTAGGCGAACAATTACTATATTTTTTTATTTTTTGTTATTTTTGGAGTCGGTGTCAGCCAAATAAACTCGACATTATACCTGACAACATTAAATGACAACTTTATGAAATCTATTTTATACGAATATCCTCTTATACTATTATGTGGTTTATTAACCTTAATTCAATAAAATATAATATCTGACGTTTATGTAGTTACTAACTCATAAAACTTGGATGACACCGACTCCAAAAATAAAAATAATTGTACATTATTCTAATAATTTGATTGTCTTTTAAGTAGTGCATTCATATATTTCAAATTTTAGCTTAGATGAACTGTAAATAAATGTTTTTATAATTATTTGTTACTCATAGGTATGTGTTGAGTTAGATGGAAAGTTTATCTGGATACATAATATATAAATACAATCTTGCGAGGAAAACACATAGATCGTACCTATATGTACATTGAATAGATTGTAAATTATTGACGTTAGAATACGCAATTATTTTTTTACTTTTAGTGCATTTTTAGTTTGTTTTTTATGTCACATATTTTTGTCTTTTTTTAGATGTTTATTTTTAATATGAATTTTGTCAGTTTTTTGAAGTCGGTTATTTTTTTTGTTAAAATTTTGGTTTATTTTGTTTTAATAAATAAGTATAATCGGCTGCCAAAAAAAGCAAGCTACGGGTACTCGATGGCAGGCATGCATGAAAATTATAAAGAATGTAAATATATAATATTTTAATGGAAAACAGGCAGTTAACAGTATCTGGCTACCGACATGGGATGCAGGCATGTGTGTGTATGTATGAATCTGATAATTTTATCAGTTCGATGACATTGGTATACTTAATAATTTTCACACAGCGTCCAATATGACAACACGAAATACTCACAAATAAAACACAGGTTATGCTATTGATTTATATATTTTTGCTCCAAATAATTTTACTGTAGTTTAAATGAGCCTTATTTATCTGTTAATAAATGGCAGCAATCAACTAATGAACGATTGCCATTAGTGTCTACCGCCTAGAAACAGTATATAAGAAATTGAATTGTAAAGTATAAAAAATAATAGTATGCAAGATGTTCAGGTGCCTTTGTATGACGCATTTCCGTTTAGACCAAATCTGTCGAGAGAAGAAACAACATAATTAGTGTATTTGCTGTGACTGGCAATGTCGATGAATCAGACTGTAATGTAGAGAATACAAAAGAACTCGGAAAGTAAGAATAATGGTAAAGTAAGTTTTAGACAGCATTGGGCATATTCACATTAAAAAAAAATAAGCCTCCTTAAAAGATATTCAAATATTATACTACATAACTATTATGGACGGATATTGATGCTTGGACAACCAACTGAGTTTGTCGAGTTGTCCTGTGCGCGTGGAATGGTTTGATCTTTTTCCGAAATGTGGCCGTCCTTCGATTCAAAATTCGTCACTGTAGTACAACACGAATATACGTTCTAACATATGAGCTACATAGGAATATCCTTCACAATATTTTATGCTTTAGTATTGGATGCTTGGTACCTACTAACGTTTGTACCTGACAAAAATGTGCGACAGTTTTCTTGTCAAATTAAAACGAATTTAGATCTATCCTGATTCTATGTAAATATTATGTCTCTACTCACCACTCACGGAACCAACGTTGGGGACAGTATCTTCCACCATGTTTATTCCCCTCTATCGACCGCCAATGACTGCACCACCCCCCCTATCAGCCGTGACATTCCCATCCGATTCGGTTGTGCGAGTTGGAACTGGAGAACAATGTCATATTATATTCCTACACTCAGCGTCATGAAGAAAGAACTATAATTACTTAGCAAAATGTATAATACTCATTAACAAATTTTTAAACAAAAAACTTTCAGCAGTAACACACCTCTTAAGGTTTATAAAGTTAAATTCTTAATGAAGAATACATACATGATTTCTCACCGGATTGCTGTGATTTCCCATCAGCAGAAACTAAAATAAATTATTTTATAAGTTAAATATAATTTAGATAAAATAACTAAAAGATACGACAGTAACAGGTGTAACATTACCTTTACTTGCGGGTACAGCGAACTGGAACAAAATAATAAAAAAAAAACTATAATTTTAAGGTAATTAAATATACAAATACAGGGTATACCAAGACTGCGACCGAAAATGAAGCCAGGTGGTAGTATTAGTGACTTCAAACACAATGCAAGTAAAAATTTTGCAAATTATCGACAACTTTTATTTTGTTATTTTTTACTTTTCGGCGTATTTGGGTGATAAATACATGTTTACTTAAAATAATGATGTAGACCTCTTTATTTTTAAACACTCAATGGTACGTAAGGGCTTAAATTATTATTTTCGCAAAAACTAGGTATTTACCACCCAAACAAGACGACTTGAAAAAAATCCAAAATATTATCTGTAACTACTAAAACTACCACCTGGCTTAGTTTTCGGTCGCAGTCTCGATATACCCGGTATATTGTATTATATCTAAAGCCTCTAATGTCAAGTGGCAGTATCGGCGAGCTGCGAGGTTCTGAATTCTATTCCCAAGTTGGAAAATCTATTTTTCGTGACTTTTAGTATTGCGCAAAAGAGGTGAAATTAGGCTCATCCTAAAATTGTACGTCAAACCCTGAAGTTAAACCATTCTGCAAGATGCACGATAAAAAACAGTAATGTCGATCTTGCCTTCAACTGCCCATAAGTATAATGTAATGAAGACAGATAGAAAAATAGTGAATATATTTACCGCCTGCACGAGCAATGCAGCGACGAGGAGGAAATACAGAGCTTGCTTCATTTTAAAGTATTGTAGACCAAACTGATGACGGGAAAGCTTGCTAGCCTGCTTTATATATGAAATTGCGTTGGTGTCGGAGTATCGGTACAATTGGAACAAACAACTTGGACAATATTGAAACAGTTGTGTCCGCGTGAGAAATATTAGGTACCTAATTGTAATGTCGCTTCAGTTATTGACAAATTGCTTAAAATCAATAATACACATCTTCACATGGCTTTGTATTCTGTTAATTCAAATAGTCGAACTCACTTTTTGTTTCCTTTTTAACAATGTAAAACTTCTGGCATATTCTTTTGTACAATGGTTATTTCATATTTAAATTACATTAAGTCAATATGGTTTGTGTTGTGCTCGTAGATCTCATTGGGTCGAATATCCACTTTGGAATATTGATGAAATAAATACTGTTCATTTTAATACCTACTAACGTAGTGTTTTGTTGACATTCCGTTTAAAGTATTTAATATGTGTATTCAAACAAAAACTAGTGACTCGTAATATACTAAATAGGGATTCAAATAGAACTTGACCGCCACATGTTCACATCCTTTTGGGTTTGCATAATTTTTATTTTATTTTATTTTATTTTATTTTATTTTTTTATAACTGTCATTATCATCATCATCAGCCCGTTTCGGTCCACTGCTGGATATATGTCTCTCCCAAGGTAAGCCAAAGAGTCTGGTCTGCTGCTTTATGCATCCAGTAGCTGCCGGCTCTCTTGTGTTACATAACGGTAATTGTTATTAAGGCCAAGATTTAAATACATAGGCCGTCCTACGGCGATGCCACATGGAGAGGAAATACCATAAATAATGGAGATACACAATTTTAAATACTGAAAGAAGACATAATTTTGATTTTGAAAACAACTTTTTTCGAACAGCATTCAAAGATTTTTGAATAATCGCATGTCTGAAGCGTAAAAACGAACCCGCCATATTATGTTAAAAAAATAACACCCATAATTTTAAGATACCAATCAAAATGCTCCATGATGAGGATTATTTTTCTCCATATAACATATCATCTTAAATAAAAAGAATACCAAGAAAATGTTAAAATCAGTTACTAGTATGATAAAAATATCGAAGAAAATGCTAATTATTAAAAGGAGATGTTTCATTTTGGGCCGTATTGTGTACGTCTAGTACAAATACTAGAAAAAAATGTGGAATTCAAATAAAATACATTTAGATTTCTTGGACAACGGGGGGCTTTATACAAAAATGTGATTGTTTTAGTACAGAAGCAATATTTTCTTCGATAATCTGTCCTCCATGATGCCTAATTGTCATTTCGTTCAAAAATACGCAAACCCATTATCTTTAACTTGAATATATGTCTTATTTTTAAAAACCCGCTACTAATTATAATTGTTTTCTATATATTTATCTGTTGATACTATAGTCCATAAGTTGTCAAAAATTGATATACGTTGTTAAAAGCGTCACTTTTATTATTATATTTATATTTCATGATTTCAGTTAAAGAACGAAAATGTTTGACATGCTGCAATTCCAAAACAATATGGCCGTTATTGTCGCCATATTGCTTGTAGTGTTGCTGTTCTTGGCTTGATATTTATTTTTGTATAAAGTCAATAAGCAACGCATAACAGTAATTAATACGGAAATCGAAAGCCAATTTCACGAACTATATTTCATGTACTGTACAGCACTATGGCCCAAGGTCCATACATTTCTGGACCATCTCCTTTTCGTTCCTTATACATACAGTAAATCTAAAATTTCATCGTTTTCCTTTTATCTCTCACTAGCTTCTGCCCGCAAACTTCGTCAGCGTGATTAACTTTATTTGGTATTTCTCATCCCGTCCTGTTATATCCCGCCTGTGCCGTCTGAGTCTCGCTCCAGGCATGTAATCCAGTCCCATCCCATCCCTTTGAGTATAAAAAGTAACAAATATATCGGAATTCCTTCCTCATCCCACGGGAACACTTATTTTTTTCGGGATAAAAAGGCTAAGTGTTAATCCAGAGTTTCAGCTAGTTCCATACCAAATTTCATCGAAATCCGTTAAGCGGTTTTTGAGTTCATCGCGCACAAACGCACAGACAAACAGACAAAATTTCTAAAAATCATTGTTTTTCTTACGTTAATATAGACCCGCCATATTAGTTTTTCTCGTTTATCTTCTATAATACAAAGAAACACCCTGTATGTAAATAAGACATATACCAGTTTTTAAGTTGGACTTGCACCTATATAACTGTGAAAACCACATCTCATTTCGTCTTTTAGTTTTTGCGTTATGTGCAAGCAAACAAAAAGAAACAACCTGTATGTAAATGAAACATATACCACTTTTTAAGTTGTAGCTGCACCAATACAACTGTGAAAACCGCATCTCATTTGGTGCAGTAGTTTTTGCGTGATGCGCAAGCAAACATACAGACAGACAGACAGACACACAGACAGACAAAAATTCTAAAAAAAATTGTTTTGATTTCTGTTGCTGTTATAAAGACCCCTCGCGTAAAAAATTCTTATATATCTTCCATGTACAGACATCGACCATTTACATTTGTATTATATGTATAGATGCTATTTTATTATATGAGAAAAAAAAAAACCTTATGGTCGAGCCTTTTGATTGGTATAGTATAGAACAGTGGTTCCCAAACTTATTTTGTCTACTGCCTACTTTGAGAATAAATATTTTTTTAGCGCCCCCATTTTTTCACCTATTTAAAAACCACTATAACTTCAAATTAAATTAATTAATTATTGTGACCTATATATGTATATTAACGGAGAATTCAAAACGAAACTTTTACTATAACCCGCAACTTGAAACCTGAGCGCAGTAGGTAACATACAACGGCGCTTAGGTCTCAAGTTAACTCTTACGGGCTCCACCTGTCAATAAGAATGATTATTGAAACGCAACTTTATAGTATTAAAACAGAGTGTCTTTTATTGAAAATAAAACTAAAATAATCGATCCTTATACAGGGTATATCAAGACCGCGACCGAAAACGAAGCCAGGTGGTAGTATTAGTGACTTCAGATACAATGCAACTTTTTTTGGTAATTTTTTACTTATCGTCGTATTTAAGTAATAAATCCATAGTTTTCCTAAAATAATGATGTACACCCTTTTATTTTTTAAGACGCAATGGTACGTTAGGGTTTAAATTACTATTTTCGCAATAACTAGGCATTTACTACCCAAACACAATGATTTTTAATAAATTGTAAAAAAAAATCTTTTGCTTATTTTGCGAAATTTTTATTTGCATTTTGTCTGTAACCACTAAAACTACCACCCGTTTTCGTTTTCGGTCGCAGTCTTGATATACCCGGTATAAAAACTAATGTGAAGGATGAATCTGATGCTGTTTAATAAGTTTGTTGATATCAGGTTCCAATTTACTCAAGAACAGTCGCAAGGCGCCACGTTCGGTAACAAGCAAACGATTTCTCTTTTTAGTAAGCACTGTTGTCACAGCACTAAATCCACGTTCACACAAATATGACGATGGGAATGCTATCAAGAATCTGTATCTGAAGTCACTAATACTACCACCTGGCTTCGTTTTCGGTCGCGGTCTTGATATACCCTGTATAAGGATCGATTATTTTAGTTTTATTTTCAATAAAAGACACTCTGTTTTAATACTATAAAGTTGCGTTTCAATAATCATTCTTATTGACAGGTGGAGCCCGTAAGAGTTAACTTGAGACCTAAGCGCCGTTGTATGTTACCTACTGCGCTCAGGTTTCAAGTTGCGGGTTATAGTAAAAGTTTCGTTTTGAATTCTCCGTTAATATACATATATAGGTCACAATAATTAATTAATTTAATTTGAAGTTATAGTGGTTTTTAAATAGGTGAAAAAATGGGGGCGCTAAAAAAATATTTATTCTCAAAGTAGGCAGTAGACAAAATAAGTTTGGGAACCACTGTTCTATACTATACCAATCAAAAGGCTCGACCATAAGGTTTTTTTTTTCTCATATAATAAAATAGCATCTATACATATAATACAAATGTAAATGGTCGATGTCTGTACATGGAAGATATATAAGAATTTTTTACGCGAGGGGTCTTTATAACAGCAACAGAAATCAAAACAATTTTTTTTAGAATTTTTGTCTGTCTGTGTGTCTGTCTGTCTGTCTGTATGTTTGCTTGCGCATCACGCAAAAACTACTGCACCAAATGAGATGCGGTTTTCACAGTTGTATTGGTGCAGCTACAACTTAAAAAGTGGTATATGTTTCATTTACATACAGGTTGTTTCTTTTTGTTTGCTTGCACATAACGCAAAAACTAAAAGACGAAATGAGATGTGGTTTTCACAGTTATATAGGTGCAAGTCCAACTTAAAAACTGGTATATGTCTTATTTACATACAGGGTGTTTCTTTGTATTATAGAAGATAAACGAGAAAAACTAATATGGCGGGTCTATATTAACGTAAGAAAAACAATGATTTTTAGAAATTTTGTCTGTTTGTCTGTGCGTTTGTGCGCGATGAACTCAAAAACCGCTTAACGGATTTCGATGAAATTTGGTATGGAACTAGCTGAAACTCTGGATTAACACTTAGCCTTTTTATCCCGAAAAAAATAAGTGTTCCCGTGGGATGAGGAAGGAATTCCGATATATTTGTTACTTTTTATACTCAAAGGGATGGGATGGGACTGGATTACATGCCTGGAGCGAGACTCAGACGGCACAGGCGGGATATAACAGGACGGGATGAGAAATACCAAATAAAGTTAATCACGCTGACGAAGTTTGCGGGCAGAAGCTAGTGAGAGATAAAAGGAAAACGATGAAATTTTAGATTTACTGTATGTATAAGGAACGAAAAGGAGATGGTCCAGAAATGTATGGACCTTGGGCCATAGTGCTGTACAGTACATGAAATATAGTTCGTGAAATTGGCTTTCGATTTCCGTATTAATTACTGTTATGCGTTGCTTATTGACTTTATACAAAAATAAATATCAAGCCAAGAACAGCAACACTACAAGCAATATGGCGACAATAACGGCCATATTGTTTTGGAATTGCAGCATGTCAAACATTTTCGTTCTTTAACTGAAATCATGAAATATAAATATAATAATAAAAGTGACGCTTTTAACAACGTATATCAATTTTTGACAACTTATGGACTATAGTATCAACAGATAAATATATAGAAAACAATTATAATTAGTAGCGGGTTTTTAAAAATAAGACATATATTCAAGTTAAAGATAATGGGTTTGCGTATTTTTGAACGAAATGACAATTAGGCATCATGGAGGACAGATTATCGAAGAAAATATTGCTTCTGTACTAAAACAATCACATTTTTGTATAAAGCCCCCCGTTGTCCAAGAAATCTAAATGTATTTTATTTGAATTCCACATTTTTTTCTAGTATTTGTACTAGACGTACACAATACGGCCCAAAATGAAACATCTCCTTTTAATAATTAGCATTTTCTTCGATATTTTTATCATACTAGTAACTGATTTTAACATTTTCTTGGTATTCTTTTTATTTAAGATGATATGTTATATGGAGAAAAATAATCCTCATCATGGAGCATTTTGATTGGTATCTTAAAATTATGGGTGTTATTTTTTTAACATAATATGGCGGGTTCGTTTTTACGCTTCAGACATGCGATTATTCAAAAATCTTTGAATGCTGTTCGAAAAAAGTTGTTTTCAAAATCAAAATTATGTCTTCTTTCAGTATTTAAAATTGTGTATCTCCATTATTTATGGTATTTCCTCTCCATGTGGCATCGCCGTAGGACGGCCTATGTATTTAAATCTTGGCCTTAATAACAATTACCGTTATGTAACACAAGAGAGCCGGCAGCTACTGGATGCATAAAGCAGCAGACCAGACTCTTTGGCTTACCTTGGGAGAGACATATATCCAGCAGTGGACCGAAACGGGCTGATGATGATGATAATGACAGTTATAAAAAAATAAAATAAAATAAAATAAAATAAAATAAAAATTATGCAAACCCAAAAGGATGTGAACATGTGGCGGTCAAGTTCTATTTGAATCCCTATTTAGTATATTACGAGTCACTAGTTTTTGTTTGAATACACATATTAAATACTTTAAACGGAATGTCAACAAAACACTACGTTAGTAGGTATTAAAATGAACAGTATTTATTTCATCAATATTCCAAAGTGGATATTCGACCCAATGAGATCTACGAGCACAACACAAACCATATTGACTTAATGTAATTTAAATATGAAATAACCATTGTACAAAAGAATATGCCAGAAGTTTTACATTGTTAAAAAGGAAACAAAAAGTGAGTTCGACTATTTGAATTAACAGAATACAAAGCCATGTGAAGATGTGTATTATTGATTTTAAGCAATTTGTCAATAACTGAAGCGACATTACAATTAGGTACCTAATATTTCTCACGCGGACACAACTGTTTCAATATTGTCCAAGTTGTTTGTTCCAATTGTACCGATACTCCGACACCAACGCAATTTCATATATAAAGCAGGCTAGCAAGCTTTCCCGTCATCAGTTTGGTCTACAATACTTTAAAATGAAGCAAGCTCTGTATTTCCTCCTCGTCGCTGCATTGCTCGTGCAGGCGGTAAATATATTCACTATTTTTCTATCTGTCTTCATTACATTATACTTATGGGCAGTTGAAGGCAAGATCGACATTACTGTTTTTTATCGTGCATCTTGCAGAATGGTTTAACTTCAGGGTTTGACGTACAATTTTAGGATGAGCCTAATTTCACCTCTTTTGCGCAATACTAAAAGTCACGAAAAATAGATTTTCCAACTTGGGAATAGAATTCAGAACCTCGCAGCTCGCCGATACTGCCACTTGACATTAGAGGCTTTAGATATAATACAATATACCGGGTATATCGAGACTGCGACCGAAAACTAAGCCAGGTGGTAGTTTTAGTAGTTACAGATAATATTTTGGATTTTTTTCAAGTCGTCTTGTTTGGGTGGTAAATACCTAGTTTTTGCGAAAATAATAATTTAAGCCCTTACGTACCATTGAGTGTCTAAAAATAAAGAGGTCTACATCATTATTTTAAGTAAACATGTATTTATCACCCAAATACGCCGAAAAGTAAAAAATAACAAAATAAAAGTTGTCGATAATTTGCAAAATTTTTACTTGCATTGTGTTTGAAGTCACTAATACTACCACCTGGCTTCATTTTCGGTCGCAGTCTTGGTATACCCTGTATTTGTATATTTAATTACCTTAAAATTATAGTTTTTTTTTTATTATTTTGTTCCAGTTCGCTGTACCCGCAAGTAAAGGTAATGTTACACCTGTTACTGTCGTATCTTTTAGTTATTTTATCTAAATTATATTTAACTTATAAAATAATTTATTTTAGTTTCTGCTGATGGGAAATCACAGCAATCCGGTGAGAAATCATGTATGTATTCTTCATTAAGAATTTAACTTTATAAACCTTAAGAGGTGTGTTACTGCTGAAAGTTTTTTGTTTAAAAATTTGTTAATGAGTATTATACATTTTGCTAAGTAATTATAGTTCTTTCTTCATGACGCTGAGTGTAGGAATATAATATGACATTGTTCTCCAGTTCCAACTCGCACAACCGAATCGGATGGGAATGTCACGGCTGATAGGGGGGGTGGTGCAGTCATTGGCGGTCGATAGAGGGGAATAAACATGGTGGAAGATACTGTCCCCAACGTTGGTTCCGTGAGTGGTGAGTAGAGACATAATATTTACATAGAATCAGGATAGATCTAAATTCGTTTTAATTTGACAAGAAAACTGTCGCACATTTTTGTCAGGTACAAACGTTAGTAGGTACCAAGCATCCAATACTAAAGCATAAAATATTGTGAAGGATATTCCTATGTAGCTCATATGTTAGAACGTATATTCGTGTTGTACTACAGTGACGAATTTTGAATCGAAGGACGGCCACATTTCGGAAAAAGATCAAACCATTCCACGCGCACAGGACAACTCGACAAACTCAGTTGGTTGTCCAAGCATCAATATCCGTCCATAATAGTTATGTAGTATAATATTTGAATATCTTTTAAGGAGGCTTATTTTTTTTTAATGTGAATATGCCCAATGCTGTCTAAAACTTACTTTACCATTATTCTTACTTTCCGAGTTCTTTTGTATTCTCTACATTACAGTCTGATTCATCGACATTGCCAGTCACAGCAAATACACTAATTATGTTGTTTCTTCTCTCGACAGATTTGGTCTAAACGGAAATGCGTCATACAAAGGCACCTGAACATCTTGCATACTATTATTTTTTATACTTTACAATTCAATTTCTTATATACTGTTTCTAGGCGGTAGACACTAATGGCAATCGTTCATTAGTTGATTGCTGCCATTTATTAACAGATAAATAAGGCTCATTTAAACTACAGTAAAATTATTTGGAGCAAAAATATATAAATCAATAGCATAACCTGTGTTTTATTTGTGAGTATTTCGTGTTGTCATATTGGACGCTGTGTGAAAATTATTAAGTATACCAATGTCATCGAACTGATAAAATTATCAGATTCATACATACACACACATGCCTGCATCCCATGTCGGTAGCCAGATACTGTTAACTGCCTGTCATCCAAGTTTTATGAGTTAGTAACTACATAAACGTCAGATATTATATTTTATTGAATTAAGGTTAATAAACCACATAATAGTATAAGAGGATATTCGTATAAAATAGATTTCATAAAGTTGTCATTTAATGTTGTCAGGTATAATGTCGAGTTTATTTGGCTGACACCGACTCCAAAAATAACAATAATTGTACATTATTCTAATAATTTGATTGTCTTTTAAGTAGTGCATTCATATATTTCAAATTTTAGATTAGATGAACTGTAAATAAATGTTTTTATAATTATTTGTTACTCATAGGTATGTGTTGAGTTAGATGGAAAGTTTATCTGGATACATAATATATAAATACAATCTTGCGAGGAAAACACATAGATCGTACCTATATGTACATTGAATAGATTGTAAATTATTGACGTTAGAATACGCAATTATTTTTTTACTTTTAGTGCATTTTTAGTTTGTTTTTTATGTCACATATTTTTGTCTTTTTTTAGATGTTTATTTTTAATATGAATTTTGTCAGTTTTTTGAAGTCGGTTATTTTTTTTGTTAAAATTTTGGTTTATTTTTTTATTTTTAGTGACTTAAAAGTTCGATAGCCTGAATATGGGTAGACCTAGTAAACGCGCTGCTCGTATGAGAGAGCGCCGTTTAAATGAGACAAACGGAGAAAGGGAGCAACGCCTGTCTCAAATAAGGGAATCTATCTCCAGAGTAATTTCAAAAGATACTTGTGAAGAACGCAATAATAGGCTTTCAAAAATGCGGGCTTACATGAAAAAGTTTTGAATCGTCCTTGCAAATTGATTTTGATTGCCGTTGAGACTTTTTGAAACATTCTTTTATTGGATATTTAATCCTCGAATGCTTCTTACGAACAATTCATCCGACATGACGGCTCGTTCTTCCATGTTTTCACAAAATTTATCATCGTCATGTACAATTTGTTCACCAACACATAACAATCGGCAATGCCCCCAATTGCCGATATCGGTTTCATTACGGAATGGTATATGGCATACTATTAAACTGTAATAATATGATTCTTTGTCACTATTACATCAGATCTTCATGATTTATTGGTATAGCTGCCGAAGATATTGACTATTTACGTGTTTGTTCATTTTATTAACGGCCCCCCTCGCCCCTACCCCTACTTTCATTCACCACTGTAACTTTGCTTTTATCCTGAATCCAATGCAAAAAGAACCATTGGAATCGTACTCAATTTTGAGGAGTTCTACTCTCCAAGACCGAAGATATTCATCAGATTTTCCTGATTTCTTGGTGAGATCAAAGTGTTAATACGTTCTTTCTGATGCAAAAGAAATCACTAAAATCGGTTAAAAGCTGCCGAAGATATCGACGGTTCCTACGTATATAAAGACATGTCGAAAATGCCATTTTTTTTTTATTGTATCATTGGCTTTAGATGATCTATGCGCACATACTGACATACTCTTTTTTATTTTATTTTATTTATTTACCTTGTTTTACAAATCGTATAAAATAACAAGTATTATAAATACAACAAATAAGTGTCGTAGATACAGACATCTATACATATCTTTTTGTACGGTGTTTAAAAATGCGCGCCACTCGGTGCGAACGCGGTCTTGTCAGACTTGTCGCCATTTACGGGAGTTCCCCGGACGAGACAAGTCGATGCATGGCGCAAAATCAATGCTTGTCCTTCTACGTATGGAGCCCGGATGCCCTCACTTAAAAGTGTTTTTGGACGCCGGCTTAAGATATTATAGGCGTCCACGGCAGAGACGAGGCCATGGGCTCTAGCACCCATCTCCGAATCGCTATAGGTAAGGGCGCTTCTTACGACGGGCAGGGGCAAACTTCTTGCACCTACACGACAGGGTTCAGACATTTATCACCCGGCGCCCCTTCTTTGTAGGCGGCGGCGAGTGGAATTTTTCGATCACGTTCGTCACGATTTCAGTTCGCGCTCTCACATGGCAGTTTCTTCCTTTCTGGCTCGCTTCTATGCACCACAGGTATCTAACGAAGCAGGCGTGCCCCGGTAGGACCTGTGTCAAATTGACCGCCAATACGCCGCGCCGTGGCGCCTGTTTGGCAACTAGTAAAAAACAGGACGCACTGCCACAATAGTCCAATCACTCCCTCACTCTCTCTCAAAGGGCTGGTAGTTCCTCTTGACGAAACGCTTCCCCCTGTTAGACTAAACCGGCGACAGAACTTTGGCGTAAATTTTCCAAAGCAAAAAGGAAACCAGCAAGAACGCAGGCCGCCCCTTGGGCGATCATACAATTTCCCCTGAATCGTGATCATCCGTATGCGCAGAGATTCAACCGACAACGAGACATTCGTTGGAATTGAACTATATTTCACGTCGGGTCATTGTCTGCAACTTTATAAGGCACAGGTTTGACGTCACGAGGAATATTGCACCCATCTTTAGGCGGGGCCACCCCAGTAGGTACCAACTTCTCCCTGTCGACCGATTTCAACGCCGGGCAGCTTGAGTCATCGACGACCGAGTTCTTTCCGAACGGCTTGATCCTTGGCTTTGCGTAGAGATGTAACTGTAACGTTCTGCGTTATTTATTGCATTTACCACGGGAAGTACCCTGCAGTTCGAACTTATCTCTGCTGCTGAGTTCCGGCACCGTACAACACGGCAACCTCCAAATACCATCTTCACTAGCTCGGAAGTTGGATATCCACCACGGTACCTTTCTCCCTACATTTTCTTCCACATACTACAAATCTCGGGAACCAATTGCCAACAGCAGCATTTCCGGACAAATAGGACCGTGCGACCTCACAGAAGAATCTAGTGATTTTCAAAGAGCGTATTCCCGCCTTAAAGTTCGGTAACGCATCTCTATTTCCTATGGTGTTACAGATGTTCATGGGCGGCCCTTATAACTTACCCTGAGGTGAACCTGACGATCGTTTTTCCAATTAATATAAAAAAAAAACTGTACAAGGCCATTGATCGTCGTACAATCTCCGGCAAAGGATGCCGGGACCTTCGAGGTTAAGAAGACAATGAACCTGTTGCCTTAACTAGTTTTGGTCTTAGGCTTTAAAAATGGACATGGGAGTTATCTGGAGAGGATACCCAGGTCAACTCCAAGATACTTCATCGAGGCGCTGGTGGAGACCTCCACGCCATCGACCGTTATGTAGGCCCCTACAGGTGGCCCTCTTCGAGACCCATGAAAACAAATAGCCTCAGATTTATGGAGATCCACTGCGAGGCCCAGCCGTCGTATTGCCCTTACTACGTTACTAATGCCCAACGCAGCAAGGGTGGCGGCGTATAAGTGGAACATACATAATAAAACTTGCTTAATAATAAATAATGTTGAATTTATAAACCTTGTTTAATGAATAAAACACAAACCGGATCATTTTATTTAAAGACATGTCTTTGTATACGTTAAAAGAACATATTCCTACCCCGAATTACTAAATCCACGTATAAAGTGATATGTTTCCATTGGAGTACTTATTATATACATGGGTGATGATTTGGGGATATTTAATGTATTAGTTTAAAAATAGTAAATTAGTCCTATATTTTCATAAAACATTTTATTTAAATTCTATATCAGACACCGTTTTTTTGTTTCCTGCGTATAAAAAGATATCATAGACATGACTTACATGCTTCTATTTTATTATCGGTGTAGAAACAGTCATCTATCAAGTTTTCTAAGAAAACGTAGAAAAATATAATATGTGTAAATGGCACTATAAAGCCCTTAAAACAGTTAAATGATTGTAGAAAGATTTTTTTTATTTTTGGTCATAGAATTATTTCTAGGGCGAATTGAACACAAATTACGCTCTCCTGTAAACCTCGGTTTTTTACTTGTCCTTATATACGTAGGAACCGTCGATATTGACTATTTACATGTTTCTTAATTTTCTAACCCCCCCCTCGCCGCTACCCCTACTTTCCTCCACCACTGTAATTTTGCTTTTATACTTAATTCAACGCAAGAAGAACCATTGGAATCCTACTTAATTTTAAGGAGTTCCCCTCTCCAGGTCCGAAGATATTCATCAGATCGTTACCATATTTTTATGGGACCAAACGACAAGCACCAGCTTTCAATTAAAGAAGGAATTATCGAAATCGGTTCACCCAGTACAGAGAAATGAGGTAACAAACATAAAAAAAAAAAAAAGCAACATACCGTCGAATTGAGAACCTCCTCCTTTTTTTGAAGTCGGTTAAAAATGAAAAGTAAACAAGGGCGGGCTAATTATAAAATCTGAAGGGGCACTACCTCGAGACGATGGGCGCCTAATTAGTACCACGTCGGACCATACTTGAAAACTGTTTATCTTTGGGCTTAAATAAATGAAATGAAACACCTAAAGCGTACTAGTGGATTGTAGTAGTGTTTGTAATTTTATTCATTACATATCTATGACTCATTATTGTACATTTTTTCAATAATTTCTTTATTGTACATATTTATGGTATTGAACTTAAAGGCAGTTCTACTGATGGTATTAGAATGCAGCATAAATAAATAAAATCTTTTGAGAATTTAGATGAATTTTTATGTTCGAAAATATAATGGGCCTTCGAAAAAATTGCACATTATTTGCATTTTTAAACCTCATTGCTGTATGAAAACTTTCTTTCAAAAGACGAGTGGAAAGTTTCCATTTAACAAAAAGAACGAAATATATGTAACTCAGCAGGTAATCTTTATTCATGAAGCTTTACTATAAAATAATGCGAATAATTACAATACTCTCCACTCGGGACACAAAGCACTATCTTTATGAGGAACTTTTTCCAATCATGAAATCCATGAAGCTATAATATAAAAAATGCGAATATGCCTGAACACTCTTTTACATGCTACGGGAGACAATTGGTAAGTTAGAATAGTGAGGTATAAGACGAAATAAGAGGCTTCTTGGAGAGAAAAGTGCCTACTTTTCTCTCCCATTTATAACATAAATGCCACCACGAACTAATTCTTTTTTTTAATGTTAGGTTTGCGTGACAATTTTTAAATACAAGCCTGGTTGTTTAAAAAAAAAATAGTAGAAGAAGTTACAATTAGACTGAAACCGCCGAAACTGTAAAAATTAAAGGTCGACAATCAATTATTATTATTGATAGGTTTTTACAAATTCCAAGTAAATAATTTATACTTGTTTATTGATTTTCGTAATTATGGCCAGTATTGCATCTTGTATTAATTGGCTTTATAAGAACTTATTGGTTAAAAGGAATATTATTTTTAACATTGTATGGTACACAATCAATCAAACCAAAACACGTAGAAAGGAAAAAAGACAACACGAAATATTTTAAAAGTATCTAATTGGTGATGGGTTATTGGTGCCGATCAACATATTCGGTGGTAAAAATAAAGGAGAATATATATTATTTACGATATCTCAACAATGGATACATTATTTGGAATATACTTCATTTACAATACTGTGCATTGTCGTTAATTTGTACATACATACATAAACTCAAGCCTTTATCCCAGAAGGGGTAGGCAGAGCCGCCACCAGTACACCCACATTTCGCCTTGTATGTTCCGTCCTATGATGTGATAGGGGGCGAGCTTATCGCCATATCGGGTACAAATTCCTGACTCCGGGCTGATAATGACTAGAAAAACCTAATATCATTTTGCCCAAGCCGGGATTTGAACACGAGACCTCAGCTTTGTAATCGTACCGTAGTACAACTACTGGCGTAGTTGTCAATTTGCTAATCCAATAAATTAGATTTCTTACCTTTGCAGATAATTCCCAGCTGATACAATAACTCTAGAATAAACGCTTATCTATTTATACCAACCAATAGGAATTAACTAATTTATCATCCAATTAATTTTCAATTTAAGTATAATTATAAGTTTAATTTTTTCCTCTGATTGCATCAAAAGGTAATTTGGAAATACATATGTCTGTGTATGACGTAAAAGGTTCAATATTCTTTAATACCCAATCAAATTAAACACAAAAGTTATTATAAAAAAAACTTTACGAATTGATAACCTCCTCTGAAGTCGCTTAAAAATGAGTCACTCCACGTCAATTAACACCAATTTGCACACACGAAAATATGCTCACGCTTTTATTCCCAAAGAGGTAAGGAGAAGTGTCACTAGTGCCACCCACAGTTCAACGAGCTTTTTATCTATAAATGCTTCAGGAGAAGCCTATTAACATAAATTCTGGGCCCAGTAATATAAGAATTTTCAAAACGAAAACTAAAGACACCACACTAGTCTACCGCAGAAGTAGTAGAGCCATGCTGTTGTTATTAATAACTCAGCATAAATGAGCAGATTGAAATAAAACTAATTTTTACGGATTTTATCGCGATTTGGTTTAATCCTTCTGCGTAGATCGGATAGCAACAACTAGTTAACTTTTTAAATTAACTTTTTTAATTTAATAATTGAAAATGAAGCGTAGTTAAATTGTAACAGTCACTGAGCGGATGACTAATATCTCAGTCCGCCCCGTGACCACCAAAGCTGGAAAGAAATCAAAACGTCGGGATGTTAAAAAATGTAAAAAATTAAACCAAATCGCGATAAAATCCGTAAAAAATAGTTTAATTCAATGTGTAACATTCGCGTAAATCTAAGAAACTACTATAAATAAGCAGGCTCGTTCAAGGCAGTACCGCTCTCTCACAGGTAAGCGACGTGAAGCGACAGGATTGCTGCCACGTTTAGACATAGACATAGACATAGACACAATTTTATTTGGCATCAACATATACAATAAGATATACAAAAACAAATATTTAGTAAGCAACAAATAATAATGTGAGAACTTTAAGGAAAAAAAAAAGTTTCGTTCAGTGAGTGAGATTACCGGCGGCCAATACCCTTTCATCCTTTATCCTTCTCGCTCCCCTCCCGATTTGATGAAACAGCAACACATCTGTAATAATCGAAGCGTTGTGGATGTTGACCACTGACCATCATGTGATCGTTTCTAGGCGGGATTCTTTTTTTATTTTTTTTTATTCTTTATTGTACACAATAAATATAACAATAGGTATAGAGACAACAAAATAACAAAGTACAAATGGCGGTCTTGTCGCACTAAGGCAATCTCTACCAGACAACCATTGGATGGATTTATGAGAAGGAGAGAGAAAGGGCAGTGTATAATAAAGACAAAAGCTCAAATAAATAATACTATTGTATAAAAAAGTGACTTTTCAGAAATGGGAATAGAAGTCAGGATGTCATACTTTTACAAGTAATTGAATATAATCTCATTAAACGGCTGAGGAGCAATGCAATGTATTAATAACCAATAAATCAGATTATTATCAGAAACCAGGGAATAACCAGTTCTCTTTCAAGCAAATACAATGGTAAATTATTATGAATAAAGTAATTAACTGAAGTAATTAATTCATACTCCCCAAAGGAACGCATATGAGTGTTTTCCACCATCTAGGTTTCTATTTTCTTGAAAAGCCTAAGCCCTTCTCTTTCACTTGTAATTTAATATTAAAACTATATTTCAAGGAATCTTCTATCAAATTGTTCTAGTTGTTCATGGACACCGGTAATCTAAAATCATACACACATAAACTCACGCCTTTTTCCCAGATGGGGTAGGCAGAGGTGTTACCAGAAAACCCACGTTTCGCCTTTTTTGCTCCGTCCCACGATGTGATAGGGGGCGAGCCTGTCGCCATATCGGGCACAAGTTTCTGACTCCGGACTGATAATAAATAAAAAAATCCAATATCACTTTGCCCGACCCGAGATTCGAACCCGAAACCTCAGCGTCGTTTTTGTACCGTAGTAGAACGGCGCCACCGAGGCAGTCTTATATAATAAATCCAATAAAAAATGTATTTTATTTTATGTATTACTATAACCTCTCATGAATAGGTTTCATCTAACTTTTCTCCGTAAATATTTTGTAATATATATAAACTTAGTTACACCCAATATTGCCCGAATACTTTAATATCCTTAAATGAAATTTTATATCGCATACTTTCCTTCTTTAAAAGAATGCACCGTTATTTAATCCTTAAATATCCTCTCGTGGATTCATTTTGTTTATTATTTAGTATTTTGCAGTAGAAAAATCATTGATAAATCTATTATAATAAATTATCACGGATAAAAGTTACTCTCAATAGATATATATGGGAGGCCTTTGCCTTGCTGTGGGATGTTATAGGCTAGTATAATAATAATAATCATCATGGATGTAACTAGCAGCTTGAAAGTTATTAAATAAAAATACTTACGTAAATATCTTTAAAATTAATGCCGTAACACCTTCATCTTCTATTAAAATCCCTTAAGAATTTAATTTTGTTATAACCTTTGTTACTTCTCACTTGCTAGGAACTTAAAAATAGTAGGTACTTTACTTTACCCACAAATCAGGCTCCTCGTTTTCTATCAGCTTATTACATTTCAAGTAGATTTTCTGATCCATTCGCATATTTCTAAAAGTATGTTGACATGACAAAGTAAACAAAATAAAACACATACTTAAAGTACTTTCCAGCAACAAAAAAACATTTTTAAATCTTTCCTCTTCTATTATCACTATTATACGATTAATTAAACCACGAACCACTTTCCCCATTTTTCATTGTTTTGAGACCCATTAGTTATATGAAACACCTGCACCTCGATAAATGGAAGCTTTTACCCCATGCCGTGATTGTACCCCCTGTAGATTATAGTGATTAGACGGAAGAAAAACATTGGTACGATTTACAAATTTTATTGGTGCAAATCAAACAATGTGTACGGACCATTAGGGACCCCACAAAGCTTCCGACTTACCTTGATGACTGGTATTGGTGAGACGATTCATACCCCGAGAAGAATCGAACCTTTCGATGCAGGTAGACTTAAATACAGATATTTTACAAAAAAAATTGTTGACTGCTTCGGTGACGTAGTTGTTCTACGGTACGATTACAAAGCTAAGGTCACGGGTTAGGATCCCGGGTCGGGCAAAGTAATATTTAATTTTCCATTTCATTATCAGGCCGGAGTCAGGAATTTGTGCCCGATATGGCGATAGGGTCGCCCCCTATCACATCGTGGGACGGAACATACAACGCGAAATGTGGGTGTCCTGGTAGCACCTCTGCCGAACTGTTCTTGGAAAAAGGCGTGAGTTTATGTATTCAAAAACAAATGTTTTATCATTTGTAAGCCAGTCTCAGTGATTACAATTATGCAAACCAAATAAATCCTGTTTAGCATAATATAATATAAAAGTAGGCCCCGAGGTTCATCAACAACGAAATTATATAAATACAAAATGTTGGGCTAGCATAACAATCACGGTGATATAAATATAAATTTCTACCACGATATACACATATTAGTAGGCTATGGATTTATTGAATTCAATCTTGTTAATATTTTCCCCTTATTGCCATTCATCAGTATCTTTGTACGATTTAGAGGGGTTAGGCCATATAGTCCACCACGCTGGCCTAGTAGGGGTTGGCAGAGTTTACATACCATAGAAATTATTACAAATCGCTATGGTATGCAGGTTTCCTCACGATGTTTTCCTTCACCTTTATAGTGGCCTAACCCCTCGAAATTATTCTCTCGATTGTAGAGAAGGCTCGTGCCCTGCAGTGGGGGACGAGCCTGGCGTATAAGGGCTGATACAGTACAATGTCTCTGTGCTTCTCGAAGTTTCAAGATATCTGAAAGAAAGAAAGAAGAAGAAAGAAATATTTCTGACCTGTGTCTATCTTGAGATTCCACCGATTTCGATGTTATATTTTTGAACTTCAAAGAAAAGGAAGAATTATATTGGAAAACCGCAAATCATCCAATTCGTTTGCAGCACAGCAACGCCACTAATTATCCTCAATCCTCATTGCTAGTCCAACTTATTCTACGAAGATAAACATCACAGTGAAATGTTTCTTTACTGTGCCCTTATTTGCCTCGCTAATCTCCCTTCCGAACCGATAAACCCGACTTCTGACACGTCTGCCCGCTAAAACTGCAGTGTAGGACGCCACCGACAATTTCATTTGTTTTACTGTTATTTTTGTCACTTACACAAAGGGAATGGGGGAGCGTGGGGAGGCGCGCACAAATGGGGCAGTCAGGAAAATGCACTCGAAATTCGTTGGTTTTCGTAAAAGTTTGTTTTGTACTGTATTTGTTAATGCTATTGTTTGTAGGTATAGGTATTTTTGTAGTGTACTGATCGATTGCTACTTATTTTGATGATGTGTTAGAATTATTGCATTTTATTTATAATACCTATTTACTCCTTGAATTAATTTATAATTCTAACATGTTTAGATAGATAGATACTAGATTTCCGAAGGTAGGCATAGGTAAAATAGTATGACCATTTGTTTACTATTCGCCTAGGAATTATTATCCTAAATGGGATAAGAGTGAACCTATCCCCATAACAGGTATAAATTGTAGTCTCGGGCACCATAAATGAGATTTTTCAGACCCAAAAACCGTAACTATGTAGTATAAAAATATAAATTTCATAAAGTAAGTACACAATTTAAATCCAATAAAATGTATGAAATTGCCTCGATCATTTCACCTATTGTATACAGGGACGGATAATCGCAATAAACACTCAACCGGCTTGTAAAATCTATAAGCTTCTTATTTCGACGCGAGCTGAAAACACCTCCAGCCAAATGGACGGTATTATGGAAAAATCGATGCGACCGAATCCATTGGGATTGGGGCAAAACCACTACGATTAAATATCAATGTTGATTTTATGCCTACTATTCAAACGTTGATATGTATAAAATGTTGTTAACGTGTTTAATAATATTCATAAATAATACAGCGACTGCCTCGGTGGCGTAGTTGTACTACCGTACGATTACAAAGGTGAGGTCTCGGCTTCGAATCCCGGGTCGGGCAAAGTGATATTGGATTTTTCTATTCATTATCAGCCCGGAGTCGGGAATTTGTGTCCGATATGGCGATAGGCTCGCCCCCTATCACATCGTGGGACGGAACATAAAAGATAATTAATAGAAAATCCAATATCATCATCATCTTAATGTTAATTATAATTTTACTTAGGCCTAATTGGGTATTGTCGTTGATAATGAATAAGACAGATCCAGCTACATTTATACATAGTTACTCTTCAGATTTCATGTCATTAATATTCATGAATCATCCCATGTACGAATCAAGAAAGTAATAAACATTGGTCACTTTCATTTTTAATATAAAAAATATATTTTTTACAAAATACCATTTTGTAAATAAAATTCTCAAATCCAATAACAAAATTCATTTAGAAACATGGAAAGACATCGAGAAAAAAATGAAAAATTTTAGTCCCCCAATTCGCTCAATCACAAATTCAGCCCCAATCGATTTTAAAACGGAAATTAAACGGGCGCGTGGTCCTACGGAGATTCCACATTTTACATTACTGGCAATTCGTATTTACTTGGGGCAAAAACTAGTTATTTGAAGCAATTTCACGAAATTGGAGTATAATAAAATATACTTCAAGCAGTCATTTAATAAAACAAAATAAATAAGAATACTACGTTGAAATCTGACCATATTTCATTCGTTTATCCAAAACATTTTCAAAGCGATTTCGTTTTTTCTGATGGGATCAGTCTGCATAAGGTGATCTTCTAGTAACTTTATAAGGCCATCTATCCACCTTTGTAGGTGAACTCTAAGGCTCAGTTGCACAAACTAACTTGGCCCGTAACTTTGACTTTAACAATGTCATCTCCATACATTTGTGACGTATTTGACATTGCTAATGTATGGGATTGACATTTTCAAAGTTATAGGCAAAGTTAGTTTGTGCAACCAAGCCGAAGTGTTCAGAAAGCAAAAAAATAACTACTTATCATAAATTAGGTAACCATGAAGAATTGTAAAAATAGATGAGGCTTCTTAGAAAAGCCTACTTTCAGCTGTGGACAGCGAGTGGAGTTGATATTACTAAATGAACACAAAACTATTCTCGACTTTTAGTCCTCTATTTTATCTACACAAAATTGTCTGGATATCGCGTTTGTATTGAATATTTTATGGAAATATTCAATACCGAGAAACCTCGGTCCAGTGTTTTGAATATAAAACAACTATTTCAGGAATTTTCTTGTTCGTAAATTGAGAATATAATATTTCACTGCGGAATTTTTTATTTCAATTTTGGAGAATTTTGTTCACTTTATTTATTACTTACGATTCTCTGTATGGCATTATAATTATACCATGACAAAGCACGGGGGTTTAAGGTTCAAGGCGGGATATTCGCTTTGTGTTGGTATTTTATATGAAAATCATGATTAAATATTCCTGAAAATGGTTCACTGAAAAATAATTATTATTAGTTTCATACTATCCGTTAGTTTGGTGCTACTGCTGTGTGGAGTCTTTCAATAATTTTATAACTTCTTTGACTAGTTTCTGCCTTTAGATATGACTAGTGAAAAAATAACTAAAAAACTTCGTTTTTTTCGTAAACATAAATGGATACAATTTGTGAGTTTTTTGGCTCATGAAAATGAAATGAAAATAATTTATTGAATCCATTAAAATGTTCAACATTGTTTAGATTCAGTCATTTTCCGAACCACCACCCGGTTCGGAAAGCGGTTTCCACTAGAGAAGAACGGGCAAGAAACTCTAGTGTTGCTCTTTTCAAAACCAGTTTACAATGTAGTGATTATTACAAAAATTACAAGTTGGTTTAAATCAGAGCAGTTCATTAATAAATTGTTATGATTTGCAAGTAGGATATATTTAAATACGAATAAGTTTACTTTATATTTAATATGGCTGAGAGAAACGAAACGAAGTAACCCATAACGAAGAATCAGTATACTCTGTTTTTCCAACGCAATAAATAATTATAAAAGCGTTAAGTAATCCATTTACCAATTACAAAGTAAGCAAATCGGACAGACCAGTCCACACAAGCAGCACCCGTTCACGAGTATGACGCATGTGCCAGCCATCGGCCTCCTCAACCATGCTACAGGGAAGTGACCGACCCGGCACACGACGCCACCGCAAGCACAGACTTTTAAGCGAGCATGACTTATCCAAATCGCTTACAAAGCAAAACAAAATAGTTTAAGTTACTTAATATAAATGAAATTATACAGAGCACACTAATACCTCCGCTCCAAGATACTATATATTTAATTAATTTTATACTATACTATTCCCAAGCCTTATTATCATCTAGATATTCTGAAATTTTATAATAAGCTTTATTGCATAATTTTTGCTTGATAGTAACTTTGAATTTTTCAATACTTAAGGCTTTAATATGCATCGAAATCGAAGTAATAATAAATAGCCTGATGTTATATACCAATCACCTGTGCGACGGCAAAACACTCGGTTACTATAGATTAGCTTCTGCTTATCCCTTCTGGGACATAAACTTATGTACGTAGGTATTTCCTTCAATACAAACAAATACTCATTAATGAATATCCAACGCGAAAAAATACCCTAAAAAAAGTAGAGCTACATGTTAATGCAGACGTAACGTTATATTTCAAGTGTTACAAGAGAACGCGAAATGGACAAACGCAAGGGACGGCGTGTGAAGTGGAAAATAAATTACGCGCAAATTCAATGAAACGAGAAAAATCACGCGTACGTGGCCCGCGGGGAAGAGACAGGCGATTTAAGATTTATTTTTATGTTGATGTAAAGGTTAGGTAAATATGTACATTTAAAAGGGTATACTAATACTTACTACTAGTGGGTCACCGAGTTTATTTCTAGCCTAAGATACAATTGAAGGCAAGGATAAGGCTTAAAGTGTTGGTAGATAAGAACACAATGTATATTAGAGATTTTAACCAATGACATAAAACTTACTCGTACACTACATTGTCGAAGCCCTCGACAGCAAAATCTGTAACATTTAGGAGTAAATAAATCTAGTTGTCCTGCGTCAAGTAGCAAGACTCCATGCCGGTCGCTTCTCGCCTTGGGACACCCGTATCACCAATGCGCGTGACGGCCACCGAGAGGACCCAAGCCCTCTCATCTAAAGTGGCTTGGGCCGAGAAGTGGACCGTATTTGGACTGATGTAGGTACAATTTAAATCGGAAACGCTTGTCACGAGAACTCGGAAACAGGTTTGAAGAACCCTAAACTGAAGAAGTTGATGAAGAATGACCACCTGAAGAAATTAATGAAAGAGATTAAAACGAAAGTGATGCAACAATGTGAGGAGCCATATTCTCTGCCAATCCATATGGCGGTTATTATGTATGTGTATGACAACGGTTGGGAAACTTTCAATAAGAGGAGTAAATCTAATAGCCACACTGTATTTTAGTATGCTTACATTAAGAATGAGTTAACTCGCGTTGATGGATTTACCAAAGTCTCAAAGAAAAAAACGTAAAGTGACTCTTCTGTGGCTGTGTTTCGTTCGTTAAGCAAAATAGCCTAAGACCAAAAATTCCTTTTCTCCTCCCATCCTTTTTTTTCTGTTAATTTAAAAATTCGCCTCTACGGTCCAAGTATTGTAGATATTCATCTTCATCTACGATCAGGGTAGCCGAATGCTCGTTATTCAGATATGCAATAAGAGACTGATATGACTGCCTCGGTGGCGTAGTTGTATTACGGTACGGTTACAAAGCTGAGGTATCGGGTTCGAGTCCCGGATCGGGCAAAGTGATATTGGATTTTCTTATTCATTATCAGCCCGGAGTCAGGAATTTGTGCCCGATATGGCGATAGGCTCGCCCCCTATCACATCGTGGGACGGAACATACATGGCGAAATGTGGGTGTCCTGATGGCGCCTCTGCCTACCCCTTCGGGGATAAAGGCGTGAGTTTATGTTATGTATGTTATGTATGCAATAAGAGACTCATTTACAAAGGATAATTAGTACTGAAACAGCAAACGCAACTATCCCTCAACCAACATCCCAGCCATACAAAAGCCATACAAAAAGTGTCATTAATCTTGTTTTTCTAAGAATTCATTACAAGTTGATAACAACGAAAATCACGTTCTGTCCCGTCGGGAACAAAAACTGCGATGACACAATGTTTCCTCATAGTTTTGTCACAAAAACTCCATCAACTTATGAAGACTTTATTTAGCGGTAGTTTTGATGTCGGTAATAAGGGAAAAGAGAAAGATAGGTAGAATATGGAGAAATATAGGAACAATATAAAGTTCGCAAGTTCTAGCGAAAGGCTTAAGACTCTTTTCGAAGAAACGTTCATAGTTAGTTATTGTTGCTCATTATAACAGTGAATGGAAATGTTTTGAAGAAGCCTTTTACGTTGGGGTCCTAAGAATATCACAATTTGCTCTGCAATGGGACATGAATACTGTCTGTATTTCTATCACAGTAGGAAGTAGGAATATAGTATGTAGGAAAGTAATTTATCAATCAATAATATTAATAAGAATCTAAAAACTGTGTTCATAGGAATATAATGTAAAATTAAATAACAATTCGGCAAAACAAATTAATAACATACATTAATATTTGCTTTAAAACAATTAAACATGAGTAATATGTTTAAATAAATATTTATCGCGGTGAAAACCGACATAATTATATTGCGTTTTGGTGGAATCAACGCCATTACAATTACAAACAATTATCTCGTTTGGCCGATCATTATTCAATTTTAATGATGCTTGTGAACGTTTCATTTCACTCAGATTAATTTCAATAGCGGTATCGGTGCGAGAAACTATATCCTGCGCTCGCATGTAATGATCCTCAGGGGAGGCCTATTTTGAACGGTGTACTTCCTGTGGCTGAAGATGGTATTGAAAGATTTTCAATTTACATAGATTATACCATGCTTGAGACATTGAAGGGGTAGACAGAAGTAATAATAGAGCCATCCAAAGGTAATCTGACATTTTGTTCAGATGTAATGTCGGGAGACGAGCTAGAGACAAAAATTTCAGTCCTGAAAAAGTTATTTCATTTCTTGAATCGACACAAATAGATTTTAAAAGCCAAAAGACTTATAGCCAGATCAAGAAGGCGACTGATCAATCCGTAGGTTAAATCAAATTAACACTATCGTCAAGGTGTTTCTTTTCACTCAGATTATTTTCAATTTATTTACTAACATTTTTTTGTATTATTACTGACAATTTTTTATATTCATGTAAATGTACATTCTAAATATTTCAAAATAACGTTCCATTTACATTCCATCCGTATTTACATTTTCAAATAAATTTTATTTCGTCATCGAGTCGAATAAACGAATGTAAAGCATTTATAGAGTTGGGTCATTACAAATTTAACAGAGCTGGAAAATATTCGTTATACCAAATATAATAAACGTATGGTGTTGGGTAAATCAAGTGAACAGGGCCAAATGTCACGTCTAAAATCGTCTTATTATTATTTTCTTAACATACAAGAGTGACATATTTACTGTGTGAAATGGTTTGAGTTGTATTTTTTTTTATATTATTACAGCATTGTGTTTATTGTCATTATTTTCATAATTATTATTCTCCTACATAAGAAGTCCTCTACTAAGCATAGGCTCCTCCCCAGGATTTCCAAATGGGGCCGACAAAATTTCAACGAAATGAATGATTTTAAGCAATGTGAATAACCTTTTAAATATCATGTATTTTTACTTACTATTTATAGTAAAAAATAATGTTTTGTATGGAAAATATATTTTATTTCGTTACTTAATTCTTGCTTGTTTATTTGGCTTTGAGTAGTTTCTAGTGTTATCTATGCAAATTGTGGCATTCTGTAGCTGACAGAGCGCTTTGCTTCTACATATTATGCATTAACTTATTGTAGCTCGCTTTTCTTAATTTACTAATTCTGCTGAGTGCAGACACGACTTTATATTTCTTTGAATGTTTTAGGGCAATAAATGGACTAAACAGTTACACAACATTAACCCCACAACAAACAGTAAGGGTGGTTTCGGTACAAAGCGTCCATGTATTTTGTACATTCCAACATAAAGTACCCCGTAAGCAATTAACAAAGCCTTATCCATAGCATGTTCTTCACTGTACTTCTAAATTTAAATAATTAAAAAATAATAACAAATGAGCCACGAATATAGAACACAAAAGTTGTGATTTAAAATTCAAAAATGGAACCGACTAAATTGTCTATTCCAACTAAAACCACAAAACAGTAGTGCATCGACCCCGGTCTTATCAATTATTTAGTCCCCCCCCCCCCCCGTCCCACGTCGCGTGCCGTCACTCATCCATCATGGCCGCCCGCCCAAATTACAAGGTTCATTTTTCATAACAGGCCACCGGAAAACATGTTCACACGTAGACACCCGGAAATACCCGGCAGTCCGGGTTTTACCGGTTTATGCGGGTATTAATTTGTTTGTACACCGGTGTGACAGAGGACGGTTAGATAATATTCAGATAAAATTTTGTAGGCGATTGGAGTTGTCTATCTCTGAGCTAGAGAAAACAATAAAATGAGTACCTGTGTACGATTCCTCGACCTAAAATCGCATCAGGGGATTTTTTTTTTTGAAAACGCTCCCGATATACTGCATCAAAGAGCCTTGTAAAATAGACAAAATTAAATATAATTATCTATTGCTGCCTATTCTGTATCTTAAGGCTTTTAACTTTTGTAACCTACCGGCGTAAGATGGAACTAACTAATACCAAACAAGGAATTTTAATATAGCCATGATGAACCCAAATAAAAAGGGTAACGTTCCACTTATTTTTCCATAAAAATACTGAAGAAAACACTATTTTGGTCCGATTAAAGCATTTGTTATTATGAGACATTATCGGATCGCGCCGTCAAGGATTATATGGCCATAAATATGGAAACGCGGAATTTTAGTTCACTAGTTATTTCGATTTTTAGTAATACGGTGAAAAAAACTGTATACCCAAAGATCTTTACAAAGCTCTATGGTAACCAGTAAACATAACGTATCTGCATTTTTTCAACATTCTTATTCCATAACAAAATTAAATTAACTCATTAAGGAAAACAACATTGTGCCAATTAGAAAAATACATTAAAACACAAATAAACAAAGAAAAAAATCCTTAAGCAAAAAAAAAAACTAGTCTCAAATAAAAAACTACATACTCTTCTTATCTTTATCTCTTCTTCTTTCTTACATCCATCCTACGGTTGTCTATAAGAAATCACCTAGAGCGATAAGACCGCCATCTGTACTTTTTTGTTAATTTATAATATCTTTAAGTATTTTCCCTTTTTGTGTGCAGTTAAGAAAAACAACGAATCAACCACTAAGCAACAAATAAAAAATATATTTAATCACACTCCGCAACGCATAAGCAGATAATTTCGCAACTTCGTAAAGATAAAGCTCGTACCTAAACCAACAGAACGGCTCCCGCATTCAACATAATGAAAGGTACAACGTTTGGTTAAAAACATGGACGCGTAATCCACTTACAAACTCTTTTATGGCGGATCTTCATGTTTTTACGCGGGTGTACACGGCGATGTATAATCTAACGAGCAATTAACGTAATGTAGGGTTACCGTATCGGTATTTACGTGGTGCGCTGGACGCAGATTTAAGATAGGACGTAATTTTAAGATTTTTGCTTTGAAAATACAAAACGTGATGGGTAAGTAAGATACATGTTTTCGGTCTCACAACATCCATTCAATATTATACAACTCACAAACATAAAGCGAACTCGCGACCTTATTATACAGTTGGAGTTTTTTATTACAAAGGTCCGACAAACGAGCAAATAGGTCTGATGGTAAGTGACCACTGTCGCCCATGAACATCCATAACGCTGAATCATGGATGTGTTGCCGGCCCATTAAATTGAGAGGAGAGTGGGAAAGAAAGTACGGGAATAAGAAAGGGATATAAGGCATCCGGCATTCTCTCTCACCGAACGAAACGCGACAGGGAAGCTGTCGCTCCACGTCGATTTCCCTTGAGATAGCGGTACCGTCTCGGATGAGCCTGCTCATTCATACTGAGTCATGACTGACAACAGCGTAGCCCTACCACTGCCAAATCTTCTTAATGTGCCACTAAGGCTACCACATTAATTCTCATTCATTAGTGATCGGCAGAGAGCCTACCACCTAGACTACGTTCCATTAGGTACTAACTATTCCACCACCCCAACAGTAAATAAACCAATACCATAAAACCGACTTTTTATGCCACTATTATATCCTATCATTTATCAAAAACACACCTTATCGAAAAGCAGGAAGTTGCATAATTACAAAACCCATGGCCACCAGTGAGTCAATGGAAACCCCGTGAATAGCTAAACAGCCGATCGATTCAGTCTGCACGCTCCGTAAGTTTAACCGTAGGTAGACAACAAAGGTTAACCGTTAACACAGTCGCTGTTAGATTTGAACTCGTTTTAAACTGAACAAAAAGAAGCTATTTGTCGTTTTCAAGTTTCATTTAAATCGTAGTTAAAATGTCCATTTTTGTTCGTGTTTTTTTTAGTTTGAGTGTCCATTTTAGTTAAAAGTATGTACTTTGGTTTGTTTATTAGTTTGTCTTGTTGAAGTATGTACGTATTTGAGATAATCTTTAAAGGACTAATATTTTTTGCGTGCATTGGTCATTTACAATTGATGAGGTCCCGACCTGGGAGTCGTTTTCGTCTCGTTTTTGAGATATTGTTGTGGTTATTGATATACTTGTGTTCTATAAAGCATATTGCAGAATTAACCGTCGATAAAAGGGCTGTAAAATTGTAGGAATGCGGCTATGTACTAGCCAGCGTAGCACAAAGTAGACGAAATAATAAAAGTTGCAAGAAATGAATGCAAGTCGCTATAAAAATACGTAAGAGAAAGCTTTATTCAGCAATGGATTTATCGCTGAAATTTGTAATAATATTATTAAATTTATAGCAGCTGAGTGCAGTGTAGTCTACAGTGGGTTTATTAAAGTGTAACCTTACCGAATAATATTTAGTCTCGGAATAATCTAAAAACACACAACCTGGTTACTCCAACCCAGAGCGAAACCCAGTACTTTACATTATATACAAACCAATACCAAACAAATCACGAAACAAAAAAAGTAATTCACTACAATTAAATTGTCCTCAAGATAAAAGAACAAACATTACAAGGGGCACAAATTGAACATTACTTACCGAGTTAGAAAGAAATGAAAGTTGGACTGGAAATAAAAATTTATTAATGTTTCATAAACGAATGTATCTCGGTTCCGGGTGGGCCGCGTCCGCTGTTACATGGCTGTCTTGTACACGGGGACAGCTGAATAAATTGAATGTTTTAGACCAACAGCGGTAACAATAGAACACGATTTTACATCATATAGTATTTTTAAAAAGTAAATTTTATTGTTTAAATGGCAGGTAAGCACTACAGAAATACGTTATTGACCGAAGTAAATTAACCAATATGAGAGACGTAATAAACTTTGGTTCAATCATCTCAGCAATACACTAATAATAACATCCAATAATCACTCCAACAGTAGATACATACAGACATACATAAACTCACGCCTTTTTCCAGAAGGGGTAAGCAGAGGTGCTACTAGGACACCCACGTTTCGCCTAGTATGCAATAGAGGCATATACAGTACACAGGTGTTTAGTGTTATAAGTGCTGTAACGACGGTTTGCATTTTCAGAAAACATAGAATACGAAACAATTAGTCTGCCGATCAGACAACAAGGAAATTAATTGGTGTCTTTTTAGAGCCATATACTCGCCCCCTATGGCGCCAGGACAGTAAATAACCAGCTATAAACATTAATAAGCCGACATTACCTTTCAATAATATTCACCGCAGCAATTGAAACATTCCATATTCCCCATATTTATTCCGCAAATTATACGACGCAAGATGACGCTCGGCGAATGGAAACAATGTGAAACATAAAATAATATGATCAAAGTTCAAAAAGTTATTTTTATTCCAAACGGGAAAAGTATGAGATAAAGGAAAAAGTTTCCGAAACAAATTATATAAGATTGTTTCGGGGAAATATTGTGACAAAATACTTTTATTTCGCATCTGTTTTCCCCTGTTTGGGTAGAAGGTACCGCGAACTAAATCAATAGTGTTGTGGAAGGTATATGCTTTTGTTTATTTTAACCCTTAAATACAACAAAGAAATGTTGATGATTTGATTTACTTCGGTTTTTTTGTGAGATAAAGCCTAGTGAAGCCCGTAAATTCTACAGTCAGATTTACCACTTTTAAATATCTTATTCTTTTTGCAAGTCTACAATAGTTTAGAGCTCATATTACACATCAATAATTCAAGATTGAATTTGGAATGAAAATCAAAACCACAAGATTTATCCACAAGTCCTGACACTAAACCATATCGACTCAATACACTACCATTAATTTCAATCCAAGCAACTTACGTCGCATCTGCGGATTATTAAACTCATATTTAACATCCGCTTCCGCATCCGTTAGGGATGTGACGCGCATAAGTCTGCCTGATGGATGCACCTGTGCGCATCCGTGACATCTTTACGAAATCCCGTGAAGGGGATATAATTAATCTATTTGTCTATTGTATTTTCCTTATTCATCGGTTTTCTATCGTATTCATATACGTATTTTGATAACCGCCATAGTTGGTTAAGAAGCCAGCTGTGTAATAAGAGGTAATATTCGTCTTGTTGCAAGGGTGTAATGACTATTCATTTTATATCTGTCTCGCTTCAATCATGTAGGATATAGGAATTCTTCTGCTGAACGTAGGCTTCCCCAAAGACCCTACAGCAGACTATTGGAAACGTCCTGTATCCAGCTTTTATATGTATAGCCAGGCACAATAGCTATCGAAATCTGAAATAACTTTAAAATCGAATAAAAACGTTGCTCATTATTTTTGATTTTCCATTGTGCGCTATTTTCACAATAGCCGGGACATGCATGGCTGAGGGATGGAAATATTTCCACAAAACGCAGCACATATCCAGTTCCGTCATTACGGAACGCTTGAATTTCGTGCTATTTATGGATTTGTACTGTAGATCATGTTTTTAGAAAGATAAAAGTTTGTAGTATTAAACTTGCGTTGCTTTTAAATTCTGCAAAATACATACATACATAAACTTCACGCCTTTTTCCCAGAAGGGGTAGGCAGAGGTGCAACGAGTGCACCCACGTTTCGCCTTGTGTTCCGCCCCACGTTGTGATAGGGACGAGCCTATCGCAATATCGGGCACAAATTCTTGACTCCGGGCAATGAATGGAAAATTCTAATATCACTTTGCCCAACCCGGGATTCGAACGTGAGACGCTAACTTTGTAATCATGCCGAAGTACATCTACACCATAGAGGCAGAAAAGTCACGAAAATACGACCGCAATACACCTGATTGAAAGTGCAATAGAATTATATTATCATTTAGCAAGAGATGAATATTATTAACTAGTCGAGATTATTTTCCTTGCATGACCAAAGTCGGTTATACGCTTACTAAACTCAAAGGATAACATCACGCACGGGCAAGCGAACCTACCTACATGGTATATGGACTACCTGGCTAGGGTTGCAGGAAGTAGCTGGATAGTGGATCAAGGTCACTTCCAACAGATCGATGTACAGATCCTTGGGGAGATGTGAGCAACAGTGGACTTCTTGAGTCTGAAGAGAGAAAGAGAAACTCAAAACGCAACACACTTTTGAAAGTGACAGAGCCACGCTGTTATCAGTCAGACTCAGCATGAATGAGAAGGCTCGTCCGGGGCAGTTTGCTCCTTGCCGGACCTATGCCATAAAAAAAAACACTTGCATGTGTCATGATGGGCTTTGAACGAAGTGTACGGTGATCACCATCCTTGCAGATATGAAACTCCTACGGCATAATATAGTACTCTGATTATATTTACAAGCCTCACGTAGTGAATTAATACGTCGTTTACTCCACCCGGCGACACTGAAATGCACTCGAATTATCAAACTTATGAAGGGATTTATACGAGCCGAGGTTGTTCAACTTTCTTGTAATATTCTACGCTTAGGGGATAGATAAGTGTTTTAACACACGCATTTTTTGGGTAGAGTTTTTACCCCATTATGGGGCAGCAAAGGAGGGGTTTTGCTCGTAATAGTAACACCATATTACATAATGTGTAATAAAAAAAAACTGTAATGTCTGTTAACTACAATTTTGGAATCCATAACCATAAATCAAGAATGCAAAAGCTTCAGCGAGTTCGATAAAAAAATAATGCAGTTATTTATTATTTGTAAATGCTTGGATTTATGACTGACTAGCGGCTCGGCCCGGCTTCGCCAGGGTGCAGATAGTTTTTGGGTCCAGTCCACATCAACAACATATTATAGTTTCGCAGCGCACGCGATGTAAAGAATATTTTAGGTTATTTTTTTACATCTTGGGTTACATTATTAGAGTTTTAGTAAGGATCTCTAATTTTTTTGAAAATATAATATTGATTATGTCACCCGGGGATAGTGTAGATTCCCAACAGTGAAAGAATTTTCCAAATCGATTCAGTAGTTTTGGAGCCTATTGAATGCAAACAAACAAATAAACGGTCAAATCTTTCCTCTTTATAATATTAGTATAGGTGTAGAAAGCAATGACGTGAAGAGGAAACAGTAAGATTATTACTTAATATATAATCATGTAAGTACCTATGTACTTACTGTAATATAAAAAATACAAATGGTACTATAATACATTTTCAAAGTACAAAGAAATTCCATTTGCCGGTTTACATCAGAAGGCTGTTTAACATACGAACAACCGTCAAATTTCATCAGTTGGAAGCGAAATTGGCAATACCAAACTTTACAAAACTGTTTCTATGAATTTTACTCTCGTGGCTGACTGCGTGAAAATTCAGTATATTATGTACTTATTGGTCGTTATATTATACAGTGTTCGTTTATAATGATATGCAGAGAAAATAAAAAACATATAGAATAATAGGGGTAATAAGAGAAAAGACAAAGAAGGAATTATTGTTAGCCATAAACCTATTTTAAAAATCTTTGATAGTCCAGAAATCATTTTTTTAAGACTCGCGAAGTCCGTTCTTATTGGATTTCAAAATAAATATGGTTTGAAATTCCAAGGCTGTGTAGTTTTTAGAATCTCCTAGAAGTTAAAAGATAACTATATTATAATTACATATAATGGTCGTAAATTATAGGTAATAAATGCATGCATTTCAGCAACACGGTTTTGGAGCGCGCCCAAGAATTCTGGCGAAGGTGAGCGATGCCCTGAACTGCGGCTAATGGCCTTAATGCTCTCAGTTTACTGTCTTCACTTGTTAATTTCTTTTCCTTTTAAGACAGTTTCCCCTACCTACTTAAATTATAGTGGTTCCTTTGTTTTATACGGAAACAATAATACCGGGTATATCAAGACTGCAACCGAAAACGAAGCCAAGTGGTAGTTTTAGTGGTTACAAACACGGTGCAAATAAAAATTTCGCCAAAAAAGTGTCATATATTTTTTTTAGAATTTTTTCAAAATCATCATGTTTGGGTGGTAAATACCTAGTTTTCGCGAAAATACAAATTTAAACCCTTACGTACCATTGCGTCTTTAAATATAAAGAGGTGTACATCATTATTTTAGGAAAACTATGTATGTATCACCCAAATACCACGATAAGTAAAAAATTACAAAAAAAAATAGACGATTTTTTTTGCGAAATTTTTACTTCCATTGTGTCTGAAGTCACCAATACTACCACCTGGCTTCGTTTTCGGTCGCGGTCTTGATATACCCTGTATAACTGCAATGCGCGCAGTCGAGATAGAGTATCCATCGAGGTGAGATGGTAACCCTTCACCGTTCGATGTAATTATGCCAATCTGACCGTAATTAGATATACAGTGGACGAAGCTGAAACGCAACCATTTTTTGGATCACTTAATGAGTTTTCCTACATTGTGGACAATGGTTGCTACCAATGCTTTGTCTTCGCAGCGATTGCACCTTGCAATGTTGTTAAGCTGTAGTAAAACACATTTCTAGATTTTATGACATTCTAACTTACAATAACATTTGGCAGCCTCCGTGGCGCAGTTGGTTAGACGCCGGCTGTGAAACGAGAGGCCGCGTGTACGATCCCCGCACCGAGACAAATATTTGTGTGATCCACAAGTATTTGTTTCGGGTCTGGGTGTTTGTGAGACCGAAAAGTCTCTCGTAGCTTCTGATACCCACGAGACAAGACTTAATTGATCTTAATGTGGGGTCCGGACTATGTATGTGACTGGTGGGTCTATTTATTTATTTTATTTATAATAACAAAGTAAGCAATACCATTATCAAACCCTACTTGGGAGCACACAGCGATACTAAGAGGAACGTTGCAATGAACCAACAAGCCTACAAAACTGACTAAGATTAGTTCCACAGCACAAAGGATATTAGTGAATATTTTATAAGACGAGCAACTTCCTACGTAGGTCGCAGTCATTTATCATGGGTTCCGCATTAGACTGCGCTTATCCTGTGGGAGACAGTGGTATAACTACAAAATGCTCTTTACTTAGATGTATTTGTGTGTTTGTGAGACCGAAAAGTCTCTCGTAGTTCCTGATACCCACGACACAAGACTCGATCTTAGTGTGGGGTCAGGACTATGTATGTGACTGTTGGGTGTATTTATTTATTATATTTAAAAAGACTATTATGAACGAATGAAATAATCTATTCATTGTTCTAGTAGGAATGTTTATAGCCTATAAACCATTTGGTCATGGATTTGATACCCAGGATAGGCAATGGAATGTAGGGTCAATATCACACAAGTGGTCAAGTGGTATGCATCCTTCATTAGCAAAATTTACATTTCATATCTGTTTTTTACACAATTTAACAAGCCATTCTACTATAAATGATAGTAAATAAAATACCAATCAGATATCTAATCTATTTGTAATCTAATTTCTTAAGGTCGATCAACATCAATGTTGTTTCCATTTGCTCAAGTCAGATTCCAACGATATATAAAAAAAATTGAAAGACGGCAATCCTTATAAGTAGAGAAATTGCCCAGTGCGATAAGACCGCCTATTATGCTTTTTTATTATGTTATTTCTCTATTATAATATCTATGTATGGTGCAACAGAGGATAAATAAACATCGCTTCTCAGACAGTCCCCTTACCAACATCCAAAAAAAAAACAATAAAAACTAAGCTCCACAAACCCTTGAAAACATTAATTCCGAGGGACAGCTATTTGAATATTTAAAGCCGGTTTAATTTTTAAACAGTGTCGGTGAGGGCAATATGCGACAAAATATTGGCGACTAACGACCACCCGCCTGGACACGGGCCAACTGCACAGGATGTATGGCGGGCAGTGACAACGTGGTTTGTTAGCTTTATAACCGACGCCTCACCCACAGTGAGATTAATTTGAACACGACTATAAGAAATATCTATAAAGAAAGAGTAAAAGAAGAGTTAAGGAAGGAATTTCTTGCGCCGTTTCTTTTTCGCAGGTACATGTTTGGGAAGTGATCTAGTAAAGGACTAATTGAATACAGAATTAAAACAAGTTCTTATCCTAAACTAAGATACAGAAGCTTTTATTTATTATTATTACTTGTTTTGTGCTTCAGTTTGTCTGTGTACACACTAGACGTCTGTGTGTCACTTGAACTTCTCTTTGAAAACCAGCGCTGTGGTGTTATTCAGGTAATGCTGAAAGTGTAGCCTATTGTTGGCAAAATAATTAGGCAAAAAAATAGTTTTACTCAAAAATTGAGCCAATAATAAAAATCATTTCATTTTATACAAGTCTTGCACTACGGGTATCTAAAGTTACGAAAGACTTTCAGGTCTCACAAACACCCAGACCGGATACAAAGACTTGTGAATCAAATAAACATATTTAGCTTCAGTACACGGACCTGAACCGCGGTTTCTCCTTACACAAACGGCTTCTATTCAACTACGCCAGAGGTTTTAGTAAGAATGTTTATTGAAACCAAGATTTACCTTGATCAGAGGTTCAAACGCGCCCTTATTTCAACCCAACCCCTTTATTCTACCACGATATATAAAATAATAACTTAAAAGAAAAATACCAGAGCATATTTTAACAGAAACAAAGATCGGTCGACCCTTTCTGTATGTCGAAGCACCACTTGTGAGGGAAAACGAACGCAAATAATGGAATGTTCGCTTTATTGTACTCGTTTTTGTCTAATCTAATTCAGGTCCTTTTTTGTTTGATTTTACGTGCTCCACAATTTAGGATTGTAATTGTTGTAATGTTTGTTTGAAATTGTCGAAGGCCAGACGGTTTGGAGCCCTGGAAAATTATGGGATTAATGAATTTTATTTAATTATGCTTAAAGTGCCAAGTTCTATTTATGATTGTCTGATATTCGATATAATAGCAACATTAATAATAAAAAGGAATACTAAACTGTAACTTTTTTTTATTGCGTTGTGTGGCGAGACGAACTTGCCATTCGCCTGATGGTAACCGATACGACCGCTCATGGACAGTAATAAACCAAACAATACATTGAATTACAAAGCATTGCCTAGCACTCCACTACACTCGCCATCCTGCGCCATAAGATGTTAAGTCTCAATATGCCCAGTAGTTACTCTGGCTACAATGTCCTTCAAACCAGAACACATTGCGTTTACACTGCTATTTGGCGGGAGAAATCGACATTGCGATGGTACCTACCTTGGCCTGAGAGACATACCACCAGTAATAACACTGTTACTGCTGACGAGAACTTAAAACATATTTAATATGTAAATGTAGAAACAGCCTAGGTGATAGCAATTAATTGCCGTGAACGAACACACTTCGCTTGCACTATCGAACACGAGGAATTATGGTTTAGAGTTTGCAAAGGGTGAAATTAAATGATGAAATATGGTGACATTTCTGCTTTCCACCTCTGTTATCTACGTTAGTTTCATAACTACAATAGCTAATCATAATGAAACCTTATTTAATGAGCTGAATAAATCAAGGATCCTAGTGTTTACGTTATTCCTTAGGTGACTTGCGAGACGAGAGATTCTTGAATAGAAAGTCGGAATGTATTGCAATTACTTTTAAACGCCTGGAGAACACAATCATTACGAAAACGCACTTTATTAACGTAAACTCAATTTGACTATGCGAAAAATAATTTTGTCACATTAATTGAAACGTATCATAATTATGAAATCACACACACACACACACAAACTCACGCCTTCATCCCCGAAGGGGTAGGCATAGGCGCTACTAGGACACCCACACTTCGCCTTGTATGTTCCGTCCCACAATGTGATAGGGGGCGAGCCTATCGCCATATCGGGCACAAATTCCTGACTCCGGACTGATAATGAATAGAAAAATCCAATATCACTTTGCCCGACCCGGGACTCGAACCCGAGACCTCAGCTTTGTAGCCGTACCGTAATACAACTACGCCACCGAGGCAGTTATGAAATCGATAGAATATATTCTACAACCGAACTAAACCTTCACCACAGCACACAATACTAATTTCCACTTCCAAATCCACTGTCACGAGACTAAATAATAGCAACAATAAATTATAAAACGTAGCCGAGACCGTCGGCCGTCGAGACTTAATGAAGTTAAACTATTTCATAATTCACAGAACTGCGAAATTATTAAAGAACTCACCCAATTTCTGCCACAGCGGGTATCGAGGGCCTGAAAGGAAAACAATGTTATTAAATTTAATGACCTGTATAGTATTTCGAATGAAATAATTATAAAATAGCAACAAATCGGTAGGGAAATCCTTAAGGAATACCTATATTCGGCATTGGACTTCCAGTGGCTGGAGGGAAAAAGATTTAAAATACGTTAATTTATACATATCTTCAAAGTGCAAAACTACTTTTGTTATCTACCGGGTATATCAAGACTTCGGCCGAAAACGAAGCCAGGTGGTAGTTTTATTGGTTACAAACACAATGCAACTAAAAATTTCGCAAATAAGCGACAATTGTCTTGCAATTTTTTTTAGTATCATAATGATTGGGTGGTAAATACCTCTATCTATCTATCTATATTATCTATACGTCCCACTGCTGGGCACGGGCCTATTCTACAATCGAGAGAATCGATTGAGAGTGGTTAGGCCATATACTCCACCATGCTGGCCTAGTGCGGGTTGGCGGACTTACATACCGTAGAAGTTCTTTTAAAATCGCTACTGTATGCACGTTTCCTCACAATGTTTTCCTTCACCGTTAAAGTGCGTGGTGATTGACTATCAATGCACACATAACTCCGAAAAGTCAGAGGTGTGCCCTGGGATTTGAACCCGCGACCACCGTGAACATGTTGGCAGCCGCGTCTGGTCCGTTACCAACAGGCCACCACGCTCTGTAAATACTTAGTTTTTGTAAAATAATAATTATTATTTTAGTAAAACTATGTATTTACCACCCAAATACGTCGGTCAGTAGTCGCATTGAGTCTGTAGTCAATAATACTACCACCTGGTTTCGTTTTCGGTCAGAGTCTAGATAAACCATATATATTTTCCTAAAAATACTTAATATACCATAAAAGTAGCCAAAACACCTGGAATACATCTGGATAATTGTATCGGGTCAGCGCTCCGGACTAACAACGTTAGCTCCCTCACTCCCAATTGTTTCCAGAAATACAATCTCACCAGACTGTATTTCAAATTGAAATCCGTATTCCCTAGCTTTAAATTGGAAATGGCTTTATAAAAAGATTATTTTACACACTGTATTTTCACGTAGAAATTATGCAATAAATATAATGTGAATGATGTTTTACTGGTCTTGTAGCAGATGATATTGGCTGCCAACTTTGATGTTCTGCATCCCATTCTCAGGTTAAAAATAAGTTCAAAGGCAAATTCGGTTTCAAAACAATTAATGAAATGGTAAATTTTCTTAAAGACTTTAGGTCAATCAATGGAAACATTGTAAGCTTAATAATATCTTTGAAAAATATCTGATGTTGCAAACCAAATAATTATGAGATAAGTTTATTTGTACTTATAATTATTGTAGCATACCGAAATCGAGAGGGGACAATGACATGAATATAAAAACCCAATATTTCTAAAATTATGCCAAATTCTCCCCACCTTTCTTCATAATCAAATTCTTTAGAATATCCCAACTCGAATGCTTTTGTGTCGCGTAATTTACGAGGTCAAAAAGGGGAAGTTAAAAAAATAAATAAAAAACCTCGGGCGTGTTAAATAAAAGGTTTGCTCTGTAATTTCAAGTATTATAAAGAAGGAATAATTCTCGGTACATTTCTTGTGACAAATTAAGTGGAAACATACGAGGGATTGTGGCGAATGATCAAGCTGCGATAATACACTGTAACGTCAGTTTACTGTTATTGTTAGATTTATAATATTCGTACATTGCGATCATTAGGTAGTTGTCAAATTAAAAGTATCTTTTTCATACAATAGATTATTGTTTGTACCCAATTAGGAAGAGCCTCATAAATAAAAAATTGGGAATCATTTTTTTTTTTACTTATATAAGTAGGCAAAGCAAAAAGAAATAATTATTACGAAGTAGGGACTAGGTTTGCTCGCCTGATGGTAACGCCTGTCGATAAACAAGAGCAGTTCTATTGAGAACCTATTATTATAAAGCATTGCACATCACCTATTAGGCGTTAAACCTCTCAATGCCCGGTAATTACTGGCTGCAGAGTGCTTCAAACCAGAAAACAACAGCGCTTACGTACCGCTTGGCAGTAATTATAATCACTTCTTTGTCCGATTAAACGATGATGGTTTAGGAAAGGGGCGAATAGTAATTATTGCCCCCTACTTGTATTTATCAATATGTTTGTTTTAACAGCACATATTTAAATAAACTTAATAGAGGACTGTACTGTATCAACCCATATACGTCCCACTGCAGGGCACGAGCCTCCTCTACAATCGAGAATACTATTGAGAGGGGTTAGGCAATATAGTCCACCACGCTAGGGGATTATACCATCGCATAATCACCAATAATAAGGGACCCCTCTTTAACTAAAAGGGCTTAAAACATAGTAAAAGAAAGAAAGAATCGGTGGTCTTCACTTACCTTTATTTATCTTATTATAAAGTTAAAATAGGGTAACGCTCTTAAATTTAAAATGAAGATACACTCACCAGAACACAGGTAACATTTAAAAATAGCTTCCACTTAAACAAATGACTAGCGTTAGCCGCCACGTTCCCGCTCGCAAGATAATCCCGTGTGTTTCTCAAGAGGTCTTCACGAAGGGTTTTGTAATGGGCCAGTAATGAATTTGACGAATGTCAGGGGCCGCCAAGGCATTCCCGACCAGCACTTTATTTAAACAGTGTAGCTGTACTCAACATTTCTGCTAACAACATTTCTTTGAAACAACGCTACAATAATGATTGCGGAGCTAAAAGTTGTTTATTACTTTGTTGTTTCATCAGTTGATTTCTTGAACATAAAGTCGACAGTGAGAGCAAACGCTTCATTTCTAGTTTTAACCCCTTTCAAACTTATGAATTCCCAACGTCGTGAGATCTCTAAAAAGCGACAAGATACAACATTGAAGATACCCTGAGATGTTTTGATCTGTTTAAAGTGAAAGATTTACCTAGAATTACTGTGACTCTTGCTTTAATAGCATTAATGTATTGGATTTTCTGCAAAGAAAATATAGGTTCATTCTATCTTACTTTATCAATTCTTATTATACACAGTACATTAAAGAATATTCTAACCAATTCAAAATATTATGTGGTTTTGCTCATCATCATCATCATCAGCCCGTTGCAGTCCACTGCTGGACATAGGCCTCTCCCAAGGTACGCCACAGAGCCCGGTCTGCTGCTTTACGCATCCAGTCGCTGCCGGCCCTTTTATGCAAGTCGTCCCGCGTTTTGCTCATACAATCTTTAAAATATAATCCACATCATTCTGCAGCATTTAATTTAAGTCATATATCATTAACCTTATGCAAATCCGACTAAGTCACACAGGCAAAATAATCCAAATATTATTTTACCTAGCAGCCTGTACAAATGTACGAAACTATAACCGAAATGAGCAAGTCAAATTCATTAGCAGCACAGCTCGAGCCCCGAGCGTTATTACACGCGTCTCGCCGAGGGCCCATTAGTATGTCCCAAACACATGTAAATTTAATGCATCGTACGTAAAGCGAGTATATTTGACACTACTATCAAAACTTCACATTAAATAGGTTCTGTGTGTTTACTAAACCATGCAAGGTTGACGAAATTGCATGATGAGAAAGTGACGTTAGGAGCTAAAAATGAAGATCAGTCTGAGATCAGCCAATGTATGTTCAGTAAAGAGAACCTGTATAATATTGCATGTCTTTAAAAGGATAAACGAAATGGACTACTTACAATAATTATGTGTCAACTTAGAAGATTGCATGCATGTCACCTGGTATAAAAACTAGTGTCACCTTAATAATTTATATGTATAACACGTAGAAATGAAACAAATGCCCTGTACGGTGCTGTATCACATAATCGCCCACTGCTGACAACGAGACTGAGGAGTCTCGTGCTGCTGTAGAGGTACAACCGACAGTTCGATTGAGAGGACTTAGGCCCGCCATGCTGGCTTAGTACGGGTTGGTCTACTTCAAGTACGATAAAACATCTTATTAATATCAAAAATGATACAAATCTATCCCTTATAATAGTCGAGAAATTCATTAACAGGTAGAAGGTAAGAGAACCTCTTTATGAAACATTCGTCTCGACTCGTCACAACCCATTAATTTGCCCGGGGCACGTGTAAATTTAATATAAGTTGCTTCTGACACGGTTTCAAATAATATTGCTAATTTACAATTATAATTAGATATTTAATTAATGTGTATTAACTAAACTCCTAGTCTTTTTTAGTCTTCGTCATCAACTACAGGATAACCATTGGTATACAGACATGTAAAATTCTTATATGACCTCTTCGAAGCTTTTTACAACTCGCAATCTTCATTACTTTGGATTTTATGGGCAGACACAAACGCTGTGTATGCTAGGCTTTGAGTCTCTCGAAAGGAAATTATGGTAAAATAGTGGGCCATATTTTAAATATTTCTAGTACATAATGGTGCATCTACACAACGGTTACCTTTTATGGAGTAACACTGTGTAACAAAGTTATGAATTGTTACTGTATTATGTTGGGTGACATTACGCATCATATAAAATGTTGTTACCAGATACTTAGTAACATTTGGAAACGTTGCTCAACGAAAAGTAACTGTGGTGTGGATGCACCATAATAAGTAGCGTTCATCACTGGACTTACCCGAGAATTTTCACATCGACCTGTACGAAGCATCCAGTTTCAAGCAACTCCTCGCAACAAATCTTCGATGGTTTTTCTACCTTCAGGGTTCGACGTTAGACTTGGCAGATATATAAATGGGTCTCATCGTAGAAAAAGTAATATAGACCGCTTGAAATCGCTAATAAATTATTATTCAAGACCAAAGAAATTCACAACAAAATATGCCGTCGTAAAATTTTCATAGAAATCAGAAAGTTACAACAAATAATGAAGTCACTACTGTCCTTTGAACCGAAAAGGAATTATAATGAAGAACTTTCAAGTCAATAATTATAAATAAGCATTACGTTAGTCAAAGACCCAACGAAATGCGATTCTTGAATTAGTAAAATAATATTGTGATATCTTACATGTATAACTTAAATAATATTTAACGATTTGAAACTATAATAAAACTGCAACTAGCCTTAAAAATGTTACATATTTTGTAATATTCGTTGTATCGAATTACGAGGAAGAATATCTTCTAATGAGAAGCACCATCTTCACCGTTATAATTATTTCATCCGTAGAATTTTACAATTGTACAGAGAACCCTGAAGATTTCTCATCAACGTCCATAAAAACTAGTGCATTGCCCATGAAATCTTAAGTACGTTGGTGACAATTGAAGATGGAAAAAGTAGGGTACGAAGATTACTCATCTCATTGAGCGAACCAATCAGTGCAGCTATTAAACAACCTCGATTTGCTATGAGTAATTCAATATTCTCTAAGAAACCTGACCCATCAACACTTGAAACTCAAACTTAAGTAAATCCACCGAATTTCACTGCAATATTACTTAGTACCTACCAATTGTATTCAGTATAAATATATGCTAGATATAAAACCCAGGAAAATACGGCATTTAATAACGGAGCAGCTAAAGACCTTGCCGCGTCGAGCACAGGCCTCAGATATTTGGGATATCGCGCCTCCGCATTCCCGGTATGGCGAAATATTGGCAAAGCTCTAAAATACCAGACGAAATGGGATGTTTGCTTCTTATAAGCAGTATATTTTGTTTGTTGTACTTGTTTTAAGCGTTGCACAGTACTTTTAATCTACATCTTCACTTACTTATTTCAGCTTTATAGCTTTTGTCATCGTCATTAGTATCCAAATCTCAGATCAAGAGATCTACACTACAGGTATTCATAAAATTGAAAACAATTTTCTTTATAATGTCACTCGATATAGGATCAATGCCAAGTTTTAAGAGATTTTATTCTAGTAAATTCCGTATCTTGCAACTAATTTCGTAACTTTTTACTGATGAGTGGGTAATTATTTAACGCCATTTGATTGTTTATCTAGATATTCTGGTGATAAAATATCTAAAATTGTCATGGTATAAAGAAAGCGCGCATGTTTGGAAAGCACCCAACGATTAGAATACCTTCAAAGAATCTATGGCTAAGTTTTAAGAAGAAGAAGTAAGAAACTTCACAAATTGTTTCATTGAATGCAATAAAACAAACAACGAACCCAATCCACTAAACACACCCTTTTGGTCCCATTCTTCGTTAATCCATCTCTCAGAGACCTAAATACCTAAGTATTCGATCTTGAGAATTCCTTGCGAGATTTATAACGCTGTTTGCCTCGGCATCCATTAATTAACCGCTCGGCGTGGGAGAATAAAGGAATTTCTTTTACTCGAAAATATTCTTATTAATTTCTGTGTGGGAATTACGTCACGTGATTAACTGAAGTGGGTCATTCTTACGGTCTGATGTATATGTATTTTTAAAAGGTGTAGTAAAGGATAATATGCAAAAGACATGAATATAATAATATTGATGTAGAGTATTCGTGTTTATATATATATCAAAATATTTTATTAAGTGTTGGAAAGAATTGTGAACGGTCCCATTACTAGTATTAAAAGCGACATGTTTGAAATTTGCAAATACCCGCAGTCATTAGATTAGCATACTGCAGAAAAAACATGATTTTATGGCTGACCTTATGTCAAAACTCTTGGAAAATATCCAAATATCGCTTGGTCAGAATTTTTTTTCAAGTAATTGCTTGATCTGATTATCTAATCTACGATATCATGGTTTACCAAAAACGAGCACTAGATCTAGTAGACTTATGGAATTTTAGCTTAATCACGATTATGTCGACTACTCGTAAATTCTTGTAAAAGAGTACAATAATAAATGTTTTGGTGTAGACAGAAACGAATAACACAACGCCAAAAGCTAAGACTTTATCGTAAACAACTACAAAGTTTCCACCTCAAAATCTCAACACGAGTGCAACAAACATAAAAATATAACGTGGTTCAAATCAACTGAGCCAGAAAACTAGAAAGACAGCGCAATCGATGCTCCACCATTGGCAATTTCCGTGACGGTTGCCAACTCTCGCGTATTGAAGGAGAATTCTCACAAAATAACGGCTGCAACTGAAAATGTCATAGATGCACACCCACACTCTGCGGATTACCAACTTTACCTCAATCTTCAAGATTAAAATGAGGTTTTTCCCTCATTCCCATTGAATTCAGAAGGCGCTCGCTAAATGAAAGCGTATTAACATCGCGAGCTGAGAGCCCGACTGCTTTTATGTTATGTAATTCATTAGGTTTTGCTTCTATATACTTGACGGCTGCGATGCATTAGGGAGCAAGCAGGTAAGAAAAAATAAAGTAAGCAGTTCGAAATATCAATGAATATACACCTAACAGTCGCACAAATAGTCTTGTCGGAATGCTCATTAACCAATTTATTTAATCCTGTAAGCGAAGTAAAGTTGAAAACAGTATTAGTAGCTTTCTAAATAAAAGACGAAATAAACGTATATTTTTTTAACTAGGAGACGTGGAAAGACCGAAGCTTAATAATTTTCTAAAACTAATGGATCCTTTCTGTGCACGTGACACAGTGTGTGACACACTTTCTGTGTGACGTAGCATTTTTATGTATTAGAGTTTTTACACTAATTACGATTAAATAAGTTGACTGGTTACTTTCCTGCCTTAGAATTGATTCATAAACTGATTTATGAAGAACATCTCCGCTACAATTCTAACAATCCTATATTGATCTTACGTTTTATTTCTTATATGTTTTTAGCAAATTCCTAAGCAAGTTCATGAGATTCTGCAACACACCACACCGCTAACTCAGAGACAAGAGACTAACAAAGCGTCGCGTTGAGTAATGGATTTGGTACATCGGTACTTTGACTTTCATGTTCGCTTTTCATGTTACTAAATGTTCCAATGCCTTAATGAGCCATTTTCAAGAGTTTGTGTCTGTAAGTTTGTTTAATTAGTGCTAAAACAGACTTTTGTGATGAGTTTTTGAAGTTATGTAACTTTGTAATGGTAATAAATCTTGTTTCTTATTGAATTGTTATAAGTTTTATTTAATTGCCCGTAAAATCCATAAACATATTTCATTAAATTTAATTAGAATATTTATTTAGAAAATTTAATTAGAATATTTTATTATATAATTTAATTAGAAAATTTAATTAGAATATTTTCTATTCGTGGACTCAAAGAGAATAGGGGAGGAATTTTATATGCGTTTTTGATCTTTAAAAGGAAGAATGAGTAGAGACTAGGAATTAGAATTTGATTTGGATCGACGATACCAAAAGTAAGTTATTATGTTTTGAAAAAACTTTCAAACTTCCAAAAATATATGTAATTGTAAAGTAGTGCAATAAGTGCTTGGAGGCCTGTTGGTAAACGGACCATACACGACTGCCTTACGTACACGGTGGTCGCGGGTTCAAATCCCAAGACACACCACTGACTTTTAGGGGTCATGTGTGTATTGATAGTCAATCGCCACGCACTATAATGGTAAAGAAAAATATTGTGAGGAAACCTGCATACCAGAGCGATTTGTAGGAATTTCTATGGTATATAAAGTCCGCCAACCCGCTCTAGGCCAGCGTGGTGGACTATATGGCCTAACCCCTCTCAATCATACTCTCGATTGTAGAGGAGGCCCGTGCCCTGTATGAGCAAATACACTTCTAATAAAATCTGTAAATGACCTAAAACGTTCTATTTCGATTGCAAAACATATTCCTTTTTTTTACTTTTACAGATTTACAACGTTGAAAGACAATAAATAGATCGGGTTAAAGCACAAATTCTCAATTGAAAAATTACAAAAAGTAAATTATCCGTATCGACGAAACACGCTGAAAAGAGGCCATTACGCAACGATATGCATTTACTCGTAAATAAGTGGCTTATTTGTTGGTAGTGCCTCCGGCCTGAACGGTTTTAAAACTGTAATACCTCGTAATTTCTGACTTACCGGGAATATTGTAAGTTATATGTTTACTGTTTCAAAATTATTTTTGTATCTTCTTTTAATAGACAGCAAATATCATTGCAGCCAGAGTAACTATTATACATATTGAGATTTAACATCTTATGGGTTAGGATAGCGAACCCAATAGAATGCCAATGCTTTGTAATTCATGGTGTTGTTTGGTATTCTACTGTATATAAGCGGGCGTATCGCTTACCATCAGGAGAATGGCATGCTCATTTCGCCATTCATAGCAATAAAAAAATCATCCATCCCAAAAACATAACTTCAGAACAACAAAAATAAATTTCAAATCTGCAGAATACACCGCCCTCTTAAAATAAAGCCAATGTAAAAACAAACACCAAACCGAAGATATCGAGGGCGGGAACAATGGAAGATGATTTAGTGTAAGCGGTAATCGCTCGATGGGCGGCTATCTCTAACGAGCGATCGTGTTCCGATTGAACACTGAACAGCGGCCAGATGGTAGATACGTCTGGGATGGTCGACGGTGGTAGTGTTAGCGGAAATATTATATTTATTTATAACAAATATAACATCCTAACAGCCGAGGCCAAGCCGACGCTAACAAAAAAACCTACAACTATATAAAAAATCAAAAAAATTGGTTGTCTGTAAAGTCGGTTTACTGACGATAGTTGAACGTCTCATTATAAGAATAAACAATTTGTCGCTCGTTCCACGCTCTCGCTTGCACTTCAAGCCTTACATGGAACGCCTCAGAGCGAGGTAACGCCGCATGACGTCATGTTTTTTCGTGCGTGCAGCCGGCTCTATCGAATTATAAGACGTTGTCACGTCAAAAATGGAATTAACAAAACAAACAAAAATAACTCATTATTCTAAGATTTGTAATATCTATCTACACATTGTTGCGCCATTGCTGTGAATTTGGGCGAATTGAAATAATTGAGATCAATGGTCCTCTGCGAGGGTGTTGAGAAGTCGTATACAATTTTTATTATAAGCTACAACGACCTGATGATGTCTCGACGTCTTTCCACTGGTGACAAGCATAATACGTTTCAGGTCTTTCATCTGTTGAACATCGTGCTTGTCCGTAAACAGCAGATTGTGCAATAGAGCGTGGGGTGCTTACATCAATTACATATCCTCAAGCACCCTAGCCTTTTAACCATATTTCAGTCCATTTTCTAATCTTGATCTCATTAACAATTATTTTTACTTGTTTAGTTGGGTCTTTTACGACGGTGTGTTTTTTAGTTTTTCAAACTATTATTTAAATTAAAGTACATATTCTTCAAACGCAATAAAAAATGATTGAAACGAAAATCATAAATCCATGGACGTATATTTTTTTAAATAATCCGCTCTCAATGAGAGCCAACCTCAATGGTAACGCAGTAGAAATGTTTTAAGAGCCAAACATGGTCGGGAGTGGAGATGAACCTCGTACTCGGTTTATCCAAGACATGAATTAGTTATTTGACGTAGCAGTTACCATTGAACTATTTGCATTGATGTCCATTTAAGTCTGTTATTACATCCATAGAAGATAGGAATATAATATTTTGATAAAGTATGCTCTTTACTCATTCATAATACTTGCCTTGTTTTTCTCATTAACCCTTGAAGGCCGATAAGGTCAAAACCCATTTCATGATTTAGTTGTCTTCGCTTATGTATTTCGACAACGCCAAAGACCATAGCCAGTATTAGAATTATAGTTAATCTATTTGATTTATTTTTTAAATTTACACCAAAAATTACTTTTGTTAGACGGTTTAAATTTCAACATTCTTATGCATAGAATTTCAGTGAAACAAGTTATTCTTACAAGTCAATGCAAGATAATATAAATGCAAATTTCATCCATGCGATAACATAAATCCATGACTATGGAAACAACTTACAAACACCAAGTAAGAAGGATCAAATCCTTTCTCCCCATACAACACCTCGAAACAAACTTGGATATTCTTACTCCGTCGCGTGCATGAAATACATGCACTCAGGTGAGATTAAAATGGAGACTGTAAAAATGAAACACTGCTACATTAAACATTCAATACTCTTGATAAGACCGCTTCTATTGTGAACCGAGTAACTTTTCCTTCGCGACATAGTCGGATTTGGCGCAATGTGGAGGAGACAGCGATTTATTTTATTCAAATGGTGTTGTGGATAACCTCCAGGTATTGCGATGGGTCAATCACGAAAAAAACAAACTGGCGTGTTGACAACATAATATACCTAGGCGTCAATTTTGCTGGAAAGGACCCGAGGTTGAGTAAAAACCTGGTATGATGTCGTCAAGGAAAATACGAGAATCAATTGTGTTATACTCAAATTAGTTAATAACTGCTATATAGGTTGAATTTCTCTAAAAATATAATCATGATCTGCCACAAGAAGGTCACTGCAAAATGTTTGTTTTGCAAATTTACCACGTTGACCTGTAAGAAAGGACCTATGTATGGAGAATTCCTGCAATTTTTCCTAGCTAGCTGGTCCAACCAGGACATGTGTTGCTGCACATACCGGGCCGTGGCCTCTATTCGAGAACTTTTCGTCCTTGCAACTATCAGTTATGCTTGACGAGGACCAATTAGCAACAGTGGATTTCCTGTGAATGAAGATAGTGACAATGTTTATAATGTTTGCTGAAAGTGACAGATACAGAACACTTTATTGAACACCACAAAGTACAGAGACGATTAAACATAGAAAACTTAAAAAAATAGTGTACAATTGGCGGTCTTATCGCTATAAGCTAGTATAGCTGGCTGTATAAAGTTAGTATTTTAAACCCTAAAAATACAAAGAGGGTTAAGGAAATCTGCAACTTTTTAATTGTCATCTTATAACGACCTACAATCGTCGCTAAAATCTCATAATTTAAACCGTATGAAAACGCAAATTGAAACTAAGTATATGAATATAAGTTGCAACTTAAAGTCTACTTGGCAGTCCGTTATCTCTCAATACTTGCGCTAAACACCATTCAGAACTGGGTAGCTGGCTGCGAAGTTATAATAAATCTTGTAATTATTAACGAGCTTCCTTCAGATTTATTAGCGCTTTGTGTGGGTTTTGTGTATTTTGGGAGGGGTTAATGGACTGTTATTTTCATAATTCTTTCGTTGTGGTGGGAATTATTATTCCTTGGTCAATAAGCGTATTCTTTATAAAAAATTGTGTGATATTTTTTACATCGCACTGCCTGATATTAATCCTTTAATGATCTAATACCTATCCTATACTGGTGAAAATTTAAATAAATATGGTGCTTTCGAATATTCGAAACACTTCTAAAGTGAGTTGCCTGATTTCGGAATTCAAATAAATGACTTTATCTTACAGCCAAAGACGCTACCAATGGACTAATGCAATAAGAAAAAAAGAAAGAAAAGATATTTATTTGTCACAAAAGATAACGCGCACATTCGCTTATTTAAAATTTACAAACATAATAAAAACAAACTAAATATAAAAGAGGAGTTTGTAGCGACAACATGTGCGAAAATAAAGTGTACAAAAAAGTTGGACTATTTTAACTTTAAATTAATATACGATGTTTACATGTCACATACTCTTATACGTCAGCAAAAAAAGATTTATACGAACAAAGTTCACTAATGCAAAAAAGTGAAAAACGACAAACGTTCACTAACTCGGTAAGCTTGTTCTATTCCTAGAACTTGATTTAATTAATTAAACTCGGAGCTTTGTCAAACGCTTTCAATTTCTTGCAAACGATTGGCTACGTTCGCCCTATATATTTTATCTGCTTTTATAAATAAGCCCTACTCTTGGACATAGACAATTAAACGTCATGAAAGGAGCTGTAATCCACGACGCAGGTTGTTTTTAAATTGTTAGAAAGTGGATCTGGATAGAATAACACTTGTTGCCAATCATCATCATCAGCCCGTTGTAGTCCACTGCTGGACATAGGCATCTCCAGCGGTACGCCACAGAGCCCGGTCTGCCGCTTTACGCATCCATCGCTGCCGGCCCTGTTGTGCAAGTCGTCCCGCCATCTGGCCAGAGAACATCCCACGCTACGTTGCCAATATACTATCTGAATTGTCATAGCAATCTCTAGGGTGTCTGATGTGATCATAATGACTCACTATTGCCAGTAATCAAGGCGGAATCTAAAGATGTAATTTTTTGAAAAAAAAAAACATTCGGATCTTTTTTAGAACGTAGGAATGGATTGTTTCTGATTTAATTCAGACATACTCTAGTATAATCCTGCTGGAGATTAAATACTGAAGACATAGACATATTTAATATATTGTCCACAGAGCGACACGAAACCATAGCTCATAACTATAATATATAACATCATTGACCCATAAAAATACATTTGCCAAAAAACTACAAAATGCATCCTTAAAATATCCTAGCACTCAAATTAAATGCAGAGCTAAAATATTCGACTCATAAAGTTAGTAAAAATTAAACAAATCCCAAATTTAAGGGTGGAATTTTTGAAAATGTTCACGTCCGAACTAGCTCGGGGACACTGTAGGTGGGGCGGAGTGTGACACGTTTCAGAGCAACAAAAAAAGCGCGCCACATTAACCGTCTTTTAGATGAACGTAGGGACCGTCGGCAGATAAAGTGGATGTGAAATTAAGAGCCAGGTTATTGTGGAGCAGGTATTTAGGATTTGTGATAAGGGAGAAAACATTTTATTTCCAACTCCTCCTATTGATTTAAAGGGTGATTGATTTCGTTGCTGGTTAAAGTTATTTCCAATTCTGTAGCATTAATAGAATATGAAGAAATATAGAAAAATATACTCTCGCTCTTCAAAACAGAAGCAGCTGAACAAAGACCCTCCCTCCCCTAAGGACCTCGACAGCAACAAAAGATGTAAATTACAGGTTATAAAGCCCGGAACATGCGGTACAAAAAGCAAATTTTTCGTTCGCTCAGTTATTTAAAAAAAAATCTTAATTTTTTTGCTATCCGTCCAAAGAATAGCTTAGAAAAGCGGAGGTTGAGCGTTTCATACATCCTTAGCTGCGTTTAAGCCAGCCATTGCAATGTAAGGGAGGAACCGCTGCAGCCATCCACAGTTTTGTACTTGTAATGTGAATACTTCGCGCTTATTCCTATATTTCTTTTTGTAGTTTATGACCGGCACCAGTTTGTCACATCTTGAAGAAAATAAGATCGGCGGGCTGTGGATGAAGGTACAATTGGCTACCTCTTTAGAGATGCATGACTTCAAAGCACAATTTAAAGTATAATTTTATGAAGCCAGCCTCCGTGGCGCAGTTGATTAATTAAAACATTCAAAAATCCCAACAATGCAATGCTATAAAATATATTGAATCTGAATCCGGACAGTCCATTAGTTACGGCACCGGAAGATTTCGGACAGCGAACCGGACGCGTCCGAATCGTGACAAATTACAAAATCCAATCAGTTGACTCGCCGGCCCCCGGTCAGATATTCTCGCGACAAAACCGATACGAATCGAATGCTCATTCTCATTCAATTAATGGAGTTATCATGTTTGCGAAAGACTAATTTTGGAGTTGAAATGTATGAAAGGACATAATGAAGCTGTTAACCGAAACTCTCCTCACTAATTCAGTCATTGCAGATTGGAAAGAATTGACAGAAAAAGAAAGTAAAAAAATCAGCAATCAATTACCACCAAGTGAACTCAATACTCGTTACCTGGACTTAAAAAATAAAGGCCTTATTCATAGACAGTTTTAAACCGTATTTCACTTATGGAATGTTTTGTCTTCTTTGCTCAAACTGAATTAAAAAATTGTTCGAAAGGGACAAAACATTAAATATCTATAATGCTTCCTAAAACTGTCTCTGCATAAGGCCGTAAGAAATTACCCAATATAAATCCAGTTAAAAGAATAAAGCCTCACAGTTACTTTTCACAACCCAAAGTACAACTACAAAAATTTCTATCTAGAACCAAAATAGAAAAACTATTTGCATAAACAGCGTTGGCGCAAGTGTAAAATCCATTTTAACTCGGCGGCTTCTAGTCATAATTTTATTAAGGACTTAAACTGTTTTCTTCCGCCCCGCTCGGAATTCAATTGTGATTGTATTATAATTGAGGATTTTATAAAAAAGTTGTGAGAGAAGTTCGAATAGAATAAGAAATATGTTGATTATAGATGGTAGAATAATATATGCATGACCAGACTCGAATAAGGCAATACTAGTACGTTTCTTAGAATGTTGTTAGTTGAAACTTGAAACTATCCAACCAAAAACTAACTCATTGAAAAACGATACTAATCGCATTTCAATTAGTCAGTGAGTTGTCATATTTTTCGATACAAAAATTTATTATATTTTTACAACAACTAGACCCAAAACTGGCATAAATAGCGGGTTAAATATTCCATGATATTCCATGATATTCCATGATATTCCATGATATTCCATGATATTCCATGATATTCCATGATATTCCATGATATTCCATGATATTCCATGATATTCCATGATATTTTATAAAATCCCCGTTGATATACGATCCCAAAGCCGTATGGCTTACAGCCTATTTGTGTATTTACGACCTTTCAAAACAGGTCGAGCCATATCGATGCGATTTAAACGTTTTATCAGCAACACGCGAGCTTCATAACAACAACCGTAATAAAACGTCATAGCCGATACATTTACAACCAAATGCCTAGTTAAGGAGCATCGGCACGCGTATCCACGTCGTTTGCAAACGTATTGGACTAAACGGAAACATATCCGACCTTTTTTGACTTTTAAATGAATTGTATGTGGGTCGGGAGGGAATCAGATCGCTTGTAAGCCTCGTAAATTTCCTATTTGGATTTTGGAATTTCATTTGGCACGTGAATATTTTTGGCCTCTTTTTTTTTTGAATATGAACAAATTAACAAATGTTACATGGTTAGTGCTCTACATCACCCGAACACACAATACCAAAGAAGATGCTTAATTTATTTAATTGCTTAAAAACCTTTAAAGCGGAAAATATGAAGGAGAAAGAAGAACTCGAACTCTTACCGACGTAACATTAGTCAGCTTTTTATTTTATTGCGATGAATAACAAGACGAGTATGCCTTTCCTGATGGTTAGCGAATTACAAAGCATTGCGTGGTATTCCACGGCGCTCGCGATCCTGAGACATAATATGTTAAATCTCAATATGTTAGTAGTTACTCTGACTACAATGTCCTTCAAACAATAACACAACATTGCATTCGAACTGGTGTTTGCCGGGAGAAATAGACATTGCGATGGTAAGTACCCAGGCGACCTCTCACATGAAAGAGACCTACCATCTCCTGCAACTGCAGCCAAAAGTGACTTCAATCCACCTGACTATTGTAGACTTTCTACATAGAGAATCGACTGGCGGGAGATGAAAATCTCTTACCAACTAAATTATATCGATCTAAAACCAGATTTAACCGAACTTGCAGATCCCAAAACCATCAATCGTCACTATGGAGTATCTGGATATTTCAAAGATATTCTCGAACCAGCATATTTATTTTATTTCATTTTATTAAATTGAGGTTCTCCAACGGTATATACATTATCACAACTAAGACATTCTTTACTCTAGTTACATTCTGATGCATAAACCACTTAAACGAGTACACAACACTTATGTTATTACACACACGTAAACGAAACCAAGAAAAATATATTTAGTAAATATCTAGTGTAAAAAACAAATCAAGGACTACTGTTACATATTAGGACGAATTAACAGAATACGAAATAAATCAGAACTAAATAACATGATTAAACCTTCCCTAAAAATGTTACAATAAAAAATAAATCAAACTAAGCAACACAATTAAACTTCTTACAAATCTTACTTATAAAATCAACAATCATATAATAACCAATTCTATATAAATATAAATAAAAAAAAATCTAATGTAAATCGTTGTGATCAAAGTGATATTCGAAAAAACTTATGTCTTTCCATCCAGTGTGGTTCGTTATATTAAATACTGAATATATCTCAAATAATACTAGCCTGGAGAGTGGTACAGTGCTCTCATTTTCCACCGGCGACGATCTTCCCCGCTCGATATTCATATCCGGCGCGAGGCAATCGCAATCACTCAGATGTGTGACGTCATTTTCACAGGTCATCGACCCAATTATTGGGACACGGGTTTACTTAAGCTGTGTAGTATTCAGCCTTTATTAGTACCACTAATGAAATTGGTAGTCCCATTCCATTAGTAAATGGGGTAAGCATAAACGAGGCTAAAAGTGAACAGTGATTCAGATAAATCTTATTTTTTTTATTTTTTTTATTGCTATGAATGACGAGACGAGCCTGCCATTCGCCTGATGGTAAGCGATACGACCGCTCATGGACAGTAGCAAAACCAAACAACACCATGAGTTACAAGGCATTGCTTGGCATTCCACTGCGCTCGCCATCCTGAGACATAAGATGTTAAGTCTCGATATGTCCAGTAGTTACTCTGGCTACAATGTCCTTCAAACCGGAACACAACAGTGCATTTACACTGCTGTTTGGCGGGAGAAATAGAAATTGCGGTGGTACCTACCCAGGCGGCCTCTCACATATGAGAGACCTACCACCAGTACAGTTAAATGAGACATCAATCCTAAAGGTAAGAAACAATCTTTGAATAATAAAATCAAACATGGTAATTAAAAGAAATCAAAACCAAAGGATCAGTATAATTGTACACCAAAGCATCAATAAAACAATGTACCCACAGTATCACTTAGCCTCAAACCAAATACCGTTCCTATCCCATCAAATGTTTTGAATTCCAAAATTCCACTCGGAATACATTAAAGCTAATTTAATTTGATTTCTTGCTTTAGGAAATGAGGCTATAAATTCAGCCGGTGGGTTCTGTATAAATTATTGCCTATTTGCCGAATAAAGGCTTGATGGGAGTTAAGTAACCCAAATGGGCTTAGCGGGGAGCGAGGACTCGTAATGTGTATTGTGGGTGTATACATCCTCTTTGATTACGACCTTTCATGGTTATTAACTGTATTGGATGTGTCAGGTTTAAAACAAGTCAGAGTTCATAAATACACCCAACAGTCACATAGTCTTAACCACATACTGAGCAAAGTCTTGTGACGTGAGTATTCCAAATTACGAAAGTATCTATGGTCACGCAATATTTAAGGGGTCACAAACATCCGCATTTCAGAGGAAATTTAATACGCGATATTTCACAGCCAACTTCTTAATCAACTTTACGAAGCTGTCCATATACTTATGTTAATAAATAAAATTAATGAATTAATTAGTTGTTAAAATCATGGGTTTATTACCTCTGCGAAAAGCGATGACGCGCAGTTAAAAATATATAGAAATACAAGTCGGATCTCTCAAACAAAGGGGCATGTGCGACTGGCTCTTTTTGTAAATTGATAGTTAGTTAAATTATATGATGCGGGAATTTAGTTAAAAAATACTTTATTCAACAATTTTATATTGATTATTTGTTTTACAAATATATTTTTATAACTAATTTAATCTAGCTGTTCGTCAACAGAGAGATGTCAAGCGAATCACACAGTCACTTGTTTTGTATCGCCTTATATAATAAATGTGACGTGGGAAACAATGGGTAATGAGAACTGGAATGTGTTGTTGGTGGTCTCTTCCACAAACACCTTTAGGATTTTACATTAGTACATGATATTAATTACTGTCTGAGAATGCAGATCAGTGTCCAGTATCTTATGTACATTACACCATGTTTTACATAGGTATTGTTGGGTATATGGAGGACGTGGGTACAGCCCGCATAACTCCTCCCCCCCTAAGAGCAAAATCTTCCGCTGCATCGTCAGAGGAACGATTTTGTTTACAGTATTTAGGAACATAATTGGTTAACTTACTTCGATACTTATATATTAACACAATACAGACAATACACAAGAACACATACAGTACAATAGTGCCTAAACTAACACTTCTTATGTTAACACCATACGCTTTTTCACTATATTCGTCTTTTTCACTTTTTAACACTGATGTTAACAACTGTAGATGCTCCATATTCACGGTGTCCAAGTCGACTGCTCGTCTGGATCCTGTAATCACCTTAATTTTCGGCAAATTAATTATTGGCATCCTATTCAAAACTTCTTTTTCTATACTGATTTTTCGTTTCCTCAAAGTTATATTTGCTAACTTTATTTCACAGTCTTCTTTCATAGTAATAATATATGTTCCCATAATCTCATACTGCTTAGTATTTTCTTCGCAATATTCAGTTGCTAAAATACTATCTTTAGTGTATAGAATCCACATGTTATCTTGTATAGTTTTAACTTTAATATTTGTAGACTCTACTATTAATGGTATACAACTCGTTATATCTGTCGCATACTTCATTATATCAGCGATACATTTATCTTCTCCATAAATTATTATATTCTCATTCTTGCATAAAAATGTTTCTCCATTAATTTCTTTGCAAGGCTTTATCAAGTGAACTGTTTTCAATCCCTTTACTAGGATGTAAGGATATTTGGGTGTAATAAGGAATGTTTTATTTTGTTTAGGATTAAACATTGGGAAAGGAATCAACTCATAATAGTTTAAAACATTTGATTGCACTGTCGGTACTGACAATATAAATGTTATTTCTTTACCCTTTACAAAACTTTTAATTTCTATACATTGTTCTATATTAACAATATTTTCAGGTTTTACAGGTAAAATCAATTTATCAATACTTTCAATATTCTTTAAAACATCATATAATTCATTTGCATTAAATATAGATTGATGCAAAATGTTAACTCTACTAAATGCAATAGCATTTTCAACTTCATTTAACCTTGACATAATTATTTCAAAGTTATGAATTAATAGATTGAAAGTATTCAATACAATATCTTTACTCCTTTGAAATCTAGTTTCATTTAAAATCTTTTCAATCTCATCAATATTTCTTTCTAATATAATATAATTGTTTCTCGATGAATTGGTTAAGTTTACTAAAGTATCTACTATTTCTGTAACAATAGTCATTTTGTTATCTATAGCATGTTGCTTCGATTCTATCTTACTTATTAAATGATCATATCTCAATGCATCTTCATTATCTAAGTTACCCGTAATAACTTTAATTATAGAACCTATTGGATTTAAAATTCCCCGTTTTACTTTAACAGTTGGAATTAATTCACTATATTTTTCCATTGTTAAATTCATTATATACTCAGTCTGCATTTGAGCATCAATAATACTTCCATCTAACATATAAATACCTATATTTTCCTTTATAATATTCCTTATTTTAAAATACTTATTTTCATTATATTCTAACCCTTCATGAATTAATTCTAAATTCATTTTCTTTATTATATTCCAGTTATAAAGACTAACTAAAGCTCTACCTTCTTTCACTGGCAATATCCCCGGATTATTTTCTATCTTTTGCAGTTGAAGTGCTTGGCTTCGGACTGCCTGGACTACTATCACGATCACGTATCTGTGAACGACGTATGTCTTTCAGTGGCACTCTTTTATCTCTAAAGTGAGCCTTAACATTTACTGTATTTCTAACAATATCTCCTATAACTTTAGCTTTTTGGTAACGCGGTTTATCTTTACTGCGTCTAACATTTACCCCTTTTATAAAAACACTATCATCTTTTTTAATATTAAATTCTTTTTCTCCCCCTCGTTTTTCTATAATCTTTTCTTTCTTTTCTAACATTTTATCTGCTAGATAATTATACAAATACTGAACCCTTTTCTTATGTTCATTAACTAACTGCTGTGTATAATGTTTAGTAAATTCTAAATCAAATACATCAGTGGAATCTGTATGCCCGAAAACTACTTCAAAAGGTGTCAACCCTGTCGTACTATGAATTGACGTATTATATGCCATAATTGCATATGTCATCACTGTAGCGGCATCAGTTATTTTTCTTTCATATTTAGCTAACCTATATATTTCTAATATCGTTGAATGAAATCTTTCAACAATTCCCATTGAATTAGGATTATGAGGTGTCCCTATATGTAAATCAACTTTATAAAAAGACAACATTTCTTTTAACAAATTATTATTAAATTCTGCCCCTGGATCAGAACTTATCCTTCGCGGAACCCCATAAAATGAAAAATACTTTAACAACCCTCTGACTATCTCTGGAGTTGTTCTATTTTCGACTACAAAAGCTTGACCCAACTTACTAAATGCGTCAACAATAGTCAAAAAAAAATTTCCCTCAATACTGAAAATATCTATAAAGATTTCTTCAAACGGCTTCTTTTGCGTTTGCGTTAACTGTAACTCTGGTTTATATGGTTTCCTATCGTACTTCATTTGTTTACAAGTTTCGCATGAATTTATAATACTCGAAACTGTTTCTTCCAGTTTCCTCCAATAATAAGCCCTTTTAATATGAGCTATCGTTTCTTTAATACCCCTATGGCATGTTTTACCTATATGATATTTCTCTACTATATCTTTTGTTCATTCTCGTCCTCTATGTACACAATTCTTTGGGTACACTCAACTATCTTAATAGAATCTTTTCTAAACAAGTTTGTTACTACTTTTGAGAATAACTTTCTATGCTCATTATCTTCAAAATATATGTAATATTTAATCTTTGGACGAATATAATTTTTTAAGAAAGTCTTGATTAGTTCCTCATTATTTATTGGCATATGAACTTCAAGAACTTTTTGTTTTTCACGAGATAAATCTTTCACAACATATTTATCCCTGTTCCAAGTATGTATCAATATTTGATTGGGCTTCGTATCAATTGCCTCATTTAAAATTGGAATATCAGCCGATTCCATATTTACATCTGAGTGTATAGTTATATTATCAGATGATTTTTTAGATTGTGAGGATTCACTGTTAGTTAGTGACGGTACAGGATATCTATCGCCCCTAGTATCAAATATATCTTTAAATGATAAGTCAGATGACGAGTCATCCGAAATTAATATAGGTGAACTACTATTCTGCCTAATTTTTCTACTCTCTTTCGTCCTACAAATTTCATCTATTTCTTCTAGATGTTTCGCAATATCTTGCTCATCATTTTCTGCATTAACTACCATAGACATATTGTCATCACTTTTTGTAATGTTTACTTTTATTCGCGACAATGCATCTGCATTTTTATTCTGTTTACCTGGCTTATATTTTATTAAATTCATGTTATTAATATTGTTTTGTATACATGAATTGTATAAAATTGGAATTTGTTTATTCCTAATATGTAAAATTTGATGTTGCATATCAATTCTAGCCCCTAACTCTTTAAGTAAATCTGAACCTATTAACCCGTCGTAGCGTCTATCTACGTTATATATATAAAACTTGTGACGAATGTTTGTATTAAACGTTTTCGTCAACGGCATTAACACAACTTCCTCATGTACGCTTCTACCATGCGTACTTATAACTTCAAAAGGTTCACTAAACGTATAAGCTTTAAAAAATTCATTTGCCTTTTCAGGACTTATAAATGACCTAGTACTGCCAGTATCAATCATAAAAATACCTTTTAATTCAGGCACCCTTATATGTGGCAGTGTATATGCATTATACATGTTTATATTTACTATTTCTCGTCGTTCCTTACCGAGGCTTCTTTGTGAAAATCCTCCCTTTGTGGTAAAGAATTTTGCCTATTGTTATATAACATATTACTCTTTACAGTACGCATCGACACGTCATTATATTGCGGTCGTTGCGTTTGTGGCACACCAAACTTGAATTTACTATTTGGATTTGTTTTAAAAAATCCAGAATTTTTATAATTATTCACCGTTCTTGGAAACTGTGGCTGTGCAGGCCTGAATGTTGGCTGCATCTTAAAGCCCTGCTGAGGGATGCCAAATTTAAATTGTGCTCCCTGAGTTCCCGGTACAAAATTTGGCCTAAAGTTTGAATTATTTTGTGGCCTAGGTTGTGCCCCAAATTTAAACTGATTTGGTAATTGCTTAATGCTTTCCTCTTTATTTTTAAAATTTACCTTTAACATTTGCCTTTTCGCTTCTAAGCGACTACGAAATTGAACTTCTTCCGTAACGATACTAAGCGCCTTTTCTAATGTCGTGCACTCCTTATCACGAATTTTACTGATTAATTCGTCAGGTAAATTGTAAACAAATATTTCAAAAGCTGAATTGTTATAGATGATCATATTAGCTGTTTTAAGAGCCTGATCTTGCATTAAGTTTAACTTTTCAAAAAGAGCGTCTCTCTTTTCCTGTATTCTATGATAAAAATCTATATAACTTTCGTTTTGCCCTAGCTTCATGCTCTCTAGCTCTAACGCTATGCATCTACCTGATCTGGTATCCCCGAACTTCAAAACTAAATGTTGCTTAAGTTCCCCCCAATTGTGAAAACTTTTACCTGCGCATGCCTTAGCGGCCCTTCCTACTAGCCTACTAGTTACGCAATGCAACACGTACCCTAACTGAGCTGGATTGTCATCTGTCTTTGATGTTCCAATCACGTACTCACATTTTTCGATAAAAAAATTTAACATTAATTCATCCCCGTCAAACCGTGGGATTGTATTTAAGAAGTCACCTGGGATAAGGTTTACAACTTTGTTTGAATTCATTTTTATCACACAAATTCAAAATATTAATAAAAAAAATACACTTTACTTTTTAGGGTAAACAAACAACGTAAATATTGGCAATGTTTGTCCAAAATTACGGAAAAGTTTGAAAAAGTATTTGGCAATTTTTTGTCCAAAAATCAAACTAACTTGACAGTAGGCAATTTTAGTCCTAACTACACAAGTTGATAAGACACAAGGAAATGGAAAGAGGTAGTAAAAGGAATACTCACAGCCACGCCTTCATGTCTGGAGATCGCGACACTTTTTCTAGATTTTTTTTTCCCTTTTTTTAACTTATTTATTTGGTAGGTTCTCGGAATAGTTCCAAAATTATTACTTTTTTGGCTAAAAACTATCCGTCCCGACTGCGCCAGTTAAATTATATGATGCGGGAATTTAGTTAAAAAATACTTTATTCAACAATTTTATATTGATTATTTGTTTTACAAATATATTTTTATAACTAATTTAATCTAGCTGTTCGTCAACAGAGAGATGTCAAGCGAATCACACAGTCACTTGTTTTGTATCGCCTTATATAATAAATGTGACGTGGGAAACAATGGGTAATGAGAACTGGAATGTGTTGTTGGTGGTCTCTTCCACAAACACCTTTAGGATTTTACATTAGTACATGATATTAATTACTGTCTGAGAATGCAGATCAGTGTCCAGTATCTTATGTACATTACACCATGTTTTACATAGGTATTGTTGGGTATATGGAGGACGTGGGTACAGCCCGCATAACTAGTTACAATAAATTTTATTTTGTCAGCATTTTCAAAAACAAAATTTTCTTTCTTCTTTCTTTTTCAAGATAGTCAATCTCCGTATCGTAGCTGAAGAAAAAGATACCGTATAAAAATTAAAATCGTGGTATTCGAAGGTGCAACAAACGCTATTTATCTACATCTTTATTAAACAGTTCGAGGAGACACCGGTGAGAGACAATAAATTATTTCTCTCGCCAGTGGATAACATATTAAAGTACGAAAATATTAAAAAAATATAATATTTACAATTATTATTATTATTCACACCAAGGCTTTCAAATTGATTAGAATCCGTAAAGTTTACAAAGGTGACCTAAATACATTTCATATTTATCTAGACTGAGAAAGGCTTATGAACGAGCAAACGACCGAATGAGCATAAATATTAATGAGTGAATGTTAATGAACGGTCCGGCCAAATGAACGACTGAACGAATGGAAGAGTCACTTGAACCATAAATATTTATTTACTGTTTAAATACATGTTTAACAGTTTTACAAGGGGTCAAATTGATATTAAGAATCCTTTAATATTAACTTTATATGGCTCTTCACTGACTTTATTGATATTTTACAACTCAGTATTCAACTCTTCATGATTATGTTGGGTTCGTCGCTCGACGGTATACCAACCAAAACCCCGCGTGGCCCTCTTCGACGCAATTGGAACGGCCCTGGGAACCCGAAGCTAGAGCGCCCCAGCTTCTACCGGTTCATACATACATACATATACATACATGAACACACGCCTTTATCCCAGAAGGAGTAGGCAGAGGCGCCACTAGGACACCCACATTTGGCCTTGTATGTTCCATCCCATGATGTGATAGGGGGCGAGCCTATCGCCATATCGGGCACAAATTCCTGACACCGGGCTGATAATTAACAGAAAAACCCAATATCACTTTGCGCGACCCGGGATACGAACCCAAGACCTCAGCTTTGTAGTCGTACCGTAGTACAACTACACCACCTAGGCAGTTCCTGCATGTTATATACCATCACTGCATCAAGACCACTGTACAAGATCGTGCCAAAGCCGTTGTGATATTCAAGTGTGTTGCGTTTCGATTTCAGCCAGCATTAAAAGATTCGGTCAGGGCATCTTTTGATCGGCATGATATTATTATTTATGGCTAATGAATACTCCATGAAGATAGCTACACTTATCATCAATTAAATTGCCCTCTCCTTATCACCCAATTAAAAATCGAATAAATAAATACACCCAACAGTCACATACAGTCCTGACCCCACACTAAGATCGAGTCTTGTGTCGTGGGTATCAGGAACTACGAGAGACTTTTCGGTCTCACAAACACCCAGACCCGAAACAAATACCAGTGGTTCACACAAATATTTGTTCCGGTGCGGGGATCGAACCCGCGGCCTCTCGTTTCACAGGCGGCGTTTTAACCAACTGCGCCACGGAGACTGTCATAACAAAACACAGTGACGCAGTTGGTTAGACGCCGGCTGTGAAGCGAAAGGCCGCGGGTTCGACTTCCGCGGCGAGACAAATGTTTCTGGGCCCACAGATATTGGTTTCAGGTATATGTGTTTGTGAGACCGAAAAGTCTCTCGTAGTTTTTAATACCCACAATACAAGAGTTAATTGACCATAATGTGGTAAAATTAGTATTATTAATTATTAACATGCAAATCACCAAATTGTAACAAATCAGATACATAATCCCGCCAATTTCCAACTAGTATCGAATAATGAATTTCAAAATCAAAAACAATTAGCATAACGACCACAACGCGTGTTTTAAATCTAGAATTAAGTATTTATTGTTGAATGAAATGTCGACGAGCCGATCGCATCACAATAGCTGGCAGCTAACCGCTGGAATAACTAACTAGGTTTAATGGCACGTTATGCGACATTTTTGAATATATTTAAATGGGTTTTATTAACTGCCTTATGAATCAGTATTCTATTATTGGTTTAAGAGGGCTATCCCAAAAATAATTCGCTCGTTGGGCAGACGTTTAATAGACCGGCACAATGAATGTCAAGAGATGAATGTTTGTATCTAGTGAATGCTCTTACTAGACGGAATCATACCAGATGAACACTTTGCCGACCCAGAATCATAAAAAGGCATAGGCAATAGGCAAGTTATAGATGATCAAGTTATATGTTATCTGAAAGGATGACCTATTAAAAACAGCAACAAGACTGTGGATGGAAGATGCTTTGAAAAGGTCAGTGACAATCATTGGAGTAAGATTTCGTTCAGCAGTTGACTTCCTGTGTTTGAATTATATACTATACTGTATATATAACATAATACACACACATTATACCACAGCTGCATCCCACAGGACTGAGCAGAAACTATAGATTTCAATTTTCCACAATCGTTAATTATATTTTTATCCTTATCAATCTCTTTTCACATTCACGTCACTTCAAGGCACTCCTCCCATAAATCTTGTGTACCTAAGGTCATTAGGTCTTATTTAAACACTTTTAAAACATCCTTATCACGTGCGAAATTTAAAGGAAGCGACGAAACTAAACGCGGGCCTTCGACACAGCCTCGCGTGCTTTGAGTTCCAATGCATTCGCATGCAAAACATGGTAAAACAAATGTTCTAGAAGGTGACAGGTTATAAAGAAATAACACGTCTTTCATTTTCTTTTGTCTAATATGTGATACGTTTTATTCTTGGGATAACAATTTTTAAACCATGACACAATGTTATTTGATCATTTAGACACAGAGTTTATAAATTCCTTCGGTTTACTGATAAAATTAATAATTACGTTCAATCTTCATGCACCTGTCTTATCTTAGTAAAATTAGTAAATAAAATAAATAATAAATACACCCAACGGTAACATACATACTGACCCCACATTAAAATCAATTAAGTCTTGTGTCGCAGGTATCAGAACTACGAGCCTTTTCGGTCTCAGAAACAAGCAGACCCGAAAGAAATATTTGTGGGCGGCACAAACATTTCTCTTGGTGCGGGGATCGAACCCGCAGCCTCTCGTTTCACAGCAAGCGTCTAACCAACTGTGCCACGGAGGATGTGCAAAACTAAAAATTATATGGGAAGAATATATTTATATCAGATTTTTTGTAAACACTCATGGATGGAAGTGCACCTCGAATTATCAGCACAGAAAGCTATTCTCAAAATCGGTGGTAGATTTGAATACCAGGCGGGAATAAGTTGGCATCAACAACGTAGTTTATATTAATTTATTATTATCGAATAAACTAGTACTATGAAAAAGTTGATAATTCACTAATATTTTCTTCGAATTTGTTTGTACATGTTTATCCTAGGAAACCAATATATTTTTTGCAAAATATATACAACATGTTACATGAGTATATCACGAAAAGTATATAATAATTTATTTTGGACGACGAGGAAATACGAAAAAGACAATAATAAGTTCAAGGCTCGCGTTTGATCATAATACTCCGTATTTAAATTGTATTGACACAAATTACGTAAACAGGATTTTTATGATATTACGGAGTAGAATATTTAGCTTTAGAGTAAACAGTCAGGGCAGACATTTGCCTCGAACTTATTATACGTATGTACATACATACATGTATATAAATCCCGTTACAATGGCGGAGGTCTTACTAGTGCCACCCATAGTTCGCCAAAGTAATTTCTATCCCAAGACATAATGAGATGTCATAGAGAGCAAATCTATCGTCCTGCCGCGCACAAACTCAGGCCGTGAAAAATCCAAAATTTATTGAAAATTAGTTTTTTTTTACGCTATTTACCACAACCTGCAACTATATTTTCCCTATTTATTTAAACATAAAATTGAATTCATTAAATACAAAAAGTCAGCTACCACTCCAATACAAAGGGCGAAAACACAAAACCGTAACCAAGCCAAATAAACACATAATATAAAGAGGTAAACAATTAATAAACCCAGGAATTACATCCAACATTTAATTATTCCCAAAAGCACAAACAAAATATGAAACTCAATAACGAAAAACAAATTTCGCCTCAATAAAGAGTTTTCCGATTCGTACGGGAAAGTGTTGAACAAAAAAGGTCGGCAGCATATTTCCCGGTAAATTCATTGTGCCAGAAAGTATGTAAACAGATTAAATCTTTTAATATTACCTGCGAGATGAACCTGCAGGGTGGGTCTGGCATACGTGGAGAAAAATAGTTTCGAGGATATGCCGGGTATATCAAGACTGCGACCGAAAACGAAGCCGGGTGGTACATAGTTTTAGTGGTTACAGACACAATGCAAATAAAAATTTCGCAAAAAAAGCAACAATTTATTTTTTGCTATTTTTTAAAAATCGTTGTGTTTGGTTAGTAAATACCTATTTATTGCGAAAACAATAATTTAAACCCTAACGTACCATTGCGTCTTAAAAACTAAAAAGGTGTACATCATTATTTTATGAAAATTAAGTAATTATCAACCAAATGCGACGATAGGTAAAAAATTACAAAAAAAAAAGTTGACGATTTTTTTTGCGAAATTTTTAGTTGCATTTTGTCTGAAGTCACTAATACTACCACCTGGCTTCGTTTTCGGTCGCAGTCTTGATATACCCTGTATGTAGACAAAAAAAGTTTCAGGAATTTTACGTTATTGAGACTTGGAATAGGCTTGTTGTAAGAAAAAAAATTGTACCATGGATTCTCTTTATTAAAAATTAACCCTAACATTTTAAAGACAAATTGAAACATTTCCATTACCTGTTTATAAATGGTAGCAGTAGTTAACATAATATGTTTGAATACAGTTCCTAAATTTTTTTTTTTTTTTTTTTTTTTTTTTTTAATATAGGAGCATTTACACTCTCCTTGTATGATCTTTTGCAGATATTAATAATCCACTAGACCGACATTGCGAATTCTAAATGCGTGATATAAATCTATAATATCTGAATTACCCGAATTCACCTTTTTTCAAACTTATCGAACACCACTAACCACCTACTTGACTGCATTATCAAAAACAAAAAAATCTTCAAATCCATACAACTTATCAAAGCGTAAAAATCCGCAACACACAGCAGATAAACAGCCGCGAGACTGCGATAATTCATATTAATATCCATTTTTGCGTCAGTAACGAGGCGCGGGGACAGGGACGCTCAATTTTCCCGCCAGACGCCATTTGCCCGCGTAATTAAACGTCAAGCAGCCATTTTGTGTGAACCGAACACGCATGGCCGACTCGCAAACACGGAGCTAAAAATGGCTTTATTAATGCTGATTGGATGATCGCTGATTTATTTATTTTCGTTTAAATTTTAATTTGGTTTTGGGTGATTTGTAACCCTACGTCTAAAGACCATGTATCGAATGTGCCTTGCGTGAGACACTTAAAAACCTATCCCCGGAAAGATAGATTTTAGGCAGGCAGCGTGTCTTAAAAGTATAAGTTTTTTTTTTCGCAATATGATAAATCGTGTCACTCTGACTCCCATGTAAACTAAACAAAAACTGAAGAAGCAACAGTTGTCAGAACTATTCCCAAAACCTATACTTGTATGAGGTCAACGCAACATGAGTTTCATACATTTTAAAGAAAAAGTGTAGATTTTAATTTAAAGACCGACCGACTGACCGAACGTAGCAATTAATTTACTACTCGTACCTTGCTCTGGTTATTTAACTGTGAAATTCTTGTGATTGATTGTGTATTGATTAAAGCGATCGATAAATAAACGAATACATTCAAAACTTAGAAAAGTAAAAAAGTAAAACTTGCGTCCTCTTGGATCAAACTCGATACTTCCGCCTCAATAGTTTCCGAACTAACTAGTTTACCCAATTTTATATTAACAGCTTCAAAGTTTTTGGGTCAACGAAATAACAATATTACCCGAGAAAATTACAAAATGGTTGACAGTCAATTTCATAACAATATTTCATAGCCAAAACAGATTATAGTGACGTATGTCCAGTCCAATTTGAGCATACATATCCACTTAACGTTTTCCGATACAAACGATCACGAATTATCAACATATTGCCGACCTGCAGTGACACGTGTCAAAACTAGTTAGTTCTGTAGTTGTCAACTTATTGCGTACATCGACAGAAATAAACTATGAAGATTATACCTTCAATGGTTAGAGAGATAGAGATCTCTTAATCTCGTTATGTTTCTCTCTCCCTGTCTCTTTCTCTCCCTCTCTTACTCTCTCTCTTTCTCTGTATGTGTGTGTGTCTTCATCCACAAGAAATCTACTGGTCATAGAGTTCACCCAAATTTTGCCATAGTGTTACGTTAGTGCTCGGAAGTGTTCCGCATGCAGTGATCTTTGTAAGGTCTCCAACTCGTGGGACAATCACGATAAATAATGGCGAAAATCCCCTGCTAATACATCATACAGGCATAACATTATTACACTCAATATTAAAATTACGAATTATACACGCGTCAAACACATTACCTGTTTCACTTTATAAAGGTCGTTAATTTATGCGACATTTTAAAAGGTAACATATTAGCTGGGTTCTAAATATTAAACGGAAGTTCAGTCTCATAACAGCCGGGTCAGAGCACTAATAACGTCCACTGAATGGTTTTAAATTAGAAATGTATGAATAGCGTTTTGCGTAACTTTTATGGCAGTTTCCAGATATTTCCAGAAATAAATAAATCTTTATAATTGCAACGTTAGCGCAATTTAGGTTTTAAAAATTGTTACATTAAATCTTTCAATATACAAAAGAAATACAATATTAACTTAGAATTTAACGATGTACCAAATAATATTTGCAATGCAAAAACCACACATAATTTATGATTAAATTAACATTTACAAATCGTATTACTTTGCATTTTTCAACCATACAACATTAGCAACATCTAGTTAAAGTCCAACACATATTTCACTCAAGGAGCTGACCCTTAATGTCAAGATATTTCCTCGAAACATTCATGAATCAGCGGTTGAATTCGGTCAAGAGCCGCGCGTACTATTGGCCTCTGCATGGCCCAACCGCTGCCATAATAGACCAAGGCTCCTGCGTCATACATTATGCATAATGCCATCACGCCACCACCGGCGCTGATTACACCTGTTGCCAGATTCCAATCCACATCCCTAATCGAGCAATTAGGCCCGACACTAATTAGTGGCAAGAATACAGTTTCTCCCGCGTTCATGAATATTGAAATACGTTTTCGTAAGCCCTGTATTAGTATGCAGGCCAGGTCTCTACAACAATGGTGCAGAAGCTAATCGTTATTACGCAACGCGACCCGCCCGCGGCCAATGTCGCCGTCCACTCAATCAGAATATAGATTGTTGAGGAGAATCTGCGGAAACTGAAGCATTCCTTACTTGTATATAAGCGGATGTTTTTTCGTCAAACAGTATCATTCGTCTGCAAACAGTCGGTAAAGCAACATGAAGTTCGCTATTGTACTCCTGATCGCCGCAGTGGTAGCTGCCGAGCCTCCTCGGTTCAGGCAAAACTACAGGTTCCAGAGGCAAGAAGTCGAGCCTACGAGTGGAGATGCTCCTTACCCAGCAGCTGGCTTCAGACCTGCGAAGGAATTCAACCTCCCATCTCGTCAGGAAAATTCTCCTCCAGCAACAACCTACGGCGTTCCTGACAACAGCTACGGTGCCCCGGCAGAGACCTATTTGACTCCTCAGCAAGAGTACGGCGTCCCAGACAAAGCGCCTGAAAAGGAAGACGAGCCTAAAGACGACGAAGAAGACCTTAAAGTGGAAGGCATCAAGGAGAAACTGCAAGAGGAACCCAAGAAAGACGCTGAGGTTGTGAGCTCACAGGGCTCTTATTACGTTCTCCTGCCAGGATCCCAGCTTCAAAGAGTGCAATTCCAGACCGAGAATGACGTAAGGAACATGGCTTACACCGCCCGTCTTGAATACAAAGACGAGGATCGCGCCCCAATCTACGTGTACACAGCTGCGCCCCAGTACCAACCTTCCGCCGCTTATGTTCAGCTATTTTAAAACGGATAGTGTACAAAATGCAATTTAGATCGGGATAAACGTGTTAAAGAGATCTGTGTTCCACGAACCTGAATCGTCACGCAATCCGGCGCTTGGGTAATGCCAAATATATTTATGTAATTTATTCCGACAATAAAACCTGCGCTTGTACGATATTCCCTGTATTTTTGTATATTTTACATGTGTGTATGAGCAAATAACTGTATAGAATATATTAGTTTTGAAATACCTACCTACCATTCACGTGAGTTGCTGTTATGAAATTAGCATAATATAGGCCGCAGTCTGTTTTAATAAATCATTACTAAATCAACTGAATAAGCAGCTACTCCAGCGAACATTGACATATTTAATGAGAGAAAATGATTAACATACACATAGGGTAAACGGTATAGTGATTAGATACCAACTATTAGAAATAGACGCATTGTTGTCTCAGTCAAATTTTAACTCTTTAGACGACGTTACAAAGGCCTTTGTAATATTTAAACTATATTAATTATGATTTCTTTAACCAAAATACTGTCAAGAGGATTCTTTAACATGTTCAATCACTTTATCCTCACCGGGTATACTTAATTCATATTTAAAAACCCTATAAATATATCATCATGCCTAATAGCAAGCTCCATGAATATCACATCCGGACAATTTTTATTCATAACCAGCCTTACCAAACAAAAAGCAATAATTACAAAACTTCAAAAACATTTAAAACTATCCCACTGGTGTCATTTCACAACAATGGTATTGTTACCATTGCCGAAGCAGATATTAACATGACAATAGCAAACGGAATTTGTTAATTTAAGAACTTTCTTTTCGTGTTTTTGTGAAAGGATTTCGTGACCATGTTTGTGTAATTTTTCCACTTATTTTAAGCCTAATGGGACAAAAAGTTCAAATGGACACAAATCAGTGTTGTTTTTGCGGATTGTTTTTGAAATGTTTTTTGTATATATCTAAATCGTTATTTTTTATTACCAGAGATTACACAAAATCCAATGGGAAATATAAATAAGAGAGATTGTGTTTTTGCATAAGTACATTAAATAAACCCACATCAAATGTCTCTTTTAAAATTCTCGATAAAGTGCCTCTTAACGAACAAATTGATTAAGTGCATATTAACATTGATGAAACTGCCTCGGTGGCGAAGTTGTACTACACTGTGATTGCAAAAATGAGTTCTCTGGTTCGAATCCCGGATCGGGAAAATTGATATTTGATTTTCCTATTCATTATAAGCCACGAGTCAGGAATGTGTGCCCGATATGGCGATAGGCCTTCCCCCTATCACATCGTGGGAAAATACCACGCGAAACGTGGGTGTCCTGTTCGCACCTCTGCTTACCCCTTCTGGGAAAAAGGCGTTAGATATATATGTACATACATACATACATAAACTCACGCCTTTATCCCCGAAGGGGTAGGCAGAGGCGCCACTAGGACACCCACATTTCACCTTGTATGTTCCGTCCCACGATGTGATAGGGGGCGAGCCTATCGCCATATCGGGCACAAATTCCTGACTCCGGGCTGATAATGAATAGAAAAATCCAATATCACTTTGCCCGACCCGGGACTCGAACCCGAGACCTCAGCTTTGTAACCGTACCGTAATACAACTACGCCACCGAGGCAGTATATATATGTATGTATGTAATACTACGTTTCATCAACGTTAACGTTATTTATATGACGGTCCGTCTTAAGACTGAAGTTGTCATCTTCATCAATTAATTTTATAATGATAACATTAATTTTGGAGACGAAGCAATAACCTTTACACAAAGCAGATAAGCAATGCAGCATCGTTAATAATCGGAATCCCAAAAGCAAACAAAAACCTTCATCAACGTTTACGACATTTACCTACAGTATCGATACCTTGAAATATCCCAATAATTTCCCCAAAATGACTGCAATTGACCCCAAAATAGGTCAAACGTAGGTAAAGTCGAATCGGACTGACCTCATAAAATCCATCAAGATTAATTAGATAAAGTAAATGTACGTGTCTGTAAACGTCGACGGGGACAAAAAATATTGCTTTTGGATTGCATTGGGTCTATATTTGCCTACCGAAATTATGTTTCCATCAATTTATATCAGAAAATACAGGTATTATTCGTATTAAATAATTAATAACTAATCATAAATAACACACAAAGTTTTCTTCAGTGGTAGCGACAAACTGCAGTTATCTTGGACTGTAGGAACGAGCCGGCTCAATCGAATTGGTTTCACTATTTAATGGAATAATAAATAAATAAATACACCCAACAGTCACATATATCGACGGTTCCTACGTATATAAGGACAAGTCAAAAACCGAGGTTTACAGGAGAGCGAAATTTGTGTTCAATTCGCCCTAGAAATTATTCTAATACCAAAAATAAAAAACATCTTTCTACAATCATTTAACTGTTTTAAGAGCTTTATAGTGCCATTTACACATATTTTATTTTTTTACGTTTTCTTAGAAAACTTGATAGATGACTGTTTCTACACCGATAATAAAATAGAAGCATGTAAGTCATGTCTATGATATCTTTTTATACGCAGGAAACAAAAAAACTGTGTCTGATATAGAATTTTAATAAAATGTTTTATGAAAATATAGGATTAATTTACTATTTTTAAACTAATACATTAAATATCCTCAAATCATCACGCATGTATATAATAAGTACTCCAATGGAAACATATCACTTTATACGTGGATTTAGTAATTCGGGGTAGGAATATGTTCTTTTAATGTATACAAAGACATGTCTTTAAATAAAATGATCCGGTTTGTGTTTTATTAATTAAACAAGGTTTATAAATTCAACATTATTTATTATTAAGCAACAACCTTCTTAACATATAAATAAAAGGCACTTAAATCATGGCGTGGAGGTCTCCACCAGCGCCTCGATGAAGTATCTTGGAGTTGACCTGGGTATCCTCTCCAGATAACTCCCATGTCCATTTTTAAAGCCTAAGACCAAAACTAGTAAAGGCAACAGGCACATTGTCTAGCCTGCTTCTCAACCTCGAAGGTCCCGGCATCCTTTGCCGGAGATTGTACGCGGGAGTCGTGCAACGATCAATGGCCTTTTATAGATTTTTTTAATATTAATTGGAAAAACGATCGTAAGGTTCACCTCAGGGTAAGTTATAACGGCCGCCCATGATCATCTGTAACACCATAGGGAATAGAGATGCGTTACCGAACTTTAAGGTGGGAATACGCTCTTTGAAAATCACCAGATTCTTCTGTGAGGTCGCTCGGTCCTATTTGTCCGGAATCGCTGCTGTTGGCAATTGGTTCCCGAGATTTGTAGTATGTGGAAGAAAATGTAGGGAGAAAGGTACCGTGGTAGATATCCAACTTCCGAGCTAGTGAAGATGGTATTTGGAGGTTGCCGCGTTGTACGGTGGCGGAAACTCAGCAGCAGAGATAAGTTCGAACTTCAGGGTACTTCCCGTGGTAAATGCAATAAATAACGCAGAACGGTGTTACATCTCTACGCAAAGCCAAGGATCAAGCCGTTCGGAAAGAACTCGGTCGTCGATGACTCAAGCTGCCCGGCGTTGAAATCGGTCGACAGGGAGAAGTTGGTACCTACTGGGGTGGCCCCGCCTGAAGATGGGTGCAATATTCCTCGTGAGGTCAAACCTGTGCCTTATAAAGTTGCAGACAATGACCCGACGTGAAATATCGTCCAATGCCAACGAATGTCTCGTTGTCGGTTGAATCTCTGCGCATACGGATGATCAAGATTCAGGGGAAATTGTATGATCGCCCAAGGGGCGGCCTGCGTTCATGCTGGTTTCGTATTTTCTCTGGAAAATTGACGCCAAAGTTCTGTCGCCGGTTTATTCTAACAGGAGGAAGCGTTTCGTCAAGAGGAACTACCAGCCCTTTGAGAGAGAGTGAGGGAGTGATCGGACTATTGTGGCAGTGCGTCCTGTTTTTTACTAGTTGCCAAACAGGCGCCACGGCGCGGCGTATTGGCGGTCATTTTGACACAGGTCCTATCGGGGCACGCCTGCTTCGTTAGATACCTGTGGTGGATAGAAGCGAGCCAGAAAGGAAGAAACTGCCATGTGAGAGCGCGAACTGAAATCGTGACGAGCGTGATCGAAAAATTACACTCGCCGCCGTCTACAAAGAAGGGGCGCCGGGTGATAAATGGCTGAACCCTGTCGTGTAGGTGCAAGAAGTTTGCCCCTGCCCGCCGTAAGAAGCGACCTAAAGGCGGAGGCGGTGCGCCCTTACCTATAGCGACTCGGAGATGGGTGCCAGAGCCCATGGCCTCGTCTCTGCCGTGGACGCCTAAAATATCTTAAGCCGGCGTCCAAAAACACTTTTAAGTGAGGGCATCCGGGCTCCATACGTAGAAGGACCAGCAATGATTTTGCGCCAGGCATCGACTTGTCTCGTCCGGGGAACTCTCGTAAATGGCGACAAGTCTGACAAGACCGCGTTCGCACCGAGTGGCGCGCATTTTAAAACACCGTACAAAAAGATATACATATAGATGTCTGTATCTACGACACTTATTTGTTGTATTTATAATACTTGTTCTTTTATACTATTTGTAAAACAAGGTAAATAAATAAAATAAAATAAAAAAGAGTATGTCAGTATGTGCGCATAGATCATCTAAAGCCAATGAAACAATAAAAAAAAAATGGCATTTTCGACATGTCTTTATATACGTAGGAACCGTCGATATAGTCATGACACCATACTAAGATCGAGTCTTGTGCCGCGGGTAGCAGAAACTACGAGAGACTTTTCGGTGTAAAAAACAACCAGACCAGAAACAAATACCTGTGGATCACACAAATATTTGTCTCGGTGTGGGGATCGAACCCGCGGCCTCTCGTTTCACAGCCGGCTTTTAACGAACTGCGCGACGGAGACTGTCGAAATATTTTGTTATAAATGTGATCAAAACTGAAAAATCCACGTTAATACAATGTTAGCTAACACCTGTATTACAGAAACTAAGAATAGATAAAAATGTTTCGGAAGCTCTAAACGAAAATGGCTTAACACAAAATTAATTGATTGTTATGGCTCTTTATGTTTTGCCGCATTGTAGCTCATGACTAGACAAATGACTGACATGGAAAAGTAGAGGTGTGTATGCAAACAGCAGCGATATAAATGGTCAGCCACTTAAAACCGTTGTTTTTTAACTTGCCACTTTCGTCTTTAAGTTGCAGTTTGTGGAACGTCGAAACATAAATTATATATTGGTGCAAAGATTTAACACCTTTTTTGGTCTATAACCGATTTTGTAAACACCACACGCTTTTTCCATAAATACAGTCAAATTTTTAAAGCCTCGTTTGACCAGTAGGAGTAGGCCTTTAAATTAAAATCCATTTATAATTATTATATTTTACTTGGTCCACTTGAAATACCTATTGTTAAGCAAATCAAAGCAGATGATTTACATACCGAGTCGAGAGCTCTCGACATTGTCAATAGTGGAGAATATGTTTACTATAAGGGCGCTATTCATAATAGTATTTGCATTCGATTCGCAATATCTAGTGGAGTGACGTCATTATTTGAGATTATTGACCCTTTGTTGGAGAATCGGTCGTCCTATATTATTCTGGAGGCTTGTATCCAGAACAGACATTTTTAGTGTGGTGTAGGTGTAGATAGAACAATTCTAGATATAAATATATTATATGCGCAGCTCATGTCTATGAATTCTAACCTGACCTTATAAATTACGAGTATACGAATCATAAACAAAATACCTAATGACTGCGCCACCAACATCTGTTAGCAACCCTGTTTTAAATTGCCCGGAGTTTAAATTGGTGATAAATAAATATTGTAGAGAATGTACTGAGAGCGTGAACAAAAGAGCAAATAAGCACGGACGCCCTTCACTATCAAACAGGACTCACTATTCACTACTCGTCAATCTTCATTTTTAGATTGTAACAATGTTTTCTTGGCACTCGCTTCTTAAGTCAATGTACTGGGTGATACTAACATTAACATTAATATTATAAAGCACGTGTTTCTCATCGCCCCAGGTAACATTGTACAAATTTTGAAAAAAATCCCAGTAAAAAAGGAAAATATCAAATTTTAATTTTCAAGATTTTTGGCAATTTTTGGCCACTTCGTATAGGTACGAGTATTTTTACGGCTTAGCTGAACTTCGGTTCGGTTTGGGAAGTTACCTGAGCGGTTATAAACCTCGTTCCTACATATATGTGGACATCAAAAAGATTAGAAAACAAAAATTTAATTTTTTTACAAAAAATCCAATCTGAATTTTTCAAATGTTTACAATGTTAACAGGGAGAAACATGCGCCTTAAATAAATGCTTATTTCAAAATCACCCAGTATAACATGACAGTGCTTCCACTGGCATACGTAACGCCACAAGTTTCCAATGATCTCTACTCCGTAACTTAACAACCTTGCTAATGTAATTAACAGAGCACAGACAGTTGCAAGTTCAACTAACTTTAAAAGGCACAAAGTAGCTAGCCTGTCTTTGTTCGTTATTGCACTAGCACAATAATGTGACTACAATGAATATG